>JAXIVH010000001.1:1100000-1407500 GCA_036785325.1 Urophycis tenuis | reverse complement strand
TCACTCTTTCAGAGAAAATTGATATCCAAAACTGTACTGTAGTGATACAACTGCACATGCTATGTCCAAATGTACACATTTGACCTTAAAGGGTTACTAGAAATACTACCTTGTTGTTGGAATTCTAAGGTAACCATTTGATGCATTAGAAAGTATGCCAACTTTGTATTTGTACTTTGTCCAAACTTGTGCTGGCCACCAAGAACAATGCTGAGAATGTTACTCACTTTGGTGAACTGCCAGGTCAAGGTGAATGGTGTTTAGACTATTGACTCTGTCTGTGTGTTTGTGTTTGTACATGTGGCCACCACAGTGAGTTGTCAGGTTAGGTGTGTTGTTGTTAAAAAAAAGCCACTGTTTTTTTTTTTTTTAACATAATTATGCATCTGTATTGTGATGTTAAGGCAAGAATGGTGTAACAGCCTGGGTTTCCAACATGGCCACTATGTGTTAATAATTCAGTGCACCACAGGAGGTCTCCTCTGATGTCTTGCTTTGAAGAATGCATGCATCCCCCTCTTGCCCCATTCTAATTACTCGACGAAAGCTTTCTGTCTTCCCTTGTCTAACTTCCTATGACTGCTCCAATCCTGATCCCAGTGATTTCCCCCCATGCCACCTGCAACACATTTTACTGCTAACACTTGCCTCAATGTGTCTGCTCCAAGGACCTGAGTCTCTCCAGAACATGTCTTAGGATGTGGCCGCCTAAATTAAATACATGATAATCTGCATCACAATATCTACAAACGACTAGGGACGGCAGTAGCTCAGTGGAGAGCACACATAGACTTGGTGCGTCATTTTTTATTTTCATCTTTGTACCCGTCCGAGAGAATGACATCATTTGGGATCAATAGTGTTTCCCATACATTCACTTTTTGTTTTAATTAAAAATAAATGAGTAAAGATAAAGATAAAGATTGTATTTAATTGAAGATGGTGATTCACTCCTGCTCTCACTTGTGCACACTGACAGTGTGAATAGCCTCTCCTCTCTGAACACACTCTATATTTAAACATGATCATGCACGCCCATATCTCAGAGTACTTCGTTTTGTAGGCAGTTTTTTGGTGTGTAAAAATTATACGATGGTGTCCACCAATGTACACGTATGGAAAGTCAGTTTAACCTGTATTATATACAGTCTATGTTAAGTCAGTTTAACCTGTATTATATACAGTAAATGTTGAGTCAGTTTAACAGGTATTATATATAGTCTATGTTAAGTCAGTTTAACCTGTATTATATACAGTAAATGTTGAGTCAGTTTAACAGGTATTATATACAGTCTATGTTAAGTCAGTTTAACCTGTATTATATACAGCAAATGTTGAGTCAGTTTAACAGGTATTATATACAGTCTATGTTAAGTCAGTTTAACCTGTATTATATACAGTAAATGTTGAGTCAGTTTAACAGGTATTATATACAGTCTATGTTAAGTCAGTTTAACCTGTATTATATACAGTAAATGTTGAGTCATTTTAACAGGTATTATATACAGTCTATGTTAAGTCAGTTTAATAGGTATTACATACAGTCTATGTTAAGTCAGTTTGACAGGTATTATATACAGTCTATGTTAAGTCAGTTTGACAGGTATTATATACAGTCTATGTGAAGTCAGTTTGACAGGTATTTATATACAGTCTATGTTAAGTCAGTTTGACAGGTATTATATACAGTCTATGTTAAGTCAGTTTGACAGGTATTATATACAGTCTATGTTAAGTCAGTTTGACAGGTATTATATACAGTCTATGTTAAGTCAGTTTGACAGGTATTATATACAGTCTATGTTAAGTCAGTTTGACAGGTATTATATACAGTCTATGTGAAGTCAGTTTGACAGGTATTATATACAGTCTATGTTAAGTCAGTTTGACAGGTATTATATACAGTCTATGTTAAGTCAGTTTGACAGGTATTATATACAGTCTATGTTAAGTCAGTTTGACAGGTATTATATACAGTCTGTTACACCGACACTGGAGCTCCATTGGCCATGCAGTTCTTTACCTGCTTTTTACAGTTGTAAATCTCGTGGGATACACTTCTTAGCAGCGATTTTAATCTATTGGGAACATTTTGAAACGTGCCCTAGGGATGGGCACTTTGTACTTCGCCTATTGTGTAAAAATATTGACCAGACGGTAGAGAGCAGTGCTGCTGCCTGCCGTCTCCCCGGCAGGTACACAGCGCTCCACACGTGGGGCTCATACCAGTGATGTAGCTCTAGTTCTCTGTGATGCATCGCTGTAATTCAGAGCCTGAATACCTGGTCAATTTCCAGTAGCACCCACGCCTGCCCCTCACCATCCGTCCAGCACAAGTCAAATCAAATTATGTTGGAAACAATGTAATGTGCACACAATAAAAACATTCAACATGCTCATAAAGAATACGCATAAATAGTGGACTCATCTTACCAAGTTAACATTATGTTACTTGAGGCAGTTTCATTAGAATTAATTTACATAACATGGAATAACATAACAAACTGACATGGAAACATTGATGACGTTGTGAAGTGTTTGTGTGAGTAAAAATGTACAGCATTTTTACTCACACAAACACTTCACAACGTCATCAATTCCTGTCTTTTATTTTTTTTTTTGATTGAGCAGGGGCAGAAATGACATAGTGTTAAAATAGTGTTAAAGCAGATTATGAGTATATTTTTTGTACTTTTGGAACCCTACAAAATATGTAGTTGTAGAAATATCTCGAAACAAATGTTGCTCCCACAAAAAAATACATGCAATGCAAAGTCTGATTGATTTAGGTACTATGCATGTATTCACACACACACACACACACGCACACACACACACACACACACACACACACACACACAGCAGCAGAGCATTCCTCTAATCTTAGATACAGTGTGGTCCTCTGGGACCCCCGTGGTGAGAGGCAGATAGAGAATGTGGAACATTGTGTCGCACGCACACACACACACACACACACACACACACACACACACACACACACACACACACACACACACACACACACACGCACACACACACACACACACGCACACACACACACACACACATACACACACACATGCACAAAGATGCATGTAAAGAATTACAATAGACTGAACAAATGCTCGTGGCCACCTGTATGGATCCACAACATTCCTGAGACTTAGCCCACCCCCGACACACACATACAGTACATATATATATATATATATATATATATATATATATATATATATATATATATATATATATATATATATATACTGTATATATCTTGTGTTTTTAATATCTAATACATTATTTAATATTCTTAACAGACAGCTGTTTCCAAAGAGGACATGTGTAAAGTTCTGCATTCATCACTCTATATTCTCCGTCATTTTTCTCTGGTGCATATTTCCATGACAACCACGATGGTCATGGAGAAATGGAGAAATGCATGAAACACCTGTATCAAGAAGCTTGGCTTGCAGAGTTTTGTAAAAGGAAGCAAGTTGTACTGATGAAACAGATGTATCTGTCTGGATAAGAATCCTATCTTTAGAAATACTGCATGAATAACAACGCTGCTGCACTGGAGTTTTTCAGTTATGCAACTTGTCCACATTGCACATGTTGCCCAATTTCTCTCTTCCAGAGAGGAGAATGTGTGTGTGTGTGTGTGTGTGTGTGTGTGTGTGTGTGTGTGTGTGTGTGTGTGTGTGTGTGTGTGATTGGCTGAGGTATGAGAAAGCTCAGCTTCCAACATGCAGTGTTCACATGACAGCATACATTTTGTGAGCGCTACATTGTGTGCATGGGAGCCAAGCCGTCAGGGCTGCCTGCTCTGATGACATTTGGTTTGTTGTCAATATGATAATCCTGCAATCATTATCCTCATTCTGGTGTTTGTGTGTAGTTACACAGGTCATTATACCCTATTAATGACACTGTTGTATACATGCCTGTGTACCTGAGTCTGGCCTTTGTGTGGGCACGCTCAGAAGCCTTTCATCAGGACCTTTATCGGAGGTCACATTTTAGTTGGATTTATTGTCTGTTTTGTTTTTACAGCCATGCTCGACAGAAAATAACACAATATACAAAATAAAAACATGATGATTTACAATAAAAGTCAACTGCAGTGTAATGCTGTGTACAACATTAAATGGTATACCCTATGCCCACACAGTGTAATTCTGTGTACAACATTAAGTGGTATACCCTATGCCCACACAGTGTAATGCTGTGTACAACATTAAGTGGTATACCCTATGCCCACACAGTGTAATGCTGTGTACAACATTAAGTGGTATACCCTATGCCCACACAGTGTAATGCTGTGTACAACATTAAATGGTATACCCTATGCCCACACAGTGTAATGCTGTGTACAACATTAAATGGTATACCCTATGCCCACACAGTGTAATTCTGTGTACAACATTAAGTGGTATACCCTATGCCCACACAGTGTAATGCTGTGTACAACATTAAGTGGTATACCCTATGCCCACACAGTGTAATGCTGTGTACAACATTAAGTGGTATACCCTATGCCCACACAGTGTAATGCTGTGTACAACATTAAATGGTATACCCTATGCCCACACAGTGTAATGCTGTGTACAACATTAAATGGTATACCCTATGCCCACACAGTGTAATTCTGTGTACAACATTAAGTGGTATACCCTATGCCCACACAGTGTAATTCTGTGTACAACATTAAGTGGTATACCCTATGCCCAACATTAAGTGGTATACCCTATGCCCACACAGTGTAATGCTGTGTACAACATTAAGTGGTATACCCTATGCCCACACAAACGTTTCAGTAAAGATCATATACCACTTAATGCCCAACATTAAGTGGTATACCCTAGGCAATTTCCCTCAGGGATCAATAAAGTATGTCTGCCCACACAGTGTAATGCTGTGTACAACATTAAGTGGTATACCCTATGCCCACACAGTGTAATGCTGTGTACAACATTAAATGGTATACCCTATGCCCACACAGTGTAATGCTGTGTACAACATTAAGTGGTATACCCTATGCCCACACAGTGTAATTCTGTGTACAACATTAAGTGGTATACCCTATGCCCACACAGTGTAATTCTGTGTACAACATTAAGTGGTATACCCTATGCCCACACAGTGTAATGCTGTGTACAACATTAAGTGGTATACCCTATGCCCACACAGTGTAATGCTGTGTACAACATTAAGTGGTATACCCTATGCCCACACAGTGTAATGCTGTGTACAACATTAAGTGGTATACCCTATGCCCACACAGTGTAATGCTGTGTACAACATTAAGTGGTATACCCTATGCCCACACAAACGTTTCAGTAAAGATCAAGGCATTAGTACACAGAGTTACACTCACACACACGCTTGGACAAACACAGTTTAAAAAAAAAAACTGACAGGGTACTAATTCATAAACAACTTAAAACAACAATAAAACTGTGTTCAAGTAGCAGTTATGCCTTAGGGTGTGAATGAAGAAGATATTGAATGAGTGAGAATAAAATATAGAAGTCCACTGAATTTATCATTTATGTAAAAAAAGTGATACAGTGGTTGGTATTAATGTGCTTTTAATCATGTCCTATCCAAAACAAATGACATGAAAATATAAATTATTCAGCCTTCTTACTTGGCCTTTTCAAAGAATCATATCAGTAAGCAGATGTCAATAAAGAATTATGCCAATACCCATGTAATGATGTGATGTCTCTCATTGCCAGGTATCCTGTACAAGGGTAATGGAGAAAATGTCTTTATCTCCCAGCAGCCTCCTGTTCTCAGCAGCATCATGGGTAAGAAACCAGTATTGGTCCAGAACACTTCGCTGAAAACACTGGGCCAATACCACTAGAGCTGACACAAACAATACATTACACATTACACTACACTAAATCATTCTTCAGACCTTTTGTTTCCAGTTAAAACATACAACTCCACATTTGTAGGACAAACACGTTTTGATTATGTTTGTTCAGGCTAGCTGAAGAATAGATTAATCTTAGTTATTCATTTAGTTTTAAGTGAATATTAGTACTTGCATATTAGAGTTGTAGTCCTTCAGGAAATGCTCATCTATTCTTAAATAAGGTTTTACTTGATTTGTGAAATTATATTTACATTATATTTCCCACCCTAACCTATTCTCTGTAATCAATGTCACTGTGTGACATAATTGACATGCATGCCAATTAAGTCTCATATATGCACCATTATATCTGTGGGGGCACAAATGGTATTTTGCATCACATGTCTGAAGGCACCACATGCAACAGCATCATTCCTATCAGCCTTTCCCCACTGTCACTGGACTGGCCCTGACTGACACTGGTGAGGCCACACAGGATATCCCCTGTGATGTGATCGTAGGAGTCTGAAATAACTTAAATGTGGTCATTTCTTGTACACTTCAAAAGCAACTTATGTTTGTGTCCTAACCAAATAATGCCTACCTCTTATACTGGCCCTCACATCCGGTAGGCATGTCTTCATCCACACCTTGAGTGCTACTACAAATCACAGCTGATTTGCTGAAGACGATTTTGCATGAAATTATCAAGTATCAAGCATGTCAATACATAGACGTATTCAGAGAGTCAATTGAGTTTTACATTTCTGAATATTTGGCTACCTTCTTCTTCATGCAGTATGACTTTCATTATGACTTTCATTCTGATAACACTGGCTTTAATGGTGGAGTTTAAAAGTTCAACTGAAGTTATGTAAATACCTACATTAGTTTCACATGGACATATCATGTACATTCTAATCAAATGTTTTTGATTGGATTTTCAGCTTATACCCCTTGAGCTTCCAACCTCACTGGAAATGAAGCTTTGGCTCTCTCCCTTTGGTCTAAAAAAGGAGGATATTCTCAGCATTTTTCTATGAAAATATAAAATTAAATTCAGTGTAGACTATTAACCATAAACTTAGATATAGCTTCTAACTGATAACACAATTGTTTAAATATGAATCAGGCCAGTAGTAGTATTCATTGAAAGTACAGATAATTGGCTAATATAATTGGCTACAGATATATATATATATTTTCATTTATATTTCTGTTAAATTAAACATTATGATACATGATAATAATAATAATAATAATAATAATAATAATAATAATAATAATAATAACGATGTATTAAACAGAAAACCGTGCATCAATGTTTTGTCTTACACTTTTACCACATCTATGTTTAACAACTATCGATGGTTGGCAGACAGCGTCAACAGGAAGCTAGCAAATATTACTCCAAGTCACACTGTTAGACACTTTTAGACGTACGGCACTTCAACAGGTTGTATTTTGAACACAAACTCTTGCCTTGGAAACTTGACCAGTAATAACCGGTATATTGACTCCATAGTGGTTCATTTGACCAGGTTAGGTGGTCAGAAGTGCATTGAACAGCCACCTTGTCCTGATCCACAGGTAACGGGCGCCGCCGCAGCATCTCCTGCCCCAGCTGTAACGGGCAGGCGGAGGGCAACAAGCTGCTGGCCCCACTCGCCCTGGCCTGCGGGGCAGAAGGGAGCATCTTTGTTGGAGACTTCAACTATATCAGGAGGATCTTCCCCTCAGGGAATGTGACCAGTGTCATGGAGCTCAGGTATTTCTGTCTCAATCGGAAATCAGTCCACTGCCTTCAGTTGGTGCCAAATGCAACTGCCCCTCTTCTTACTGGCACTAGGAAATGTGACCATGTATCCCCTCTTGTAGTGTCCCTTCACTGGCTGCCTGTCTGCTTTTAATTGATTTGAAAATGATGATGCTCACTTTCAAACGAGGCGTTCGCTCCCCCCTACATCTCTGGCTGTCTATCCCTTTGCCAGCCCCTTGCAGCCAGAGGTTGTCTGGCAGGACTGTTCCAAGGAAGCAGGCTTCCTCCAGCGGGGCCTAGGGCCTCGGAGCTGCCCGCCAGGGGAGCGCAGCCTTGGGCTAGCTTAGTCTGGCCCCCGTTTTGTTTCACTTCTTAAGATACAAAATGGCTTTCACTGTGTGAGGTTTTATCCTACTGCATCCCATCTGTTATTTTCTCATGGAAAAAATATAATCTTATGCTGTCATCTTCTTTATTTTTTCAATCATTGTCCTGTCAGGTGCGGGCACGGTGGTGCAGTGGTTAGCACTGTCGCCTCACAGCAAGAGGGTTCTGGGTTCGAATCCACCTGGGACCCGGGACCTTTCTGTGTGGAGTTTGCATGTTCTCCCCGTGCTTGCGTGGGTTCTCTCCGGGTACTCCGGCTTCCTCCCACAGACCAAAAACATGCAGGTTGGGGATTAGGTTAATTGGTGTCTCTAAATTGACCATAGGTGTGTATGTGAGTGTGAATGGTTGTTTGTCTATATATGTTAGCCCTGTGATAGGCTGGCGACCTGTCCAGGGTGTACTCCACCTCTCGCCCGTTGCAGCTGGGATTGGCTCCAGCCCCCCCGCGACCCTCGTAGAGGATAAGCGGTTACGATAATGGATGGATGGATGTCCTGTCAGCATTTGAAAGTGGCATATATATTATAATGATAATAATAAGTTTGGGTTATCAATTGATTTCTGCTTCCATTGACTTGCAGTGTTGCAGTAGCCTAGCTCCTGTTCAAGTGAGGGGAATACACTTTGAATTACTTTCCTAATGTGTTTCAAATAGTTGCAAATTCAAAATGAGTGCCAGTAGCAACACAAGATTGTAGGTTGTCTACAAACAGATAAGTCAGCACTGTTTTCAGCACTGGCACAATTATATTATCAGCTGCTTCTGGTTTGGTAGTGATGCACCACTGACAGGTGCATTATGTTGCCTAATAATCGCAGTGTCAAAAAAGTGCCAAATTATCTGTTTATAGTCAGTACAGTCTTGTTGTGTGGTTACTGGCACCCCTTTTCAATAAGCGATGATTTGTCACAAACTCCCCTTCTGGATACACAATGAAAAACAAGCAAATAGCAGGCATATCTCTTTGATCTACTAAATTATTGATTAAACATCTGAACTCTCTAATCTGTCAGATTGGTCAGATTGGATTATTCAATTCAATTTTATGTATATACTGTTGCATCAATTCATAACAACTTATCTTTACATATAGAGCAGTGGGGTGTACTACGAACCTTGATGAACATACCCAGGCTTTCTTTGGATAACCTGGATCGACAAATACGAAACTTTCAATCAAAGTTAAACGGTACCACAAAGCTCACTTATGAGTTGATTTGTCAAGCCAGGTTTTCCGCTTTAGTTTCAATGCGCGTTCCCGTAAAAGGGGCGTAACCCAACGTTATTCACCATGACGCAATGGATCCGACGGAGCGAACACGGGCTGTGTACTTCACTCAGGAGGAGCAAAATGAACTCATATGAGGAGTTTAAAAAGACAATAATGGCAAGGGGCAATACCGTTGCCCATAATAAGGCTAGGGAGGCGTGCTGGCAAAAAATAGCAGATTCTGTGCGTAAGTGAAAAGATTCTGCATAGCCTAATTGTCTAAAAATAACTATGCCAAATGCAGAATTGTTCACCATTAATCCCAATAGAGTGCATATGATTGCAATATGCAAAAGCAACCTCCAACCTGCTTTATTGTGTAATTTAGGGAATTCATTTCAAATACATCCTATATGTAAAAAAGTATTGCATGTGCCGGAAGGTAGTGACGGTGGTGTGGTGGATCAGTATGTGAACTGCACGCCAGCGATCGGTGTTCATATCTTGCCTGTCCATCATCATGCCTTTTACCCCATCTAGATTGGGTGCTAGCATGACCGTCCGAACATGCGTACAAGTAAGAAATAAGCACAAAAATGTTTTATTAATTATAAAAAATTAAAATTTTATTCTATTCTATTCTATTCTATTCTAAAAAAAAACATAATTCAATGTGGTAAGTTTAAAGCATACATTTCAATAATTTCAGGTTTGTAGCCTATGATTTGCAATAGGCTAGGCTCTAACCTTTCATCTGATGTTGATTACCTGTAGCAAATAAGAAAAAAAACTCATCGAAACACCCTGACTATGAGGCGGCGCTCAGCTTTAAGTAGCCGATCTAATCGGAAAGTTAGCTGAAAACCTCCTCCCAAGCAGGTTTGGTTGCGAGCATAAGTTACCATGGTGATAAAGCACCGCTAAAAGAGAGCGACTTTCGTATGACAGCTAACCCAGGCTTTGAGCGCAACATACCTCGCTAACCCACTAATCAAGGTTTGTAGTACACCCCACAGGTCTAGACCAAAATGTTGTTATGTTGTTATTTACAAAGACCCAACAGATTCCCACTCAAGCACTAATATTTGGCAATACTGAGGAAAAGAAAGTCCATGTAAACTTAAGCATAATCAAGTTTTAAGTTTTGAAGGTGACCGAGTACGCAGTCATAATAGTCAATGAATGACCAATATTAGTCAAGCATGTATGTAACATGTGATGATTTCCCACTTCAACACCGGCCCCAGCCTCTGCTGGAACACAACACCATAACACATACTAATACGCTATCTTCTCTTTCTGTTTCCACTGTCCCTCTTTCCTTCTCTTCTGTCCTTCTCTTCCTTCCCTTTGGAACGTCCCTTATCTTCCCGGTTTGTTCTCTTCTACTTGTGTCTACACTCTGCCTTACTATTTGACTGTTCTGCATTACAGAAACAAAGATTTCAGACATAGGTAAGAGTGATTTTAGCACTTCTTGTCTTCAGTCAATGGTTGTCTTTCCTTTCAGCAGTACTCAGCAGTGATGTGTCTCCTCTCACCACACTGTTTCTCACTGTTTCTCTTTTCTTTGTTTGCTCTCTGCATGCTGGCTGTCAGAAGTTTAAACATTTACATTTTGTTTACATGAGAGTACAGCATTTTAAACTAGTTTTTGGCAGTTGCGTAGCAACAGTGAAAGTTAAAAGGCACAATAGCCAGGCAGAATCGTTCTTTTGAAGCAGTGGATAATAATTTTCCTGATACTTTTTGGGAAATTTAATGATTTTTACATTGTGGTTGTGTCTGTACGACTGCATGACATTCTTATTTGCAAACATTGCATTGAACAAGAGCTTAGGCTCTTGTAATTTACCCAATAACCAGGCAATTTTGGCTGCTGTAGCTGCCAAAATTGTATGTATCTACACACATTACCCACTCACAAACACACTCAGATACACACCACACACTTTCTCTCTCTCACACACACACACCCGCACACAAACACTCACACACACACACACACACACACACACACACACACACACACACACACACACACACACACACACACACACACACACACCGCACACAAACACTCACACATTACCCACTCTCACACACACACACACATACACGATGTCAAGATCACTTTCCCCATCTGTGTCTATTTTCTGCTGTCTTAATTAACATTGTGATCTGCTGCTATTTCTCACCAACCCATTATACCTCCTGCCAGTGGCACGTGTGTGTGCGTGCGTGTGTGTGGGTGTGTGTGTGCGTTGTGTGTGTATACGTGTGTGTGCGTACGTGTGTGTGTGTGTGTGTGCGTGCGTGTGTGTGTGTGTGCGTGCGTGTGTGTGTGTGTGTGTGTGTGTGTGTGCGTGCGTGTGTGTGTGTGTGTGCGTGTGTGTGTGCGTGTGTGTGTGCGTGTGTGTGCGTGCGTGTGTGCGTACGTGTGTGTGCATGTGTGTGTGTGAGAGGGTAATGTGTTGCGTCCTTGTCATGTTTGAGCCGTGGCTGCGGTGAGTGTGGGCCAGGGTGAGGGACTGATGGATCTTAAACGACAGTGTGACAGCCGTCATTAAAAAGTGTGTCACCGGCATCCACTGATGGACTGTCACACTCACTTACTGCTGTGCTCTGTCAGAAGCACACACACACACAAGAACACACACGCACACTTACTTGTGCCCATAATCCCCTGCAGACAAAGACAATCATGTGCACTGAAAGTAATCCAAACCCTTTTTCAAATACCCAACTGAAAATGCACATATAGCCAATAATACTTGAATGTGAACACGTGTCGAGAGTTTGCAACTTCTACATCCACCAACACCATATGTCAATCAAAGATATGCAAGGCAAGATAGTTAGATTGTCCTTAGACTGTCAAGGTAGATTGTAATGTTTGTACACAGTCAAACAGTCAAAGCGTTTTCCTGTGGCTGCACTCCTCTAAATGTACTGTCTCCCTGTCCCTCAGCAACAACCCAGCACACCGCTACTACCTAGCGACAGACCCGGTGAGCGGACAGCTGTATGTGTCTGACACCAACTCCCGCCGCATCTACCGGCCCAAGCTGCTCAGTGGTGCACGTGAACTCATAGGTACCTCGCCTCCAGAGAAGCAGCTCTTCTGCTGGGCTTTCATTTGGTTATATTAACACCAACATTGGCAGGAACTTCAGGTTTTACTCTGAACCTGGAATGCAAGCAAGCGTGACCTTGCGCTCGACGAGGATATGTGGTTTTCAAAAGTTAGGATCTGGGAAAAGGTGTGACTGTGGAATAGAGTTGTTCTCTACTGCCAGAGGATGCACCATGCAGAATGTGCTTGGTTCTTAAAGCGTAGTCACCAACGACAGCCCAACATCTGTCCTGTGAGTCGGGCAATATGATAATTATGTCCCATATTTTTCTGGTGGAAAACAGTTTGGTTTTGATCTTCCTGTGCCGCTGGCCCCCAGACAATAGCAGGACATAATACAGAAGATATTCATCATAACATCAGAGGATACTTTACTTTTTTTTCAAACAACCAAATAAAAAACTACAGGCAATGAGTGAGTGAGAGAAAGTTAACGAAAAACTCTGAATGTCTGAAGTCCTGACAGCTGGTGGTGGTGGAATAGTGGGGAGAGGGGGAGGCTGAGGGAGAGAGTTGTTCATGGGGAAAAGACCCTCCATCAGTGGAGGGGGTACAAGCCTGTCTGCTGCTGGAGCACAAAGACATAAGCTCACCTTTTACCGTCGGCAAGTACTCATTCTTATTGTGTGTGTGTGTGTATGTGTGTGTGTGTGTGTGTGTGTGTGTGTGTGTGTGTGTGTGTGTGTGTGTGTGTGTGTGTGTGTGTGTTACAGGTAATGGGGAGGTGGTGGCTGGCACAGGAGAACAGTGCCCTCCGTTTGATGAAGCACGATGTGGAGATGGGAGAAAAGCTACAGAGGCACAACTTCTAGGACCCAAAGGTACACACACACACACACACACCCACACACACACACACACACAGACAGACACACACACACACCCACACACACACACACACACACACACACACACACACAGACACCCACACACACACACACACACACACACACACACACAGACACCCACACACACACACACACACACACACACACACACACACAGCGAACACAACTGGCCTCACTGTTGTTCTTCATAAGCACAAAGATAGAGAAAGGAAATAGGATGGAGAGACAGTCAGTTTTGTGAATAACTACAGTTTAGTATGGGTTATGTGGGTTATTTATTTTTATTTTTATTATTTATTATTTTATTACTTTTATTTATTTTTATTTTATATAGAAGTTGTCCTGTTATCACTTGTAATGTGTTTCCTTGTAGGAGAGCGGGTATGGTTGTAACACCGTGAGAGTTGTAACACCACCAATTCCACCGATCAGGGATAAGATAGGAGTCACATGATCATTTCAGTATTTACCCACTTTCCCCCCGATAATCGATGGTAATTATCTAGGTTGGAAACCGATCCATGCAGATTTTATCCAGAACAAAATGATTTTGATGTAAGAAAGTAATTTTTTGGACCAAGTCTATATTTTGTCTAGTACTTATAATATTGCAGATACAACCATGTGACTTATATTAGATGAAATTATAGTTTCTCAGGCAAAAAGTGAGGCATTTTTCCCCTGCTAATTCCAAACCACTATGATAATACAGCTAACTAAACAATGGCTGACGGGGTGGGGTGGGTTGTAACACATCTTTACCAAGTGTTACAACCATCCCCTTACATAATGTAACGTCCAACTAAAACTAAGATCACTTTCTTGATTTTAAGTTACAGAATGCCGAGTCAGTGGAAAAGGAGTGACAGAGGTGTGCCTGCAGATGTTTTTAAAAAAGCATCTGATGAGGTCACAAAGAAGGGCAAGTCAGTTAGATCAATTGCGAAGTCATATGGGATCTGCCATGTAACACTGAGCAGATACTGCAAATCACTGCAGAAGCTGAGAGACCAGGGGTCCAGTGATCTTCCCAGTGTAGGCTACAGGAGCAGCAACAAAGTTTTCTCTGAGGTGCAGATGTTAGCTGATTATTTGAGTCAGGCAGCAGACGTGTATTATGGACCATGTGAGGTAAGCCTATAACAGGTTAGTTACACACACTTCTGAGTCAAACAGAAAGTGGATTTGAGTTATGGTCTGTCACAGAAAGAGAGACATTGTTCTTTTATTTAATTAAAGCACATCACATGGTGTGGCCTCTGTTTTAGCTTATTTTGTCTAACTGTTACAACCTACCCCAGCATGTGTTACAACCCACCCCGGTAGTGGGGTAGGTTGTAACAAAGGAACAACATGTATTTGAAATCACCTCATGAGGTCTGTGATATTCTTGCAGAGGTTTGAATTGAATCCATTTGTAGTAAACACATGTGGGTGCTTTGTATTAAAGTTTGAGAGCTTTAGCTCAAAAAATCAATGAGTTACAGGTGCTGAAGCAAAAAAGTGTTACAACCATACCCGGTCTCCCTAATGATAGTTATTTCATGACGTTGTATGACTGCACCACAATGTCACTGGGATTGTTCCCCTGGGCAACATGTGACAGAGTTGTTCTGAACATGTGTGTGTTCCCCTCTCTCAGGTATCGCCGTGGACAAGAATGGCTTCATTTACTTTGTGGACGGAACCATGATTCGAAAGGTGGACAGAAATGGAATCATCTCAACGCTGCTTGGGAGCAACGACCTGACCTCCGCACGACCCCTGACCTGCGACACTAGCATGCACATAAGACAGGTGAAACAGGAACTCAGGTCAACAGTAAAGACATGGAACAAATTAGCTGAGGTTAGGGTTAGGGTTAGTCAGCACCAGATCTCAGCTCAACACAGAGCTTAAGACACACACAAATACATACACGCACATACACACACCGTTTATGGATGAGATCAGGACTGTTGACACAGTACAGGGGGGAGCTGATGAGCCATGAAAGTATTGATGAATATAACTCATTGATGGTGAGTATGTGTGTGTGTGTGTGTGTGTGTGTGTGTGTGTGTGTGTGTGTGTGTGTGTGTGAATTCATGTATGGATTGTAGCCAAAGAGCCTTTTTAATATAATATATGAATAAGAGTATGAGCTCATAAAAGCTCATAGTTTCTATTCATAAATTAAAACAATAAGCTAACTGTACTGTTTATAATGTGTGTGTGTGTGTGTGTGTGTGTTTACCCAGTTGCACATGTATGTGCTGTAATATGGATGATAAAAATTCACCATTTACATCCACTTTCACCTAAACAAACAACACACACACAATTATGTCAGACATGCAGTACATGCAGCACACCAAAAAGACAAGAGCTGCTCAGTTCCTCAAACCAAAGCTCCATACCCTTGAGTAAACTTTGTGAACTTTGAGTATGTGTTTGTTTCTGAACATTGCATTAAGCATAGTGCTGTCAAAACATTATATTACAAACAGGCCACCAGCAGTACTTGTTGTGATGAAGTACATGAAATTCATGTTACTTTAACTTTTGCAGTGGGCAGAAGTTAGCTGAAGTTGTTGAGTAAATCCAGTGTGGGTGTTGATGGATTTTATTTTGTACTTGTTCCACATGGCCACATTGCTTTCGCTCTCAAATGTGTTTGTGTTTATCATTTCACCATCATACTTTGTCAACAGTGTCGTTCTTACCATTGGCACTCGCAGTGGGGTTTTGGCATGAACTTTCAAATGTTAACTCTGAAGTATTTTAACATATGTTTACTTTTTGTCTGTTTAAGTATAAGTAAGTGAACCCTCTATTTCAGTGAACATTTCAAAATTGAAAAGACATTTGTTTTGGGCTGAGCATTGTAGCAGGAGGCGATAACCATGTTCTCCCCATGGTTACAACTAGGGACTGGTATTTTTTTAAACAAGAACACATCGTTGAGTATGAGCATCCTAATGGTGTGATGTTGTGTTCAAAATGTGCCACACACCATGCTGTAAGGGGCTGAGAAGCATAGTCCTTTCTGGGACACGACATCAACCACTGCTCTCACGCAGCCTCACGCATCTACACCATTGCGTTATATGTGTTTGAGAAGCTTCACACTCTGTTGGACGCAGCTATCAACATCAACGTCTCCCTAGATGGAGCTCCACACATCCACACACTAGTATGCGTGTGCTACCTTGGTGGTAGCAAACTCAATCAGCGTTGGCCTCTGAAAAGGCACTTCAACGTCACTAAAAGAGCTGGACTTAAGTTCGGAACATAGTAGAATGGGTTTGTGGAGACTGGAAAAAACATAAGAGTCCATACCACTTCTGAATGACGCTTTCATTTTAGAAACAGTGACAAAGTAACAGAACTACTTTGTTCAAGGTGCTAGAAGGCATTAGCCTTGGGCCAGGTGTGAGCGGGAGGGGGCCAGATGCCAGAGCAAATAAAACATGAGCTTGCAGATTATCTGGTTCCCAGGCTAAGGAAACATCTTCACCTTAGAAGGAGCAAAGGAAAAGAACTGCTAGTAATCACGTGACAACAGACAATCTAAATGCCCATGATTTGCTTGCGTTCAGAAAGCTAACTGTTGTGAAAAGGTTTTTGAGCTAGTTTTAAAGACAGTGTAGATGTGCTCTCCTCTGCGAGGTGTTGTGGATTGTTATGACCCTCCTTATCTCCTGAATGGTATTTCCAGGTCCGCTTGGAGTGGCCTACAGACCTGGCCATTAACCCCATGGACAACTCCATCTACGTGCTGGACAACAACGTTGTGCTTCAAATCACTGAGAACAGACAGGTGGAGTTCATCACACTCAGGGTTACTCACCTGGACCATCCAGGAGATAGTCATTGACTGTACAGTAAAACTACATATAGCTCTGAATTAATTCACACATGTATCATATTACAATCTACACTACATATTATCTGTTCTGTTCTATTCTGAAGGTACACTATCGCGACACAGTAATGAGTACTGAAACTGACATTGACATTGTGTGATTGGCATATACTACATCAACTCACATCTGCACTGTGGTTTGCGCGTGTGTTTGTGTGTATGTGTGTCTGCACACAGGTCCGAATCGTGGCGGGCCGTCCCATGCACTGCCAGGTTCCTGGCATAGAGTACACCTTGGGGAAGAGAGCGGTCCAGACCATGCTGGAGGGGGCCACGGCCATCGCCCTGTCCTACAGTGGCATCCTGTACATCGCAGAGACAGACGAGAAGAAGATCCACCGTATTCGACAGGTGAGATCACTCTGCAGCAAGATGGTGGGCCTCCTCAAAATGATCCTTTTCACAGAGCTTGTCTTCATAGTTGAGTCTACTTCCATATCACTGGTACGTAAAAGAAGGAGACCAACAATTAGTGTTATGAGTGAAACACTTTCCAGAAGCTGATTTTCATGCTCATAACTATATAATGACAACTATATGAACGATGTGTGCATGTTCATGTTAGCAAATGAATATGGTTTTGTATACAGAATTACAAAAAATGTAATGAACAAAATGTCTGCATGCAGTACTAATGTTCTAATTTGATATATAATATATATGTTAAGATAGATGTAGATAATAGTATGTCATTATAATTAAAAAAATACAAAACTTTTCAGGCTTTTTTATATTGTCTATCATAATGTAAGAGTCCTTCTCACAGATACAGATACACAGATACTTCTCACAGATGTACACAACAGAGAATGGGATTAAAACACATGCTGAAGTCAAAACACAATTATTATTATTATTATTATTATTATTATTATTATTATTATTATTATAAATTAGAAAATAGTTAAATACCAACAATAAATAGTATTTGTAATGCAAATAATTCCCTGGAGGTGCTGGACTGACTTTGGTTTGTCTTCAGGTCTCTACGGATGGGGAGATCACCTATCTAGCAGGCGCGCCCTCTGACTGCGATTGCAAGGTACTGCATCCCAAATATGTATTATTTATAGTTTGATTTTCACCTTATGTTTTACTGTCCTCTTCCTACGGTGTTTACATGTGTTTGATACTGCTCATCGTCTAAGATGATTACGCTGTTCATATATGCTTTTAAACAGTAAACTTCATTTTAATTGCCAAAAATGTAATGATATACATTACCAATATAGGTATAGATTAGATTAGATTAGATTATATTAGATTAGATTTTATTGTCATTGTGCAGAGTACAAGTACAGGGACAACGAAATGCAGTTGGCGTTCTAACCAGAAGTGCAAATGAGCGATAAAGGTGTAGTGTATAGTTATAGTGTATAGGCAGGCTTATGTGGAACACTATAAAGTATTCACTCTTTTGGAACAAGAACACATAACCTTTAAGTTCTACTCATATGTTTCCTCATATGTTTGTATTAGCATCATTGTAAAAGTCCTTCTACATTGGTAATCCAAATGTAATGTCAGTAAAGCATAGCCGTAGCTTTGTGTTTGGTTGGCTCTGGACTCAACAAGCGGGTGTTGCTGTCCTCCTGCTACAGAACGACGCCAACTGTGACTGCTACCAGACGGGGGACGGCTACGCTAAAGACGCCCGGCTCAACTGCCCGTCCTCCCTGGTGGTGTCCCCGGACGGCACGCTGTACGTGGCCGACCTGGGCAACATCCGGATACGGGCGGTGCGACGCAACCAGCCGCCCACCGGTATGGATGGACAGACAGACAGACAGACAGACAGACAGGAGGGGTACAGCATCCCTCATCGCAGGCTGTTTGGTGTGCAACACAAGCTGACACACGGGGATCTGCTGCTAAGACACACACACACCTGTTCTGTAGGGTTGAACATGTTGATGTCATCACTTTCTGAGGTGGATGAAAACAAAATGAATCACGACACCATTGATTCAATTACATTTGCTCTATTTCAATGTAATGAACATAATTGTCAATTGTTATGTTTGAAACAGACAGTACAGTATATCAGGACATCGTACTATATAAGGATATTGTATATTGTATCTGTTAACTGCTTGATATACTTCCGTTGACCCTCTTCTCCCGTAGTTCCTTTGGCCCGTGCTATGGGAGTTGTTGCTAAAATGTAAATCTTCACTTGACTCTGCCAGTACATATGTCAACATCTCTCTCTCTCTCTCTCTCTCTCTCTCTCTCTCTCTCTCTCTCTCTCTCTCTCTCTCTCTCTCTCTCTCTCTCTCTCTCTCTCTCTCCCTCCCTCCCTCTCTCTCTCTCTCTCTCTCTCTCTCTCCTCTCTCTCTCTCTCTCTCTCTCTCTCTCTCTCTCTCTCTCTCTCTCTCTCTCTCTCTCTCTCTCTCTCTCTCTCTCTCTCTCTCTCTCAGGTTCTCTGGCTTCAGGTCCAAGTTCCTATGAAGTAGCTTCAGCAGCATCCCAGGAGCTCTACGTGTTTGACTCCAATGGAACCCACCAGTTCACCATGTCGCTTGTTACCGGCGATTACAAATACAACTTCAGCTACAGGTTTGTGTATGTGTAGCCGAAGAAATATATGTTGATGTATTGATTTGTTTAAAAGCATCACAGTAGTGATGTGCTACAGTGCACATTGCATTACAGAAGCTTCAAAGCCTAAAGCACAGCGCTTGTCGGGACAGAATAATCGCGTCCAAAATAGCCGTGAGTCCTCAATGAAGCAGGCAGAAAAAGACCTGTGCTTTGCGCCATAAGAACAATATGAGTCTGTGTATTTTTTGGGTTGCACTACAAATATGAAACAAAATTCACTCTGTGTGCTTTGGGCAGAAGATCTAAGCAAATCCAAAAGACCTGCATAGCTTTTGTCATTTGGCATAGCTGTGGGCAAAGTCTGACGGCGGCCATTGCACATTGTAACTCTATGCCAGCAAGCCGATTATTTAAAAGCTCCCAATTCCCCTCCTTCATTTGTTTGGCTCTACAAAATGTTACTGTTAATCACACTTGCTGACCTGTCAAACTTAACGCGGCTATCAAGTTGCCAATGTATGAAAATGATGTTTGCTGCCTTGGGCTACGAGGTTCTAGTTTGCATTACCAGACGTTGGCAGCTGTCAGCGTTGTAGCTCAGTCTACAACAGTGCTGTTCATCAGGGTGTTTTCTGTTAGAGCTGCATGTTCAACTCAAGCCTAACTGAAACAAAGGAGGTTTCTTATTTAGGTTGGCCTGTATCAATATCAGTGTGCTGATATTGCACTCGGCTAGTCATTTTCCCACAGAGGGGTCTTTTCAATCAAAAGTCTCCCCGCTAAACACCTGATATACTTGTGTGTGACACTGCATCCCCCCAGGATTCATGCAGTACATCTGAGTGGTACAGCCTACTAGATTATCATCTTCCTCTGTCTCTTCTCTCCTCTCTTTTTCATCTTGCGGCAATTAGCAACGAGGAAGATGTGACTGCTGTTACCGACAGCAGTGGGAACACGCTCCGTATCCGCAGAGACACAAACAGGATGCCAGTGCGAGTGGTTGCCCCCGACAACCAGGTAACATGCCATTGTCTCCTGGAGGTTCAAGTGGAGGTCACTTGCAGAAGTATGCCAAAAAACGAGCATGCACTCATCATAAAATGTCATTCTTCTTGAAAATACAGTACAACTTATTGATTCATATGGAGTAGTATACTCCATGCTTTTTTTTCTAATGTATACAGCATCATCGAGCAATACAGGAACATTACAATAATTGCAAGAACAAACACAAGTGTGTGTGTGTGTGTGTTATGTGTGGTAGGTCATCTGGTTGACCATCGGGACAAACGGAGGTCTGAAAACCCTCACAGCTCAAGGCCAGGAGTTAGTGTTGTTTAGCTACCATGGTAACAGCGGCCTGCTGGCCACAAAGAGCATCCAGATAGGCTGGACCACCTTCTATGAGTGAGTGCCATTCTAGCTTCCAGTGTTTATTTTCTGTTGACATGTAAACACCAATTCCTTCCTGCACATTGCATATGAAGTGCTCTACAGCGCCTGGCAAAAATTGAGTCTGGTTTACAAAACAGACTTTTACATTGAAATCTGTTTAAAGAACATCTTTGTTGCATATATTTATGAGGTATAAATGTTCATCATCCATATTTGTTCCACACAGCTATGACAGCGAGGGCCGCCTGACCAATGTGACCTTCCCCACGGGCGTGGTGACCAACCTCCACGGAGACATGTCCTCTGGCTCCGTGGTGGTGGACATCGAGACGTCAGGGCGGGACGAGGATGTGTCAATAACCACCAACCTCTCGTCCATAGACTCCTTCTACACTCTTGTTCAGGGTAAGCCCCACGCTCTGGCTGTGTTGCACATGGTCTGCACACTGATTTAGTGCTTCCCAAACCTTTTACACTCTTTTTTTATAGTATACATTTTTCTTCATAAAGTACCTCTAAGAGCAATGTTTACAAAGAGAGGTTCAACGTGCAGAATAAAAATGTAAAACACAGTAAAACACAAGAGGAGGAGATAGGTGGAGATGGGGCAGCGCTCCATCAAGATAAACAATGAAATGAAATGCATGATACAATTAAATAAAGTTCACATAAATAGGAGGAATCACAGCAATCAAAGATGAAATATATCTGTTTTATAATATTTTATCTTTAAAAGCTGACAAAAAGACTGCTTTATTAACCACCATTGTCTTTGTCTTTGGTAGGGACATTTGGTTAATCACCTTCATTTGGCTGAGTTCCTGCGTGCTTGCGTGCATGCGTGTGTGTGTGCGTGTGTGTGTGTGCGTGCGTGCTTGCATGTGTGTATGTGCGTGCCTGCATGTGTGTGTGTGTGTGTGCATGTTAGTGTGTGTGCGTGCGTGCGCGTATGTGTTTGTGTGCGTGCGTGTGTGTGTGTGTGTGCATGTGTGTGTGGGTGGGTGTGTGTGTGTGCGTGTCTGCGTGTCTGCGTCCATGTGTCTGGGTAACATATCTATTTGTTGGTAGAGATTTTTTGGCGCAGTTATCAATCTCCTTGCAACTGCTTCATTATTCAGGAGTCTGTAAACATGAGAGCTTTGAGATCAATAGACTGATGAATGGTACAGTAAAAGATACACACACATGCACACACACACACACACACACACAACTCCGGCGATAAAAAGGAATACATAATTAATGGCCCAATCTAGGTATTGGATTTTGAATAAAGTTTTTAACCTCAGATGTAAGTAACATTTTTGATTTACAGATGTATTCTTACACAGATGCAGAACAATTTGGAGTGCTCTCTCTGACTAATTCTGTGCCGTCTTTACTTGTCAATAATGATTTACATTGGTCCCTTAGGCAGTTCAAATGCTCCTTGCACATGTTTATGACATAATTGGCAAATAAAAGTGTCAATTTGAAGTTTATGTTAGCTGCCCTCATGAGAACTACTACTGTCTGAATAGAACCTCCACAAGGGACACGGAGCCATGCAGCTGCATTCATGTAGGAAGGGAATTCATTCTTTATTTTCTATAATGGCTGTAATTACAAGTTGTTAGTTAAAAGCCTCCACTGCAATGCAGAAATTATAGTTTTTCTCTGGATCTTTGCTGTTGGCTTTTATATTTGGACATGAGTGATGGACATTTTTTAAAAATGTGCAGGTTTAAAGCATTGTGGAATCATGACTCACAAAGGGTTAGGAAGTATTCATATTGTAAATTAATTCATCAATATGTTCACTGGAGTGAGCACATCCCTCATTTGGTTTGAGTTCACAGGTCAAAGCCATGCACTGAGCGATGAGCCAGGCTCCCATTTAGATTGAAGAGATTGTTCCAGTGCTTACTGGTTTGCATGTACACCTTGCTGGGGACACTCTCATTGTGTCTTACCTCAATGTATAGTGTGGAAAGCAGCAGAGAAGAAGCAGCTTTTGCCCCACAGCAGAATCAATATTGATTGCAATCTGATGAGTTATTCAAACCCAACCACTCGTGGTTGGGTTTGAATAACCTCTCCCGCAATCTCCATGCATTATTGATATGTAGGCTGTCTCTCTCACCTGCTACAGGAGGGAAACGTGAATATGCCTAGGTGGGCTGGCCACCATTTCTCTCTCTCTCTCTCTCCTCTCTCTCTCTCTCTCTCTCTCTCTCTCTCTCTCTCTCTCTCTCTCTCTCTCTCTCTCTCTCTTTCTCTCTCTCTCTCTCTCTCTCTCTCTCTCTCTCTCTCTCTCTCTCTCTCTCTATCTCGCACTCTCTCTTTTTCATGCTCTCCTCTTTCTCTCTCTCTCCTTCGCTCCCCACTCTCTTGCTCTGTCTTTCTCTCATTTGCGTCTCTGTTTCTTGGGAAATGAGAAATGAGGGACTGAATCTTGTGTGAATCTGTGCATTCAAATCATGGGGGTCTTAATTGAAGCCTTTGCTTGGTATGTTTGACAAAATAAATCGTCCATGTACTAGTTTTTGACTCATGGTCAATAGTAATTGCTATTCTAATAATGGATCATGCTGTCTATGTTTCTAACATCAGTGGTCATGGATTGCTGTTGTTAGTCATGTATATTTTCACCATTTCTTTTGTTATTTTCTTTCAATGACGAAATTCATGCAATTCAAAAATGCTTATTTACATACAGTGGTTAACAGACTAATACAGAGTAATCCTACCCAGTCTGAAATCGGACAGCTGCTTTATCTATATGCCTACAGGTCAGTCTGCAGACATGAGGGGGGTTCATACCCAGAACCATTTGAGATGAACACAGCCAATACAACGCAACCCTGTCCCAAATATATAATGCTAAATTGGATACACAAATGCATTGAAAAATGGTTCTAGTATAAGTATTTGTATACTAGCAATCATTACCCTGGTTAACCAAATGTAATAATTGTAAGTCGCTTTGGACAAAAGTGTCTGCTAAATGCCCTAAATGTAAATGTATAGCATATACCGTTTTTTCAGCATCTAGATTTAGCTGAAATTAATAAGTTATGATGATGATTAGGTATTTCTGTGAATGTGAATTTGCTGCAATGTAGTCCAGTTAAAAATCTAAAAACAATAGTTATAGACGAATAAACAAGAATGTTGATTATATAAAGTATATAAATTATACTTAACAGAAAGATGTTCTCCAAGCTAAATTTGTTCCATGAATGATTTCTTAAATAAGACAATGTTGTCAATTGAAGAAAATGGAATAGGGTAACCTAGAACATTGGCTTGTTGACAAGGCCTATCAAGTACCTTTAAATAATTCATCATAATATTGATCTGGAATCTGATGATACATAACTGGAAAAACGATTGTATCAAGTCCAGATGAAACGGTGAAGCTACATGAAGCTACATGAAGCTACATGAAGGCCCAGGAGCCACATTCACATTTGGTAAATGCTGAAACATGCTGAAACATTATTTTGGTCAAATGAAAGTAAACTAAACATTACAAATATAGGCTTGTGTAACAATGGAAAATAAAGTGATGTCCCATACCATTTATTACTCCAACTAAAATGTTATACATGTCTAAAATTGTTTGAAATAGAGACATATTATGTATCTTGTTTTCATAGTTAAAAAATGTATTAGTTATGGTGATGATGCTTTTCTTTCACTTTTCTTCCCAAACTCCTGGGCCTTATCCAGACCAACTCCGCAACAGCTATGAGGTTGGAAACGACCATTCGCTCAGAGTCATTTACGCCAATGGGATGGAAACACACTACCAGACCGAGCCCCACATACTAGCAGGTACTGTTAGCCTCAGGGCAAGAATAAACACAACATCTGCACTGGACATGGCAGAGGTCGTTTGTTCATTTAGCAACTTGAAATGGGTACATTGGTGTGAAAAACTGAAAATATCTATTCAGGTTGTAGGTTGTCCCATGTCATAACATTGTTTTACATCAAAGCAACATTTAAGTATTTTATTTGCTGCATTCAGACGTTGGCCTGAGATAATTGTTGCCAGACTTGGATGACAAATACATTTCAGGCACATGGCTCAGAACCTACTCTGGACTCCCAAACTGTGGTGTAATCTGTTCACACTTTGGGTCTGATCCCTCCACTGGCTTAACGGATGGGACATGTGGCCCTGCTTTGATATTTGATATTGAGACTTGTAATGAGCAGTGAGTCTCATGGTCAGTGTGCAGTAGCAGTGACAGCTGTTTGTTCCTCGCCAGGCGCCGCCAACCCCACGGTGGCCCGACGCAACATGACGCTGCCGGGGGAGAGCGGGCAGAACCTGGTGGAGTGGAGGTTCAGGAAGGAGCAGACGCGGGGGAAAGTCATTGTCTTCGGGAGAAAACTCAGGGTGAGTGTCCCTGCTACCAATAAAGAATGTGAACCTTATCAAACATTGATCTCATATAAACTACTTGATTGTGGTTGAATTAATCCAAAACCCATGGCTTATTTCTAAGTCATGCAGTAGATGTAGTTTGGAGGATGTTACTCAAGAGGAACATTGATTTATTTTGGATCAGGCTCCATTAAAACAATGCTCACTATAAACTGGATCAGGCTCCATTCAAACAATGCTCACTATAAACTGGATCAGGCTCCATTAAAACAATGCTCACTATAAACTGGATCAGGCTCCATTAAAACAATGCTCACTATAAACTGGATCAGGCTCCATTAAAACAATGCTCACTATAAACTGGATCAAGCTCCATTAAAACAATGCTCACTATAAACTGGATCAGGCTCCATTAAAACAATGCTCACTATAAACTGGATCAGGCTCCATTAAAACAATGCTCACTATAAACTGTATGGTTCACTGAGAAGGCCCTCAGTTCAAAATGACAGAATAGTACCAGGCATAAACTTTGTAATTTGAGGTATGGTTTAAATTCTGGTTGTCCTGTAAGTGTTTGATGTTTTACATTTCAACAGATAATACAATTAAAATATTCTAAAATCCCATTATTAATTATTTATACAAAGCCGTTTTTCATACAAACCAAGGTTTAGAATTGACCTCTTGGAAAACTAATTTGTGGATGTCAGAACTGTTTTATGAATGTAAGTCATTAATTTGGGGCTGTCTTTAATGCAGCATTAAACCTGGCATGATTGAAGCTCTATCCTGCACTTTTAATAACACCAAGGTCACTCTGTGATTGGATCATCACTAAGATTACATGAGGGCACTTTCAATCTGCAAAATGATATTCTCCCCCTCGGAGATGGCAGTGCTTCTGTAGGACTGCTGGCCAGGAGCCCACTGCTCTCTTCCTGCTGGCCGCTGGCCCATTGCTCTTGTGCTTTGTTTGCTTATCATCCATCCATGGCTCTTATCTCCTCTCACCTCCTGGCCTCCAGTGTTAATGTCTCGTTGAACAAGTGTCCAAAGGGGGAAAAATGACTTGAACGTTTTCCAGCAAGACTCTATCTTAAATGTAATGACTCCATCGGATAGTGATTCCCCTATTTGGCCGTTATTCCTCGGGCCTCTGAATTACAGATGGACAAACATTTCAAATGATCATTACTATTGAGCTTCTCATTCCAGCCACCAAGCACATTCCAAGCATCACACCAGTATAAATCACACACCAGAGAGGATTTACAGCTTCAAAAACATCCTGGTTGATACAGAGGTTGAACAACGTCCTTCTCTTGCCAAACACTAGATTCAACTGGTGCCAGCCCTCGGCTAAATTATGTGGTAAACAAGGGTGTACTTTTCAAAAGGTCGGACATTAAGAAACCAATCAAGGAAACTGTGGCCTCAAGAGCCGTCACTGGATCCTAGAAACCCTCCACATGAGATCACACTGTGTAACCACTGTAAAACTACAATGTAACCACTGTAAAACTACTGTAAAACTACAATGTAACCACTGTAAAACTACTGTAAAACTACAAGCTGATGGCTTTGTTAGGGGGCCTTAGTGTTTTCTTTCTATTATTGCAATCATAATACAAGCGCAAAAATGTCTGCCATTATCTTGTATGATATCCCAGTCATCACACTGAAACCACTGAATACAAATTCCTTTTTAAACATTGAGTAAATACTCACCTCAATGCCACCATTCATACAAAATCATTGGATTGAAAACTGAAAATACAGGTTATGGAAATTAAAACAGACATCATTACACCATTACACATCATTTGCTATGAAACAATTTAAAAGTGAATCGTCTTGGAACATAGGGCAGAGGGCTTTTCGGAAAATTGAGGGTACCCACAAACACATGCTATTGAACCAATCTCGTACACCCAACTGATTAATGAAAGGTCTAATGATTTCTGCAGTCTTTTCATCCATGTGATGTTTTTCTCTATTCATGCGCTGATCAGCCACAGTTGGTGGTTTTTAACAGTGTTTATGTCTAGATATTTGTTTCTATTGGCAAAATTGTGCATCAGTGCTATCCAAATGTCACTTGAGGACAAATGATTGTGGATTCAGATCCACATTTCCCATTACATAATTCTATTTAGCACTATGCAAAGATAAACAATTAAAAGATAAACAATGATTGCAGATGTGTTGAATAGTTATTAATGTTTTATGGGTGGACTTGCCTATGCCAAAATACGTTTTCAGCAAATTCCATTTCATCAGTGATTGAAGCGTAAGGAGTAATTTGATATATTAGATATTCAGACAATTCAATCTGAAATCAACTTCAGACCAGAATGGATGTTCATTTTCAATTCAGCATCCTTTCCACAAAGATTTAACGTTCATAAACATTTCTCTTTTATTCCTATATTTATTTTAAAGTGTAGGTGAACCCCTTTCTCAGCTCAAATTTGAACACAATGAAAAAAAACAACAATTAAAGAAGCATTTGGGCTGAGAGCTCTTGGATGGACGGGGTGGTGTAGTACCCATGGTTAAGGCCCATGACAACTTTGTGAATTATTGTTTTAAGTGAGTAACTGTAACACATCATGGAGTAGAAAGGTTATAATGAGTGATGCACCATACTCCTTATGTTGTCCATGGTGTGCAGACCCTCAGAGTGTCCATATACTTCATTGTCACATCAGAGTGCCTCTGAAAGGGCACTTTGAGGGGCGTGACTTGAGATCAGAGCAGGGTAGAGCGTTCACTAACTAGTTGGTGGAGACTGGCCTCAACATAAGATTTTACATCTATTTTCTTCAAATTACACAATGAGTTTTTTCATTACAGTGACTAAATGGCAGAGATGACTCTGTGGAACGGGATTCTTGGTTCAGCGTCACGTTAATCAGACTGTGGGTGTTTTCCAGGTGAATGGCAGGAACTTGTTGTCTGTGGATTACGACCGCTCTCTGCGGACAGAGAAGATTTACGACGACCACCGCAAGTTTCTCCTGAAGATCATCTATGACACCCAAGGCCACCCTTCACTCTGGGTGCCCAGCAGCAAGCTTCTGTCTGTCAACCTGACCTACTCCAGGTAGCTCCCTGCTGGAGCACAGACACTTCTGTCTTCTTGTTGTTCTTACTATTCATCTGGTCCATTCCAGAGATCTCCTCTCTTGATTTGTATACCACAGAGTACAACTTGATTTGATTTAGACTGGATGTATACGCATACTGCCTACTGGGTTTGGGAGACCCCAGTTATTAGTAAGATCAAGAATAGAATCAATAAAATATATGTTTGTATATGAATAAGCTGGGAATGAGTTGAATGAGTTGTATTGATTGATAAGCACTTGATAACAGGTGCTGTATGTAAGAATCAAGAGAGAGAGAGAGCAGAAAAGATCAGAAGAGAGGTCAGAAGATTTTGAAATTAAACAACCAAAAGCAACTCCCTTCCCTCTCCTCCATTTCCTCCTTTTCTTCACTTTTCTCTGCCACTGAGAAGTGTTAGTTTCACGCACCTGTGATTGACAGACAAGACAGATTCCCCAAACTAATGTAACATCTGGCTTGTACAGAGGCAGCTATGTCTTACCTAATGTAAGCAGAATGTGTTAATGTTGAAGGTATTATTTAGTTGAAGGTTAATGCCCTGGTTGTGGTGTGTGTGTGTGTGTGTGTGTGTGTGTGTGTGTGTGTGTGTGTGTGTGTGTGTGTGTCTGTGTGTGTGTGTGTGTGTGTGTGTGTGTGTGTGTGTGTGTGTGTGTGTCTGTGTGTGTGTGTGTGTGTCTGTGTGTGTGTGTGTGTGTGTGTGTGTGTGTGTGTGTGTGTGTGTGTGTGTGTGTGTGTGTGTGTGTGTGTCTGTGTGTGTGTGTGTGTGTGTGTGTGTGTGTGTCTGTGTGTGTGTGTGTGTGTGTGTGTGTGTGTGTGTGTGTGTAGTACGGGTCAGGTGACTGGTCTACAGCGGGGTCCCACCACAGAGAAATGGGAGTATGACCAGCAGGGGAGAATTGTATCCCGGGTGTTCGCTGACGGAAAGACCTGGGGCTACACTTATCTGGATAAGGTAAATGCACTCTCATCCTGTCACCAACATGTTTGTTAGGTCCATATTTATAAAGACCGGCTTTATTTCACATGCTTATTGAAAGATGTACCACTTAAATACTTTGACATGGTTAAGATACTGTATGTCTTTTGGTGATGTACACCCCATGTCCTATTGTACTGTTTTGTGCAGTATTTCACTTTGCCGCGGCGAAACTCAATGCGTTTGTGTCTTAAAATAACTGTAGCGTCAACCATAAGTTTCAGATAGTATTTTCATTCCCATATGACAACAACTCACGGGTTCTGTCTCAGAGTCACTGCATATAACATTTTGCAATGTTTCCATGGCAAGAAATTAGTTATTTATTTATAGGACACACACTTTTGCAGGGAGCCTTTTAAACAAAAGAAAAACTCTATGCATTCTCCCTGCTCGACCAATCATGGATATCCTGCTGCAAATATATTTGTGTGCACGGAGGTTGAGTGTGAATGAGTAGAGATGGGAATCATTGTATTGGTACTTGATGTAAAAGTGTGATTCGGCTTAACCCGGCTGATTTGGTATGTTCTGTAGAACACACCACTGGCATAGCTAGCCACGTTAGCCACGGCAAGCTAAGACATAACAAATGTTACCACTGCTAGCCTCACTCTCCCTGCCAAGTCACCAGCTCTCCAATCTGGGGCTGTTGTCACAAATGGATGGTCGCAATTGTATCGCCTGTGTGGCATATTGTATCATAACATACTGCAAAATGTTTAGCTAGCTTTCACAAGTAATAAATTAGCCTTTTATACAACACATTCCAATACATTCAAACATTTATTCAATTTACAAATATACACTGAATGTTGCTTTCTGGGTAACTTAGGAAAATAGCACACAAGGGAAGCCTGACATGAAAGCCAATGAGAAAATGTTAACGATAGCAAATGAAGTAATAACATACTGGACATACAGTCAATGGATGAACATGTGTGAAATGTTATGCAATCAGCCATGTTTATTTAGAATAAGCACAAAGTGATGACCAGAGAAGTTGTACCAGCATTTTCACTTTATTGTCTTTTGGCCGCCATCCCCACACAAACAGGCAAATTGGTATTATGCTTCTCGGTTTCCAGGTGTTCATTAAAAGCACATATTCCTGGCACTGCATGTTACTCTTGTTGCATGCACAGAAGCAGCTAGCCTTGCATCCAGATAGAGCAGAGAGACATGCTCAGTATGAAGCACTGAAGTCAAAACACCAGGGGAAGCAACACAGGAGGTAGAGGATGATCGCTTGGGATTTTTTATTTAATATCTGTTCGTGTGTGTGTGTGTGTGTGTGTGTGTGTGTGTGCGTGCGTGCGTGCGTGCGTGCGCGCGTGCTTGCGTGTGTGTGTGTGGTGAGCTTATACAAGAGTCTTGTAAAGTCAGGCATGTTGCCACCAGAACAAGGTCCTGGAGGAGTTGTAGCAGCTTAGCCACGTTGAGAAGGAGATCAAATGGAGGCACTGACAATGGTGACGTAGAAGTGGGAGATTATCATTTGACTTCAACCTCTCTAGTCTACTACATGATATATCCCCCAGTAATCCCCTTTAATGGTTTAAATGTTTACCTTGCAGGATTAAAACAACATAAGAACAAAAATGGGAACTGAGAGTTTTACAATTGCTTATGTTTCATTATTGAATACTTTTTTCGATTGTGGTCTTTTTGATGTGTTGGATTATGATATTTAAAGAATGAAATAACAATCAAACACACACCCCAAGGCAGGAGAAGATTCACACAAAGAATAACCTATAGTTTTAATGGATGTGTTTTAATGTTAACCTTTTTTTATACATATTTAAAAAGCATATAAATTGTTCACCCTTTTCTGAAAGGCTAGTCAAATGATGTGATATGCTGTGGTTGTCTTGCTAAGGCTGTTGATCACCATTTTGTGTTTGTTTGGTGGAGATTAATGGACTTAATGAGAGCAATGCCTAGAAAAACTAAATTATGCGTGTACTTTCAACATTTAAGGCATTTGAAGTTGTCCCCATTTCCCCGAAGAAAAGTTCAGACAGAATGAGTTTCTCTCAGTCTTCTTCTATAAAGAAGACCACAAAGAAGGCCGCACTATCAAGAAGACCGCCTGATAATGGTGTATTTATGCTGCTGCATTGTTTATCCCTTGATGAATAATAGATTCACCTAAAGGGCTCAACACTGACCAAAATGGTCACAATTTCAACCATTTATGATGTGGATACAACTAATTTGTTTGCTAGGTTGCTTAGGTGCCACACAAAAATAAAATGTATAGTGTACATCAGGGTCCAAACACTGTAAAAGAACAGCTGCATGCAGTGCTTGTGTGACATCATGGAACCCCAAACTGTTTAAGCTCCAGTGAAGACACACAGCTAAAAAGGTGGTTTGTGCAAAGCTACACAAGATACAAAAACATACACACAATTTTCTTACCAAATTTGTTAGGGTCCCACCAAATGAAGAAGTTAGTGGTGCCGGTGCCAGCAGTAGATGTCTTGAGCCCTGATCCTCTGCAGCTTTTGAAAGGGTTCTTCTAGTTAACGCTCTCTGCCACAGTGTCAGGCGACATTGTGTATGTGGGCACACACAGATAATTCATTATTTTAATCATATATTTTGCAAGCTACATAATCTAGCACGAGTCAGGCCTGAACTTTCACAAAACAACAGTAGTAAACTAAACATATAAACTTTCTGCATTTTCATTTTGTTTGTTTGTTATTCTAGAACACTACCTTGAGTGTATTGTGGTTTTGATGTAAAAGTGACGGGGAAGAGTGAGGAGGGGAGGAACTTTTTTTCTTTTTAACTTTTTTGAGTGACACTTTGAAGAGAACACAAAAAAACATGAATAGCGTCTTAAATGAATAAAATATGTGGCAAGAGACAGAGGGCGTAAAGGTATGGGCTGCTCGAATGGGGATTATAAAAGAGGAAACAATGGGGAAGACCAGGATAATTCCCCTGTCACTAGTCACAGTCACAGTCATTATCCAATGTGTCCCCTTCTCTTTATCTGCTGCACGGGCCCACACAAATCACTGTCAACAGTAGGATCAACACCAATAGCAAACAAGAGTACAGACCTACATGGAATTAATATTCCAAATTATTTCTGTTATATAGCATTTTGCAAAAAACATGCACACAAAAAAGTTAATGGTGGGATAATGATTGGCTATATGTATGTATACCATTCATTCATTCTGTAACATACATAAATGACTCTTAAACATCCCAGGAAAAGATTTCCTCTTAAATCGCTGAGGCAGATATATAGTGCTACCGCTGCCTTGCTAATCTAATCTGGAAGGGTCAACAACAAATCCCTCCTCAATCCCTTACTTTAGTTTAGTCCAGTGCAAAGATATACAAGTCTATTTCAGTTTAGAGCTTATATATTTGATTTACCCAACTATGGTGTCCAGCAGTGAGCAAGCTCCCTTATGCTGGTTACTACTACAGCAATACAACATGTTGGGGACTGGTTACTACTACAGCAATACAACATGTTGGGGACTGGTTACTACTACAGCAATACAACATGTTGGGGACTGGTTACTACTACAGCAATACAACATGTTGGGGACTGGTTACTACTACAGCAGTACAACATGTTGGGGACTGGTTACTACTACAGCAATACAACATGTTGGGGACTGGTTACTACTACAGCAATACAGCATGTTGGGGACTGGTTACTACTACAGCAATACAGCATGTTGGGGACTGGTTACTACTACAGCAATACAACATGTTGGGGACTAGTTACTACTACAGCAATACAGCATGTTGGGGACTGGTTACTACTACAGCAATACAACATGTTGGGGACTGGTTACTACTACAGCAGTACAACATGTTGGGGACTGGTTACTACTACAGCAATACAACATGTTGGGGACTGGTTACTACTACAGCAGTACAACATGTTGGGGACTAGTTACTACTACAGCAATACAGCATGTTGGGGACTGGTTACTACTACAGCAATACAGCATGTTGGGGACTGGTTACTACTACAGCAATAAAACATGTTGGGGACTGGTTACTACTACAGCAGTACAGCATGTTGGGGACTGGTTACTACTACAGCAATACAACATGTTGGGGACTAGTTACTACTACAGCAGTACAACATGTTGGGGACTGGTTACTACTACAGCAATACAACATGTTGGGGACTGGTTACTACTACAGCAATACAACATGTTGGGGACTGGTTACTACTACAGCAATACAACATGTTGGGGACTGGTTACTACTACAGCAATACAACATGTTGGGGACTGGTTACTACTACAGCAGTACAACATGTTGGGGACTGGTTACTACTACAGCAGTACAACATGTTGGGGACTGGTTACTACTACAGCAATACAACATGTTGGGGACTGGTTACTACTACAGCAATACAACATGTTGGGGACTGGTTACTACTACAGCAGTACAACATGTTGGGGACTGGTTACTACTACAGCAATACAACATGTTGGGGACTGGTTACTACTACAGCAATACAACATGTTGGGGACTGGTTACTACTACAGCAGTACAACATGTTGGGGACTGGTTACTACTACAGCAGTACAACATGTTGGGGACTGGTTACTACTACAGCAGTACAACATATTGGGGACTGGTTACTACTACAGCAATACAACATGTTGGGGACTAGTTACTACTACAGCAATACAACATGTTGGGGACTGGTTACTACTACAGCAAGACAACATGTTGGGGACTGGTTACTACTACAGCAATACAACATGTTGGGGACTGGTTACTACTACAGCAAGACAACATGTTGGGGACTGGTTACTACTACAGCAATACAACATGTTGGGGACTGGTTACTACTACAGCAATACAACATGTTGGGGACTGGTTACTACTACAGCAATACAACATGTTAGGGACTGGTTACTACTACAGCGGTACAACATGTTGGGGACTGGTTACTACTACAGCAATACAACATGTTGGGGACTGGTTACTACTACAGCAAGACAACATGTTGGGGACTGTTTACTACTACAGCAATACAGCATGTTGGGGACTGGTTACTACTACAGCAATACAACATGTTGGGGACTGGTTACTACTACAGCAATACAACATGTTAGGGACTGGTTACTACTACAGCGGTACAACATGTTGGGGACCGGTTACTACTAAAGCAGTACAACATGTTGGGGACTAGTTGCTACTACAGCAGTACAACATGTTGGGGACTAGTTACTACTACAGCAATACAACATGTTGGGGACTAGTTACTACTACAGCAATACAACATGTTGGGGACTAGTTGCTACTACAGCAGTACAACATGTTGGGGACTAGTTACTACTACAGCAGTACAACATGTTGGGGACTGGTTACTACTACAGCAGTACAACATATTGGGGACTGGTTACTACTACAGCATTACAACATGTTGGGGACTGGTTACTACTACAGCAATACAACATGTTGGGGACTAGTTGCTACTACAGCAGTACAACATGTTGGGGACTAGTTACTACTACAGCAATACAACATGTTGGGGACTAGTTACTACTACAGCAATACAACATGTTGGGGACTGGTTACTACTACAGCAATACAACATGGTGGGGACTGGTTACTACTACAGCAGTACAGCATGTTGGGGACTGGTTACTACTACAGCAATACAACATGTTAGGGACTGGTTACTACTACAGCAGTACAGCATGTTGGGGACTGGTTACTACTACAGCAATACAACATGTTAGGGACTGGTTACTACTACAGCAGTACAGCATGTTGGGGACTGGTTACTACTACAGCAATACAACATGTTGGGGACTGGTTACTACTACAGCAATACAACATGTTGGGGACTGGTTACTACTACAGCAATACAACATGTTGGGGACTGGTTACTACTACAGCAATACAACATGTTGGGGACTGGTTACTACTACAGCAATACAACATGTTGGGGACTGGTTACTACTACAGCAATACAACATGTTGGGGACTGGTTACTACTACAGCAGTACAACATGTTGGGGACTAGTTACTACTACAGCAGTACAACATATTGGGGACTGGTTACTACTACAGCAATACAACCTGTTGGGGACTGGTTACTACTACAGCAATACAACATGTTGGGGACTAGTTACTACTACAGCAATACAACATGTTGGGGACTGGTTACTACTACAGCAATACAACATGTTGGGGACTGGTTACTACTACAGCAATACAACATGTTGGGGACTAGTTGCTACTACAGCACTACAACATGTTGGGGACTAGTTACTACTACAGCAATACAACATGTTGGGGACTGGTTACTACTACAGCAATACAACATGTTGGGGACTAGTTACTACTACAGCAATACAACATGCCGGAGCAACCGCATTGGAACAAAAATAATGTTTGGGACAAGCTTCACGCTGAGTGCATCTTTTAAAAGAATGACATTACTTTATCGTCACTTGTAGGTTTTAATCTTAGATGTGCACAAAAACAAGTACTTCTTTCACACTCTTTCCATAACTGTGTGCCTTATACAAATCTGGCAATATGGTTTAGTCTGGTCAACACCTGCCATTATAAGAAATGTGCTATAATGAGAAATATGTATTGACAACTGCTGTCACAAGTGTATAGAATTGTAGTTGATGTTGATGCCCAGAACTAGTGATGAACGTAAATGGCACTCCAACTTCTGACCAGATAATTCAGAGAGGGCTGTAATAACTTACTATATTCTATAACTTACTATATTCTATTCTGGTTACTACTACTGCAATACAACATGTTGGGGACTGGTTACTACTACAGCAATACAACATGTTGGGGACTAGTTGCTACTACAGCAATACAACATGTTAGGGACTGGTTACTACTACAGCAGTACAACATGTTGGGGACTGGTTACTACTACTGCAATACAACATGTTGGGGACTGGTTACTACTACAGCAATACAACATGTTGGGGACTAGTTACTACTATAGCAGTACAACATGTTGGGGACTGGTTACTACTACAGCAGTACAACATGCCGGAGCAACCGCATTGGAACAAAAATAATGTTTGGGACAAGCTTCACGCTGAGTGCATCTTTTAAAAGAAAGACATTACTTTATCGTCACTTGTAGGTTTTAATCTTAGATGTGCACAAAAACAAGTACTTCTTTCACACTCTTTCCATAACTGTGTGCCTTATACAAATCTGGCAATATGGTTTAGTCTGGTCAACACCTGCCATTATAAGAAATGTGCTATAATGAGAAATATGTATTGACAACTGCTGTCACAAGTGTATAGAATTGTAGTTGATGTTGATGCCCAGAACTAGTGATGAACGTAAATGGCACTCCAACTTCTGACCAGATAATTCAGAGAGGGCTGTAATAACTTACTATATTCTATATTCAAACATTATATATCATGGTTACTTATTGCAGATAGCTCAAATTACATACTATTCATTTTGATTAATGGAACCCAGTAGGATGATTAATAAACCATAATCATTTTAATTGAGAGCGAACGGAGATAAGCAAATTACAGGGCAGAGATTACAAAAACAGCATTTGGTAGAACATTTACTTTTAGTAAAAGGCATTTTGAATTACATTAGGAAACAATATTTTCTTTGTGATTACATATTGTAAAAGAGCAATCGTAAATTAATAATTCTTTCACATATACTTAATGTCTTTCCAAACATCAATCTGCATAGATTGTGAAAAGTGTTGTTGTTGGTAACATTGTGAGTTCATCTGTATGAATAGTATTCTTCTCCAAAGCCTGTTTTATACATTTTAGAAAATTGAGGCCATTGAGCAATGATGTTAAAATTGGCATCATAATGGATGTTTTGTATATATTTTTTTTATACATTTTCTACAAAGAGGTGTTGCTTTGTCACAAATGTATCAAGGAAAATTGTGTGTCAATGCATGAGGGGAAAATGCATTCAGTCCATTTGAGAATAAGATGTAGCATCAGAAAATGTAGAATAGATGAACTATGAATCATTTATCAATACACGTGCTGGCCAGACAGTGCCAAAGTGGAATGAAATTGCCCTCTTCATTGTCCTTTAATTTCTGTCCCCTATTTGCTATGTTCTATTCATAATATGGTGGCATTTATTGGTAGGCTCAAAACACACCTTCAAAATACAACAGAAGCACCTACAGTAAATCAAAGTCAAAGTCAAAGTGAACTTTCTTGTCAATCCTACCATACAACTAGTGCAAGTAATTATACAGAGGATCGAAATCTACTACGTTCAATAAATAAGTCAAATAATGCTCACTTTCTGTATCAGCTATGTTGTGATTCTATTTTGTAGTAGGTTTAACAAGGAACCAGATCATGGCTTTGGTAAAACATTGCTCAACAACCCATGCAGTTGGCCAAACAAATTTTTCTCTTTTAACATGGCCACTATGGCGCTATTTAGACAAGAGAAATACCTCCATCAGAGACACTATAGAAGGAGGAGACACATCACAGAAAAAATCACCCATTGAAATGCATGCGGAAACTAACGCCAAGATGGCAGTTGTTTGCACATGTCGCACCTCTTCTGGTTCCGTTGCTCCAATCATTTTGCAGGTCCTACGCGGTCACGCTTTTTGCGACACTTGGAAGTTTTTTTCAATCAGGAGGGAAGAACCAGCAGCTGGAGCGGCACAAGCAGCATCGACTGGAAAACTTGCTCTCTTGCTTTATCCAAAGTTGTGGCATGATCTGCGCTAGCTGACTGTGAGCGATGTCGTCTTGCTGTTAGTGCCGGTGTTGTTATGCTGTAGATGAAAACAGTGTCGTGAAGCGTTGCGCATGCGCAGTCCAAGATTACCTGTAAGAAAAAGTTAAAACGTTAATTTGATACAAAACCACCAAACCCTTTCAGCGATTTTAGTCTGTTTTTCATCGTGATTTCAAACATGTATTTTTTTATGCCCCTTAGACCTCGGCAAATTGAGATACAGCTCTCCCCTTATACTTTTACATAGGGCCCTGGTCTTGCTAAGACCAAATAGCTGCCCGAAAGGCGTGGCCAATATGGCCGTGAGTGAGAGGATTTACCTAGAAGGACTTTGCCTACATCCTACAATCCTTTTTGAATCTTACAGAACCCCTCTCCGTAGGAGGGGCTCGATGTATAAATCTCTCTGAACAAAATTGTAAACTGTCAGGTTTTGTAAATCCATTCCCTCAGATTCAAAACCTGTGCCCACAGTTTTGTAATCCGTGCACAGATCATCCATCCAACCGATGAGATGATTCAACCCCCTGCCTTATGGTAAAAATGCTTACAGAGGTGAATGGAAACCCCAGTGGACAGAGGTACCATTGGATGTATGCTGAGTGAACTTCTGTACGGTGTTCTCCATGCAGTGTATCTAACAGATGTGTTCTCTTGGTTCTCCCCTCAGTCCATGGTGCTGCTCCTGCACAGTCAGCACCAGTACATCTTTGACTATGACTCTGGGGACCGGCTGTCAGCTGTGACCATGCCCAGTGTGGCACGTCACACTATGCAGACGGTGCGCTCCATAGGCTACTACAGAAACATCTACAGCCCCCCTGAGAGCAACGCCTCCGTCACCATCGACTACTCCGAAGACGGACAGGTGTGTGTGTGGAACAGTGGGACATTTCTTATCAAAGAGCTTAGTGTGATGCATACTATGAATGTTTAAAGCCCAGGCCTAGATTTAAAACACAAGGACATGTTGACCACAAGTGATCCATATGATCTTCCAGGCTGAGGCAGGCACTTACCCTGTAAAGTAGCCATTCCTTAGTGGCAATTGCCTTGCAGCAGTTGAAATCAGAAATTCTTCAACAGATATGTTATATGAGCTTAATTTTTGGTATGAGAAAATATTAACTAACTTGCTTATGGTTTTATTCCCACTCCAATCTAAAACATTGGTGTCATAATTTTACTCTTTAATGTAATAATCTCTGTCTACATTGGATTTGTGGATATTTTCGTCAATATTTACGAGGGAATTGTATTGTTGTACAGCCTTTATTAGATATATCTGGTGGATAGCTATACATAGCTATATTGCTATATATCCCACTGTGTTGAATCCAGTTCCTTTCTTTACCTTTGTTAATTGTGTTTGAAGGTGTGTGAAAGTGGTTCATACTAGCCGTGCAGCTGACCTGCTGATTTGTGTCAACAGCTCCTGAGAGTTGCCCACCTGGGTACTGGCCGGCGCATCCTGTACAAGTATCGCAGACAGGTACTACTACTGCTTATCTCTTCTTTTCTTTTGACATGCTATTTTATTTGTTTTATGTCCTGGACCCATTTTGTCATGTTTCTGAAATTGTGCCTTCAACTATTTTCCTCTGAATAATGTCAAAAGTATTTTTTTACTATTGACAACAATAACTTTTTATTCTAAACCCTAATGAACAAAATGCACAAAGAAATGAAAGAAAGAAGTCCAGTTTGTACACAGTAGATCCACATTGCTGGCGTGACTGTGGCCTACAGAACAAGCTGGCGGAGATCCTGTACGACTCCACGCGGGTCAGCTTCACCTACGACGAGACGGCCGGCGTGCTGAAGACGGTCAACCTGCAGAGCGAGGGCTTCATCTGCTCCATCCGCTACCGGCAGGTGGGCCCGCTGGTGGACCGCCAGATCTTCCGCTTCAGCGAGGACGGCATGGTGAACGCCCGCTTCGACTACACCTACGACAACAGCTTCCGGGTGACCAGCATGCAGGCGGTCATCAACGAGACCCCGCTGCCCATCGACCTCTACCAGTTCGACGACATCTCGGGGAAAGTGGAGCAGTTCGGCAAGTTTGGCGTCATCTATTACGACATCAATCAGGTGAGCAAGGGTGACGTTGAGGTCACTTCAACACCAGTTAGGAAACACCCCGTAGAAGAGTGCAGTGAGTGCACATGTCTGCTATTGAAACCCTTTAACCCCAAATGTGCTGAGAGATGAGCTCATATGAAAAGTGTAACTTGTGTGTGACAATAAAAAAAGTAAAGCGATACGACATAACTAATAATTTAATCTCACCTCCGGGCTCCGTATTTATGAATGTCAGAACAATTGAAACATTTAAACAAAGAATTTGTTATTTATATTTTGTCTCATCTTAATGCCAGATCATTTCCACTGCTGTGATGACCTACACAAAGCACTTTGACCAGCATGGGCGAATCAAGGAGATCCAGTATGAGATATTTAGGTCCCTGATGTACTGGATAACTATTCAGTATGACAACATGGGAAGGGTCACCAAACGCGAGATCAAGATCGGACCGTTTGCCAACACCACCAAGTATGGCTATGAGTACGACGTGGACGGGCAGCTGCAGACCGTCTTCCTCAATGAGAAGATGATGTGGAGGTATGACCAGTCCTGTCCTGGATACCGGGACAAGGAACCTCTTCTATTTACCTCAAATCTGTATTAACATATATTTATTTGATTATAATCATTTGTGTATACTTGTAAATCCCATTGCATGGAAACATTATTTCTAGTGATTAGACGAATGCAACGATTTCCAAACAAAGCACAGTTCTAATTGTGGGTGTCAATAATAGTTAATGAGTGTGTACTGATCTGATTCCATTCCCCCCTTCCTTTGAACAAAATGGGGACATTTTAAATTGACTCTAAGAAAGGTTGGTTAGGGAATTGATACATGATAAGATGGTCATGAGTATAAGTAGACAACTGAAACCCACTATTGTGGTTGTACTGCTCAGTCCTCTCACCTCCACCAAACCATTGTTACGATGCAGGTACAACTACGACCTGAATGGGAACCTGCACCTGTTGAACCCGGGGAACAGCGCTCGCCTGACGCCCCTGCGCTACGACCTGCGAGACCGGATCACGCGGCTGGGGGACGTCCAGTACCGGCTGGACGAGGACGGCTTCCTGCGCCAGAGAGGGGCCGAGATATTTGAATATAATTCAAAAGGTGGGGATGGGGGGTGGTTGTTATTGTGCTTCTCTACAAACGTAATATCCAAAAACCCAATCAATACCGATAAGTTATTCTGGACCGTGCTTCTGCATCTGTTTTATATTCAATGAAAAGTACAGAAGGCTTTGTTGCGGTGCATCCCAGTATTATGCAGAAGTGGCGAGGGGTACTTTCAAGTCATTTCAGCTGCAATACAGATCAGATCCTATTTGGTTTTTATGTGGGTAATATTTACTGTACATATACTATATCATCTAGTGAGTGAAGAAGCTCAATGAAGACAATAGCCTAGAGGCGTGCTGCTTTGTAGCAGCGTATGATATGGTGTGCTCTCCCCTCCCTGCAGGGCTGCTGGAGCGGGTTTACAGCAAAGCCGCCAGTTGGACCATCCAGTATCGATACGACGGCCTGGGCCGCCGCGTGTCCTCCAGGAACAGCCTGGGCCAGCATCTGCAGTTCTTCTACGCTGACCTGAATTACCCCACCAGGATAACACATGTTTACAACCACTCCAGCTCCGAGATCACGTCGCTGTACTACGACCTGCAGGTACCCCCCCAGGGAGCTCTGTCCCCTCTGCTCATAATACCAGGGAGGCCTCACTCCTCTGCTGTGTGACGCACGCTTCAGCCTTCAGCCTCACGCTCTCGTGTTCTCACGCCACAACACTGCGACAGCCGCAGAGAGGGACAGACAACCGTAGGATGGTCAGATCTGAGTGGTTACACCAAGCCAGCGACGGTGACTCTAGAAGAGAGCAGAATATTCCAAACCCTGGTGTGTGGTGTTTCCATGGCGCTGTCTCTTACATGATTGGTGCGCAGTGCTTATCTACGTGTGGATTGGACAGGTTGTCAAGTTCACAGCCAGGATCCAAGAAGGCGTTAGAGCAAGATGATTTGATACTGTTAACAGCACGTCTTTGACTTTCATTAGTGAGCGAACATGTGGGCCCTTTATGGGCTAGTGGATGTCTAATATTGTGGAATTGTGAGTATTTCCCAGGGTGGACGTATTCAGGGCGTGGGCAGTTAGACCATATCCTTAAATCTTAGAGCCAAGCTCCTGCCCGCGCCACTTGTGGAAGCTGCATTCCTTATGAAGCCCATGTCATCAGACTCTCACTGCAGCCAGGGACCCACAGTTGGCAACCTTAGTAGTACTTGTAAGCTCTCAGCTTATGTGAGCCATGTTATTGGGCTGATATTCTGATTCTGAGGAAGCACAGTGGTGTTCTCGTCTGATATTACTGGTCAGTTGCTCAGAAAAATAACTCATTACAACAAACATTCACTAAGGAACAACACAGAATATTCCAAGTATTTGCATCAAGACTAATCCCTATTGAAAATGTAACCACCCATACACACAACAATGGGGGGGGGGGGGGGGGGGGGGGGGGTACGCAAAAAACGTGTGATTTGTGTAGGAGTTGAATAGCCAATACATTATAAAATGCATCCCTATAAATGCACCTGCAATGACAACAAACCTTTGTAATCTGTGATAATAGAGTAATTCAAAATAATAACCAAATGGTTGATATTGATGTGTGCAGGGCCATCTGTTTGCAATGGAGATCAGCAGTGGGGAGGAGTTCTACATGGCCTGTGACAACACTGGCACCCCCCTGGCTGTATTCAGCAGTAACGGACTCCTACTGAAACAGGTGAGGGGGGAAAGATGTGTCTTACAACTGAGTGTATTGATGTTTGTCTCACAAACAAAGATGACACAACACAAAAAACAAAAACAAAACAAAAAACAACATGCACAAAAAAGATGTACAGGTATATATATTTGGAGAGAGAGAGAGAGAGATAACACGTTTTTAATATGGATAATAATGACATTATTTATAATGGCCCTATTGAGGTGTTACATGACATGTATTGGTGTGTGTGTGTGCGTGTGTATGTGTGCCTGCATGCGTGTCACACATGTGTCTGTGTGTAGGTGCAATACACGGCCTATGGAGAGGTCTATTTTGACTCCAACCCAGACTTTGTGCTGGTGATCGGTTTCCACGGTGGGTTGTACGACCCCCTGACGCGACTGCTGCACTTTGGAGACAGAGACTATGACATCCCTGCTGGGAGGTAGGTGTTTGGCTCTTTGTTCACACATGTAGGCTGACACTCATTCAAAACACTAAAAATAGACCTTTTCATTTAGTACAGCGGTCCAGATGTCAACTGTGACATTGTGAGACACGGGGTCCTCACAATGAATGGAGGGGTGTGCAGCGTTACATTGAGGGTTACATTAGGCTGATATCCATATTCACATTGGCTCATTCAGGGTTTAGTTTAAATGTTCAATGTTCTTGGGGAGATAAACAGCTTGGCCACAATTTCAGATTGTACAATATACAAAGTGCAATACAGCAATCTAATCCATATATAAAAACCATAATTGAAGATGGAAATACATCACCATGATTGTGATGTATTGGTCGCATAAACAAGCCAACACGTGGACTCATGTGCATAGATAACCCACATGACCATTGGAGGAATTCAATGACAAATGACAAAAGAAATGTGGTGTGCATCTCGGGATATAGAGATAAGAGCTGCATAGCTGAAACTACATTGATGATCCTAAGTGGTCCCTTGAATGTGGCTTCTATGTTGTCTCCCAGGTGGACCACACCAGACATTGGCACGTGGACACGTGTGGGCAAAGAACCACAGCCATTCAACCTGTACATGTTCCGGAACAACAACCCTGTGAGCAAGGTCCACCAGGTGAAAGAGTATGTCACAGGTAAATGCTTCATGTTACTCTAAATATATATATAGTTACATGTGTACATGATACTGTCAATTTAACAGCATTATGTACATTTTGTCATTTTGTAGATTAACCTTGACTTCCAAGTGAGGCTGTGAAAAAGTAAAGCATAGAGTACCCTTAGTAATCATAAATGCAAAGTTCATACTTGTTGTGGTTGTGCGAACACTTAAACAGTTACAATAGATATCAGCTATCTATCATATGCTTTCTAAATTCCACAACAGTTTCAGAATGTCCACAAAAAGGCTACAGCTCAATAAAGAGCATTTTCCACCAGTGATTGTGTTCTACATAATAGGTTTTTGCTCCATTTCACTACATATTTGACAAATAATGCATTTGATTGTAAAATGTTTATGAACTTCAAGCTTGTATATTTTCTTTACAGTTCTGGTAATTGTGTGTGACAGTGGTTTTCATAATCATACCCATCAACTTTAATTTGGCGTGCTGTGAATGTATGATTGGGATCAGGGTGTGCTTTAGCCCCACCCAACAAGGTTGGGAACCACTTCTCTAGACTGCAAGTGCTGGATGATGACTACTGATGCTCTTCCTCCCTGAGCCTCACCTCCTCTCCCTCTTCCCAGATGTAAACATCTGGCTGGTGACGTTTGGGTTCCACCTCCACAACGCCATCCCAGGGTTCCCCATCCCAAAGTTTGACCTGACTCAGCCCTCGCTGGAGATGAAGAAGAGCCAGTTGTGGGATGACCTGCCTGTATGTAATCTTCCTCACATAGGTTTCATTACAATAGCATTGTTCTGTGGTAACATTGGGTTACCGCATTACATTCAACAATTCAAGTTTGGTTGTATTGCAGATTTTCCTGTTCCTCTTCACACATTCGTGTTGATTTAAAGAATGAGTGTGTTCCATAAGGCGTCCTATTCAGGAGACTGTGAGCTAGATTTGTGCTCTGAAAAGTCATTAAAACTGAATCATAGTGGGTAATGGACATCAGCATTCTCATTTATGATAATAGAGGGCAGGATCTGATGGGCTAGCTGTGGTCCACAGTGTCTGCTGTGATGTTGATCAGAGTTTTGTTCATCTTGTAGGATGAAAAAATAGGATCACAACCACTGCATGCCGTTATAGTTGGAGGAAGAGGGCTATTCCTTTGTCTATTTTTGTGCAGAGCACATTACAGCTCATGAAAACAAAAAATTCCTAGTCAGCATGATGATGATGAGCATAGTATTAATGACATGACTTTGTACTTTGGTTATAATGAAGTTTCTATCTGGTAAAGTGTTTATTTACTGATTCTAAAAGTATGCAATTGCAGATTTTCGTCCAGTAAAGTCATGGTGCTGTCAGTGTTGCTACAAGGGAGCACATCCATACACAAAGCGCAGAGTGTTTCCCAGGCTATTTCTATTATTGTACCAAGCATTGTTTGTTTCGGTGCAAGTATTGCATGTTTGCATTCTGGACCCCTTTGTCATGATGTACTCCTGCTCATGGTGAAACTAGCAGCCTTGTACCCATGCTGTTATTGCAGCCTTGATCAGATGTCTTGAACAACTTTAAATGTATTTTCTAAAAAGCTCCTTGACATCCTTTCCCATAGGGATTCATTACTCTAGTGACACAAATGTCCCTCTCCCCAGTTGATCTCTGCAGTGCAACAGGAAGTGACCCGTCAGTCCCAGGCCTTCTTGTCCTTCGAGCGCATGCCGGAGATCCAGCTGAGCCGCAGGCGGGTGGACCGGGACAAGCCCTGGCTGTGGTTCGCCACCGTCAAGTCCCTCATCGGCAAGGGGGTGATGCTGGCCGTGACCCAGGGCCGCGTGGTCACCAACGCCCTCAACATCGCCAACGAGGACTGCATAAAGGTGGCCGCCATCCTCAACAACGCCTTCTACCTGGAGGACCTGCACTTCACGGTGGAGGGCCGCGACACGCACTACTTCATCAAGACCAGCCTGCCTGAGAACGACCTGGGCACGCTGCGGCTCACCTCGGGCCGCAAGTCGCTGGAGAACGGTGTGAACGTCACCGTGTCCCAGTCCACCACCGTGGTGAACGGCCGGACGCGGCGCTTTGCCGACGTGGAGCTGCAGTACGGCGCCCTGGCGCTGCACGTGCGCTACGGGATGACCCTGGACGAGGAGAAGGCGCGCATCCTGGAGCAGGCGCGGCAGCGGGCGCTGGCCAGCGCCTGGGCCCGCGAGCAGCAGCACGTGAGGGACGGGGAGGAGGGCGTGCGGCTGTGGACCGAGGGGGAGAAGCGGCAGCTGCTGAGCGGGGGCAAAGTGCTGGGTTACGACGGCTACTACGTCCTCTCTGTAGAGCAGTACCCGGAGCTGGCGGACAGCGCAAACAATATCCAATTCCTACGGCAGAGTGAAATAGGGAAGAGGTAACACTGCTAGAGAACAATAACCGCCCGATGGCTCCCACTCTAGACTGCACAGAAGCCATGGTCTGTACAAACTTAAACTGAGGCGGTGGAGGAGACATTAACAGGCTATTGCATAGCCTTAGAGGCTAGAACGTAGCCAATGAAGGACGATTGCCAGTGTTCACTTTTTTTTTTAAGATAAAGTACAATAGTCGTATAACAATCATTACTGAAACTACAGCAGCAAACATTTTAAATGTTTGTCATTCAGAAACGGGAGCTGTCACGAAGTTTGGAAGTCCTGGGTCTCTGGCACTCTTCCATGAGCCCTTTTGTGAGACTTGAACAACCCACACAGCTGGCCCTCAGCTCCATCCTCTGACAGGTGGCTTCAGCCTCGTCCATCTGCTGTGAGACAGCCAGATGTGTGTTTCATAAGGATACTCAACCCAGAAGGACCAACCCATTTGAGTATGTCCCCTCCGTAATTCTGATGTCAGAGGTCGTATACTATGTTCTAAGCAAAGCGCAAGGACTCAACCACTGTAGGTTTCCGGACGTCTGTGGGCTATGTATATGGCTAAATGGATGTACTGGGGTTTTATTTTCACAGAAAAATCTGTTAAAATATACTATGGAACTGCCGTGGACTCTCTTAAAGAGATAGACACACAAAAGACTTTTGTTTATAAAAATAAGCAAGGACTTTCTTGGTCTGTTAGGGTTATGTTTCATTTTATATATACTTTATTGGATTGCTTTGGACAAAAAAAGGGAAATATAAAAAAAGAAAAGTTTACATGTGATAACCTATACCACTATTACTACTACTACTACTACTATTCCTACAGCACCTCTGGACTATTGACTATCATCTGAATAAGGACCAATACACTTTTCCTGGTAGATTTTTCAAAAATTTTCGCCATAAAGATCTGTTGTCTATACTATGATTGGTCAAGTTTGATGAAAATGACCCCAATTCTCTCTTCCCAGGGCCTCCTAAATTCAGGTCATGTCAGCTGCAATGTAAACAATCAAGGTTCCTTTGACAAATGTGGGAGGAACAAACTTTGGAACCTGCGCTGGGACCAAGGCTGTTAAACTATACTTTGTGGATGGATGTATTCTTGGACCAAGTGGCTACACTAGTCCTGTAAAATAAACACAACCAGTAGAGCACTGGGCTCACATTGGCTCATGGGGGGCTATGTGCAAAATGTGTAGACCATGTGCATTTATTGGCCTGATAATGTGTAGAGGTAGTAGTCTTGCTTGCCATAGAAACATGTTGTCATGGAAACAGAGCTTTTGGGAAGAATTGCTGCAAGGAGTTAACAATTGTTGCCTCTTTAGTTCTTCGCTGGTTTCTCGCAAATGAAAGCGTATTGCCATCAGTGACTTTTACAGAATTGGTAATGGCTCAAAAACATACTTGGATGTTTTTCCTCATTGAGCGTGGGTCTCTGTACTCTAGAGGTTTTTGTTTGTTATTGTGTATGTGTGTGTGTACAAGGAAGTGACAGAATATTAATGCATTTCAAAAGCAAAACTAGGAACCTGAGTAATAATGGAGTTGAAGTGTATGAAGGTGTTAAATGATACATTTTTTTTAAGTTGAAGATTATTCACTTATCTGTACATCATTATTAGTCTCAGAGAAAGTAATTCATGTACAGTGTTTCTACGTTAAAAATAAACTTTAAAAATGCCGTGAGGTTTACAAAGCGTTGTTTTCTGTCTACTAATGGAGAAATCATATTATATCCAATATAACCCAGAATCACCCTCTAGCGGCAATTATGCCAGTTCTAAAAAGAGTGGGTCAGGGGATTTGCAAAAAAATACTGCCACAATGGAGTAATAGCATAGACTGTATATAAATATGGACAAACCCTCCGTGACGTCACCCATAGACATTCTTAACAGCGGAGATGAAGCCTAAAATTGAGCTTCTGGGCGCCGCCATCTTGGACATTTCAGTCTGTGTTCTAAGCCCGCCTACCTCCGGCCAGACCAATCAAAGCCTCGAATCCGTGAAGGTCATGCCGTGATGACAGATGATAGCTGCCAATCAAGTTGACCACTCCCTTAATTATTCATAAAATAAATCCTTCTCTGTGCATTAAAATAATGGATTCTAAAAAAATTCACCCCCCTCACAGTTGTCATGGACTCGAACACTACTGAAAGACACCAAAACCGTTTTTTGAACCAGGCTGTAAACATGTTTATTTTGGCTGTAAAGTTGGACATTTTAACATGGGCGTCTATGGGAGTTGACTCCCTTCTGCAGCCAGCCTCAAGCAGCCAGTCGAGGAACTGCAAGTTTTTGCACTTCCGCATGGGCTTCATTTTTCAGCATGGAATGTTGCCGCTTGAGTGATAGATATTGTGATAATAAGTAATTGCATTATAAAGTGCTTTTAAAGGAATTCAGTGCTTAACATAGTGTTTGGGGTTATCACCTCATTCACTACTGGTGTCTGGTGTAACACCCAGTGATGCATGGCTGACCGTTGGTGCCAAAACGTTAACTGCACACTGGCTGTCAGGTAGGGAGGTGAGGAATGAAACAGGCTAATCGGGGACCTGGGATGATAGCCAGCAGCACCAGCGCCATTGGCTTTTTAGTGACCACAGGAAGTCAGGACCATAGTTATGATCTCATCTGAAGGACAATGTTCTTTGACCGGACAGAGTCCCCATCCGTGTCCTAGGGCATTGGAGACATTAGATAGGACAGAGGGATGCGCGCCCCTTACTGTTTCTCCAACCCCTCCATCTGATACACCAGGCTAGCCCTGCTTGGCTTCCAAAGGAACCAGACAAACCTTTGATGATATTATAGAAGAAGGCTATTTACTATGCAGCGTCCAGAGTGGACAGTGATGCTCTCTATCCCATTTAACAGTAAATGGAGTAAATAGCTGACTGACTACTTACAACATGATATTTCAGTTTCAGATTTGTAATACATTGGCAACATTATAAAACTGTTACTTGTCATTATATGGATGTGTGTAATTTAATGGAGGAAAGAATAGGGCTGTAACATAAAATGGCTGCTGCTGGTGCATAGGGCAGCTACATATTCCCTCCACTTCTTCCTTTGGCCATCTTCTCCACAGTTAATTCACTTTCAATCATGATTCACCATATTGAATAAACTCTCATTCATGCTTTCCCAGGGTCTAATGCATTCCTTCTCTCTGAGCTGATGCTTTGCTGCAGTCCTGTCACAAGCCCAATCCAGCTCCACTGCTACGGTGTGTATTTATTCTTGACAAGTTGTTAATCAGACATTATTTGAGCTCCACATTTTTGTCCATAGGACAGCAGTGTCTCTGTTATTTCTTGTAGGCGTTGATGTGTATGCAAGAGGATGCCAGGCTCTACCTTCCCATGGGGTTTGAACTCTGGTGGCCCTTCAGATGGGAAGGCTTCATATGTTACCAATGTAATCAGTTTGTCATGGTGATGAGGTTTCTGGCGCCATGTCCAACCCTCGAACGGTCATGGTTTTAGAGGGTTGATGAATGAATGCATTTCAATGATAATCAGTGGATATTGTACTTGTACATTATTTATGTTTAAACGCAATTCAAGGCTTGCAGGTGTTTATTCCAAAGGTTAGAACGGAACCAAAAACGTGAGTAAATTATTAATTCAGATTGCTACAGCACATTTCTCCTCAACCTCATTCCACCACAGCCTACCGTTCCACAACAAGGTTTTGCACAACAATGCAACACATTTAGGTTTCAACCACTGAAAACAAATAAAAAGCGTAAGAGACTAAGTAAACAAAAGCCCGGAATGCTCAAAATCAAATCATACACTACATTAGGCGGAGTGTTGCTGTAGCATTGACAAAGTGCCACTGAGGGGGGAGTGAGGAGAGAGTGATGAGAGAGTGAGGAGAGAGTGAGGGGAGAGTGAGGAGAGAATGAGGGGAGAGTGAGTGGAGAGTGAGGAGAGAGTGAGGGGAGAGTGAGGAGAGAGTGAGGGGAGAGTGAGGAGAGAGTGAGGAGAGAGTGAGGAGAGAGTGGGGAGAGAGTGAGGGGAGAGTGGGGGACAGTGAGGAGAGAGTGAGGAGAGAGTGAAGAGAGAGTGGGGAGAGAGTGAGGGGAGAGTGAGGGGAGAGTGAGGAGAGAGTGAGGGGAGAGTGAGGGGAGAGTGGGGGGAGAGTGAGGAGAGAGTGAGGAGAGAGTCGGGAGAGAGTGGGGAGAGAGTGGGGGGAGAGTGAGGAGAGAGTGAGGAGAGAGTGAAGAGAGAGTGGGGAGAGAGTGAGGGGAAAGTGGGGGGAGAGTGAGGAGAGAGTGAGGAGAGAGTGAGGGGAGAGTGAGGAGAGAGTGAGGGGAGAGTGAGGAGAGAGTGAGGAGAGAGTGAGGGGAGAGTGAGGGGAGAGTGGGGGGAGAGTGAGGAGAGAGTGAGGGGAGAGTGAGGAGAGAGTGAGGGGAGAGTGAGGAGAGAGTGAGGAGAGAGTGAGGGGAGAGTGAGGAGAGAGTGAGGAGAGAGTGAGGAGAGAGTGGGGAGAGAGTGAGGGGAGAGTGGGGGAAAGTGAGGAGAGAGTGAGGAGAGAGTGGGGAGAGAGTGAGGGGAGAGTGAGGAGAGAGTGAGGGGAGAGTGAGGGGAGAGTGGGGGGAGAGTGAGGAGAGAGTGAGGAGAGAGTCAGGAGAGAGTGGGGAGAGAGTGGGGGGAGAGTGAGGAGAGAGTGAGGAGAGAGTGAAGAGAGAGTGGGGAGAGAGTGAGGGGAGAGTGGGGGGAGAGTGAGGAGAGAGTGAGGAGAGAGTGAGGGGAGAGTGAGGAGAGAGTGAGGGGAGAGTGAGGAGAGAGTGAGGGGAGAGTGAGGAGAGAGTGAGGAGAGAGTGAGGGGAGAGTGAGGGGAGAGTGGGGGGAGAGTGAGGAGAGATTGAGGGGAGAGTGAGGAGAGAGTGAGGGGAGAGTGAGGAGAGAGTGAGGAGAGAGTGAGGGGAGAGTGAGGAGAGAGTGAGGGGAGAGTGAGGAGAGAGTGAGGAGAGAGTGAAGAGAGAGTGGGGAGAGAGTGAGGGGAGAGTGGGGGGAGAGTGAGGAGAGAGTGAGGGGAGAGTGAGGGGAGAGTGGTGAGAGGATGAGGAGAGAATGGGGAGAAAATGAGGGTAGAGTGAGGAGAGAATGGGGAGAGAATGAGGGGAAAGTGAGGGGAGAGTGGAAAAGGGATGACCGGGTTATAAAATGCATGTTGAGTGCTGCCCAGAGATGGCCATATATGCCTTGGAGCCTGGTGAACAGAAGATGACTTCAATGCCCTAAATGCCGGTCACCCACTGACATGATTCAAGTTGATCCGGATGATGGCAATACAAATACAAATACAAAATGTATATTTGGTCTCTTTGTTACACATGCACAACACACAATACCAAGGAACTAGCAGTTGTCTCAATAAAGGCAAGACAAGGCTGCTTCTTGGGTCTTGTCAAATGGAATGTAAAATATGTTAGTCAATATCCACAAATTCCTTTGAGAAACATATTTATTTTTTAAATAATTTGTCAGGGACAATGTCAGGGACAATGCAGCGCACATTATTACATACATAGCTATCAGAGTCAATGCCATAACAATGTCTGTAGATGTGTTTACATAAAAGGTTTATAGCCAGTTGGCTGCAACCCCAGTCCCTGGTCAGACCTTTCTAAACACATGTTGTAGTCTAAAAGTATTCTAAAAAGATGAAGATACTAAAAAGATAAAGATAAAGATACTATAAAAACTTTTTTTTCATAGAAAGATTATCTTCAACTGACTTAAGGACACTGCGGCGTCGGCAGTGATGCGGGCTCTGCACCGGTCCGTCATGGTGAAGAAGGAGCTGAGCCGAAAGGCGAAGCTCTCGATTTACCGGTCAATCTACGTTCCTACCCTCACCTATGGTCACGAGCTGTGGGTAGTGACCGAAAGAACGAGATCGCGAATACAAGCGGCCGAAATTAGTTTCCTCCGCAGGGTGTCCGGGCTCTCCCTTAGAGATAGGGTGAGAAGCTCGGTCATCCGAGAGGGGCTCAGAGTAGAACCGCTGCTCCTCCGCGTCGAGAGGAGCCAGTTGCGGTGGCTCGGGCATCTAGTGAGGATGCCTCCTGGACGCCTCCCTGGGGAGGTGTTCCGGGCACGTCCCTCCGGGAGGAGGCCCCGGGGAAGACCCAGGACACGCTGGAGGGACTATGTCTCTCGGCTGGCCTGGGAACGCCTCGGGATCCCCCCGGAAGAGCTGGACGAAGTGGCTGAGGAGAGGGAAGTCTGGGCTTCTCTCCTCAGGCTGCTGCCCCCGCGACCCGACCCCGGATAAGCGGCAGAAATGGATGGATGGATGGATGACTTAAGGAAGTCAGTTGAAGTCTTTACTCTCTCTTGACATTTTTAAAAGCCAGATTGTCATTCCACCAGCTGATTGGATTGATTAAAGAGAGTAGTGGAAATGGCAGCCACAACAGATCTGTGATATTTTCATTTTTCATTTCATGACATTTTAGAAGGGGCAGATTCAATACATATGAACTAATTATTGAATGCTGCTTACAGCATGCCTACTGTGGACAAGGAAGAAGGGACCAGGAGTGGGAAGATTTATATTAGTGCTTGGGCAACAGATGTTTTGCTAGATGTATCATACGTTCTACCAACAACGACCTTACCTAGATTGTCTTCCAATGATATTAAGTTGATGAGTTTGTCTGGTGTAAAGTGTGTTAGGTGCAGCCAGGCCATGGTTAGACCTGGGCATTGGAGGCTTTAGCCCTGGATCTTTTATAGCTCCGGATCTCTGAAAATCAGTGGCGAAGCTAAACTTGCCTTAGCCCACCCTATTGTTTCATACTCAAATCTAATATTCTACCCTCTAGACTGTTAAAAAATATACGATGTGTTGGATTGATAGATAAATAGATAGATTTAACCCCCACCAGAATAAACTGAGGATCTCCACCAGGTCACCCATAAATTCAGCAGAACGCAGAACACACATGTTGACAATAACCCTACCATCATAACCATCAGGAGCTTCCCATAAAGTTACACAATGCCACTGCACATAGCGAGGCAAAGCAGAAAGACTGAAAGGATGTAATCCTTCACTTTCCTTCACCACAGTGCTCTGATCTGCAACTGGAAAGAGTGCAGTGGCTTGCTCTATGGGCCTACTGGTTGTCAATGATCATCACTGACATCAAAATCTCATCACAAGTGGAAATAAGACTCCCTGCCCTGCCTCACCCTTCGGTACGCTGCTCTCTATATATAGGCAGAGACTTTGTTTTGGTCCTTTGCAAGGAATCCTTTGAACATAACACGAAAGCATAACACAAACATTTTAAAAAAGAAAATGTAAAAACAGCTTCATAAGAAATACTGTTTGTCACCAGTTCAGGGTTCCTGTGACAGTAACAGTAACAGTATCCTGTGTGTAGCCTTCCCCGGTCAAGGGGGACTGCAACCTAATAATGCGTTTTACAGAAGTGTCTGGCCTCAGTGAGGAGCGAGGTCCCAATGGAGGCAGGCAATGACGCCTCTATGTTCAACGACATGGAGGTCTGCTCCTCTATGTTGTGGAGGTCTGCTCCTCTATGTTCAACGACATGGAGGTCTGCTCCTCTATGTTCAACGACGTGGAGGTCTGCTCCTCTATGTTCAACGACGCGGAGGTCTGCTCCTCTATGTTCAACGACGTGGAGGTCTGCTCCTCTATGTTGTGGAGGTCTACTCCTCTATGTTCAACGATGTGGAGGTCTGCTCCTCTATGTTCGACGATGTGGAGGTCTGCTCCTCTATGTTCAACGATGTGGAGGTCTGTTCCTCTATGTTGTGGAGGTCTACTCCTCTATGTTCAACGATGTGGAGGTCTGCTCCTCTATGTTGTGGAGGTCTACTCCTCTATGTTCAACGATGTGGAGGTCTGCTCCTCTATGTTGTGGAGGTCTGCTCCTCTATGTTCAACGATGTGGAGGTCTGCTCCTCTATGTTCAACGACGTGGAGGTCTGCTCCTCTATGTTCAACGACGTGGAGGTCTGCTCCTCTATGTTGTGGAGGTCTGCTCCTCTATGTTCAACGACGTGGAGGTCTACTCCTCTATGTTCAACGACGTGGAGGTCTGCTCCTCTATGTTCAACGATGTGGAGGTCTGTTCCTCCAGTCGGCCCTGGGTGTGGAAGGCTGATCTCAGTGGCACAACAATCTTCTCCAAAGAAAATATCCACTCCTCTTTGGAGTCTCATCAGCAGCTGAGGTATTCCAAAACAAGACCCAGAAACTTGATTTAATATATACTGGTATAAGGCAATACACCAGAAGATCATGTGTGCTCCCTGGAAGCTGAGAAACTACAGAAGAACAACCTGATGATCAACAAAGAGAAATGTGAATTCCACACTACGTCACATTGTGGGAGAGAAAACACACAGACGCTCTGAACATGCTTAAAAACTCATAGGCAACCCACTGATGAGCGACTTCCATCCAGACAGAGATACGGACATCGTTCTGGACAGCAGTCGCTCTCGGTGAGATCCATGCCCAGACAGCCTGAAAGACTAACACAACACAGAGTGGCGTTTGCAGGAAGAGCACTTACTCTAGTTGAACAGAAGTACTCCTAGACAGAAAGAGAAGCTCTTAGCCATACTCTGTAGCTGCAAACATTTTCCCCACAGAGACCTCTGATGATCCACTATTACAGCACTTCATTGGTCATTTGTTCAGGCCACTGTGAAAGTCTATATGTGAACCCAGCCTGGGTTTGTAAGAGAAGCACTGAAAGCATTCAACAATGTCAGAGATTATCTTAGTGTTCTAAACAAAGGAAGTCAGAGGAAACAGACTAGTATTTCCAAAGACATTGCAATCAAGAGCACTCAACCTTGCTCATAAATGCCATCAAGGGATGGTAAAGACTAAGCAGCTACTGCAATAAAAAGTGTTGTTTCCACAAGGTACAACAAGGACCATGGCAGAACATCTCAGTAGACTTCTGTGGACCTTTCCCACCAGGTGATCTACAGATTCCCTCTTGTGGAGCTAAAATCATCCACATCAGCCAGCAACATGATTCCTTGTGAAGTAGCTTGGAAATATTTAAATCACCGTACAATTTCCAGAAAACCCAACAATGAGGAGAGAGTGGGCTGTATATCACATTACAAATGATGGATTGACCCATATTTTCTTTACTATACATTTCACAATCATTGTTTTGAAGATGTTTGAATGATATCTGGATCTACAATAGAGCCCCTTTGTACCTTTGACAAGAGTTTGAGTAAATGTGTGAAATACAAACATAACTTCTGACGAGTCAAGTTTCTTCTTAATAATAAATAAAATGAAGATATTCATTGGGAAGCAATTAATCACATAATGTGTTGCCCTGACCCAAACTGGCCCATTCTGGCTATAAGTAGTAGTTTTAAGATTGAGAACTGTTGTGGTTTTATCCAAGAGGCAATGATTGATGATGGGAAGAGGTTTACCGTGGGCTGAATATTATCATGTAAACTGATTATTACAGATGAAATGTCATCCTTCCTGATCAGTTTCCAGAACTTGGGAATATGTTCTTTACTTTCACTCTCAATTCCTGAATTCCAGCGACTCCACTCCAAATGGGAGTCTCTTGCAGCTGTCAACATAACAGCTCATCGTTTCTTTCTTTAATGTCGTTAAAATGTCAATGTGAGTGTCATTGGAAATGAACTATTGTGGGTCGTGAACTCCCAGCTCCATTTCACTTCAGCACATTAATTAACACAATCGTAGCAGACAGTAGGCTCTGTATCGCATAACAAATTGTATTTTCAATCTGCATATCCTGTGTGTGTATCTACGCCACACTTCACAAAAAAGGTTATTGTTGTTTGTACTACACCCTAAAGTGTATAAAGCTATTATTTTAACAGCAAGAGTGTCACATTTTAGAAACATTTACTTTTGTGTTAGTCCGTAAACAAAGAGTTTCTCTGTTGGTCAGAAATTCTAATGTTTGTTCTGTCTATTTGTGTGTGTGTTTGTTTCCATAATTTGTTGTCAGTGTATCTAATTTATTCCCATATCAACATTTCTTTACAGGGCAGACAGAGACATGCAGCTAGGTAAGGATGTGATTTGACATTATGTCAAATCTCCATCAAATATATATGTGTTAGGGTTTCAGGATTGGGACCATGCAGAACAAACAGAGTAGTGAGTAACAGAGTTGTAACGGTATTACAACAGAAGAGTACTGAGGGATGGTTCCGGATGGGGGAAGGTGGAGGATGGACCAGGGGCAGGTTGCAGGTCATTCCAGAGTGAGGCTGGCAGCTGGTTCTGGGAACACAGGGAAAACGTAAAGCTGAACACGACGTAGCAGCTCAGTGGTTTACAGGAGATAACAACAGTGAGGAAGAGAAACCAGAGTCTGAGCATGTATCTACCACTCTGATTGACAGACAATCAGACGAAGTCTGGAAGGAGAGCCGCAGTATACATATGTATGTATATGCGTATGTATTGCAGGGGTTGATTGGTTGATGAAGACCAGGTGCACCAGCTGACAAATTCCCTAATTGGAATGAGTGACCACTCCCATCAGGACAACACAGACAGACAGGGAAAACACAATAGGAATGGGGAACAGTTGATATCATGACATATACTGTATACACACACACACACACACACACACACACACACACACACACACAGACACACACACACACACACACACACGCACACATACACACACACACACACACACACACACACACACACACACAGACACACACGCACACACACACATACGCACGCACGCACAAACACACACACACACACACAAATAGATCTATCTCGTCTTCAGACAGTAATCGGAATCAACAAGTTTAGGTTCATCATTTCGCAGATCCATCTATCATACTTTTCTTCCCTCAGGGGTAAGCTTTGGCAAAAATGCTCCAGATTGTTATAAAAGGCCCCTAAAATGTAAATTGGGAGGGTAAAGCATTTTTTTCATTATATAATATTATTCCTTATATTGTAATTATTATGTTTAATATACACGGCTGCCTGCATATTTTTACCAATTATATTTAAAATATGATAATAATATTTCTGATGACTTAGGATTCAGCCTGTGCACAAAGAAAGCACTAAAGAACAGCTTTTGAAAAGTATTCCTTCATCACAGTCAGTTTTTTATGAGAAAATAAAATATTCCTGAAAATCAAATTTGAATTGGAAGTCCTTACATTTGTTCAGGTTGAAAGTATACTGGGCTTTGAAACCAGCATCAAACTTGATGGTGAGTGAACTTAAAGATATGAATACAACTGAAAAAAAACTAATAGCTACAACAATTGAACCCATTTAACATCAGAAATAACAAATCAGAATTTTTTTTTTTCAAAAAAGAATTTACCCAATCATCTAAATGAGTCTTAGAAGCCCCAGTAGTAAACCCCAGCTGGAGAATGACTCTGATGCACTGGGCCTGCAGTGTGTTGAGATGACTCTGATGTGTTGGACCTGCAGTGTGTTGAGATGACTCTGATGCACTGGGCCTGCAGTGTGTTGAGATGACTGTGATGCACTGGGCCTGCAGTGTGTTGAGATGACTGTGATGCACTGGGCCTGCAGTGTTTTGAGATGACTGTGATGCACTGGGCCTGCAGTGTGTTGAGATGACTCTGATGCACTGGGCCTGCAGTGTGTTGAGATGACTGTGATGCACTGGGCCTGCAGTGTGTTGAGATGACTCTGATGCACTGGGCCTGCAGTGTGTTGAGATGACTGTGATGCACTGGGCCTGCAGTGTGTTGAGATGACTGTGATGCACTGGGCCTGCAGTGTGTTGAGATGACTCTGATGCACTGGGCCTGCAGTGTGTTGAGATGACTCTGATGCACTGGGCCTGCAGTGTGTTGAGATGACTGATGCACTGGGCCTGCAGTGTGTTGAGATGACTCTGATGCACTGGGCCTGCAGTGTGTTGAGATGACTGTGATGCACTGGGCCTGCAGTGTGTTGAGATGACTCTGATGTGTTGTGCCTGCAGTGTGTTGAGCTTGTCTTGCGGTACGTACACAGCTCTGAGCAGGGCCAGTCACGGCCAGGCGACAGGACATACAATGAAGTGTTAATGATTCACATTCCCCCACAGTGTTCTGAATGGCTGGCTTTGCAGTTTGTCTCATTTCCATAATTCAATTTCACAGCACATTCGCCCTTTGAGATTTGGTATACTCTTGCCTGTTGACCATCCAGACCCCCCACATACACATGCATGCATGTGCACACTCAAAACAGACACAAACAAATCAACATGACTCACTGATATGACTTTATTTTCAGCTTTTTGGAGTTCAGATCTTTTTAAACATCTCCCTGCTCGCTGGTTAACACGTCCAATGGCCAACCCTGGTTATTTTCTCCATGGTCACTGGAAAGACTACCAAAAATATGAAGAAAGACAACAGACACCCACACATGCATGCACACGCACACACACACACACACACGCACACACACGCACACACACGCACACACACACACACACACACACACACACACACACACACACACACACAGACACACACACACACACACACACACACACACACGCACACACACACACACACACACACACACACACACACACACACAGACACACACACAAACACACACACACACACACACACACAGACACACACACACACACACACACACACACACACACACAGACACAGACACGCAGTATTTGTCCTAAATCAATACTAGCTGTGGAGCGCAGGGCACAGAGCATATGTGATTGTTAAACAGCATGACACACCAGCTGTGCTGCCTGTGTGTGTGTGTGTGTGTGTGTGTGTGTCTTTGTGTGTGTGTTTGGTGTGCATGCATGTCTGCATGTATGCGTGTGAGTGAGAGTGTACTTTCCTTCCAAGGGAGGGCTATGAGATGACTCCATTACAGCAGCCTAGGTGAGAGCAGAACAAATTGGCCCTTTGACAGATTTGTCAGCGCACCAGAGCCTGACGCTGCCGCTCATTACAGTCTTCTCTGTTTGCAATGATGATACTGTTGTCATTATATAGGTTGACTTGAGCAAGTGTTAGCAGTCAGGCAGTTGGCTCAAATACACACAAAACACCAGCTCTCTCTAAAGCCCGAGGTAGATCAGTATAGCATGAAAGACGAGACAAATCAACCAATACATATTGTTTCTTCCATTTCTGGAATGTTTTATATGTAGTTTTTGGTTTTGGTTGGATTTTGGTTCTTCTTTCTTCCTGCCTTCCTACTATGTCTTATTTATACTCAACATATTCATTGTGACCAGCAGGAGAACATTTTGTACATTAGACACGTGGTGCTGCTATGCGATTTGACAGTTTGGTGATAACATATGGTTAATTGTCTGAATATAAAACTTGAGGGTTACACAAGTCTAATCCTAGAGAATGGCTCCAAGTAAAAAAGTGACAACAGGTGTCAACAAAGTCTCATTCTAGGTCCTTGGGGAAGCTTAAAGGTTTTGATTCAGACTTGGCAATGATCCTTGGTTGTGAACAATATACACTGTTCAAAACAATAAAGGGAACACATAATCATTACAATGTAACTCCAAGTCAATCACACTTCAGGGATATCAACCTGTCCAGTTAGGAAGTAACACTGATTGATTTAATCAATTTCACCTATTGTTGTGCAAATGGAACAGAAAACAGGTGGAAATGAGAGGCGATTTGCAAGACAGCCCTGTCCTCATGCTTTCTGGCTGATTTTTGGTTAGTTTTGCATTTTGCCAGTGCCCTCACCACTAGAGGTAGCATGAGGCGGTGTCTGCAACCCACAGAAATTGCTCAGGTAGTGCAGCTCATCCAGGATGGCGCATCAATGCGCACTGTGGCAAGAAGGTTTGCTGTGTCGCCCAGCACAGTGGCAAGAGCATGGAGGAGATACCTGGAGACAGACCATTACACCAGGAGACATGGAGGGGGCCGTAGGGGGACAACAACCCAGCAGCAGGGCCGCTATCTGGTCCTTTGTGCAAGGAGGAACAGGAGGAGCACTGCCAGAGCCCTACAAAATGACCTCCAGCAGGCCACTAATGTGCATGTTTCTGCTCAAACGGAGAAACAGACTCCATGAGGGTGGTCTGATGGCCCAACGTCCACAAGTGGGGTCTGTGCTCACAGCCCAACACCGTGCAGCCCGATTGGCATTTGCCACAGAACACCAGGATTGGCAGATTCGCCATTAGCACCCTGTGGTCTTCACGGATGAGAACAGGTTCACACTGAGCATGTGTGACAGACGTGACAGAGTCTGGAGACGCCGTGGAGAACATTCTGCTGCCTGCAACATCCTCCAGCATGACCGGTTTGGTGGTGGGTCAGTGATGGTCTTGGGAGGTAAATCCTTGGAGGGCTGCACAGACCTCCATGTGCTAGCCAGAGGTACCATGACTGCCATTAGGTACCGGGATGAGATCCTCAGAGCCATTGTCAGACCATATGCTGGTGCAGTGGGCCCTGGGTTCCTTCTCATGCATGACAATGCTTGGCCTCATGTGGCTGGAGTGTGTCAGCAGAAGGCACACCACAGACTGTCCAGGAGTTGACTGATGCCCTGATCCAGGTCTGGGAGGAGAACATCCATTGTCTCATCAGGAGCATGCCCAGACGTTGTAGGGAGGAGTGCATACAGGCACGTGGAGGCCACACACACTACTGAGCCTCATTCTGAATTGTCTTGAAGAGACAGAAGTTGGATCAGCTTGTGATCTGATTTTCCACTTTTTATTTTGAATCTGATTCTGAATCCAGACCTCCATGGGTTAATGATTTTGATTTCCATTGATCATTCTTATGGTATTTTGTAACACATTCCACTATGTAATGAATAAAGATTTTCAACTGGAATATTTCATTCATCAAGATTTAGGATGTGTTGTTTAAGTGTTCTCTTTATTTTTTTGAGCTGTGTATGTTGTGGTCTCCCTTTCTTCTTCCATAAACTGAACTGCACTTTATTAAGGAATGCAAGTAGTTGAAAAGGAACCCTGATCTTGTTCTGAATACTGCCTGTCTTCTGCAGGTTAACACTTCTGTGTAAGGACGCCATGGGATTTTATGTCCCATGGCTGCTGATCATTCATGTCATATGGTATATATTTCAAATTCAAATCAAAATAAAAAGAATCCAATGAGACAGGGTAATCTTGAAGTGATCTTGCTGTGATGTTATCTTGTTTTACACAGTGTGTGACAGCATGTACGTTATGCAGTATTCCCCTGTTATACAGCAGTTTGCTCAGGGAGGGAGTGGGCTGCTTTGTTTGAACTGCTGTTGAACCGTTTACAGGGCCTCATGCTAGGAGAAAATGCATCACAGCTACAGAATCAATGAGTCATGATCTCTCACGCTTGTGGAAATCAAGAGGGAAACACAATGTGTTGCAAGAGGCTCTCACGATGGTACCGATGGAGACTTTAGTGTGCATGATGTTCACAGGTTTACCTGAAGTTATTCTTAAGTGCCTTGTATTATTGATTCAATAATACAACTTGGAGCTGAACATGTATTAACATGTTCAGCTCCAAGTTGTATTATCGTTGTATATAATACAGTTGTATTATAATACAGTTGTATTATCCAAGTTGCAGTACCCTCTTCTAGCTGAAGCCAAGATCCAATTGGCATGTGTCAGGCAGTCAAGAGATCCTTCCTCTGCAATGCATCAGGCTCACACACAATTGTCTCTCCATTATCTCTCGTGCAAATAGGATACCTGGTTCTACACGGATCCACACTCCATTACCTCTGGTTCTAACATGATCTTCACTCCATTACCTCTGGTTCTAAAATGACTTTCTCCATTACCTCTGGTTTTAACATGATCTTCACTCCATTACCTTTGGTTCTAACATGATCTCTCTCCACTATCTCTGGATCCAATAGGATTTATCTCCATTACAACAGGATCCCCTCCATTACCTTTGGGTCTTACAGGATTAATTATCCTCAATTAGCTGAAGCTAACTGGGAACTGGAATACAAGAGTAAGAAGACAGTTCAACAGCCAAAATTTGGTTAAGTTTTTATACAGTAGTATAAGTATTTAGTTTTTATCCAGAATTATGCTCCCACAAAGCTAATGTTTTATTGTTACCGCCTTGCATAAAGTAATCTTCAAGCATATCGCTCATTATTTTGTCTTATATGCCAATAACAGCCTCAAATCCCCATTGAGCATCCCATAGGAACGAAAATGAAATCCCATAAGACAATGCGGTTTATACAGAAAATGAAATCCCATAAGACAATGCGGTTTATACAGAAAATGAAATCCCATAAGACAATGCGGTTTATACATTGGACAGTACAAAATTGCTCTAGACTTGTAATTCCAATCTGCCAAGTTTCACTTTCACCTACATGTTATATAGTCTGACAAAAAATACTAAATCCCTAATAAGTACCCTTACTGGGTGCTGGACTGTGCTATACGTTCACCAAACGCCCCTAATTGGTGTCAGAGGGTTCAAAACCACATTGAAAAAAATTGCGTAAGCCATACTGTGACCCACTATTGCGTTGAGCCTACAAGGGCTTTGTATAAAATGCAAGTTCCTCATATTCATGAGGTTTATCAAAAGAGAGGAAATAAAAGATTCCAAAGTGTAGATATCCTTCCAGGGACAAAGCCAGGGCCATTAAGCAGATAATTCAGCAGCAAAGTCTCTCTGGTGCTTCATCACACCTTCTCCACTGTTCTCCTTCGTGGACCACCCAGAGAGTCATCCTCCCTCACCCCCCCCCCCACAGACTTTTACTGTGTTGGGCCATCCGGAATTCCAGGGTGGTTAATGGAATCAAAATCAATGGTGATTTGTGTCCTCGTAGGCTTGAACTCCCTGCAAAAAAAAACAGATTGAAGTGAATCCATGATTTATGAATCTGTCACCAACATCCCTACTCCATTTTTCTTAATTCCAATGGTGTAGATGTTTTAATCCCTACTTCTAGAGAAAAGGCTCGCTGACACTCATTGAAGAACTTGTCTTGTGCAACTATGGGACTTCATTTCCACGATTGCATTGGTATTCTAACAATATTTGTAGAGATACTGCCAAAGCAACCATTTCCTCAATTTGGCCTTGCCTTATCCCAAATGTGCCCTTCTTATTTCCCTCTCATCTTTCCATAATTCTAATCCTTTTAGATTTGGGCAAATTGTAAGGATGAGACATTATTTTTACTAATCTAGAAATGCAGAATTTCATCCTCCACAAGCCTTCTCTACATACCCAAGACTGATCAGCAGCCAGTCAGAAACCCATTGACGCCCAGAACACAATATCTGATAGAAATACATATTGACAACTCTGAAGTTAGAAGTGCAGGAATCCTGGATACAACTGTATCTAGATCCCTGTGTGTGTGTGTGTGTGTGTGTGTGTGTGTGTGTGTGTGTGTGTGTGTGTGTGTGTGTGTGTGTGTGTGTGTGTGTGTGTGTGTGTGTGTGTGTGTGTGTGTGTGTGTCGCACTTGAACTTTACGCCTGCCATGCTGAGTAACTTCCTGGAAGCAATCGTCTCCCACTCGTCATGGTACTTGTCAGAGAGATATACCACTTCCTTAATACCTGGTAGGATATATTGAAGATATTTAGGACATTTTGGTAGACTAAACGCAACAGATACATTCACTAACAAAATGTCAGTGATGACCTCAAATAGCATTCTTATAGTTCCTACAACTCTGCATTGGAGTTCATTCCAGTTGAATGGACGTGTGCCTTGGTTTGTGTGTGGCTCTCACCGCCTGCCACCCACCTGCTTGGATGATGAGCTTAGCACACTCATTGCATGGAAACAGTGCAACGTACATGGTGCAGTCTTTGACATCAGCGCTGTTCTTATTCATTATGGCATTCAGCTCTGCATGGCACACTGCAAGGGGTGGTGGTGTGTGCGTGTGTAGGGGGGCATATGGCATGTTATGACAATGTTGAGACAAACAAAGTGTCATGAATGGGTAGGGAAAAAGATATAGAAGTTAATGCCTAACACAAAGTTGTTAGTAATGTCAGAGCACCATCTATAGATACAGATGAGAAATTACATTTTGGAGGTCAATTACTTTACTATTCTGGAATACGTTTTCTGTAAAATTATACAGTATGCAATGAAAAAAACTGCACATTTGAGCCCTAAAAGGCAATCCTCACCATAAAGGTACTTTGTGTCCAGTGGGTCATCAGCCAACCTTGCCCTTGGGAGACAGTCGTCGTTGCAGCCATTGGGCATTCCATTGTAACCTATGCCAACAATTTTGTTCTCCTGGTTCACTATGCAGGCCCCCACCTGAAATCACAGTCACATTTTGAAATATATATCAACAAAAAAGGACCACATGTTTTCAACCACTGAGAAACATGATTGTGAGTAACTGGTGATATTATCGACAGTACAAATTTGATATAGTTTCATGTTTAATTACAATTGATGAAAGTTGTAATGAACTTAATTACCCACAGAAAAGCATGCATGTGTTATGTTTCAATAAAAAATGATGACAAAGTTCAACAATGAATTGATGAAAATGATACACATTACAAAGAACTCCCATGCCATTGCCAGACCAATGTACTGTAGGTCTGCATGGTGGTTTTGTAGACTGATGAAGAGAATGTTGTGGCACTACAATATTTACATATTGCAGTCTGCTTCAATCATTTAAACAGTTTTCAGCTGAGGCTCACATCACCATGTTCACCACTCGTCTGCTGACTTTCAATACATTTGTTTAGAACTCCGGTATCGTCCTTAAATGTTTGCCCAAAATGTCTTTCTGGCTGAATGAACTCCATTCCATACAAGGCTTTGTCCATTGAGCATTGTATGCAAACATAAGACCAAAAACACAGACAGAAACAGACTGACGTCATCGTCAATGAATGTCAACTTTGGGCCAATTCAATTAATAAAAAAACAATGACCTGAAGATAAAATCACTTTTATACAATTGCAGCACAATACAGTATCAGCACAAAATAGTTATATAATTTCATATCCTGCACGCACACACACACAGACACACAATAGGCAGATATCCTCTGTGACTTTAAAGTGCCCCATCTTTACAGCTAGGATACTTTTTCTCTGTACTCAGTCTTGTCATTGTTACTTATTAGGCCAATGTCTTGTCTGCTGCAAAGTGGTTGCAGTCTATTAACTTTTCCTGCTGTCACCTGGGGTCTCAGGAGGAAGTGGCCACTATGGCCTTCTCCCTTTCCTGGCTGCAGTAAATAAGTAATGCACCGCTTCCCTACGTCAAAATCTCAATTGAAGTGTGAGATGTAGGATGGCCTTTGAACACCATCAATTCACCCTTTACACAGTCAACTCAGAGTTGAGTGGACAGTCTTCAAATTTGGTATCTGCAATTTACAACCAGATTGTGGCAGGCAGCTCATCATGATACAGCCAGTTATCAGATCATGATACAGATGCTGTATCATGTATCATGATACAGCAATGATATAGTATGATACAGAATGATACAGCACTGATGTAGTATGATACAGAATGATACAGCGGTGATGTAGTATGATACAGAATGATACAGCAATGATATAGTATGACACAGAATGATACAGCACTGATATAGTATGATACAGAATGATACAGCGGTGATGTAGTATGATACAGAATGATACAGCAATGATATAGTATGATACAGAATGATACAGCACTGATATAGTATGATACAGTATGACACAGCAGTGATGTAGTATGATACAGAATGATACAGCAATGATATAGTATGATACAGAATGATACAGCACTGATATAGTATGATACAGTATGACACAGCAGTGATATAGTATGATACAGTATGATACAGTGTGATACAGTGTGAAACAGCTCAATCCGGCCAACAATTAAATCGAACGCAACTGGACTTAGATTTGTCTGTGAAGACGTTTCGCCTCTTATCCAAGCGGCTTCATCAGTTCGTAACGCATCAGTCTGACTAGTCCGTACTAGTCTGACAAACAGTGGAGTTAGACCCAGGTAGTGGAGTTAGACCCATGTATTTATTCCCATTGCAGTTTGCGTACCAGACCCACATCGGCGTGCCATCATCTACCTGCTTCACAGAGCTTACACACACCTGGAGAGGCCACAGAGCATGATGAGAATCATGTTCTTCGACTTCTCCAGTGCTTTTGACACCGTCCAGCCAGACCGGCTGGCTGAGAAGCTCCTGATGATGCAGGTCGATCCTGACATGGTGGCATGGATTACGGACTACCTCACGGACAGACCACAGTATGTCAGACCGCGACACTGCTTGTCGGACATGGTGACTAGCAACACCGGCACACCCCAGGGAACTGTACTTTCACCATTCCTGTTCACCCTCTACACCTCGGATTTCTGCTACAACTCCCGAACATGCCACCTGCAGAAGTTCTCGGACGACTCCTCCATTGTTGGATGCATCACAGACAACGAGGAGGAGGAGTACAGGGAACTGGTGAAGAACTTTGTGGGATGGTGTGACGGGAACCACCTTCAGCTCAACACAGGGAAAACCAAGGAGCTGGTGGTGGACTTCAGACGCAGAAAGAGTCCCCCATTACCGGTTTCCAAAATGGGGGAAGAGGTGGAGATGGTGGACACCTGCAAGTTCCTTGGGGTGCACCTAAACAACAAACTGGACTGGTCTGACAATACCGAGGCCCTCTACAGGAAGGGACAGAGCAGGCTGTTCTTCCTGAGGAGGCTCAGATCCTTCAATGTGTGCACTAGGCTGCTACGGATGTTCTACCAGTCGGTGGTAGCCAGTGTCACCTTCTTCGCCGTCGTGTGCTGGGGAGGAGGCATCGGGAGCGGTGGGGCCAGTAAGCTGAACAAGCTGGTGAGGAGGGCGAGCTCCGTGGTGGGGATGAAGCTGGACTGTGTGGAGGCGGTGACAGAAAGGAGGATGATGGGAAAGCTGCAGGCGATCCTGGACAACCCCTCTCACCCTCTCTATGCCGAGCTGAGGCAACTCAGGAGCACGTTCAGCCATAGGCTCACTCAGCCACGTGCTTCAAAGCGCTTGGGGGGCTCTTTCATCCCATCAGCTATCAGGCTCTACAATACCTCAACTACCCGCTCCCAACGTCTCGGAAGCGCCAGCACCACCATATAATGGATTTGTATACCACACCACACACCCCAGACTGTTTTTCTAGCCATTTTCATCTTATGTCTGTTCATCTCATTGATAACCACTGCCCATCTGTCATCTTTCATTGTGTGCACCAGGCTGCTACGGATGGTCTACCAGTCTGCGGTGGCCAGTGTCACCTTCTTCACTGCTGTGTGCTGGGGAGGAAGCATTGGGATGCGGTGGTGCCAGGAAGCTGTACAAGCCGGGGAGGAAGGCGAGCTCTGCAGTGGGGATGAAGCTGGACTGTGTGGAGGCGGCGACAGTGAGGAGGACGAGGGGAAAGCTGCTGACGACCCGGAACTACCCTCTCACCCTCACTATGCCGAACTGAAGCAACTCAGGAACACGTTCAGCCACATGCTCACTCAGCCAAGTGCCTCAAAGTGCTTGGGCGCTCCTTCATCCCGCCAACCATCAGGCTCAGGAAGCTCCAACACCACCAGACAAATGGAATGGACTGAACTTCACATTCACATACACCACACCACACACCTTGGACTGTGTCCTAGCCGTTGTTATTCCAGGTCTATTCATATGTTGTACCTGGAATACCTGTATAAATTTGCACATCTTGCACCTTGCACTTTCCGCATATTTGCACTATCTATCTATTTTGCATTTTGCACCATAAACAGCTATCAAGGACACTCGTATGCATACAGGTTCTCACTCGTCACCGACCTGACTTAAGAGCTCGTATTTAATCTAATTTATTGTTTATTGTCTATTGACTTTAGCCAGGCTCTTACTGCACATCTATCCCCTGTACTGCTGGTCACTGTGAATTTCTCCTAAGGGGGATCAATAAAGGAATATCTTATCTTATCTTATCTTATCTTAACCTCAGTGGAAGTGTCCACCCACCATTCTCCTAAAACAATAGATCATTAGTGTAGCTTCACCTGACCATTGTTTGGGGCCTGTGTGTCATCTTGGTGGATGATGGTCTTTAGGGGTGTGTGGGGCCACTGGAGAACGACCGTCGTTAGGTATGATGTGCAGTTACCAGTGAACGACAGTCGTTGTGTTCATTAGAGCCACTTGAGGTTTGTTTTGGGCAGCCTTTGTTGTTCACCCTCCTGGGAATGGCTAAAAGTGCAGCATTGTAGATGGGGGATAACTGATGTCTCAGACACCCTCCCCTGTTGAGAGATGGCTTTTCCACTTTGACATAGATGGCTTCTTTTACCCCTCTTTCAAACCATCTGTCCTCTCTGTCCAGGATTTTGACATTGCTGTCCTCAAATGAGTGAGCCTTTTAGATTAGATTAGATTAGATTCAACTTTATTGTCATTGTGCAGAGTACAAGTACAGGGACAACGAAATACAGTTGGCGTTCTAACCAGAAGTGCAAATGAGCGATTAAGGTGCAGGTTGAAATGCAGAAATGCAGAATATGTTACGGCTCCCGCTACAACACCACCTTCGCAGCGCACACTCAGAGGCGCGCGGACGCGCGGACGCGCCTCCGCAGCTGCGCGGCGCGTTCTCCGAGGCACGCCGTCGCGCGTCTCCGTGGCGACGGATCATCGCGGCTGCACTCGATCAGCAATCGACGCACCTGCAGCTGATGACGGAGGAGACAAAGGCCGGCGTGCCCTTCGATCTGGTGCCAGAACGTAAACCACTGTTACGGTCCGTAGCCTGGCTCCCGAGTATAGTGAGTAGATCTCTGCAGCACCTCTCGTCGTACTTATCTGTGACTTTTCTCCTGTTCCCAGAGAACTCCTGCGCCTCGACAACTCGGACCCGGATGTTCTTCCCCACCCCTGACCTGTCGCTGGAACCCCGTTGCTTACTTGGACCCCCTCTTCTAGTTTTCCCCTGTTGCTCGGTTAAATAAACCTGCATTTGATTTCCCATTGACTCTGCCTCATTTTCCCCTGCCTTGGTTACAGTACGTTCTGGCCATGACAGACCACAGCCGCACTGGCAGGACGAGCCCCCCTCCACCGGCGGGGTCGGACATGAATGTGGCTGACATCCTCCAGGAGCATGAGACCCGCTTCTCCACCCTGGAGAACAAGCTGGATGCTGCCTTCGCGAACGTCTTGGCCCGCTTGGATGTCCTTGGGGTTGGTTCCATACCACCACCACCACCTTCGTCGGCGGAGAGCGCGGGTGCACAGAACGTCCCCAGTCCCACCGTGCCCCAGGTCCGCCTCCCCCGTGACACCCGTGAACCCAACCTGGCAAGTCCGAAGCCCTTCGAGGGTGATTTTGTGTTATGTAGAGGGTTTTTAGCCCAATGTGAACTTATTTTTAAACTCCAGCCTTCCTGCTATGCCTCAGATGGGGCGAAGATCACCTTCATTATGTCCCTGCTGTCTGGGAGGGCCCTCAGGTGGGCGACTGCGGTGTTGGGACAGAGTGACCGGCTCGCCATGGATTATTCGGCTTTTCGCTCTGAGTTCCGTTCAGTTTTTGACCATTCAGTGGACGGCGTGGATGCTGCCTCCCGCCTCCACTCCATTCAACAGGGTTCCCGATCTGTGGCAGACTACACCTTGGAATTCCGCATCCTCGCTGCCGACAGCGGGTGGGGGAACAAGGCATTGCTGAGCGCCTACAGACGGGGCCTCAGTGAGCTGGTCAAAGACGGGTTGCTCCGGGACAGGCCGGAGAAGTTCCACGAACTCATTGAGTTAGCGCTCCTGATGGACCAACGACTAAGGGAACGTCGTGCAGAGCGTGAGCTCCGTCCCCCAGGTTCACAGGCCCGCTTGCGTCCTTATGAACCCCGAGCCCCCGAGGCCGGGCCCGTCTCACCCAGGGTCCAACCGGCGGTCGCACCATCACCTGCCTCTCCCTTTTCCACAGTAGGAGCCGAGGAACCCATGCAGCTGGGCAGGTCCCGCCTGACAGCCGGGGAACGTGACAGAAGGCTCCAACAGCGCCTGTGTTTGTACTGCGGACAAGCCGGGCACTATCTTCGGGAGTGCGTGAGCCGGCCAAAAGACGGGGCTCTCTAGTCAGGGGGATGCTAGTGAGCCGGACTTCCGTCCCCCAGTGTGAGGGTACAGCTGCCATTCTTTTTCCAGCCACCCTCAAGTGGAAGCAAGGATCCATCACTGTGGGTGCGTATCTGGATTCTGGGGCTGACGACAGCTTTATTGACTTTGATTTTTCGGTTCAAGCAGGCATTCCTCTAGTCCCGTTGGAGGACCCCCTCTCTGTGCAGGCCCTGGACGGGCACTCTCTCGGCCCTGTAACCCACCGGACACAGCTGCTGCAATTGACCCTCTCTGGAAATCACACGGAGTCCATCAGTCTCTTGGTTCTCCATGCCCCCATCGCCCCCTTGGTCCTCGGGCGGACTTGGCTGAGGAGGCATGACCCCCACATCACTTGGAGAACAGGTCAGATCCTGGGTTGGAGCACCGCATGTCACGCCAACTGCCTCAGGTCAGCCACCCCACCTTCTGTGAGCGCCCTGACCACCCAGTCACCCTCCCCTGACCTCACCGGGGTTCCCCCAGCCTACCACGACCTGGCTAGGGTCTTCAGTCAGGATGAGGCTGTCTCTCTCCCTCCACACCGGCCTTATGATTGCACAATTGACCTTGTCCCTGACCCCATTCTCCCCTCGAGCAGGCTCTACAACCTCTCCCTCCCTGAGAAACAGGCCATGCAAGACTACATCTCCGCCTCCCTCGCCAGCGGCATCATTCGCCCCTCCAAGTCTCCGGTGGCAGCGGGATTCTTCTTCGTGGGTAAGAAGGATGGTACCCTACGTCCGTGCATCGATTACCGACCCCTCAATAACATAACCATCAAGAACAAATACCCCCTGCCACTGTTGAGCTCCTCCTTTGAGCCCCTAGCTTCCGCCTCCATCTTCACTAAATTGGACCTTAGAAATGCCTACTACCTGGTACGCATGAGGGAGGGAGACAAGTGGAAGACCGCCTTTAATACTCACTTGGGACAGTTTGAGTACCTGGTAATGCCATTTGGCCTGGCCAACGCCCCTGCGGTCTTCCAAGCACTCATAAATGACGTACTTCGGGATATGTTGAACATTTTTGTTGTTGTTTACCTGGATGATATCCTGATTTTTTCTAGGACACGGCAGGAGCACCAGCAGCACGTTCGGCTGGTGCTGCAACGCCTGCTGGAAAACCGCCTGTTCGTAAAGGGGGAGAAGTGTGACTTTCATGCCACGTCAGTCGGTTTCCTCGGTTTCATCATTGAAAAGGGGCAGTTGAGAGCCGACCCTGCCAAGGTCAAGGCGGTGGCGGAGTGGGCACCACCCACCAACCGGACTGAGCTCAGACAGTTCCTCGGCTTCGCTGGGTTCTACCGTCGTTTTGTCAGAGGCTTCAGTAAGATTGCAGCCCCCTTGCATGCTCTAACCTCTACCCTCCGACCCTTCCAGTGGACACCTGAGGCTGATGGGGCGTTCAAGACCCTCAAGGCTAGCCTGGTTTCTGCACCAGTGCTTATCCACGCAGACCCTGACCAGCCCTTCACGGTAGAGGTGGACGCCTCCGATTCCGGCATCGGAGCCGTGCTCTCTCAGCGCTGTGGGGCTGACGACCGCCTCCACCCCTGTGCCTTCTTTTCACGGAGACTCACACCAGCGGAAAGAAATTATGACGCTGGTAACCGCGAACTGCTGGCAGTGCACGAAGCTCTGGGTGAGTGGAGGCAGTGGCTCAAGGGGGCTAGACACCCGTTCGTCGTCTGGACCGACCATCGCAATCTCACCCACATCCGGGCAACCAAAAGACTGAATGACCGCCAAGCCCGTTGGACTCAGTTTTTTAGCCGGTTTAATTTCACCCTCACCTACCGCCCCGGGTCAGCTAACACCAAGGCAGACTCCCTCTCCCGACGCTTCTCTGGTGAGCCCCGTCCTGTCCCGAATAATGAATCTGTTCTGCCCCCAGCTCCAGTGGTGGGGATGGTCACCTGGGACGTCGAGACGCTGGTCAAGGAGGCCCAGCAGGCCGACCCCGGACCCGGAGGTGGTCCTCTCAACAGGTTGTATGTCCCCAGGGAGCTACGCCCGCGAGTGCTGGGGTGGGGCCACTCCAGCATTTTCTCCTGCCATCCGGGGGTGTATCGCACACTCACTTTCATCCGGCGGCGTTTCTGGTGGCCATCCGTGGAGGCAGATGTCAAGGAGTTCGTCAGCGCATGTACCACTTGTGCCCGGAGTAAGACCCCCCGCAGCCCTCTGGCTGGTCTTCTGCATCCCCTCCCCACACCTGCGCGCCCCTGGTCCCATATAGCAATGGACTTCGTGACAGGGCTTCCCCCGTCCTTGGGACACACCGTAGTTTTGACCATAGTCGACCGATTTTCCAAGGCTGCACACTTTGTGCCTCTCCCCCAGCTTCCCTCCTCCTCTGAGACTGCTAGCCTCCTGGTCAAACATGTGGTCAGGTTGCATGGGATACCTCTCGACATTGTCTCTGACCGGGGTCCCCAGTTCACCTCACGTGTGTGGCAGGCGTTCTGCAAGGGGTTGGGGGCCAGCGTCAGTCTATCGTCCGGGTACCATCCTCAAAGCAACGGCCAGGCAGAAAGGGCTAACCAGTGCCTGGGCACCATGCTGCGCTGTGTTACAGCACATCGGCCTTCTTCGTGGGCTAAATACCTGCCCTGGATTGAATATGCGCACAACTCCATGACCAGCTCAGCCACAGGTATGTCCCCGTTCGAATGCTCCCTTGGGTATCAACCGCCTATGTTCCCCGAACAGGAGTTGGAGGTGGCAGTACCAACTACGAAGGCCCACCTCAAGCGGTGCCGCCGCATCTGGAGCCTAGCCCGGACCTCCCTGCTACGGGCTACGGAGAAGATGCGCAGCAGTACTAACAGGCACAGAGTCCCTGCCCCCGCATACCAGCCAGGCCAACAGGTCATGTTGAGGGCCCGGGACCTCCCCCTCCAGGTACCTTCTCGCAAGCTTGCTCCTCGGTACGTGGGCCCCTTCACTATAGAAGCCGTTGTCAACCCGGCTGCGGTGCGCCTTGCACTCCCACCCTCCATGAAGGTCCACCCCGTGTTCCATGTTTCTCTGCTTAAACCTGTGGTTACCAGCCGTCTGTCCCCGCCAGTTCCCACTCCTCCTTCCCCACAGCGTCTAGCCGATGGCGATTTGGTGTGGTCGGTGAAAAAGATTCTGAGGGTCCGCCGTCGGGGCAAGGGTTTCCAGTTTTTGGTCGACTGGGAGGGTTATGGCCCGGAGGAACGTTCGTGGGTCCCTCGCTCTTACCTGGCCGGCCCCACCCTGTTGGACGATTTCTATCGGGCCCACCCCGATGCTCCAGGACGCTCGTCGGGGGCCTCGCATAGGGTGGGGGGTACTGTTACGGCTCCCGCTACAACACCACCTTCGCAGCGCACACTCAGAGGCGCGCGGACGCGCGGACGCGCCTCCGCAGCTGCGCGGCGCGCTCTCCGAGGCACGCCGTCGCGCGTCTCCGTGGCGACGGATCATCGCGGCTGCACTCGATCAGCAATCGACGCACCTGCAGCTGATGACGGAGGAGACAAAGGCCGGCGTGCCCTTCGATCTGGTGCCAGAACGTAAACCACTGTTACGGTCCGTAGCCTGGCTCCCGAGTATAGTGAGTAGATCTCTGCAGCACCTCTCGTCGTACTTATCTGTGACTTTTCTCCTGTTCCCAGAGAACTCCTGCGCCTCGACAACTCGGACCCGGATGTTCTTCCCCACCCCTGACCTGTCGCTGGAACCCCGTTGCTTACTTGGACCCCCTCTTCTAGTTTTCCCCTGTTGCTCGGTTAAATAAACCTGCATTTGATTTCCCATTGACTCTGCCTCATTTTCCCCTGCCTTGGTTACAGAATAAGGTGCAAAATTGAAAAGTGACAGTGGTTATTAAAATGACGGTAATTATAGATAGTTAACAAAGTGACAAACAGTGCAGATGGAGGTAGTGATCATTGAGGTATTAAACGGTTACTCACAGTGGCATAACATGCAAGTGAAAAGTGTAAAGTGTAAACAGTATACAATGTGCAAAAAAGTAGTGCAAATAATAGAAGTAAGTGTGCAGGTGGTACAGTAGTGCTCTAGTGCAGTATAACAGAATAACAGAATGGGTACAACAGATGAGTATGGGTTGTATGGGTATGGGAGTGGGGGGTGCAATGGCAGTTAGGAATAAATAAATAAATAACATTACTATAAATTATAATATGTGTAGTATGTCCAGGGGGGGTGAGGTGTGGGGGTGCTGGAAGTGGCGGGGGTGCATGTCCTTGGGGGGGGTGGGGGGGGGGGACCAGGTATTGGGTGGGCAGTGGTGAGTGTCTTTGGGGGGCGGGGTCAAATGGATCCAGGTCATGGGTGGGGTGGGGTGTATGTCCTTGGAGGGGGGGGGGGGGGCAATGTTCATGTGGGTTTGGAGTTAAGGAGGCTGACAGCTTGGGGGAAAAAGCTTCCCCTGAACCTGGTGGTCCGGGTGCCCAGAGACCTGTAGCGCTTTCCAGAGGGGAGGAGGGTGAACAGTCTGTGGTTGGGGTGAGAGCTGTCCTTTGCGATGCTGCGCGCCTTACGCAGGCACCGCTTCCTCTGGACAGCCTCGATGGAGGGGAGTGGGGAACCGGTGATGCGTTGGGCGATTTTCACCACCCTCTGCAGTGCTTTCCGGTCCGAGGCGGAGCAGTTACCATACCACACTGTGACACAGTTGGTTAGTACGCTCTCGATGGTGCTGCGGTAGAAGTTCACCAGGATCTGAGGAGACAGGTGGGCCTTTTTTAGTCTCCTCAAGAAGAAGAGGCGCTGGTGAGCCTTCTTGATTAGGGCAGTGGTGTTGAGGGACCAGGATAGACTGTCGGAGATGTGGACTCCCAGAAACTTAAAGTTGGATACCCGCTCAACCTCCGTCCCGTTAATGTGGAGGGGGCTGTGCGTGCCACCTTTTGTTTTCCTGTAGTCCACGATGATCTCCTTGGTCTTCGTGGCGTTGAGGGACAGGTTGTTGTCGGCGCACCACACAGCTAGGCACTGAACCTCCTCCCTGTACGCTGACTCATCGTTGTTGCTGATGAGGCCTATCACCGTTGTGTCGTCTGCAAACTTCACAATGGTGTTTGAACCATGTGTCGGTGTGCAGTCGTGGGTGAAGAGAGAGTACAGGAGAGGGCTCAGCACACAGCCCTGCGGAACGCCAGTGTTCAGGGTGAGGGTGGAGGAAGTGTGACCGTTGATCCTAACAGACTGCGGTCTGTTGGTCAGGAAGTCCAGTATCCAGTTACGGAGGGAGGGGGCAATGTTCAGATCCCGGAGTTTGGTGATCAGTTTGGAGGGGTTGATGGTGTTGAATGCTGAACTGAAGTCAATGAACAGCATTCTAACATATGTATGGCTTTTGTCCAGGTGGGAGAGGGCGGAGTGCAGTGCCGTGGAAATGGCATCCTCTGTACTCCTATTCTGGCGGTAGGCAAATTGGAAGGGGTCCAGTGTGGGTGGTAGACAGGATTTGATGTGACCCAGGACCAGCCTCTCGAAGCACTTCGCGATGATGGGGGTAAGCGCGACTGGGCGGAAGTCATTGAGGTCAACTGCAGTGGAGTGTTTGGGCACTGGCACGATGGTGGTGGATTTGAGGCATTCAGGGACAGTTGCTTGGGCTAGTGACAGGTTGAAGATGTCAGTCCAGACCTCAGTCAGCTGCTCTGCGCAGACCCTGTAGACACGTCCGGGGACGCCATCAGGACCAGCTGCCTTCCGTGGATTGATCCTGCTCAGTGCTGCAAACACGTCGGAGGGGGAGAGTGTGAGGGGTTGGTGGCCTGCAGGGAGGACCTCCTTGATGGCCACCTCCTTGTTGTCTGTATCAAAGCGCCCATAGAAGAGGTTGAGTTCTTCAGGTAGGGAGGCGTCGCAGGATTGGGGGGTGATGTGAGCGGGTCTGTAGTCTGTGATGGCCTGGATGCCCTGCCACATGCGTCGGGGGTCAGAGCCATTCGTGAAGTGCTCCTCGATCCTCAGCTTGTGGTTGCGTTTGGCCTCGGTGATGCCCCTCTTCAGGTTGGACCATGGATGTGCTGTAGGCCTGCCGGTCCCCAGATCTGAAGGCGATGTCGCGTGCTTTCAGCAGGGCTCGGACCTCCCCGTTCATCCATGGCTTCTGGTTAGGGAAAGTAATAATTCTTTTTAGTGTAGTGACACTTTCTGTGCTGGATCTCATGTAGTCCAGGACAGAGGAGGTGTAAAGGGTGATGTCCGTGTGGGAGTCAAGGGTTGCCTCCGAGGAGTGCTTACTCCAGTCATGTTTTGAAAAACATTCCTGCAGTTTAGCCTCTGCCCCTTCTGGCCAGATCTTGACTGTCCTCACTGTGGGCTTCACACGTCTGATAAGTGGGGAGTACTTGGGGAGTAGGAACAAAGAGACATGGTCTGATTGTCCTAAGTGGGGGAGGGGGATGGATTTGTATGCCTCGGCCATGTTAGTGTAAACATGGTCTAAAGTTTTGTCTCCCCTGGTGGGGCAGGAGACATGCTGTTTAAATTTGGGGAGAACGGACTTTAAGTTTGTGTGATTGAAGTCACCCGCAACAATGAAGGCTGCATCGGGGTGTGTAGTTTGTTGCTTGCTAATGGCAGAATGCAGTTCTTTCATCGCAAGCGAGGCATTAGCGTCAGGGGGGATGTAACTAGCCGTAATGATAGCAGATGTAAATTCTCTCGGTAGGTAAAAGGGTCTACATTTAACCATGAGATATTCTGCGTTCTCAGAGCAGTGACTTTCAACGATGGAAGAATCAGTACACCAAGCATTGTTGACATAGATGCACAAACCCCCACCCTTGCTCTTACCTGAGATCGCCGTCCGATCTGCTCTGAGAACGTTGCGCTCCGCCAGGTTAATTGCAGTATCCGGGACGGAATGGTTAAGCCAGGTTTCCGTGAAAATCAGGAGATTGCAGTCCATGATCCGTTTGTTGGTGGTAATCCACAGACGTAGTTCGTCCATTTTATTCACCAGGGATCGGACATTGGCGAGGAAGATGCTGGGAAGGGCAGTCCTGTGCGGTGCGAGGCGAAGTGTGTTCCTTTAGGTGTAAATAGACAGCTGATACTGGACCTGAAGAGTTTTCCCTTCTGTGTTGGGCCATGCACTTGTTTAGAGGTTGTTTAGTTTCACCAATGTAAGAGTCCTTACATTCCTCACTGCATTGGACTGCATATACCAAGTTACTCTTTTGTGAGTGTGGTAGTCTGTCTTTGGGGTGTACCAGTTTCTGCCTGAGAGTGTTGCTGGGTTTGAAATGGACAGGGATTTGGTGTTTGTTAAAAATTCTCCTGAGTTTTTCAGATACTCCGGACACATAGGGTATCACTATGTTTCTGCGTTGGTTCTTTTTCTCATCACCCTCCAAGTTTTTACTCTTTCTGCATGTTGTTGAGGGTCCAACCCGGATAGCCACAAGTACTTAAAGCACCCTTTAGATGTTTGTGCTCTTTCACTTGGGCTTGAGTGGTGGTTGGTATATTATCAGCCCTATGTTGCAAGGTTCTGATAACCCCCAATTTGTGCTCCAGAGGGTGATGGGAGTCAAAGAGAATGTACTGATCTGTGTGAGTGGGTTTCCTGTATACCCCAATGTGGAGGCTCCTGTCATCACCAAAGTGTACATCACAGTCCAGAAGTGATAAGTGGTTATCTTTGGCATCTTCTTGGCATCTTGGCATCTTCTTACTTGATGTTTACGTCCACTGAATTAATGTGTTCAGTAAATGCCTGAAGTTCTTGCATGCAATGCGTTCCAACCATGGAGGCAGTGGAAACTGTGAGTCACATGAGTCAAGATGTGGCCAGAAGGGGCAGAGGCTAAACTGCAGGAATGTTTTTCAAAACATGACTGGAGTAAGCACTCCTCGGAGGCAACCCTTGACTCCCACACGGACATCACCCTTTACACCTCCTCTGTCCTGGACTACATGAGGTCCAGCACAGACAGTGGCCCTCATTTATCAAACGAGCGTACGACAGAAAACCGGCGTAAAATGGACGTACGCTCATTTCCACGTTGAGCTTGGCATTTATCAATTTGAACGTGAGCGCAGGCTGCGATGAAATCTCACGTCAGGTCTGAGCTCGTGTACGCAACTTTTTCGAGTGGGAACAGTGGCGAGACTGGTATATCCGCAAGAGTCGGACAACTTTTTCTTCACCTTATTCGGAATAAAATAACTTTAACGCAATGCAAACAATAGCCTATAGGTCAAATGTGAAATGTTTTAAGCTGGATCAATTTAACATCAATTTTACATTTAATTAATTATTCAATTAATTATTTACCTCTTCCGTAGCCCGCTGAACATGGGACACACTGTTGACTGCAACAGTGATTTGTTTCCATATAGCGTTTTTTTGCTTGCCCTTAATTAGATTAGATTAGATTCATCTTTATTGTCATTGTGCAGAGTACAAGTAGGCTTACAGGGACAACGAAATGCAGTTGGCGTTCTAACCAGAAGTGCAAATGAGCGATAAAGGTGCGGGTTGAAATGCAGAAATGCAGAATAAGGTGCAGAGTGCAAAATTGAAAAACATGAAAAGTGGCAGTAGTTATTAAAGTGACAGTAAACAGTGCAGGTGGAGGTAGTGATCGTTGAGGTAGTAAACGGTTACTAACACTAGAAGAAACAGGCTGTAAACAGTATAAAACATGTTTAAAAAAATGTAAACAATGTACAGGTAGTGCGAGAAATAGTAATATAATACAAGAAGTGTACAGGTGGTGCAATAGTGCGCTAGTGCAATACAACGGAACGGGTACAACAGATGAATGTGGATTGTATGGATATGGGGGTGGGGGGTGCAACGGCAGATGAGAATATATAATACAATAAATAACATTACTATAAATAATATGAAGTATGTCCAGGGGGGTGAGGGGTGGGGGGTGCTGGGTGGGCAGGGGTGAGTGTCCTTGGGGGGGGGGGGGGGGGGGGCGCATCCATAGGGCGCATCAACAAGTGACACGAGTATCTCCATTTCTGTTTCAGAAAAAATCCGCTTCTTCTTTGCCGTTGGATGTTTCTCCATGTCGTAAAAGTTAGGGGCGAGACTTCTTTTATAGGGACGTGTTACGTTAATTACGATCGATCTCAGCCGCTGTATTTATCAACACCAAGCTCCTTCGTACGCTGGGATTAGTGTGATACGATACGTTTCGTAAATCTCACGTGGGTCCTATCGTAAGATGAATCATGCGTTCAGATTTGCGCTCATTTCTACGTTCGTTTGATAAATGAGGGCCAGTGTCACTACACTAAAAAGAATTATTACTTTCCCTAACCAGAAACCATGGATGAACGGGGAGGTCCGAGCCCTGCTGAGGGCACGCGACATCGCCTTCAGATCTGGGGACCGGCAGGCCTACAGCACATCCAGGGCTAACCTGAAGAGGGGCATCACCGAGGCCAAACGCAACCACAAGCTGAGGATCGAGGAGCACTTCACGTATGGCTCCGACCCCCGACGCATGTGGCAGGGCATCCAGGCCATCACAGACTCTCTCTTAGCTGTCCATCGTGTACGATGATGACGCTTGCTTTATGGTGAGGATGGGGGGGGGGGGGAGGGGGGGTTCAGCGACGTTGCCGCTTGTGCCACTTCAGGTGGCTATCGAGGCCGATGCGTGAGCCGATCAATCGTCCGCAGTTGGGGCAGGGGAGCCCGGACGTAGGGGGAATGTGGGCTGCTCTCTGGTGTCTCTGGGCACGTCTCTCGGCCCTGCTCTGCTGAATACTGTTATGTATGTGTGACGTTGCACTGGCACAGATGGCCTGCCAGGCTAATCGGTCGTGAGCCAGAGTTTCAAGCTTCGTGGGGTTGATGTTTATGCGCTTGAGGAGGTCTTTGGTGTAGTCCTTAAAGCGCTTTTTTTGCCCACCAGCAGCCCGTTTTGCGTCCCTTAGTTGGCCATAGAGGACTTGGCGGGGTAGGCGGTGGTCAGGCATGCGGATGGTGTGTCCTATCCACCGTAGGTGCCTTTTGGCAACAGCTGCTTCAATGCAGATGGAATTGGTGCTGTCCAGGATTTCTGTGTGGGGGACACGGTCTTCCCAGGATAGACCAAGGATCTTTTGGAGGCAGTGGATGTGGAAACCCTCCAGGTTTATGATGTGCCGTCTGTATGGAGTCCATGTTTCTGCCCCGTACAGTAGAGATGAGAGACACACTGCATTGTAGACGGCCACCTTGGTGCTGACCTTCAGGTTGTGATTGTTGAAGACTCTGCTACGCAGTCGTCCAAAGGCTGATGAGGCTTTGTTGATGCGGGTGTGTATTTCGGTGTCAAGGAAGCAGTGTGAGGATAGTGTGGAGCCAAGGTAAGTAAAGTGCTCAACTGTTTTGAGTGGGACACCATTTATATGAAAGCTTTGGGGTGAGGCAGGTTGGGTGATGAGTTGGGACATGACCTCTGTTTTTTGGGTGTTGACCTGAAGCCCAAAGGATTGATAAAGAGAGACGATGGTGTTGAGGGCGTGCTGCATAGACTCTGGGCTGTGTGCTAGAACTGCACAGTCATCAGCGTATTGCAGCTCATGTATTTGGTCTCTCCTCGTCTTCGTGTGTGCCTGGAGGCGACGGATGTTAAAAAGATTACCGTCCAGACGGTATTCTAGATTGACGCCGTCTCCGGGTTTCATGGCGTGGTGGAAGAGGTGTGTGATGGCAGAGAGAAAAAGGTTGAAGAGTACCGGTGCCAAGACACAGCCTTGCTTCACCCCAACGTTCACCTCGAAGGGCTCTGACTGGAGTTCCCCTGTGAGGACTCTGGCGTACATCCCATCGTGTAGCTGTTGCAGGATGGAGAGAAACTTGGGTGGTACCCCAAGTTTGGAGAGCTGTTGCCAGAGCATCTCGCGTTTAATGGTGTCGAAGGCCTTGCTGAGGTCAATAAAAGCTATATAGAGGTCTTTACGCTGCTCCCTGCACATCTCCATTAGCTGTCTCAGGGTGAAGACCATGTCGGTGGTGGATCTGGCCTGCCGGAAGCCGCATTGTGTATCCGGGAGAACAGCTTCTGAGATGTGTGTTGTTAGTCTGTTGAGCATGACCTTTGCTAAGATTTTTCCTGCGATGGAAAGGAGGGAGATTCCACGGCTGTTCCCACAGATCGCTCTGTCTCCTTTGCACTTATAGATGACAGCAATTTTGGCATCTTTCCAGTCCTGTGGGAGTTTTTCATGTTCCCAGATGTGTGAGATAAGAAGGTGTAGGCGGCGTATTAGGAGGTATCCTCCATGTTTAAAAACCTCAGGTGGAATGGCATCGGGTCCTGCACTTTTATTGTTTTTCAAGCTTCGGATGGCTTGGTGGGTCTCTGAGAATTGTGGCGCTATATCAAGATGCATGACTGGTGGCAGGTCAGGCAGTTTATCCAGGATGATGGGGTCAGTGGGGTTTGTGTTGTTGAGCAGTGTCTTGAAATGATGTGCCCAACGGTCAAGGATCTCGTGACGGTCCTTAAAAAGAGTGAATCCATCAGCTGAGCGGACAGGGGCAGTTGCCTGCTTTCTGGGGCCGTAAAGAGATTTAATGGCATCATAGAAGCCCTGGGTGTTATTGCAGTCTGCCAAGTGCTGGATCTCCTGAGCTTTCTGAATCCACCAGGTGTCCTCCATGATCCGAAGGGCACGCTGGGTCTCAGCTCTTGCTGCAGTGAAGGTGGCGCTTATGGTGGGAGATCCAGGGCAGCACAGGAGAGCTTTATGCGCTTGGTGTTTTGATTGGAGAAGTGACTGTATTTCGGCTGAGTTGCAGTCGAAGCAGTCCTGGTAACGTTTCCTTGATGGGCCAAGTGCCTCTGAAGCTGCGCTATAGATGGCATGACGCAGGGTTGGCCAGTCGTTGGAATCCTCTGGGATCTGGTCAAGGTTTGCTGCAAGGAGCCGCCGCAGGTTGTCTTTGGTGGTGGGACTGTTGAGGGCTGCGCAGTTGAGCTTTCTGTGTGAGGCTTTCTTTGGACAGCGTGGTTGAATGTTTATAAGGAGCTTGGATCTGACCATGAGATGGTCCGTCCAGCATTCGGCTCCGCGCATGACTCGGGTGATAGTAACATCCCGTCTGTCCTTTTGACGGACGATTACATAGTCCAGGAGATGCCAGTGCTTTGATCTCGGGTGCTGCCAGGTGGTCTTAAGTCTGTTCTTCATCTGGAACGTGGTGTTGGTGATAACCAGGTGATGTTCTGCACAGAGTGAGAGGAGCCGTAGGCCGTTGGAGTTCATATTCCCCACTCCGTGCTGACCAATAACCACATTACATGTCCGTGGTCGGGATTTTCTGGATGATGAAGTCAAGCGTCCGGTAGAAGTCCTCTTGATGTTATGCTGGGCGTCAAGGGTTGGTGCATAAGCACTGATAAGGGAGGCGAAGGGTCCCTTTGTAAGGGGAATACGCCACGTCATCAGCCTTTCGTTGATGCCGATGGGGGATTCTGGAATGCGCTGCAGCAGTTTGGACTTCACGGCAAAACCAACTCCATGGATGCGGCGAGTGCCTTCAGGGACCGTTTTCCAGAAGAAAATGTAGCCTGCGCCAACCTATGTCAGGGAGCCTTCTCCATGCAATCTGGTCTCGCTGAGTGCTGCGATGTCGATGTTATATCTGGCAAGCTCCAGGGCCACAAGCGCTGTCCTGCGGTGGGGCCTGTCAGGTGATTCGGCTAGGTCCAGTAGTGTGCGGACGTTCCACGTAGCCATACATAGGTTTGTGTTTGTTTTCGTTTTGCTTTTTGTTTTTCGACCGCAAGGGGGGATGCTCCGACGATTGCGGTTGACCGTCCGGAGGTATGGGAGCAGACAATTAGGTCCTTCCCCTATTCAGGGGTGAGCAGTGTGGGGCTGCTCAGTCGCAATGGAAGCTGCCGAGGCGAGGCGCTGCTCCATCCCGCAATCGCAACGACCATCACTCCATTGCCGCCTGTGTGCATGGTTTGGCTAGGCACTCCCAGCCACATCCTTGGCCTGTACATGCTGCCATTCCACATCGCCACAGGGCTTTCGTGGGGGGGAGGTGGGGGGGGGGGGGGGGGGGGGAGGAGGGGGTAAAGCAAGGAGCTAGCGCAAGGTAAGGATTAGGGTGAGGGTGAGGGTGCGCAGTCCTCACTCCCACCGTCTTCACTCCTCCAGATAGACTCCAGTGGCATGAGGAACCCATGACGACCTTCGTCTAGCAAGAGTTGCAGGGAACTGCCGGTAGTCTGATCTGTTGGACACCGCCTGTGCCTGTCCCCAGGTGCAGGTTTGGTTTCGGGGTTTGCTCCCCTAGCCAAAGTACCCTCCCGGGTTAACCCAGAAGGCAGTGGGGCAGTGGGTGGTTGATTTAGGGCCCACTGCTGCCCTATGATGCGATCCCCTACCTTTTAGCCTGGAGCCGCAAGGCTCCAGTATCCGTGTGCTGCCGCGAGGAGGCAAGGTAGGGGTCTTGGTGAAGGAGAGGCTCTGTACTGACCTCGGAAGACTGACACACTCGGCTTCCTTTACCCAAACTGGGTCGATCAGCGGCAGGAACTAAGGGAGGGGGGTCACAAACCTGCTCACATCACCCCCCAATCCTGCGACGCCTCCCTACCTGAGGAACTCAACCTCTTCTATGGTCGCTTTGATACAGTCAACAAGGAGGTGGCCATCAAGGAGGTGCTCCCTGCAGGCCAGCAACCCCTCACACTCTCCCCCTCCGACGTGTTTGCAGCACTGAGCAGGATCAATCCACGGAAGGCAGCTGGTCCTGATGGCGTTCCCGGACGTGTCTACAGGGCCTGCGCAGAGCAGCTGACTGAGGTCTGGACTGACTTCTTCAACCTGTCACTAGCCCAAGCAACTGTCCCTGAATGCCTCAAATCCTCCACCATCGTGCCAGTGCCCAAACACTCCACTGCAGTTGACCTCAATGACTTCCGCCCAGTCGCGCTTACCCCTATCATCGCGAAGTGCTTCGAGAGGCTGGTCCTGGGTCACATCAAATCCTGTCTACCACCCACACTGGACCCCTTCCAATTTGCCTACCGCCAGAATAGGAGTACAGAGGATGCCATTTCCACGGCACTGCACTCCGCCCTCTCCCACCTGGACAAAAGCCATACATATGTTAGAATGCTGTTCATTGACTTCAGTTCAGCATTCAACACCATCAACCCCTCCAAACTGATCACCAAACTCTGTGATCTGAACATTGCCCCCTCCCTCCGCTTCCTGACCAACAGACCGCAGTCTGTTAGGATCAACGGTCACACTTCCTCCACCCTCACCCTGAACACTGGCGTTCCGCAGGGCTGTGTGCTGAGCCCTCTCCTGTACTCTCTCTTCACCCACGACTGCACACCGACACATGGTTCAAACACCATTGTGAAGTTTGCAGACGACACAACGGTGATAGGCCTCATCAACAACAACAATGAGTCAGCGTACAGGGAGGAGGTTCAGTGCCTAGCTGCGTGGCGCGCCGACAACAACCTGTCCCTCAACGCCACGAAGACCAAGTAGATCATCGTGGACTACAGGAAAACAAAAGGTGGCACGCACACCCCCCTCCACATTAACGGGACGGAGGTTGAGCGGGTAACCAACTTTAAGTTTCTGGGAGTCCACATCTCCGACAGTCTATCCTGGTCCCTCAACACCACTGCCCTAATCAAGAAGGCTCACCAGCGCCTCTTCTTCTTGAGGAGACTAAAAAAGGCCCACCTGTCTCCTCAGATCCTGGTGAACTTCTACCGCAGCATTGCAGAGGGTGGTGAAAATCGCCCAACGCATCACCGGTTCCCCACTCCCCTCCATTGAGGCTGTCCAGAGGAAGCGGTGCCTGCGTAAGGCGCGCAGTATCGCAAAGGACACCTCTCACCCCAACCACAGACTGTTCACCCTCCTCCCCTCTGGAAAGCGCTACAGGTCTCCGGGCACCCGGACCAGCAGGTTCAGGGGAAGCTTTTTCCCCCAGGCTGTCAGCCTCCTGAACTCCACATCCACATGAACATTGCCCCCCCCCCCCCCCCCCCCCAAGGACATACACCCCTGCCCACCCATGACCTGGACCCATTTGACCCCCCCCCCCCCCCCCCCCCGCCCCCCAAAGACACTCACCACTGCCCACCCAATACCTGGTCCCCACCCCCCCCCCCCCCCAAGGACATGCACCCCCCGCACATCCAGCACCCCCACACCTCACCCCCCCTGGACAGACTAAATATATTATAATTTATAGTAATGTTATTTATTGTATTTATTCTTAACTGCCATTGCACCCCCCACTCCCATACCCATACAACCCATACTCATCTGTTGTACCCGTTCTGTTATACTGCACTAGAGCACTACTGCACCACCTGCACGCTTACTTCTATTATTCGCACTACTTGCAAATTGTACATTGTTTACACTTTTTATTTACATGTTATGCTACTGTTAGTAACCGTTTAATACCTCGATGATCACTACCTCCATCTGCACTGTTTGTCACTTTATTAACTACCTATAATTCGTCACTTTAATAACCACTGTCACTTTTCATGCTTTTCAATTTTGCACCTTATTCTGCATTCCTGCATTTAAACTTGCACCTAGACTATCGCACATTTGCACTTCTGGTTAGACTGCATTTCGTTGTCCCTGTACTTGTACTCTGCACAATGACAATAAAGTTGAATCTAATCTAAACTAATCTAATCTAATGACGATGACTCACAGTTTCACACAACCATGCTTCTATCTGTAGAAAGTATTGTTGAACTGGAAGTATGTGGTGTTCAGGCACAGCTCCAGTAACTGACATATCTGGTCTGGGTTGGGTTTGGGTTGAGGTTTGTTCTAATGCAATGCATTCCAACCATGGAGGCAGTGGAAACTGTGAGTCATCGTTTAAAACAGGATCCAACCTTACAGGTTAGAACAAACCTCAACCCAGACCAGGGGGCTCATGTACGAACGTTGCGTACGCACAAAAAAATGGTGTACGTTCATTCTCACGGCAAAGTGCAAATGTATCAAGACTGAAATGGCCGTATAAATTTGCGTGCCTCACGTCAACTCTTGAGCTGGCGTACGCACATTTCTACAGCAGTTGACCCTTTGGCGACACTTAGAGGTGATCAAAGCATCATTTTTAATTTGTCAGAGCAATGAAATTCTTATTACATGGCAGACAACCTCTACGCAGTAGATGGACATAAGAGATAAGAAATAAAAATATTTAAATGCTGGGAAACTGTCATAATAAAGGAATGTGTAAAATAGTAGTTGATTGAGTGATGTGCACATTCGAGACACGTGAACAATTAACACCGATGAACAATCAACACCGACAAGTCTGCAATAACATGACTGGGTATAAAAGCACACCCAAAAATTCTGTCAACAACAATGGCTGCGTTAGCGCTATTAGAGGACATTGCGAATGGCGCAATTAGGCGAGAGCGTGTCTTTCGAGACAGAAACGATCCTCTCGAAATGGTCGACAATTGGCTCATCAGCCGCTTTCGATTCCCTCGGGCAATCCTGCTTGAGTTATGTGCAGAGCTGCGGCCGGCCTTGGAGCGCGCCACCGCAAGGAGCCATGCCCTGCCGGTCCACGTACAGGTAGGCTACTTAGTACCTTGGGGTTCCTGGCAACCGGGGCGTTTCAAAGAGAGTTGGCCGACCGATCGGGTATATGCCAGTCGACCCTGAGCCGGGCCATGCCAGCCGTGTGGGCCGGACTCATCCGCCTGTCAGCCAGGTATATAACATTCCCATACAATGCAGCTGAACAGGTCAACATTAAAGCGCAATTTGCAGCGAGAGCCGGTTTTCCTAATATAATCGGAGCTGTCGACTGCACTCACATTGCCATAAAAGCGCCATCACATGACGAATTTGTATATGTGAACAGGAAACATTTCCATTCAATAAATGTAGGCTACAAATTATATGTGATGCGCAAATGTTATTAACCAACATTGTGGCGAGGTGGCCACCAAGATGACTCACAGGCCCCAAACAATGGTCAGGTGAAGCTACACTAATGATCTATTGGTTTAGGAGATTGGTGGGTGGACACTTCCACTGAGGTTAAATACCTGGGTCTAACTCCACTGTTTGTCAGACTAGTACGGACTAGTCAGACTGATGCGTTACGAACTGATGAAGCCGCTTGGATAAGAGGCGAAACGTCTTCACAGACAAATCTAAGTCCAGTTGCGTTCGATTTAATTGTTGGCCGGATTAAACATGACCTGGATGAATGAGAACATTCATAGAAGTATGATACAGCAGTGATGTAGTATGATACAGTATGATAAAGCAGTGATGTAGTATGATACAGTATGATACAGAATGATACAGTATGATACAGTATGATTCAGTATGATACAGCAGTGATATAGCATGATACAGAATGATAGAGTATGATACAGAATGATTCAGTATGATACAGCAGTGATACAGTATGATACAGAATGATACAGTATGACACAGTGTGATACAGCAGTGATATAGTATGATACAGTATGATAAAGTATGATACAGCAGTGATAAACTGCCAGATTCCAGATGCGTACTGTGCATGCACTTGCACCACCACACACATACCAACCACAAGTCAAACATAATGACAGTACTCAAAAGAAGTCAGACACAAGGTTAAGGTTCAAATAAACAGCAGCATCTACCTGAGTGCTGGGGTCCTTGCTCCTCTGAGCTGACAGGAAGGCCACGGCCATGAAGTATTCAGGCCACTCCAGGTAGTCCTCCCTCTTACTGAGACACCATGAGGAGAGACACAACAGAGACACATGAGAGAGGAGAGACACCATGAGGAGAGACACAACAGAGACACATGAGAGAGGAGAGACACCATGAGGAGAGACACAACAGAGACACATGAGAGAGGAGAGACACCATGAGGAGAGACACAACAGAGACACATGAGAGAGGAGAGACACCATGAGGAGAGACACAACAGAGACACATGAGAGAGGAGAGACACCATGAGGAGAGACACAACAGAGACACATGAGAGAGGAGAGACACCATGAGGAGAGACACAACAGAGACACATGAGAGAGGAGAGACACCATGAGGAGAGACACAACAGAGACACATGAGAGAGGAGGGTCCATTTCAACAAAGGCCATACCAAAGTTACTATAAAACCAAGTTTGAGCTTTTACCATCCTAATAAATAATAATCCAATATTTGAACTAAAACTTTAATGCTTGTTTTACAAAGTTATGATTATGCAAACCCCTTTCTACCCATTTACTTATTTAATTACTGCACAACTACACTCTAAAACACTGGTAAACACTTTAAAACACCAGCTATCTCAACTTTACTATTTACTATCAAAACAATTCTAGGCCCGCCATCTTGCTGATTGTTGTTTGTTATTGTCTGTTGTTATTGTATTGCTGCTGTTATTGTTGTTTATTTACTGTTGCGCACAAACCATCTTCAACACCCTTTTTCATCTTAGTTTCTGCTGCATAACAGGTTATTCATATTGCATAACTGGTCATTTTACTACATGACTGGTCATTTTTACCACTACAAAATCCGAAATGCTACATCTTTGTGTATGCTATTACCTCTATAGTGTATGCCTGGATGTATGTACACTTATGCATATTTTTATATTCCTTTATATATATTTTTTGTATATTGTTTACATATGTTTATATTATATATTTATATATTCTAACACTCTACTATACATAGTGTCTGTCTGAGTTCTGAGTTCCTTCTGATTGTGGTGTAAGCTATATGAATGCTACGAGTACATCATTAAGGAATACATTACAAATCAGAGACAAAACAGCCTTTGCATTGGTGTAGTAAGTGTGTGTGTCCATTTAACCCATGAGCAATGTATTTACGTTTACACGTTTACACCATAGGTTTACACACATTCCCGGATGACTTCAGGCCTTAACAGACAAGCGCGAACCATTGATTAAATGAAGCGAATATAAAAGAAAGAACGTAGCCTACGTGTGTATGTAGGCAATTTATATTTGCGATACTTTCTAAAATATAATTAATAGGGTTTTATTGTAGTTGCATTAGTTATTTGAAGAGTTAAAAAAAACAAAAACAACAGTCGGTCTTAACGCAAGTAGCCTAGGCCTATACAACCGGCAAGTCGGGCGGACTAAAAGGGAAAAATAAATATTTGGGTGGGTCCTAAATTGACAGGGTGGGTCGGGTTACTGCAAACCACAATCTTTAAGGATAAGGATGGCCCGAGTGTGCGTGGCGAACTTATCGCATACAGACCAGCTTTTGCGATGTGTTTATCCAGGGCCGTAACCAGGATTTTTCAAATACCGAGGTCAAATATTGCGATAAATCTTATTTGACAAAAAAAACATCCTAATATGGTGACTTTTTAAAATACATTTTGGGAAACGTGAATAAACAGAGGTAAATCACAAGCCCATCAAGGAGGTGAATATGTAGGTGAACAAGTTCATTAGAACAATTTCAAGTGATCACAAAAGTAGAGTATTTGAGTGAGTGAGTGAGAATGAATGTGAGTGAGTGAGTGAGTGAGTGAGTGAGTGAGAATGAATGAGAGTGAGTGAGACTGAATGTGAGTGAGTGAGTCAGTGAGTGAGTGAGTGAGAATGAATGTGAGTGACTGAGTGAGTTGTAGGTCTTGTCACATCAGCTCAAGTCTTGTATTGGGTCCATTAACTGCAATGACACAATGGATAGACAAAGCAACAGGTTAGCATCATTCATATCCTTATTACAGCAGTGTAATATAAGCATACGTAGTAGTAAAAGTCTTTCAGTCATATTTTGTCTCACCTTTTATCAAAACAGCTAACAATTCTTCTGTGGCCAGAGGCATCCCATCTTTGGAGCACTTGTTTGGGGATCAATTGAGATGCTGTTTTGGTGGACATGCATGACAGCAAGACCAGAAAGCCTGTCATCACCCATGGTTGAGCGAAGCCATGTTTTGAGTCGCCGTAATGCAGAAAAAGACCTTTCGCATGAGCATGTGGTTACTGGCAATATCAAGTAGAGGGATAGCATCTGCTGAATGTTTGGATAAAATCCTAAGAATTCACTTTGAAGAATTTATTCTTCATAATGCACCATGAGCAGCACAACTAACCTCAAGATTGTGTCATATGAGAGAGTACACAGGGTATTTCATTCTGTTATTTTGCCCCGTGTGCATCATCAATTGTTTTAAGTAAAAGAAAAATATAAGTTTCTGACCCAGTTTCTATTAGTCTGCTTTATTTACATGTAGGAAGCCATATAGCACTGAACAAAACTGTGGCTAGTGAGGCTGAATGACCACTAGCCACAGTTGACACAAAACTGTCAAGCCCTGATTTAAAAAAAAAAGTTAGCTTAACAGCCCAAGCCATGTCACGATTCCCAATAATTGTATTACAGGTCGCGACTCTCTCTTTTTTTTTTTGGAAAATCGAATTGAGAGAAAGATTTGTGTGCAGTGTGTTTGTGCCGACTGGAAAATGAAATCCTAACCAAGGGGCTTTGTGACTGTTGCTTGAAATGCTGAGGACAATGATCTAGCATCCTCCTATTCCTAGCTGCGCTTTGAACGCATATGAACATTATGAACTGTCACTCATTCTCACTGGCGATTGGCGAAATGAACTCACCTCCTCCTCATTCTCTCTTCCTTTTCCCCTGGCCAGTTGGCTTTCCAAAGCTGAGTTTAGTTTGAGTAGTTTTTTTCATGACACCACGACTAAAAACTGACTTCTGACTGAGTGAGTGCTGGTAGCCTATCTCTTCTCGTAGTGCCTAGCTGACTTTCGCGTCGAAGCTGCGTATATGATAAACATGTTTCCAATGTCGGGTGGCGTATTTCCGCTCAGTTTTAAAATATAACGTGATAATAAAGGGATTATGTGGACTTTATTTCAGAAAAACAAATGAGAATGCATGCTGATCTTTCCACCAATCAAAGTCAGAACGATTTTCATCATATATTAATTTGACATTTCTCTGAATAAAAAATAAAAATAAAAAAAACACCAGGGAAAATACCGAGGTCATGACCTCGGTGTCCTCAATGCTGGTTACGGCACTGTGTTTATCATGAACGCTCACATCGCGATGACGATGAACATTGAGACGATGAGTCCATACAAAGTAGCCTACTGATAAACTAAATTAAAAAATGTTTATTTTGTGTAGTTGTTTATTGCAATAATAATGTATGGTTGTCACAAAATCCCACGGCACACCTGGACATGCCTCACGGCAGGCGCGTAGAATATGGTGGGGACGGTGGGGACGCGTACCTACCAGTTTTCGTCATGAGTCATTTCGTACCCACCACTTTTTATGAAAGAATCCCCCGTGTGGGACTCGCACCGGTGTCTTTCACCACTACGTCAGTAAATGCAGTCTGAGTTACGTCAAGCTCGACGAAGAGAGAAGAACTCTACTCTTACAAGTCGCTTTAGTATGACAGGGTCACAAGTGGACTTTTAACGCGGTCACGAGCGGAGTGGTAGTGCTATGTCAAGATGCCATAGTGCGTTGAGTAATGGTGCTCCCTGACTCATCCCAAAAACAACAGTCAACAAAGTGAACGTAATGAAACAGTGAAATGCAACCCAACATGTCCTGAACATTCGCCTCCAAACCCTATCTAATAGCAATAACATGTAATGACACAGAATGCCAGAATGTCGCAATGCATTCTGGGAAACACTCCCCCAACACGTTACAATCATAGACTGTATGGTTACAATATCCACGATTTCCTCAGGCAAGTACAACAAGTTGAACTGATTATACAAGAAAACACAAAAGCATTAACCTAATTTACACAAAATAGAAACAACAATTTGATTGGTGTCCGATGACGAGAGAGAGACGGAGAGAGAGCTAGCACTTTGGTAGAGAGACATAGAGTAACAATAACAGAGAGCGAGCGCCGGTCTCGATAAAGCCGTTAATCAGAGAAATGAAACGTTATTTCCAGATTGTTTCACAGCGGTTACATTCAGCAGGTAGACACGGCCATGAACTGCACCTATCTGAATCACATTATCCAATGAAAAGTATTAGAGCTCTGTGCGTGAGCATAGTCAAGACATCGCGTCTGTGTGTGTGTGTGTGTGTGTGTGTGTGTGTGTGCGTGTGTCATCATCACATTTTTGTATACATTTTTATTAATTAACATGACCTGCGCGAAAGGGGGAAAAAATTAATGCGCGTCATTGTACCCAGCACTTCTGAAAATGCACTTCCAAATGCGTCTCTGTCCCCAGCACATTTCAAACCAAACCTACGCCCATGCCTCACGGCACACCGTTTGGGAACCAATCAGGGCCGGGGTGGGACCTATGTTCAGCCCGGGAGTTTTTGGGCCCAGACCGGCCCACTTTTTGCAGTGGTGGAAGAATTTGAATAAATGAACAGCGCAAAACTCTTACTATCCCTTTTTTTTAATTGGATATCAATATAGGGTGGTTGCCAAATGTAAAATCCAGGAGAAAAAAATGTCACTTGAACCATGTCCTACTGCTTGGGCTGAACAGATGAGAGGACAGAAACCTGACCAGTGTCGTTGGTTATGGAGAGCAGAAAAAGGCCAGGAGGAGCTGAAAAGGCCAGTTTAAAAAAAAATAAGGGCGCTGGAAGAAGATGCTGCCAAACGTGAACATTAACATGTAAACTCCAGCATGACATGTGTAAAGCCTAGTTTATACTTCTCCGACTGCGTAATCCGTAATCCGACTGCATAACTGTACGGACACCCCTCGAGCCCTCATAGTTCTCCGTCGTGGTGACGGATACGTAATGCAATTTCCCGCTTGGCCAGTAGGGATCGCTACGCAAGACTGGCCATGACATTCATGCAAGTAAATAAGTACAAAAGGGAAAAATAGTTAAGAGGGGATCAATTAATTAATAAATAAAATAGAAAAGGGGATAGGCCTACATTATAAATGAAATGCTTTTAAAAGTAAAAATCGTACACAAACTTGCAATTTGCCACCGTCTCTTTTAATTTTCACAAGTTCAAGTAGGTCGGCTTGCATTTTGGAGCTTTATGCGTCCATATAGTAAAGCGTAGGCCTATATAGCGTATATATAGCGTATAAAGCGTACATAAATGGCGCTGCCAGTGTTTACGTTGTGATAGAAGTCGATAGCGATAGAATGTGATTCATGTGAGTCATTCATGTGTAAATGACGTGTTTAGAGGACCAATCGCAGCCCTTGCGGTCTCCGTTGTGCGTTGACGGAGTGACGGATACTTATATTTCGGGCCAACGGAGACGACGGAGAGGGCTCTCCGTACCCGACGTACGGCACTTTACGCAGAAGTATAAACTAGGCTTTACCGGTACCGCTAAATAACAGAACAACCATGCACCCAACCAACTCAGATATTAGGGAGGGGAGAAGTACCTTAGATTGTATAATCCATATAACATATACTGCCATGCTGGGGCTGAAATGTCAGACGAATGAAGAACGTCTACTTTAGGAGATGATAAATCAATGGTCAACATTATTTTCCCCCACTCAAGCGGCCCAAAAGACATTTGAAAATGGACCGGCTCACCGGGAAACCTCCCGAACCTCCCGATGGCCACCCTGGGCCTGGAACCAATGGTCTAATGAATGTGACGTTACTCCAAGCACAGTGGACTAGTTCACTAACGACATGAAGTAAACAACATAGGGGTAAAACTAGACAGTATACACATCTAAAAAAAAAAAATAGGTGCTTTTTTTTTTTGCAGTGGCGCTGACAATCCAGCAGCGGCGGTGCGCCGCTGCTGAATGCATATAGGGGAAACACTGTATTTAGGATATATATGACACCTGCAACACCTGTGACTGTCTTACCTGGCTAGATGCATGCTTTTAACTGCCAGTAAAATACAAAGGACATCTTCCCCTAAGCTCTCTGGTAAAATGTATGTTGTGCAGTGCACCTCGACAACATCGTCACCTTCCTCAAATAATGGCCTACGTCATTTGTTCAGTTTTTTCAGAAAACACAAAAAACTGAACAAAATATTGAATATATTATATGTTTTAATAATTTTACTCAAAAAGGTGATGACATTAGATTACTATTGACACACTAATGAGAATGTCAATTATGTAACATACGAGGTAACATGTACATGTTACAACAATGTAACATGAGATGATTTAGGCAAATGTGGAAATGTGTGTGCATAGTATGTCTCCGGATAAGTACGTTGCCGAAATGCACGAGCTGTCCTCGGTCGTATTTTGCTCCATGTTGAAGAAATGAACGCTACTATCAGAAGTGTTAAAGCTCCTGTACTACTTCTGTTGACAGAAGCCAAAGTGAGTACACGTCCGAATGTAGCAACGAAGACATTTACCGCCCTGTAACTTGTCACCTGTTTCCGTAGTGTCCAAATATGGATTTGCATATCGCTGGTGCGATGGGCGGCACGGTGGTGCAGTGGTTAGCACTGTCGCCTCACAGCAAGAGTGTTCTGGGTTCGAATCCACCTGGGACCTTTCTGTGTGGAGTTTGCATGTTCTCCCCGTGCTTGCGTGGGTTTTCCCACAGACCAAAAACATGCAGGTTGGGGATTAGGTTAATTGGTGTTTCTAATTTGACCATAGGTGTGAGTATGTGAGGTATGAGTGTAAATGGTTGTTCGTCTATATATTGTGGCGAGCGGCAGAAATAACTAGTTACTCCGGATTTCTGATAACTCACAGCCTTTTTTATTGCTGGTCCCCAACCTCGACAGAGCATGGCATAGATGAGCATGCATCAGAACTGAAGCTGTCTACAACACATACATCTCTTTCGTATTCCTTACAGCCAGGCAGATCAGAAGAACACTGAAAAACTAAAACAACAAGCGCTCCTAAAACGCGCGAACACACACACAACCAAACAACTCCTGAACACAGACTTCTGGGTCGTGCCCTTAAAGGGACCATTCCTTATTTGACAGTTACCGCCCGTCGCTACATTGCCCCCACCAGCGTGTCGCCCGTCCCGGCGACTACAAGCTCACACATAGTCCTCAAAGTGACGGGGAGGCCGCCTCTGCCGCTGTCGAGCCTCTCTCCGCGCAGACCTCTCCCCCCCGCTGTCCATCTCCCCTCCTGCAGTGCCGGGTGCGATTGCGGCAGGCGGTGGGCGTATACCCTGTGAGCTGGGGGCATTGTCAACCTCTGCTGCTTTTGCATGGGGCCGATAGGGTGCTAAACGGTCCCTGTGCAGCACCACTACCCGCCCCCGGACAGACATCCTCACCCGATACACCACATCGGACAGCTGCTCCAGCACCTCACAGGGGCCCACCCACTTGCTAGTCAGCTTAGGCGAAATGCCTTTCTTTCGGGTTGGATTGTAAACCCACACCTTCTCTCCAGGCGAGAAGGGGCGGCCCCGACAGTGGACGTCGTATGCCCGTTTCTGTTTCTCCCCAGCCTGATCCTGGCGCCGACGGGCAAAGTCATGCGCCTCCGTCAGCTGCTGCCGTAGGCTGTGCAGGTATTCCCTGCCGGGCTCTCCAGGGAGGTCAGGGCAGGGGGGGCTGCCAAAGGCTAGGTCCACAGGAGTCCGCAACTCCCTTCCGAACATGAGAGCGGCGGGTGTGCACCCAGTGCTCTCCTGCACTGCTGATCGGTACGCCATCATTATCAGGGGCAGGTGACGGTCCCAATCACGCTGGTGTCGCTCGACCACGATGGCCAACTGTGTGGACAGCGTCCGATTGAACCTCTCCACCAATCCATCACTCTGGGGGTGAAGAGGCGTCGTCCGGGTCTTGGTCACCCCCATGAGCTTACACACCTCGGCGAACACTTGTGCTTCAAAGTTCCGCCCCTGATCGCTGTGCAACTCCTCAGGCACACCGAATCGGCAGAACATCTCACACACCAATCTCTCAGCTGTAGTTATGGCACTCTGGTCGGGAACCGCGTAGGCCTCCGGCCACTTAGTGAAATAGTCCATGGCCACGAGGACGTAGCGGTTCCCGCCATCAGTCAGAGGAAATGGCCCAAGAACGTCCACGCCCACACGCTCCATGGGGGCCCCCACCTGGTAACGCTGTAGCGGAGCATGAGAGCGTTGGGTGGGGCCCTTCTGGGCGGTGCAGGCATCGCAGCAATGCACAAACAGTTCGGTGTCCTGCCTGCAGCCGGCCCAGTAGAACCTTTGTCGCAGTCTGTTTAGCGTCTTTGATACCCCAAAGTGTCCTGCCCCCACTGAACCATGCACAGCCTGTAACACCTGCTGGCGCCGGTCCTTGGGCACCAACAACTGCCAAACCGCTCCCCCTCGGCCTGGTGCCTGCCAGACACGATAGAGCAGTCCATCCCTTCGGGCCATAGCGGCCCACTGAGAGTAGTAAGCCTTAATTTCCAATGACAGTGCTGAGACAGCTGGCCAACCGGGGCGTGCTTCCGCATTGACCCACTGCCCCACCCTGGCAAGAGTAGGGTCAGCTTCCTGTGCCGCCTGCCATTCCTGTCGCTCGACCGCTGTCATCCTCTGCTCCTCTGCTCCCTGAACCTGTGGCACCGCGGCCACTGGGACAATCAGTTGGTCTCGTTCTTCTTGCCGCAAACAGTGTCTGCACTCTGATGCCTCGCAGGGCCGTCGGGAGAGGGCGTCAGCATTGCAGTGGAGTCGCCCTGCCCGATGCTGAACCTCAAAGTCGTAACTCTGCAGGGCCTCAATCCATCTCGCTAATTGCCCTTCCGGTTCTCGGAAGGTGAGGAGCCACATCAGGGAAGCATGATCTGTCCGCAGGAGGAAGGACCGGCCGTAGAGGTAGGGCCGAAAGTGGTGAAGCGCCGTGATGACTGCCAGTAGCTCACGTCGGGTGACGCAGTAGTTGCGCTCCGCTCGATGTAGGGCGCGGCTGTAGTAGGCCACCACTCTTTCTCCCTCCTCTCTCTCCTGGGACAGGACCGCCCCCAGCCCTGTGTCGCTGGCGTCTGTATCAACGATGAAGCGGCACCCTGGGTCGGGGAGTGCCAGGATGGGAGCGGTGGTCAAGGCTTCACGCAGGCGGGTGAAAGCAACCTCGCAGCTCTCGTTCCACTCGAACTTCCGCCCCTTGTCAGTGAGGCGATGTAGCGGGCTGGCGGTGGATGCGAAGTCGCGCACGAAACGTCGGTAGTATGAAGCTAGACCCAGAAAGCTGCGCACCTCACCGACACTTCTGGGAACCTGCCAGTTCCGGACTGCCTCGACCTTCGCTGGATCGGTGCCCACACCGTTGGGCCCCACCACGTGCCCCAGAAACTTGGTCTCGCGTTGTAGGAGGTTGCACTTCTTGGGATGTAGGCGCAATCTTGCCCCCCGAATGGCGCTGAAGACCTGACGCAGATTTACCAGCGCCCTCTCAAAGTCAGTGGCGTGGACCAACAGGTCGTCGAGGTAGACCACACATTGGTTCCGGGGAATGGGGGCCAGCACTCTCTCCATCAGCCTCTCAAATGTGGCGGGAGCGTTGCAGAGGCCGAATGGCATCACCCTGAACTGCCAAAGTCCCTGTCCGAAGGTGAAAGCCGTTTTGGGGCGGTCCTCTGGCGCTAGCTCCACCTGCCAGTAGCCACTTCTCAAGTCCAGGGAACTGAACCATTGCGACCCTGCGATGTGGTCCAGGGCATCGTCAATGCGGGGCAGGGGGTAGGAGTCTTTGCGGGTCATCGCGTTCAGGCGCCGGAAGTCTACACAGGGCCTCCACGTGCCGTCCTTCTTCCGCACTAGGATAGCAGGGGAAACCCACGGGCTAGTAGAAGGCTCTATCACCCCTGCAGTGGACATGGCCTGGACCAGCTGCTCAGCGGCCTCCCGCTTAGCGAGCGGGAGTCGATAGGGACGTAGGCGAATGGGTGCGGCAGTACCGGTGTCAATGGTGTGCTGCACCAGCCCTGTCCGGGTGCACTCATCGTCTCTGGCGGCAAAGATGTCCAGGAACTCTTGAAGCAGATCCCTCATCCGTGCGCTCTGTGGTGGGTCTAGCTGCTCACTGCTCCGTTGTGCGAGTTCTTGGACTGCCTGGACGGTCTCGGGGGAAGGCAATGGCCGATCCTTTGCAGGGCCCTCCGGCGTGGTGGAGGTATAAACAGGGGTGGCGTGATGGTGTTGCCCGTGCTGTGGCTGCAGCTGTGGGGTGGCTTCAGTTGGGTTGCTGCTGCTGGGCTGCCGCTGCCGGACCGCTGCTGGTGGGGCTGGATCCCCACTGCCGGACCGCTGCTGACAAACCGCTGCTGCCGAACTGCCGCCGATGGACCACTGCCGCTGGGATGCCGCTGCCCCCGGGCCACGGCTGCCGCTGCACCGCCGCTGTCGGGCCACCGCCGCTGGACTGCCGCTGCTGGACCGCCGCCGCTGGCCCGCTGCCGATGGGCCACCACTGCTGGGCTTCTGCTGGCGAGTCACCGCCGCTGCTGCACCACTGCCGCTGGATCGCCGCTGCCGGACCGCCGCTGCTGGACTGCCGCCGCTGGCCGGCCGCTGCTGGACTGCTGCCGGTGGGCCACCACCGCTGGGCCCCCGCTGGCAGACCACTGCCGCTGCTGGACCACTGCCGCTGGATCGCCGCTGCCAGACCGCCGCCGGTGGAGCCGGACCACCACCGCCGGGCCGCCGCTGAGGCACCACCGCTGTCGAACCTCCGCTGATGGACCACCGCCGCTGGGCTGCCGCTGCCCCCGGGCTGCCACCGCTGCACCGCCGCTGCCGGACTGCCGCCGCTGGACAACCGCCGCTGGCCGGCCGCTGCTGGACTGCTGCCGGTGGGCCACCACTGCTGGGCCCCCGCTGGTGGACCACTGCCGCTGCTGGACCACTGCTGCTGGGCCGCCGCTGCTGGACCGCTGCTGGTGGAGCCGGATCCCCACTGCCGGACTGCTGCAGCACTGCTCGCGTGCGTCTCACCCTCTTCTTCTCTCGTCGACGTTGGAGAGGTAGGGTCTCCGTCCCAATGTAGATGACTCTCTTTGCTACGTCCACCACGGCTCCCCAACGTTCCAGCAGATCGAGGCCGATAATGCAGGAGTCTATGATGTCAGCCAACCAAAACTCTTGCTTCGTTTCAGTTTTTCCGGTCCTCACCCACAGGCTTTGCTTCCCCAGCATTTTTGAGAGCCCCCCTGTCACGGACCGGATCCTGCTGGAGGTCGGAGCCCACCCGGGCGACTGTCCATCGTCCGTCTCTGGCAGCACCCCTGGTCGCACAAGGGAGATAACTGCCCCCGAGTCTACCAGGGCTCTGCAGGCGTGTCCATTGAGGTGGCAGGACAGGTATAGGCCATGGACGTTGCCTAACCTGCCGATTTGGTTAAAGTTCTCAGTGGGGGGTTCGGGTGGTTGACTGGGGGGCAAATTCCCCTCTGTGCTCCCCAGCTCTAGTTTCCCGAATGGTCAGGGGCGTGGCGCCGGGGTGCAGGCGCGGGGCAGTCACGTGCCATGTGTCCCGGTTCTCCACAGCGGTAACAGTCACCTGGGTTTTGGCGTGCCTGCAACCTCCTCCGGGGCTGCCGTAAACCTGCTGGAGCTGGGGAGGGTTGGGCCTGGCAGACAGCCCCTTCCTCGTCATCATCGCTGATCTCTGCTTGCCGCACCTGGGGTCTCAACTGATGGCGGGGCGATAGGACAGTCTCAACTCGCTCTGCTTCCTCCAACGCGACCTGGAGAGTCGTGGGTGACCTGAGCCGGAGGTGTTCCCTTAGCTTCTCAGGGGTGAGCCCCCGGATGAAGGCGCTCAGGGCTAGCTCGTCACGTGCTGATGGGTCGAAGGTTGGGTAGCCTTGTTCGGTACAGTAACGCACGTCCGCGGCGTACGCACCCAAAGCTTCACCATCTGCACGGCGCCTGTGAGCCAACTGGTCTCTCACCTGGTCAGTGGAGGTGCGTTTTCCAAAACGTCGCTTTAGAGCCAAGGTCAGGGATGAATAGTCACTTAGCTCCTCTGGTGCCACGTCCATTAACACCTGTAGTGCGTTTCCCTCCAAGGCCAGGACAATGTGGGCGGCCGTCTCAGCAGCATCCCATCTATTCATTAGCTCCGCCACCTTGACCTGAGCGAGGTAGGGTTCCAGTGGTGTAGTACCTGCGTATCGCGGGAGCTTGTAGACGGTCCGTGGAGGCGGGTGTGATGGCGGTGTGGAGGCGGCACCTCCCGTCCCCGGCGACGAGCCATGTACGGCCGATGAGCTCTCCATGCTGCGGCGGGGGACGGCGCCGCACGTTGCGGTCGCCATGCTCGGCGCGACCGGCGAGCTCTCGGAGCGGCGGGCGGAGGCGGTGCTTCTCGTCGCGGATGCGGGGAGACGCCGGGCACTGGAGCCTTCCTGGACGGACGGGCGAGCTCCGTCGGGGTTGCGCTCTTTGAGTCTGCACTGCTCGTCGAGTCGGTTTATGAACTCTGTTATCCTTCCGTATTCACGTTCTATTTCCTCCATGGTGGGTACGTTAGCTAGGCTAGCAATCCCACTTCTGACACCAATGTGGCGAGCGGCAGAAATAACTAGTTACTCCGGATTTCTGATAACTCACAGCCTTTTTTATTGCTGGTCCCCAACCTCGACAGAGCATGGCATAGATGAGCATGCATCAGAACTGAAGCTGTCTACAACACATACATCTCTTTCGTATTCCTTACAGCCAGGCAGATCAGAAGAACACTGAAAAACTAAAACAACAAGCGCTCCTAAAACGCGCGAACACACACACAACCAAACAACTCCTGAACACAGACTTCTGGGTCGTGCCCTTAAAGGGACCATTCCTTATTTGACAGTTACCGCCCGTCGCTACAATATGTTAGCCCTGTGATAGGCTGGGTGTACCCCTGCTCTCGCCCGTTGCAGCTGGGATTGGCTCCAGCCCCCCCCGCGACCCTCGTAGAGGATAAGCGGTTACGATAATGGATTGATGGATATCGCTGGTGCCAAGACTTCGCCCACATGAGATTGTCTGGGCGCTGACGATGTACACGTTCTCCCACCAGAGGGCGCAGCAGGAGTGTGTGATAAAGGACCAGGGAGATTTTCAACGGCGTTCTGAAGATGCGGATGTCGTGCTCTTTTCCAATTGGCTTACAATGACCAAAACATGTTTTACACGTTTTACCCGGAAATGAATGTAAAGGGAAATGTGGCATGTGGCAATTCAGATGGATCAGTATTGCTCATCTGTATCAGCTTGCCTCAAACAAATTGAAGTACTATTTAGAAAGGTCTAGGTTTATCCGTAATGTAGCCTACAAAATCGTTAACTATATTGTCAGACCGTAACCCATGGGCGTAGGTTTGGTTTGAAATGTGCTGGGGACAGAGACAATAGTGTATGTCTGCAGACCCGGAGGCTGCATATTCACGACCGCAGATCTACGACCGCAGATCTACGACCGCACAGTGCCACCTACTGGGAGGAGTATGTGCCTGCTGCAGATTCACGACCGCAGATCTACGACCTCACAGTGCCTGCCACATAATATATTTTATAATATTAGAGGTTATATATATATATATATATATATAGCCATATACTACTTAATATACTATTAACGGTATTTTCTGTCTAACTTTCTGTCTAACTTTCTGTCTAATTGTGATAATACTACAGTTCCATATAGCTGTTATATCACTTTCCAGAACAAATCAATGACTGGATGAATTAAAGTTTTCTTCAATTAAACCACAACTAAACTGAGGTAATTGATTTTGGCAATAAAGAAAAGACGATTGCTGTTAGTAAATACCACTGTCTTTAAAGACCAAATACCAAGTCCGAAACCTTGGTGTACTGATACACTCTGATCTGATTTTCAGCAGTCATCAAATCAATCACCAAAACAGCCTTCTACCAGCTGAAGAACACATCCAGAGTGAGAGGTCTCATGTCCCAAACAGATCAGGAGAAGCTGATCCATGCTTTTATGTCTAGTAGACTTGGCTATTGTAATGGTCTGACAGGACTGCCCCACAAGAGCATTAAAACAGAGCGTATTACTCCAGTTCAGAAGACTTTACACTGGCTCCCAGGCAGCTATAGAATATACTTAAAAGTTCTGCTACTGGTCTATAAATCACAGAACTTATTCTGTAAGGACTTTGAATTATTTAAATCCTTTACTTATTTTAACGCTGTTGCATTATACTGCACTGTGTTTTAAATTAACCTCTATTTATGCATTTTCATGTTTTAAATGCTGTTCGTTCTTTGTTTTTAAATGCTTTTAAATGATGCTTTTAAACTTTTAATCATGTAAACCACATTGAATTGCCTTGTGTATGAAATCTGCTGTATAAATAAATAAAGCTGCCAAAAACATACCAGAAACATTTTACCTTAATATTTGTTCAGAAACATAGGACACACTTTTTTTCAAACATCCTTTTTATTTAACAAACAAAAATCAGTTTCAACAGGGCCAACAGTGCCTAGGGGCTGGTCATCTTTTAAGTGAATGGCTGAGAGAAGGCAGGCTGCTGGGAGGACACACACTCCATGACTCCTGAGAGAGAGAAAGAGAGAGAGAGAGAGAGAGAGAGATGCCAGAAAACAGAGTAGAAATAACATGTTATTGGCATTTTTGACATTATTGACTTTTCCTCACTCTCCAATATTCAACCCCTAGATTGTGAAGTAGGTAACAGCACTACATACCAATTACAATTTCCCTTCTTTTCTCAATTGCCTGGCAATTCCTCTTTGAAACTCCTCCACTTCACTGAAATAGTAAATGGACAAGAAAATAATCACTGCTGGGTTAACAGAAATATTGGAAACACTTAAAAATGGTACATTTATTAACTACTTCTTAATTACGGTATTAACTAATATTAGCAAATAGTTGATAAAGATTTGTGTTTAAAAAAAAGTCTTACCTCTGATGATAAACGGGACCAGAGAGGAAGACCTGTTCAGCTTCCTGCAAGGAAAAATTCTGCAGCACAGACAGGCCATATATGATGGCCTTCCAAAAGAGAAAGGTTACTTCAAAACTACAGAACAGCAAACCATTATACACTGGTCCATACACAAGTAGCACCATTGTAGCCATGCTGTTTACATAGGCTTTGAAAGTACAGGAACATGAACAAATACATAACATGGTTAGACCTACCTCTGGAAATAGAACACCCAAGATGAACTGCACTTCATCCGTGAAGCCCAGTTGTGTTGGTGTTCTATGCAGTACTGCCTTCAGAAAGGCAAACAGGATGTCCTGTTGTTCCTCACTGTCAAGGTAGACAGGCACCTGGAACGAGGACTTCAGAGGAAACCACTTAGAAGGCTTCCTGTTGAGCACACCCTATTGGCAAACCAAGACACAGGAACAATTATTTTGTGGGAATTGGGTCTTTGAGCCTATTGTATGGTAGTTGTTAATCACTGAACAGGCAGTAAATGTCAATTACATTAAATACATACATAAATACATTTAAGATAAAAATACAATAAATGAGCTGCATAGTTAAATATGTCTGTTGATGATATTCCTCACAAATGCTCTGGTGATTAATTTCTGTGAGTCAGTCAGTAATAAGAAAATCTCAAAGTACCACCAAATGCTGCTCAGCCCCCTGTGACTGTAAAATTAAGCCCACAAGTCGCTTTTCCTCTGCAGTGCGGTCAATGACAGCCTGCATGTGATCTGCAGTGTGGTGGTGGAGGTTGTTAGTGCCACTGCCGGTGTGGTGGAGGTTGTTGGTGCCACTGCCGGGGGCGTGGTGGAGGTTGTTGGTGCCACTGCCGATGTGGTGGAGGTTGTTGGTGCCACTGCTGGGGGCGTGGTGGAGGTTGTTGGCGCCACTGACGGGGGCGTGGTGGAGGTAGTTGGTGCCACTGCCGGGGGCGTGGTGGAGGTTGTTGGTGCCACTGCCGGGGGCGTGGTGGAGGTTGTTGGTGCCACTGCCGGGGGCGTGGTGGAGGTTGTTGGTGCCACTGCCGGGGGCGTGGTGGAGGTTGTTGGTGCCACTGACGGGGGCGTGGTGGAGGTTGTTGGTGCCACTGCCGGAGGCGTGGTGGAGGTTGTTAGTGCCACTGCTGGGGGAGTGGTTGCCAGAGATGGAAGGTTGTCACTGTGCTTCTTCTTGCACAAATCCAGATGTTTAATAAAATCTGGTTTGCGTAGAAGTGTTACACCACAGTAGACACAATGATAGTGGAGCTGAAGCCGACATTCCAGTCCACATCTGTGAATGGTATATCCTTAAACATAAGAGCAAAGAATTAAGTGTCATTATATCATCAGTATTTTATTACAAAATCTCACTTATAAACACAAAATTTGAATCAAGTATGAAGTTGCAGCAACAATGTAACTACAAATATTTGCAAACTTTACCTTCATGGCAAACAGCCCGGTTGAAATGGATGTCCAAATGTTCCATGCACTTACTCAACTTTGTTGGGATAAACAAAGTTGGGCTGCAGAAGGGACAGTGAAAATGACGACAGCATGTCTTGCATCTGTCCAGTTGGGGCAAGGTTCGCCCTTTCTGTATCGTAATGTGAACCTTAAAAAGAGAGTGCCTAATTAGTCAAATGTAATATTTTTACACCGTTTTCAAGACATAAAATAGGCCTAAACCTAATAATGGACAAAAATACATTTCTGATCTTCCCCGGATTATCTTAATTTCCGTCCACAAAATCTCTATTATACGTCACTCGGTGGTTATCTTTGGTCTACTTTATTAACTCGGTGATTACACAACACAGGTATGATCGAACTGCTATATCGTGGACTGGTGTTACTACCTTAAAGGTCCGGCTCCGGACAACCACACTTAGTTCCTACGCTCTGTATAACACCATTACAACACATATAATACATATATAATACATTAACTGGTAGCATGGAGTAGGCTACACTGCCAATATGCATTTCTGCCATGTCATTTCAGAAAATGTAAAGTTTCATGCATTCAATCAATAAAGTATGTCTGTCTGTCTGTCTTATGAAAACGTAACGTCAGCCTTATAACGTTACGTTATCATCCACTTAATCATTTTTTATGTTTAATTTAATGCACATGCTAAAACTCTTCGACACCGTGCTTGTACTTCGGTTTCATTAAACAAAATGTACGGTCTAACAGTTCATTTCCAACAAGCTAACATTAGCTTTAGCTACCTATTCGCTTAACCTAGATGACTATGACGTGCCCTTCAGACTATCATGGCAAATAGAGTCACATCATACGTCAAACGTAAAACATTAAAACATTGATTTTGCTGTCGAATCAACAGAATAGTTTCATGATATTAAACAAATAATTCACGTTCAATACTCACACTCCGGTCGTCGTCCATCATGGATGCACTCCTCGTGGTGTATGTAAGTGGGAAGACAGTACTCCGTCCAGTTGGTGGCGCTGCCGCTGTCGCACATTCTTGAGGGGCGGAGATCTGCGGTTGGCACATTCCTGAGGGGCGGAGATCTGCGGTCGGGAATCTGCAGCCTCCGGGTCTGCAGACACCCCCTCCTCGACAGAGACGCATTCGGAAGTGCATTTTCAGAAGTGCTGGGTACAATGAAGCGCATTCATTTTTTCCCCCCCTTTCGCGCAGGTCATGTTAATTAATAAAAATGTATATAAAAATGTGATGATGACACACACACACACAGACACAATGTCTTGACTATGCTCACGCACAGAGCTCTAATACTTTTCATTGGATAATGTGATTCAGATAGATGCAGTTCATGGCCGTGTCTACCTGCTGAATGTAACCGCTGTGAAACAATCGGGAAATAACGTTTAATTTCTCTGATTAACGGCTTTATCGAGACCGGCGCTCGCTCTCTGTTATTGTTACTCTATGTCTCTCTACCAAAGTGCTCTCTCTCCGTCTCTCTCTCGTCATCGGACACAAATCAAATTAAATGTTGTTTATATTTTGTGTAAATTAGGTTAATGCTTTTGTGTTTTCTTGTATTATCAGTTCAAGTTGTTGTACTTGCCTGAGGAAATCGTGGATATTGTAACGTGTTGGGGGAGTGTTTCCCAGAATGGATTGCGACATTCTGGCATTCTGTGTCATTACATGTTATTGCTATTAGATAGGGTTTGGAGGCGAATGTTCAGGACATGTTGGGTTGCATTTCACTGTTTCATTACGTTCACTTTGTTGACTGTTGTTTTTGGGATGAGTCAGGGAACACCATTACTCAACGCACTATGGCATCTTGCCATACCACTACCACTCCGTTCGTGACGGCGTATAAAGTCCGCTTGTGACCCTGTCATTCTAAAGCCACTTCTAAGAGTAGAGTTCGTCTCTCTTTGTTGAGCTTGACGTATCTCAGACTGTATTTAATGACGCAGTGGTGAAAGACACCTGTTCGAGTCCCACACGGGGGATTCTTTCATAAAAAGTGGTGGGTACAAAATGACTGATGACGAAAACTGGTAGGTACGCGTCCCCACCGTATTCTACGCGCCTGCCGTAACCATCAATGCGATCACCAGGATTGGCAGATTCGCCATTGGCACCCTGTGGTCTTCACGGATGATAACAGGTTCACACTGAGCATGTGTGACAGACATGAAAGAGTCTGGAGATGCCGTGGAGAACATTCTGCTGCCTGCAACATCCTCCAGCATGACCGGTTTGGTGGTGGGTCAGTGATGGTCTTGGGAGGTATATCCTTGGAGGGCTGCACAGACCTCCATGTGCTAGCCAGAGGTACCATGACTGCCATTAGGTACCGGGATGAGATCCTCAGAGCCATTGTCAGACCATATGCTGGTGCAGTGGGCCCTGGGTTCCTTCTCATGCATGACAATGCTTGGCCTCATGTGGCTGGAGTGTGTCAGCAGAAGGCAAACCACAGACTGTCCAGGAGTTGACTGATGCCCTGATCCAGGTCTGGGAGGAGAACATCCATTGTCTCATCAGGAGCATGCCCAGACGTTGTAGGGAGGAGTGCATACAGGCACGTGGAGGCCACACACACTACTGAGCCTCATTCTGAATTGTCTTGAAGAGACAGAAGTTGGATCAGCTTGTGATCTGATTTTCCACTTTTTATTTTGAATCTGATTCTGAATCCAGACCTCCATGGGTTAATGATTTTGATTTCCATTGATCATTCTTATGGTATTTTGTAACACATTCCACTATGTAATGAATAAAGATTTTCAACTGGAATATTTCATTCATCAAGATTTAGGATGTGTTGTTTAAGTGTTCTCTTTATTTTTTTGAGCTGTGTATGTTGTGGTCTCCCTTTCTTCTTCCATAAACTGAACTGCACTTCATTAAGGAATGCAAGTAATTGAAAAGGAACCCTGATCTTGTTCTGAATACTGCCTGTCTTCTGCAGGTTAACACTTCTGTGTAAGGACGTCATGGGATTTTATGTCCCATGGCTGCTGATCATTCATGTCATATGGTATATATTTCAATTTCAAATCAAAATAAAAAGAATCCAATGAGACAGGGTAATCTTGAAGTGATCTTGCTGTGACGTTATCTTGTTTTACACAGTGTGTGACAGCATGTACGTTATGCAGTATTCCCCTGTTATACAGCAGTTTGCTCAGGGAGGGAGTGGGCTGCTTTGTTTGAACTGCTGTTGAACCGTTTACAGGGCCTCATGCTAGGAGAAAATGCATCACAGCTACAGAATCAATGAGTCATGATCTCTCACGCTTGTGGAAATCAAGAGGGAAACACAATGTGTTGCAAGAGGCTCTCACGATGGTACCGATGGAGACTTTAGTGTGCATGATGTTCACAGGTTTACCTGAAGTTATTCTTAAAGGGATATTCCGCCATTTTTGGAAATAAGCTAATTTTTCACCTTCCCTCGAGCAAAACAATCGATCTTTACCCTTTTCCCGTTCATCCAGCCGTTCTGTGAGTCTGGCGGTACAACTTTTAGCTGTAGCTTAGCATAGATCATTGAATCGCATTAGACCATTAGCATCTCGCCCGCTTAGAAGTGATATGACGCGCCTCAAAGTATAGTCCCGGTGTACCACCGGTAATAGCAGGTAATCACGTTGGTTTATTGCCGGAAGAAGCCTACAGGGACTATTGAGGCGCTGTGTCATATCACTGCGCCCATGGTACCTTTGCAACTTTCCTTGATTATTACGCCAGAATGAGAGTATAGTTCCGGGTTAAATCAGCCTAGAAAATCGCCACGTTTCATTTTCCGTCGGTCTTATTGCACTTTCAAACTTGAGAAGAGAAAAGTTTTAAATGGGAAAAATTCCGGAAATCGTAGTCGCTTCTAAGCGGGCGATATGCCAATGGTCTAATCCGATTCAGTGATCTATGCTAAGCTACAGCTAAAAGTTGTACCGCCAGACTCACAGAACGGCTGGATGAACGGGAAAAGGGTAAAGATCGATTGTTTTGCTCGAGGGAAGGTGGAAAATTAGCTTATTTCCAAAAATGGCGGAATATCCCTTTAAGTGCCTTGTATTATTGATTCAATAATACAACTTGGAGCTGAACATGTATTAACATGTTCAGCTCCAAGTTGTATTATCGTTGTATATAATACAGTTGTATTATAATACAGTTGTATTATCCAAGTTGCAGTACCCTCTTCTAGCTGAAGCCAAGATCCAATTGGCATGTGTCAGGCAGTCAAGAGATCCTTCCTCTGCAATGCATCAGGCTCACACACAATTGTCTCTCCATTATCTCTCGTGCAAATAGGATACCTGGTTCTACACGGATCCACACTCCATTACCTCTGGTTCTAACATGATCTTCACTCCATTACCTCTGGTTCTAACATGATCTTCACTCCATTACCTCTGGTTCTAAAATGACTTTCTCCATTACCTCTGGTTCTAAAATGACTTTCTCCATTACCTCTGGTTCTAAAATGACTTTCTCCATTACCTCTGGTTCTAAAATGACTTTCTCCATTGCCTCTGGTTCTAAAATGACTTTCTCCATTACCCCTGGTTCTAAAATGACTTTCTCCATTACCTCTGGTTTTAACATGATCTTCACTCCATTACCTCTGGTTCTAACAGGATCTCTCTTCATTACCTTTGGTTCTAACATGATCTCTCTCCACTATCTCTGGATCCAATAGGATTTATCTCCATTACAACAGGATCCCCTCCATTACCTTTGGGTCTTACAGGATTATTTATCCTCAATTAGCTGAAGCTAACTGGGAACTGGAATACAGGAGTAAGAAAACAGTTCAGAAAACATTTCAGAAAAAAGTCTTGAACAGCCAAAATTTGTTTTAGTTTTTATACAGTAGCATAAGTATTTAGTTTTTTATCCAGAATTATGCTCCCACAAAGCTAATGTTTTATTGTTACCGCCTTGCATAAAGTAATCTTCAAGCATATCGCTCATTATTTTGTCTTATATGCCAATAACAGCCTCAAATCCCCATTGAGCATCCCATAGGAACGAAAATGAAATCCCATAAGACAATGCGGTTTATACAGAAAATGAAATCCCATAAGACAATGCGGTTTATACATTGGACAGTACAAAATTGCTCTAGACTTGTAATTCCAATCTGCCAAGTTTCACTTTCACCTACATGTTATATAGTCTGACAAAAAATACTAAATCCCTAATAAGTACCCTTACTGGGTGCTGGACTGTGCTATACGTTCACCAAACGCCCCTAATTGGTGTCAGAGGGTTCAAAACCACATTGAAAAAAAATGCGTAAGCCATACTGTGAACCCACTATTGCGTTGAGCCTACAAGGGCTTTGTATAAAATGCAAGTTCCTCATATTCATGAGGTTTATCAAAAGAGAGGAAATAAAAGATTCCAAAGTGTAGATATCTTTCCAGGGACAAAGCCAGGGCCATTAAGCAGATAATTCAGCAGCAAAGTCTCTCTGGTGCTTCATCACACCTTCTCCACTGTTCTCCTTCGTGGACCACCCAGAGAGTCATCCTCCCCCCCCCTCACAGACTTTTACTGTGTTGGGTCATCCGGAATTCCAGGGTGGTTAATGGAATCAAAATCAATGGTGATTTGTGTCCTCGTAGGCTTGAACTCACTGCAAAAAAAAACAGATTGAAGTGAATCCATGATTTATGAATCTGTCTCCAACATCCCTACTCCATTTTTCTTAATTCCAATGGTGTAGATACTTCTAGAGAAAAGGCTCGCTGACACTCATTGAAGAACTTGTCTTGTGCATCTATGGGACTTCATTTCCACGATTGCATTGGTATTCTAACAATATTTGTAGAGATACTGCCAAAGCAACCATTTCCTCAATTTGGCCTTGCCTTAGCCCAAATGTGCCCTTCTTATTTCCCTCTCATCTTTCCATAATTCTAATCCTTTTAGATTTGGGCAAATTGTAAGGATGAGACATTCTTTTTACTAATCTAGAAATGCAGAATTTCATCCTCCACAAGCCTTCTCTACATACCCCAGACTGATCAGCAGCCAGGGCTGCCCTTTGTCACCGATTCTGTTCACAACTTTTATGGACAGAATTTCTAGGCACAGCCAGGGCGTTGAGGGGTTACGGTTCGGTGGCCTCAGGATTGCGTCACTGCTTTTCGCAGATGATCTTGTCCTGTTGGCTTCATCGGGCCGTGACCTTCAGCTCTCACTGGAGCGGTTCGCAGCCGAATGTGAAGCGGCTGGGATGAGGATCAGCACCTCCAAATCCGAGGCCATGGTTCTCGGCCGGAAAAGGGTGGAGTGCACTCTCCGGGTCGGGGATGAGATTCTGCCTCAAGTGGAGGAGTTCAAGTATCTCGGGGTCTTGTTCACGAGTGAGGGGAAGATGGAGCGAGAGATTGACCGACGGATCGGTGCGGCGTCGGCAGTGATGCGGGCTCTGCACCGGTCCGTCATGGTGAAGAAGGAGCTGAGCCGAAAGGTGAAGCTCTCGATTTACCGGTCAATCTACGCTCCTACCCTCACCTATGGTCACGAGCTGTGGGTAGTGACCGAGAGAACGAGATCGCGAATACAAGCGGCCGAAATGAGTTTCCTCCGCAGGGTGTCCGGGCTCTCCCTTAGAGATAGGGTGAGAAGCTCGGTCATCCGGGAGGGGCTCAGAGTAGAACCGCTGCTCCTCCGCATCGAGAGGAGCCAGTTGCGGTGGCTCGGGCATCTAGTGAGGATGCCTCCTGGACGCCTCCCTGGGGAGGTGTTCCGGGCACGTCCCTCCGGGAGGAGGCCCCGGGGAAGACCCAGGACACGCTGGAGGGACTATGTCTCTCGGCTGGCCTGGGAACGCCTCGGGATCCCCCCGGAAGAGCTGGACGAAGTGGCTGGGGAGAGGGAAGTCTGGGCTTCCCTCCTCAGGCTGCTGCCCCCGCGACCCAACCCCGGATAAGCGGCAGTAATGGATGGATGGATGGATGGATGATCAGCAGCCAGTCAGAAACCCCTTGAGGCCCAGAACACAATATCTGATAGAAATACATATTGACAACTCTGAAGTTAGAAGTGCAGGAATCCTGGATACAACTGTATCTAGATCCCTGTGTGTGTGTGTGTGTGTGTGTGTGTGTGTGTGTGTGTGTGTGTGTGTGTCGCACTTGAACTTTACGCCTGCCATGCTGAGTAACTTCTTGGAAGCAATCGTCTCCCACTCGTCATGGTACTTGTCAGAGAGATATTCCACTTTCTTAATACCTGGTAGGATATATTGAAGATATTTAGGACATTTTGGTAGACTCAACGCAACGGATACATTCACTAACAAAATGTCAGTGATGACCTCAAATAGCATTCTTATAGTTCCTACAACTCTGCATTGGAGTTCATTCCAGTTGAATGGACGTGTGCCTTGGTTTGTGTGTGGCTCTCACCGCCTGCCACCCACCTGCTTGGATGATGAGCTTAGCACACTCATTGCATGGAAACAGTGCCACGTACATGGTGCAGTCTTTGACATCAGCGCTGTTCTTATTCATTATGGCATTCAGCTCTGCATGGCACACTGCAAGGGGAGGTGGTGTGTGCGTGTGTAGGGGGGCATATGGCATGTTATGACAATGTTGAGACAAACAAAGTGTCATGAATGGGTAGGGAAAAAGATATAGAAGTTAATGCCTAACACAAAGTTGTTAGTAATGTCAGAGCACCATCAATAGATACAGATGAGAAATTACATTTTGGAGGTCAATTACTTTAATATTCTGGAATACGTTTTCTGTAAAATTATACAGTATGCAATGAAAAAAACTGCACATTTGAGCACTGAAAGGCAATCCTCACCATAAGGGTACTTTGTTTCCAGTTTGTCATCAGCCTTCCTTTCCCATGGCAGAGAGTCGCAGCCATTGGGCATTCGATTGTAACCTATGCCAACAATTTTCTTCTCCTGGTTCACTATGCAGGCCCCCACCTGAAATCACAGTCACATTTTGAAATATATATCAACCAAAAATGACCACATGTTTTTAACCACTGAGAAACATGATTGTGAGTAACTGGTGATATTATCGACAGTACAAATTTAATATAGTTTCATGTTTAATTACAATTGATGAAAGTTGTAATGAACTTAATTACCCACAGAAAAGCATGCATGTGTTATGTTTCAATAAAAAATGATGACAAAGTTCAATAATGAATTGATGAAAATGATACACATTACAAAGAACTCCCATGCCATTGCCAGACAAATGTACTGTAGGTCTGCATGATGGTTTTGTAGACTGATGAAGAGAATGTTGTGGCACTACAATATTTACATATTGAAGTCTGCATCAATCATTTAAACAGTGTTCAGCTGAGGCTCACATCACCATGTTCACCACTCGTCTGCTGACTTTCAATACATTTGTTTAGAACTCCGGTATCGTCCTTAAATGTTTGCCCAAAATGTCTTTCTGGCTGAATGAACTCCATTCCATACAAGGCTTTGTCCGTTGAGCATTGTATGCAAACATAAGACCAAAAACACAGACAGAAACAGACTGACGTCATCGTCAATGAATGTCAACTTTGGGCCAATTCAATTAATAAAAAAACAATGACCTGAAGATAAAATCACTTTTATACAATTGCACCACAATACAGTATCAGCACAAAATAGTTATATAATTTCATATCCTGCACGCACACACACACACACACACAATAGGCAGATATCCTCTGTGACTTTAAAGTGCCCCATCTTTACAGCTAGGATACTTTTTCTCTGTACTCAGTCTTGTCATTGTTACTTATTAGGCCAATGTCTTGTCTGCTGCAAAGTGGTTGCAGTCTATTAACTTTTCCTGCTGTCACCTGGGGTCTCAGGAGGAAGTGGCCACTATGGCCTTCTCCCTTTCCTGGCTGCAGTAAATAAGTAATGCACCGCTTCCCTACGTCAAAATCTCAATTGAAGTGTGTGATGTAGGATGGCCTTTGAACACCATCAATTCACCCTTTACACAGTCAACTCAGAGTTGAGTGGACAGTCTTCAAATTTGGTATCTGCAATTTACAACCAGATTGTGGCAGGCAGCTCATCATGATACAGCCAGTTATCAGATCATGATACAGATGCTGTATCATGTATCATGATACAGCAATGATATAGTATGATACAGAATGATACAGCACTGATGTAGTATGATACAGAATGATACAGCGGTGATGTAGTATGATACAGAATGATACAGCAATGATATAGTATGATACAGAATGATACAGCACTGATATAGTATGATACAGAATGATACAGCGGTGATGTAGTATGATACAGAATGATACAGCAATGATATAGTATGATACAGAATGATACAGCACTGATATAGTATGATACAGAATGATACAGCACTGATGTAGTATGATACAGAATGATACAGCGGTGATGTAGTATGATACAGAATGATACAGCACTGATGTAGTATGATACAGAATGATACAGCGGTGATGTAGTATGATACAGAATGATACAGCAATGATATAGTATGATACAGAATGATACAGCACTGATAGAGTATGATACGGAATGATACAGCGGTGATGTAGTATGATACAGAATGATACACCGGTGATGTAGTATGATACAGAATGATACAGCGGTGATCTAGTATGATACAAAATGATACAGCGGTGATGTAGTATGATACAGAATGATACAGCGGTGATATAGTATGATACAGTATGATACAGTGTGATACAGTGTGATACAGCTCAATCCGGCCAACAATTAAATCGAACGCAACTGGACTTAGATTTGTCTGTGAAGACGTTTCGCCTCTTATCCAAGCGGCTTCATCAGTTCGTAACGCATCAGTCTGACTAGTCCGCACTAGTCTGACAAACAGTGGAGTTAGACCCAGGTATTTAACCTCAGTGGAAGTGTCCACCCACCATTCTCCTAAAACAATAGATCATTAGTGTAGCTTCACCTGACCATTGTTTGGGGCCTGTGTGTCATCTTGGTGGATGATGATCATTAGGGGTGGGTGGGGCCACTGGAGAACGACCGTCGTTAGGTATGATGTGCAGTTACCAGTGAACGACAGTCGTTGTGTTCGTTAGAGCCACTTGAGGTTTGTTTTGGGCAGCCTTTGTTGTTCACCCTCCTGGGAATGGCTGAAAGTGCAGCATTGTAGATGGGGGATAACTGATGTCTCAGACCCCCTCCCCTGTTGAGAGATGGCTTTTCCACTTTGACATAGATGGCTTCTTTTACCCCTCTTTCAAACCATCTGTCCTCTCTGTCCAGGATTTTGACATTGCTGTCCTCAAAGGAGTGAGCCTTTTCCTTTAGGTGTAAATAGACAGCTGATACTGGACCTGAGGAGTTTTCCCTTCTGTGTTGGGCCATGCACTTGTTTAGAGGTTGTTTAGTTTCACCAATGTAAGAGTCCTTACATTCCTCACTGCATTGGACTGCATATACCAAGTTACTCTTTTGTGAGTGTGGTAGTCTGTCTTTGGGGTGTACCAGTTTCTGCCTGAGAGTGTTGCTGGGTTTGAAATGGACAGGGATTGTGTGTTTGTTAGAAATTCTCCTGAGTTTTTCAGATACTCCGGACACATAGGGTATCACTATGTTTCTGCGTTGGTTCTTTTTCTCATCACCTCCAAGTTTTTACTCTTTCTGCATGTTGTCTTCTTGAGGGTCCAACCCGGATAGCCACAAGTACTTAAAGCACCCTTTAGATGTTTGTGCTCTTTCACTTGGGCTTGAGTGGTGGTTGGTATAATATCAGCCCTGTGTTGCAAGGTTCTGATAACCCCCAATTTGTGCTCCAGAGGGTGATGGGAGTCAAAGAGAATGTACTGATCTGTGTGAGTGGGTTTCCTGTATACCCCAATGTGGAGGCTCCTGTCATCACCAAAGTGTACATCACAGTCCAGAAGTGATAAGTGGTTATCTTTGGCATCTTCTTGGCATCTTGGCATCTTCTTACTTGATGTTTACGTCCACTGAATTAATGTGTTCAGTAAATGCCTGAAGTTCTTGCATGCAATGCGTTCCAACCATGGAGGCAGTGGAAACTGTGAGTCACATGAGTCAAGATGTGGCCAGAAGGGGCAGAGGCTAAACTGCAGGAATGTTTTTCAAAACATGACTGGAGTAAGCACTCCTCGGAGGCAACCCTTGACTCCCACACGGACATCACCCTTTACACCTCCTCTGTCCTGGACTACATGAGGTCCAGCACAGACAGTGGCCCTCATTTATCAAACGAGCGTACGACAGAAAACCGGCGTAAAATGGACGTACGCTCATTTCCACGTTGAGCTTGGCATTTATCAATTTGAACGTGAGCGCAGGCTGCGATGAAATCTCACGTCAGGTCTGAGCTCGTGTACGCAACTTTTTCGAGTGCGAACAGTGGCGAGACTGGTATATCCGCAAGTCGGAGTCGGACTTTTTCTTCACCTTATTCGGAATAAAATAACTTTAACGCAATGCAAACAATAGCCTATAGGTCAAATGTGAAATGTTTTAAGCTGGATCAATTTAACATCAATTTTACATTTAATTAATTATTCAATTAATTATTTACCTCTTCCGTAGCCCGCTGAACATGGGACACACTGTTGACTGCAACAGTGATTTGTTTCCATATAGCGTTTTTTTGCTTGCCCTTAATTAGATTAGATTAGATTCATCTTTATTGTCATTGTGCAGAGTACAAGTAGGCCTACAGGGACAACGAAATGCAGTTGGCGTTCTAACCAGAAGTGCAAATGAGCGATAAAGGTGCGGGTTGAAATGCAGAAATGCAGAATAAGGTGCAGAGTGCAAAATTGAAAAACATGAAAAGTGGCAGTAGTTATTAAAGTGACAGTAAACAGTGCAGGTGGAGGTAGTGATCGTTGAGGTAGTAAACGGTTACTAACACTAGCAGAAACAGGCTGTAAACAGTATAAAACATGTTTAAAAAAATGTAAACAATGTACAGGTAGTGCGAGAAATAGTAATATAATACCAGAAGTGTACAGGTGGTGCAATAGTGCGCTAGTGCAATACAACGGAACGGGTACAACAGATGAATGTGGATTGTATGGATATGGGGGTGGGGGGTGCAACGGCAGATGAGAATATATAATACAATAAATAACATTACTATAAATAATATAAAGTATGTCCAGGGGGGTGAGGGGTGGGGGTGCTGGGTGGGCAGGGGTGAGTGTCCTTGGGGGGGGGGGGGGGGGGGGGGGCGCATCCATAGGGCGCATCAACAAGTGACACGAGTATCTCCATTTCTGTTTCTGAAAAAATCTGCTTCTTCTTTGCCGTTGGATGTTTCTCCATGTCGTAAAAGTTAGGGGCGAGACTTCTTTTATAGGGGCGTGTTATGTTAATTACGATCGATCTCAGCCGCTGTATTTATCAACACCAAGCTCCTTCGTACGCTGGGATTGGTGTGATACGATACGTTTCGTAAATCTCACGTGGGTCCTATCGTAAGATGAACCATGCGTTCAGATTTGCGCTCATTTCTATGTTCGTTTGATAAATGAGGGCCAGTGTCACTACACTAAAAAGAATTATTACTTTCCCTAACCAGAAACCATGGATGAACGGGGAGGTCCGAGCCCTGCTGAAGGCACGCGACATCGCCTTCAGATCTGGGGACCGGCAGGCCTACAGCACATCCAGGGCTAACCTGAAGAGGGGCATCACCGAGGCCAAACGCAACCACAAGCTGAGGATCGAGGAGCACTTCACGAATGGCTCCGACCCCCGACGCATGTGGCAGGGCATCCAGGCCATCATAGACTACAGACCTGCTCACATCACCCCCCAATCCTGCGAGGCCTCCCTACCTGAGGAACTCAACCTCTTCTATGGGCGCTTTGAAGATTGAAGATTTTTCCTGCGATGGAAAGGAGGGAGATTCCACGGCTGTTCCCACAGATCGCTCTGTCTCCTTTGCACTTATAGATGACAGCAATGTTGGCATCTTTCCAGTCCTGTGGGAGTTTTTCATGTTCCCAGATGTGTGAGATAAGAAGGTGTAGGCGGCGTATTAGGAGGTATCCTCCATGTTTAAAAACCTCAGGTGGAATGGCATCGGGTCCTGCACTTTTATTGTTTTTCAAGCTTCGGATGGCTTGGTGGGTCTCTGAGAATTGTGGCGCTATATCAAGATGCATGACTGGTGGCAGGTCAGGCAGTTTATCCAGGATGATGGGGTCAGTGGGGTTTGTGTTGTTGAGCAGTGTCTTGAAATGATGTGCCCAACGGTCAAGGATCTCGTGAATGTCCTTAAAAAGAGTGAATCCATCAGCTGAGCGGACAGGGGCAGTTGCCTGCTTTCTGGGGCCGTAAAGAGATTTAATGGCATCATAGAAGCCCTGGGTGTTATTGCAGTCTGCCAAGTGCTGGATCTCCTGAGCTTTCTGAATCCACCAGGTGTCCTCCATGATCCGAAGGGCACGCTGGGTCTCAGCTCTTGCTGCAGTGAAGGTGGCGCTTATGGTGGGAGATCCAGGGCAGCACAGGAGAGCTTTATGCGCTTGGTGTTTTGATTGGAGAAGTGACTGTATTTCGGCTGAGTTGCAGTCGAACCAGTCCTGGTGACGTTTCCTTGATGGGCCAAGTGCCTCTGAAGCTGCGCTATAGATGGCATGACGCAGGGTTGGCCAGTCGTTGGAATCCTCTGGGATCTGGTCAAGGTTTGCTGCAAGGAGCCGCCGCAGGTTGTCTTTGGTGGTGGGACTGTTGAGGGCTGCACAGTTGAGCTTTCTGTGTGAGGCTTTCTTTGGACAGCATGGTTGAATGTTTATAAGGAGCTTGAATCTGACCATGAGATGGTCCGTCCAGCATTCGGCTCCGCGCATGACTCGGGTGATAGTAACATCCCGTCTGTCCTTTTGACGGACGATTACATAGTCCAGGAGATGCCAGTGCTTTGATCTCGGGTGCTGCCAGGTGGTCTTAATTCTGTTCTTCATCTGGAACGTGGTGTTGGTGATAACCAGGTGATGTTCTGCACAGAGTGAGAGGAGCCGTAGGCCGTTGGAGTTCATATTCCCCACTCCGTGCTGACCAATAACCCCATTACATGTCCGTGGTTGGGATTTTCTGGATGATGAAGTCAAGCGTCCGGTAGAAGTCCTCTTTGATTTTATGCTGGGCGTCAAGGGTTGGTGCATAAGCACTGATAAGGGAGGCGAAGCGTCCCTTTGTAAGGGGAATACGCCACGTCATCAGCCTTTCGTTGATGCCGATGGGGGATTCTGGAATGCGCTGCAGCAGTTTGGACTTCACGGCAAAACCAACTCCATGGATGCGGCGAGTGCCTTCAGGGACCGTTTTCCAGAAGAAAGTGTAGCCTGCGCCAACCTCTGTCAGGGAGCCTTCTCCATGCAATCTGGTCTCGCTGAGTGCTGCGATGTCGATGTTTTATCTGGCAAGCTCCAGGGCCACAAGCGCTGTCCTGCGGTGGGGCCTGTCAGGTGATTCAGCTAGGTCCAGTAGTGTGCGGACGTTCCACGTAGCCATACATAGGTTTGTGTTTGTTTTCGTTTTGCTTTTTGTTTTTCGACCGCAAGGGGGGATGCTCCGACGATTGCGGTTGACCGTCCGGAGGTATGGGAGCAGACAATTAGGTCCTTCCCCTATTCAGGGGTGAGCAGTGTGGGGCTGCTCAGTCGCAATGGAAGCTGCCGAGGCGAGGCGCTGCTCCATCCCGCAATCGCAATGACCATCACTCCATTGCCGCCTGTGTGCATGGTTTGGCTAGGCACTCCCAGCCACATCCTTGGCCTGTACATGCCGCCATTCCACATCGCCACAGGGCTTTCGTGGGGGGGAGGTGGGGGGGGGGGGGGGGGGGGGGGGAGGAGGGGGGTAAAGCAAGGAGCTAGCGCAAGGTAAGGATTAGGGTGAGGGTGAGGGTGCGCAGTCCTCACTCCCACCATCTTCACTCCTCCAGATAGACTCCAGTGGCATGAGGAACCCATGACGACCTTCGTCTGGCAAGAGTTGCAGGGAACTGCCGGTAGTCTGGTCTGTTGGACACCGCCTGTGCCTGTCCCCAGGTGCAGGTTTGGTTTCGGGGTTTGCTCCCCTAGCCAAAGTACCCTCCCGGGTTAACCCAGAAGGCAGTGGGGCAGTGGGTGGTTGATTTAGGGCCCACTGCTGCCCTATGATGCGATCCCCTACCTTTTAGCCTGGAGCCGCAAGGCTCCAGTATCCGTGTGCTGCCGCGAGGAGGCAAGGTAGGGGTCTTGGTGAAGGAGAGGCTCTGTACTGACCTCGGAAGACTGACACACTCGGCTTCCTTTACCCAAACTGGGTCGATCAGCGGCAGGAACTAAGGGAGGGGGGTCACAAACCTGCTCACATCACCCCCCAATCCTGCGACGCCTCCCTACCTGAGGAACTCAACCTCTTCTATGGTCGCTTTGATACAGTCAACAAGGAGGTGGCCATCAAGGAGGTGCTCCCTGCAGGCCAGCAACCCCTCACACTCTCCCCCTCCGACGTGTTTGCAGCACTGAGCAGGATCAATCCACGGAAGGCAGCTGGTCCTGATGGCGTTCCCGGACGCGTCTACAGGGCCTGCGCAGAGCAGCTGACTGAGGTCTGGACTGACTTCTTCAACCTGTCACTAGCCCAAGCAACTGTCCCTGAATGCCTCAAATCCTCCACCATCGTGCCAGTGCCCAAACACTCCACTGCAGTTGACCTCAATGACTTCCGCCCAGTCGCGCTTACCCCTATCATCGCGAAGTGCTTCGAGAGGCTGGTCCTGGGTCACATCAAATCCTGTCTACCACCCACACTGGACCCCTTCCAATTTGCCTACCGCCAGAATAGGAGTACAGAGGATGCCATTTCCACGGCACTGCACTCCGCCCTCTCCCACCTGGACAAAAGCCATACATATGTTAGAATGCTGTTCATTGACTTCAGTTCAGCATTCAACACCATCAACCCCTCCAAACTGATCACCAAACTCTGTGATCTGAACATTGCCCCCTCCCTCCGCTTCCTGACCAACAGACCGCAGTCTGTTAGGATCAACGGTCACACTTCCTCCACCCTCACCCTGAACACTGGCGTTCCGCAGGGCTGTGTGCTGAGCCCTCTCCTGTACTCTCTCTTCACCCACGACTGCACACCGACACATGGTTCAAACACCATTGTGAAGTTTGCAGACGACACAACGGTGATAGGCCTCATCAACAACAACAATGAGTCAGCGTACAGGGAGGAGGTTCAGTGCCTAGCTGCGTGGTGCGCCGACAACAACCTGTCCCTTAACGCCACGAAGACCAAGTAGATCATCGTGGACTACAGGAAAACAAAAGGTGGCACGCACACCCCCCTCCACATTAACGGGACGGAGGTTGAGCGGGTAACCAACTTTAAGTTTCTGGGAGTCCACATCTCCGACAGTCTATCCTGGTCCCTCAACACCACTGCCCTAATCAAGAAGGCTCACCAGCGCCTCTTCTTCTTGAGGAGACTAAAAAAGGCCCACCTGTCTCCTCAGATCCTGGTGAACTTCTACCGCAGCATTGCAGAGGGTGGTGAAAATCGCCCAACGCATCACCGGTTCCCCACTCCCCTCCATCGAGGCTGTCCAGAGGAAGCGGTGCCTACGTAAGGCGCGCAGCATCGCAAAGGACACCTCTCACCCCAACCATAGACTGTTCACCCTCCTCCCCTCTGGAAAGCGCTACAGGTCTCTGGGCACCCGGACCACCAGGTTCAGGGGAAGCTTTTTCCCCCAGGCTGTCAGCCTCCTGAACTCCACACCCACATGAACATTGCCCCCCCCCCCCAAGGACATACACCCCTGCCCACCCATGACCTGGACCCATTTGACCCCCACCCCCCCCCCCGCCCCCCAAAGACACTCACCACTGCCCACCCAATACCTGGTCCCCCCCCCCCCCCCCCCAAGGACATGCACCCCCGCACATCCAGCACCCCCACACCTCACCCCCCCTGGACAGACTAAATATATTATAATTTATAGTAATGTTATTTATTGTATTTATTCTTAACTGCCATTGCACCTCCCACTCCCATACCCATACAACCCATACTCATCTGTTGTACCCGTTCTGTTATACTGCACTAGAGCACTACTGCACCACCTGCACACTTACTTCTATTATTCGCACTACTTGCAAATTGTACATTGTTTACACTTTTTATTTACATGTTATGCTACTGTTAGTAACCGTTTAATACCTCGATGATCACTACCTCCATCTGCACTGTTTGTCACTTTATTAACTACCTATAATTCGTCACTTTAATAACCACTGTCACTTTTCATGCTTTTCAATTTTGCACCTTATTATTCCTGCATTTAAACTTGCACCTAGACTATCGCACATTTGCACTTCTGGTTAGACTGGTTAGACTGCATTTCGTTGTCCCTGTACTTGTACTCTGCACAATGACAATAAAGTTGAATCTAATCTAATCTAATCTAATCTAATGACGATGACTCACAGTTTCACACAACCATGCTTCTATCTGTAGAAAGTATTGTTGAACTGGAAGTATGTGGTGTTCAGGCACAGCTCCAGTAACTGACATATCTGGTCTGGGTTGGGTTTGGGTTGAGGTTTGTTCTAATGCAATGCATTCCAACCATGGAGGCAGTGGAAACTGTGAGTCATCGTTTAAAACAGGATCCAACCTTACAGGTTAGAACAAACCTCAACCCAGACCAGGGGGCTCATGTACGAACGTTGCGTACGCACAAAAAAATGGTGTGCGTTCATTCTCACGGCAAAGTGCAGATGTATCAAGACTGAAATGGCCGTATAAATTTGCCTGCCTCACGTCAACTCTTGAGCTGGCGTACGCACATTTCTACAGCAGTTGACCCTTTGGCGACACTTAGAGGTGATCAAAGCATCATGTTTAATTTGTCAGAGCAATGAAATTCTTATTACATGGCAGACAACCTCTACGCAGTAGATGGACATAAGAGATAAGAAATAAAAATATTTAAATGCTGGGAAACTGTCATAATAAAGGAATGTGTAAAATAGTAGTTGATTGAGTGATGTGCACATTCGAGACACGTGAACAATTAACACCGATGAACAATCAACACCGACAAGTCTGCAATAACATGACTGGGTATAAAAGCACACCCAAAAATTCTGTCAACAACAATGGCTGCGTTAGCGCTATTAGAGGACATTGCGAATGGCGCAATTAGGCGAGAGCGTGTCTTTCGAGACAGAAACGATCCTCTCGAAATGGTCGACAATTGGCTCATCAGCCGCTTTCGATTCCCTCGGGCAATCCTGCTTGAGTTATGTGCAGAGCTGCGGCCGGCCTTGGAGCGCGCCACCGCAAGGAGCCATGCCCTGCCGGTCCACGTACAGGTAGGCTACTTAGTACCTTGGGGTTCCTGGCAACCGGGGCGTTTCAAAGAGAGTTGGCCGACCGATCGGGTATATGCCAGTCGACCCTGAGCCGGGCCATGCCAGCCGTGTGGGCCGGACTCATCCGCCTGTCAGCCAGGTATATAACATTCCCATACAATGCAGCTGAACAGGTCAACATTAAAGCGCAATTTGCAGCGAGAGCCGGTTTTCCTAATATAATCGGAGCTGTCGACTGCACTCACATTGCCATAAAAGCGCCATCACATGACGAATTTGTATATGTGAACAGGAAACATTTCCATTCAATAAATGTAGGCTACAAATTATATGTGATGCGCAAATGTTATTAACCAACATTGTGGCGAGGTGGCCTGGTTCAACGCACGACTCATATACTCTGAGTAACAGCATAGTTGGGAACAGACTGCAGGCTGGCATTGTGTGCGATGGGTGGCTTCTTGGTGAGTAATTGTAGTCTTTTAATTGTCCTAATATTAATCCCCGTGATGCGCATTGAGTGTAGGCCTACGTCCCCAAATACTATCCTGTCTTCACAGCATCATTACTTGTTTGTGTGATTGATTCGCTGGTTAAGCAACAGCTTTGGATCTTTCGTACAAGCCCCTGTCTCTGTGTGCAAAGTACTCATGTTAATAAACCCGTGCGTAAAGTGTGAAATGTCATTATCAGCCTCACCTTTGCCCCGGCGCCCTTCGGCATTAATTTATAACAATAGTGTGTGATCCATGTAAGTGGTGTATAAAACTAAGAAATGGGAACAACAAATCCAGTTTACTTATACTGCCTGCTTTCAATTAACCCCAGGCGACCGTGGCTACCCACTGAGGACGTGGCTTATGACCCCTCTGACCAACCCTCAGACTGACCGAGAGCGGAGGTACAATGACCTCCATACCCGCACTCGGTCAGTCGTTGAGAGGGCAATAGGTCTCCTGAAGGGACGGTGGGCAGCAGTCCTCCTTTTCACTTCCATTTTTATATCTGACCACTTCTTTTTAAGTTCAGCGTGTGTGCGGCTCTCTGAACCCACAGCGTTGACCGCCTCACACACGCTGTCCCACTCACTCCTCTTCCGCTTGCTGTTAATCCCGGAGGACAAACTGCCAAATAAAACCACCCTCCGAGCCTCCACCTCAGTCAGGAGAGGCTCCAGTTCGCACTCGGTAAATTTTTGCTTTTTAGATGTGCTCGCTTTTTAGATGTGCTTCTCTTTCTATGATCGTACAGAGGGGAATCCCTGATGCAGGGCTCATTTAAATATGATTAACATAATTGAATAGGGGCGTGGACAGGGAGAAGTCTGATACTCGTGCACGTGCGCTCAATTCCACGTTGATTTGGTATGTACAAAGGAAATGTGCTTGGGTTCAGGCGTACGCTCAGATTGATACATCAGAATTTTTTTGTGCGTGCGGCGGTTTCTGGCTTTGTGCGTACGCAATGTTTCAGTAGAAAATCCACGCAATTGTTAGTACATGAGGCCCCAGATCTGTCAGTTACTGGAGCTGTGCCTGAACACCACATACTTCCAGTTCAACAATACTTTCTACAGACAGAAGCATGGTTGTGCCATGGGCTCTCCAGTATCGCCCATTGTGGCGAACTTATACATGGAAATGTTCGAACAAAAGGCTTTAAAATCTTACAAAGGAACATCACCGAGCCATTGGTTCCGGTATGTGGATGACACATGGGTTAAAATCAGAACCCAAGAACTTCAGGCATTTACTGAACACATTAATTCAGTGGATGTACACATCAAGTTCATTAGAGAAGATGCTAAAGATAACCACTTATCACTTCTGGACTGTGATGTACACTTTGGTGATGACAGGAGCCTCCACATTGGGGTATACAGGAAACCCACTCACACAGATCAGTACCTTCTCTTTGACTCCCATCACCCTCTGGAGCACAAATTGGGGGTTATCAGAACCTTGCAACACAGGGCTGATAATATACCAACGACCACTCAAGCCCAAGTGAAAGAGCACAAACATCTAAAGGGTGCTTTAAGTACTTGTGGCTATCCGGGTTGGACCCTCAAGAAGACAACATGCAGAAAGAGTAAAAACTTGGAGGGTGATGAGAAAAAGAACCAACGCAGAAACATAGTGATACCCTATGTGTCCGGAGTATCTGAAAAACTCAGGAGAATTTCTAACAAACACACAATCCCTGTCCATTTCAAACCCAGCAACACTCTCAGGCAGAAACTGGTACACCCCAAAGACAGACTACCACACTCACAAAAGAGTAACTTGGTATATGCAGTCCAATGCAGTGAGGAATGTAAGGACTCTTACATTGGTGAAACTAAACTACCTCTAAACAAGTGCATGGCCCAACACAGAAGGGAAAACTCTTCAGGTCCAGTATCAGCTGTCTATTTACACCTAAAGGAAAAGGCTCACTCCTTTGAGGACAGCAATGTCAAAATCCTGGACAGAGAGGACAGATTGTTTGAAAGAGGGGTAAAAGAAGCCATCTATGTCAAAGTGGAAAAGCCATCTCTCAACAGGGGCATCATCTCTCATCTGAGACATCAGTTATCCCCCATCTACTATGCTGCACTTTCAGCCATTCCCAGGAGGGTGAACAACAAAGGCTGCCCAAAACAAACCTCAAGTGGCTCTAACGAACACAACGACTGTCGTTCACTGGTAACTGCACATCATACCTAACGACTGTCGTTCTCCAGTGGCCCCACACACCCCTAATGACCATCATCCACCAAGATGACACACAGGCCCCAAACAATGGTCAGGTGACGCTACACTAATGATCTATTGTTTTAGGAGAATGGTGGGTGGACACTTCCACTGAGGTTAAATACCTGGGTCTAACTCCACTGTTTGTCAGACCAGTACGGACTAGTCAGACTGATGCGTTACGAACTGATGAAGCCGCTTGGATAAGAGGCGAAACGTCTTCACAGACAAATCTAAGTCCAGTTGCGTTCGATTTAATTGTTGGCCGGATTAAACATGACCTGGATGAATGAGAACATTCATAGAAGTATGATACAGCAGTGATGTAGTATGATACAGTATGATAAAGCAGTGATGTAGTATGATACAGTATGATACAGAATGATACAGTATGATACAGTATGATTCAGTATGATACAGCAGTGATATAGCATGATACAGAATGATAGAGTATGATACAGAATGATTCAGTATGATACAGCAGTGATACAGTATGATACAGAATGATACAGTATGACACAGTGTGATACAGCAGTGATATAGTATGATACAGTATGATAAAGTATGATACAGCAGTGATAAACTGCCAGATTCCAGATGAGTACTGTGCATGCACTTGCACCACCACACACATACCAACCACAAGTCAAACATAATGACAGTACTCAAAAGAAGTCAGACACAAGATTAAGGTTCAAATAAACAGCAGCATCTACCTGAGTGCTGGGGTCCTTGCTCCTCTGAGCTGACAGGATGGCCACGGCCATGAAGTATTCAGGCCCCTCCAGGTAGTCCTCCCTCTTACTGAGACACCATGAGGAGAGACACAACAGAGACACATGAGAGATGAGAGACACCATGAGGAGAGACAACAGAGACACATGAGAGAGGAGAGACACCATGAGGAGAGACACAACAGAGACACATGAGAGAGGAGGGTCCATTTCAACGAAGGCCATACCAAAGTTACTATAAAACCAAGTTTGAGCTTTTACCATCCTAATAAATAATAATCCAATATTTTAACTAAAACTTTAATGCTTGTTTTACAAAGTTATGATTATGCAAACCCCTTTCTACCCATTTACTTATTTAATTACTGCACAACTACACTCTAAAACACTGGTAAACACTTTAAAACACCAGCTATCTCAACTTTACTATTTACTATCAAAACAATTCTAGGCCTGCCATCTTGCTGATTGTTGTTTGTTATTGTCTGTTGTTACTGTATTGCTGCTGTTATTGTTGTTTATTTACTGTTGCGCACAAACCATCTTCAACACCTTTTTTCATCTTAGTTTCTGCTGCATAACAGGTTATTCATATTGCATAACTGGTCATTTTACTACATGACTGGTCATTTTTACCACTACAAAATCCGAAATGCTGCATCTTTGTGTATGCTATTACCTCTATAGTGTATGCCTGGATGTATGTACACTTATGCATATTTTTATATTTCTTTATATATATTTTTTGTATATTGTTTACATAGGTTTATATTATATATTTATATATTCTAACACTCTACTATACATAGTGTCTGTCTGAGTTCTGAGTTCCTTCTGATTGTGGTGTAAGCTATATGAATGCTACGAGTACATCATTAAGGAATACATTACAAATCAGAGACAAAACAGCCTTTGCATTGGTGTAGTAAGTGTGTGTGTCCATTTAACCCATGAGCAATGTATTTACGTTTACACACAGTCCTGGATGACTTCAGGCCTGTTGCATGCATTAATTATAATAATATTTTATTAAAAATACATATGTGAGACGCCTTTCCCCACATACATTAGCAGTGGTTATCCCAATTTCTTTCTTTTTTTAAACAGATTTTTATTGGTTTTCAATAGAAACACAAAATATACATTATACATTTTGCCATCATATCAGTAACAGATAAATAAAATTAAATGTTGCCATCCATCCATCCTTAGCAGGCAAATCATCCAGTTAACTGCCCCTCATCTGCCCCCGCAGTGCAAACAGGCACCCTCCTCATATTGCTCTATATACACACACATCTCCCATCAATGTAGTCCCAGTCACATCAGCACCCCACAGTAAACAGGGATACATCAAGTAAACAGTAAACAGTGATACATCAAGCAGTAAGTGCCACACTGTAAGAAAAGACCCTTACAGATTTATATCAGGTGGGCGTGGCCATTGTAAGGAAGACTGGCCCCTCATCACTAGCTGAGTCAATTCGTCAGGTAGATAGTTGAGCAGAGGGGCCCACACCTCACCAAAGGACCCCTCATTACCCCTCACAACTGCACTAAGTCGTTCATGGGGGAGGACCCGGAATATTTCCCTATACCATAAGGTGACAGTAGGTGGTTTATCATTTATCCAGTTAATTAAAATACATTTTCTGGCCAATAGTAGTAATTTGTCACATAGTTTGAACTTCAAACGGGTTAGAGCCACCTCCTTTGAGGGGAGGCCGAGGATGAAAAGGCCAGGGTCCCTCTTCACCTTTGCTTGGAAGATGCCACTCAGTTCCTGTGAGATCGTTCCCCAAAATCTTTTTATCAATTTGCATTGCCAGAAGTAATGGTAATATGTTCCTACCCCTCTATGACACTTGTTACACAGAGGTGAGACCTGACGGTCCATCTTATTTAGTATGTAAGGAGTCAGGTGTAGACGGTGTAATATTTTATACTCTCAATCTATTACATGTAAAGGTGGATTTAAATGCTACAATGGCCTCCTGCCAGTCATCCTCAATATACTCTGTGTCAAGATCTTTCTCCCACTTCTGTGCAATGCTTGTGATATCACCTGTACTAAGACAGTATAGCAGTGCATAGAAGGAAGAGATAAAATGGGTGAGACCTCTACGGGAAACAAGGAACCTCTCAACATCACTGTACAACACTGGGTCAAGAGAGAGTAAGGTCCTGGATCCAACAAAGTGCCTGACCTGGAGAAAGCCAAAATGATGTTTTGTGGGAATACTGAATTTGGACTGCAGTTGTTGGAAGGTCATTAACGTCCTATTGTCGTATAGGTCTCCAATCACACGCGCCCCATTGCCATGCCACATGTCAAAAATATTGGGAAGGAGACCTGGGGGGAAATCCTGGTTCCTCGTAAGAGGGGTCAGGAATGAGGTATGACCTCCCCTGCCTATATATTTACAGATTTCCTGTCATACTCTAATTGTGTTGTATATAATTGGGTTATTATTGACATCCCTATGCAGCCCTTTCCTATCACCCATGACCAAGCTCCAAAGTGAGGATGGCAAAGCGGACCACGAATCTAGACAGGGCTTGGATTCGAGATGAGCATGTAACCATTCCCATAGGAAGCGAGCGTGACATGCCCAGTTATAGAGAATTATGTTCGGTAGGCCCAGGCCTCCCCTGTCTGAGGGTAGCTGTAATGTTTTCATTTTCTTTCTGGGCCTCTTGCCATGCCATATGAACCTAGAGAATGCCCTCTCCATATCAAGAGCAACCTTCTTGGAAATCCACAGGGGTAGCATTTGTAGGGGATATAATAATCTGGGAAATACATTCATTTTGATTAGGCTAATGCGCCCCATAAGGGATAAGGGTAGATCATGCCATCTATCTAGGTCCTTCTTTATTTTACTTGCCAAGGGAGAGAAGTTAAGCTTCCATAGCTCTGTCAGGTCTGGTGAGAATTTTATCCCAAGGTAGGTGAAGCCTGTGGGAGACAATTTAAAGGGACAGTTGGTGAGCGAGGCCAGATCAAATGAGCTACCCAATGGCATGGCCTCTGATTTGCCATAGTTTATCTTGTAGCCTGTAAAGGAACTGAACTCCTGAATAATAGAGAGAGTGGTTGGTATCGATATGTCAGGCTTTGTCAGGAACAACAGAATGTCATCAGCATAAAGTGCAATTTTATGGGTTGTCCCCCGTGTCTACCGTCACCCCATGCACATCTTTGTGTTGTCTAATAGCCTCCGCTAGGGGCTCAAGTGCTAGCGCAAAGAGCAACGGAGACAGGGGACAACCCTGTCTCGTCCCCCTACCCAGCGGGAAAGGCAACGACTGTGTGCCATTAGTTACAACGCAGGCCTGTGGAGAGTTGTAGAGTATCTTAATCCATTTAAGAAATTCCCCTCCCAATCCAAACCTCCCCAGTGCATCAAATAAGTATTCCCACTCTACCCTGTCGAACGCCTTTTCAGCGTCTAAAGATACAGCAAGTCCTCTATGATTTGTTTGACTTGAGTACTGTATGATGTTCAGTAGTCTCCTCACATTTGTGAGGGAGAGCCTGTTCTGTATAAATCCGGTTTGGTCTGGATTTATTAGAGATGGCAGGAACTTTTCCAGTCTTGCTGCAAGCAGTTTGGATAACAACTTACTATCCACATTAATAAGGCTAATGGGCCTAAATGAGCCACAAATATCAGGAGGCTTATCTTTCTTAAGGATAAGTGTGATATTTGCTCGATTAAGTGTTGGGGGGAGATGACCAATCCTCAAAGAATCCAAATACATGTCAGTAAGCGGTCCAGCTATCTGGTGACTCAATTTCTTGTAGAACTCCGGACAAAACCCATCAGGTCCCGGTGCCTTTCCACCCTTAAGGGATGCTATGGCTGCACGGACCTCCTCCTCAGTCACTGGTGCAGTTATTTTTTGCTTTTGTTCCTCTGACAGGGATGGGAGGGACACCCTATCAAGAAATTCCTTCCTCTTCCCATCAGATAACTCACATTCCGATGAGTAAAGCTTCTGATAAAATTGCCTCATTATTTTATTGATGTCTTTGGTTTTGTAATGTCTGACCTGATTGTCATCTAGCAGTGACGGTATAGTATTTGCCTCCATTCTACCTTTAGCCAATCTTGCTAAAAGACGACCAGGTTTGTTTCCTGACTCATAAAGCCTATGTTTTGCGAAAAAGATGGCTGACTCAGCCTTTCTAGTTAACAGCTGATTTAGGGCTGAACGAGCTGCTTCCAATTTTTTAGACAGAAATCTAGAGGGTGCGCTCTTAAATTGAACCTCCAGCTGTTGTATGGTATTTTCTAAGCTAAGTTGTTCCTTCATAGCAGCCCTTCTCTGAGCTGTGGTATACGATATAATACTCCCCCTAAGATAGGCTTTAGCTGTTTCCCACAGCAGAGAAGGGCCGACGTCTGGAGTCTTGTTAGTAGCAATGAAAACATTCCACTGTTCAGTAATATATTCAATGAATGGTGGACTGCTCAATAGAGAGGGGTTCATCCTCCAATGGCGAGAGGAGGGATCAATGTAAGGAGGACAGATGCTCAAACTTACATGAGAGTGGTCGGAGAGTGAACATATACCAATTGAGCACTCCCTCACCCTATCTAGAACCATTCTGGATGACAGGAAGAAATCAATTCTTGAAAATGTCTGATGGGGATTGGAAAAGAAGGTGTAATCTCTTACCCTGGGATTGGTCATTCTCCAAGTGTCAAACAGTTCTAGGTCAAGGCAGAACTCTTTCAGCCCAAGGCTCTTCCGAGGGATTGGGCTAGATTTAGGTGGGGACTGGTCAAGACTTGGGTCAGGCACACAGTTAAAATCACCCCCCAACACAACATATGGGGTCGATACTGATGAGACCTCAGATAAAAGCTTAGGGAAAAAGGCAGAGTCATATGAATTTGGGCCATATATGCAACCTATGAGAATCTGTTCCCCATAAAGATAGCCTGAAATGAGGACATAGCGGCCATCATTATCTTTTATGGTTTTCTCTAAGGTAAATGGGAGACTACGGTGGATCAATATGGCTACACCTCTGCTATTTGTGTTATAGGATGAGTAAAACACCTGACCTACCCAGGACCTCCTTAATTTGAGATGTTCCAAATCATTTAAGTGAGTTTCGGACAATAAGGCTATTTGTGTTTTCTCCTTTTTCAGAAAAGCAAGGATCTTTTGCCTTTTAATGACATTATTGAACCCCTTAACATTAAGGGAAACTATCTTGAGATCGCTCATAACATGATAAAAGTAAAAAATAAAATGTTGTGTAATCTAGCAGAGAGCTTTGTGACACGGCAGAGGAGCTCAGTACTTCCACCACAGACAGGCAGAGAAATGGACAGATCTGTGAAATAACTTATGGATGGCTTCAGATATATGATGGCATGAGTAAATAAAGATGGCAGAACAACATGAACAGAGTATTCATCCCCAAACGATGAAATCCCAGCAAACACCCAGTTAAAGTAACCCCAAAACAACCCCCCTCCCGACCCCCCCACCACCCCTTATCCCGGAATGAGCCAGCAGTGTGGCCCGTTGAGAAACTAGCGGAGCACGTGAAACCGAGCAAGAACATCACTAAAAGAGAAAAAAATAAGAAAATAAAAAAAGTCCTCTCCATTCCCCCGCTTACCACGAGCCAGGAAGATCACAACCATATGAACTAACATGGTTATATTTTAGCAACCAGCTTAACATGAGCCCTTCATCAGCGTTAATTGTTGCAAAGTGCAGCAAGGGAACATATTTAGAAACAAAAACAAGAAGGGCAACCAATAATTAACTTATCCACACAAAGTTTGTCTAACGTTGCATACCTTTTCAGAAGTTATAAAAGGTCTGATAGTGTCTGCAATGAGCAAAATATACGTTTTCTTTCGTTTTGTTTCTTAATGTTACATCACCTCTAGCTCAGCTCAGTCCGTCCAGGTAAGCAAGTGCATCCTTCGGTGAGTGAAAAGAGTGACTTTTCCCTCCGTGGGAGAAGCTCAGAGTAGATGGGAAGCGCATGGAAAACCGTATGTCCATGACAATAAGTCGTTGGCAAACTCCGTTAAACGCACGTCTCATTTCTTTAACTCCACTGGCCAGATCCTGTCGAATGAATATGGTCTGTCCCTCATGTATTAGCGGTCCTTTCTCCTTGGCCGCGGTGAGAATCCTCATCTTATCCGTCGGGTTGTGCAGCTTGATAATCACTGCGCGAGACCGGTTGGGCTTTGGCGGGGCGAGGGACCTGTGGGCACGGTCAATTTTAATGATGCCCCGCTTGGTCTCCAGGTTTAGCAGTGTGGGTAGCCATTTCTCAAAGAACGTAACCGGCTGTCGGCCCTCCACATTTTCAGTGAGGTTGTAGATTAAAATGTTGTCCCTGCGGCTACGTCCCTCGATATCAATGCTCCTCTCCGTCAGGGCGCACACTCTGGTCTCCAAGCCCTTCAACCTGGACTCCATGGCCGACATGTTGTCCTCTGCCTCCGACACCCGGCTCTCAGCTTCGGTGATGCGCTTTGTGTTGGACTCCAGTCGTGTTGTAATATTGTCCAATGTGGATGAGAGATCTCTAAACCTCTTCTCCATCATCGTAGATATTTTCTCAACAACGTATTCTGATATTTCCATAGCGAGAGCCTCTGTATCCACACCAGGTGGTGTAGCGTCCATGCTAGCTGGCACGGTCGGTCCCGCTATTGGTTCTTTAGCCAATTTGTTTGCTGGATGCTGTTAAGCAAAATTTTTAAGGTAGCAACTTTTTTAAAGTGAGGTAAATAGTGAGATATGGCTCAGTAGCAGCGGGAGCTCAGCAACAGTCGACTGCTCAGGGTGATGACATCACGTGACTCCGGTTATACCTAGCAACATTAGGGGGGTCCGGGGGCATGCCCCCCCGGAAGAAATTTTTGAAAAATAACCCTTTAAATGGTTACTTCTGGTGAGATTTTTATGAAAAAAAGTTACAGATTGAGCTTCCAAATATGACATAACAACCAACAGAGTCAAGGTATCTGCTGAGACCAGATCATTGTGAAAATGTGCGATCACACTGTTCAATATTGCGATGACGATATCCATCCATCCATTATCGTGACCGCTTATCCTCTACGAGGGTCGCGGGGGGGCTGGAGCCAATCCCAGCTGCAACGGGCGAGAGGTGGGGTACACCCTGGACAGGTTGCCAGCCAATCACAGGGCTAACATATATAGACAAACAACCATTAACACTCACACACACACACACCTATGGTCAATTTAGAGACACCAATTAACCTAATCCCCAACCAGCATGTTTTTGGTCTGTGGGAGGAAGCCGGAGTACCCGGAGAGAACCCACGCAAGCACGGGGTGAACATGCAAACTCCACACAGAAAGGTCCCGGGTCCCAGGTGGATTCGAACCCAGAACCCTCTTGCTGTGAGGCGACAGTGCTAACCACTGCACCACCGTGCAGTGGCCTGCCACGCCTCCTCTGGTCACTACTGGTCTACGATGTCCCACTAACGACCGTTGAGGGCTTCGAGCGTAAGGTAAGTAGCTTCCTTCGCAGGTGGTTGGGCCTACCAAGAAGCCTCAGCAGCATAGCCTTGTATGGGCATAAGAACAAGCTGCGACTTCCCTTCAGTAGTCTGTCGGAGGAGTTCATGGTTACCCGTGCGAGAGAGGTGCTGCTGTACAGAGACTTGAGTGACACCAAAGTCTCCTTAGCGGGGATTGAAGTGCGGACTGGGCGGAAGTGGAGAGCCCAGGAGACGGTCGAGCAAGCTGAGGCGCGGCTGCGCCACGGTGTTCTGGTGGGAACAGTGGCGACAGGCCGGGCAGGGCTTGGGAGCAACCCAGGGCCTCGGTACAACAAGGCCCGGGGGAAGGAGAGGCGGCAGCTTATCCAGGAAGAGGTTCGAGCAGGGCTGGAGGAGACCCGCTCAAGCAAGATGGTCGGGATGAGACAACAGGGGGCGTGGACTAGATGGGAGCAGACACTGGATAGGAAGATTTCTTGGTCAGAGCTTTGGAAGGCAGAGCCATTCCGTATAAAGTTTTTGATCCAGTCAGTCTACAACGTCCTCCCCAGCCCTTCCAACCTCTTCTGTTGGGGCCTGGCAGAAACACCTGCTTGCCCTTTGTGTCAGAGGAGAGGATCACTGGAGCACATCCTAAGCTGTTGCCCGAAAGCCCTGGGCGAGGGGCGCTATCGTTGGCGCCACGACCAGGTGCTGAAGGTGATAGCAGATACCATCTGCTCGGGGATCTCACTCAGCAAGCAGCAACAGCCAGCTAGGCATTCAATCACCTTTGTTAAATCTGGTGAGAAGCCTCAACAACGCCCAGGCCAAACAGGGGGGCTCCTGACAACAGCTAGGGACTGGCAGCTGAAGGTGGACTTGGGGAAACAGCTTAAATTCCCAGAGACCATCGCAGTGACCACACTTAGGCCGGACTTGGTTCTTATGTCAGAATCAACAAGGCAGGTGATACTGCTGGAGTTGACTGTGCCCTGGGAAGACCGGATGGAGGAGGCATTTGAGAGGAAGAGGGCCAAGTATGAGGAGCTGGCAGGCGAATGCCGGCGCAACGGATGGAAGACTCGTTGTAGTCCCATTGAGGTTGGTTGCCGAGGTTTCGCAGGCCAGTCACTCTGCAGGGCCCTCAAGTTGTTGGGAATAAGGGGACTGCACAGCAAGAAAGCCATCAAGAACATCACTGATGCTGCTGAGAAGGCATCAAGATGGCTGTGGATCAGGAGGGGTGATCCGTGGGCCACACAAGCTACCTAGACACAAGCCGGTGTCTGATCACCCCCGGCTGGGTCGCCTGGGCGAGGGTGTCTGATGTTGAGAGACCCGAAACACCCTATGACCTCAGGTTACATCACTGATGATGTGTCTAGGTTGCACCAGAGGGTGTATATTAAACCAGTTAATTCTGGCAGAGCCAGTGACCTCCGGGAAAGACCGGATGACTACCACGAATAGAGTGGTGACAGCTGGAGAGGCAGCAGACAGCTGGAGAGACAGCAACCGGGGCAGTGAGGGCTAGCACCCCAAACTGCAGCTCCCGTGAGGGAGCACCCACAATAAGCTACGGAAAACCCTAAAGAGTTATACCCCCGGGGTTGCCCGAGAGGGGGGGAGGATGAGCACCCCAACAGGACGGACGTACAGGTTTTGACCCAAGCTAACGGAATTACGACTATGAGTGCAGTTTGCTTATGTGGTAAAGTCTGCAAAAACCCGCGTGGTCTTAAGATCCACCAGACCAAGATGAAATGCTTGACTGGGAGGCAAGTGGTGCAACGCACAGGACCAGTGCCTGGTGAGACGCAGGAGGAGCCCGGCCCGGAGTCACCCCACAGTGCCCAGACCCTCCACGCCCCACAAGCCCTACCCCAAGTCATGCAGTCAGAACACCGTCGGGTTAAGTGGCCTTCGGCCAACATGGTGAAGGAGTGGTGCCAGTTCGATGCGGATGTTGATCAGATTCTCGAAGCCACAGCCAGGGGAGATGCTGACCAGAAATTGCGCACAATGAGTGCAATGATTGTCAGCATCGCCGCCGAAAGGTTTGGCACCAAGGAGCACCACCCGATCAGCGGTGCAGGGGAGCCAAACCGACGGCAGAAGAAGATCAGCCAGCTGCGGCAAGAGCTTAGACTGCTAGGACGGCAGTACAAGCAGGCAAGAGAGGAAGAGAAGGTAAGTATAGCAGAGCTCCGCAACATCGTAAGGAGGAATCTCACGACACTCCGTCGTGAGGGGGAAGGAGAGAGCCAAGAAGCGTGCCGCCTTCATTTCAGGCCCTTTCAACTTCACCAAGAAGATCCTTGGGCAGAAGCGAGGTGGACAATTGGCCTGCTCTCAAGAAGAGGTTGACAAGTACCTCAGGGCAACTTACAGCGACAGCGCAAGGGAGCAGGATCTTGGACCCTGCAGCTTTCTGATTACACCACCAGAACCCACTTCAGCATTTAATACCAAGGAGCCAACCCTGAGAGAAGTTGAGGACATAGTCAGAGCAGCTAGATCCAACTCAGCTCCAGGTCCCAGTGGAGTACCATATGTTGTCTACAAAGGTGCCCCAGTCTCGTGCAGCGACTCTGGAAGATCCTTAGGGTCATCTGGAGGAGGGGGAAGGTGGCTCAGCAGTGGAGGCATGCAGAGGGTGTATGGATTCCGAAGGAAGAGAACTCTCGCACCATCGAGCAGTTTAGAAACATCTCACTCCTGAGTGTGGAGGGCAAGGTGTTCTTCAGCATTGTTGCCCGGCGCATGACAGAGTTCTTCCTGAAGAATGCATACATCGACACCTCTGTGCAGAAGGGGGGGGTCCCAAGGGTACCAGGGTGCATTGAGCACATGGGAGTTGTTACTCAGCTCATCCGGGAGGCCCGGGAGGGCAATGGGAACCTGGCAGTTTTGTGGCTTGACCTGTCTAATGCTTACGGGTCAATTCCCCACAAACTGGTGGAGACCTCGCTTGACCGGCATCATGTTCCAGGCAAGATCAGGGACCTCATACTGGACTATTACAACTCTTTCAGTTTGAGAGTCACCTCGGGGACAGTAACATCAGCATCACATCGGCTGGAGAAAGGCATAATCACTGGGTGTACAGTCTCAGTGATTTTGTTTGCCTTGGCCATGAACATGCTTGTTAAGTCAGCGGAGGTGGAGTGCAGAGGACCGCTCACCAAGTCAGGTGTGCGGCAGCCTCCCATCAGAGCTTTTATGGATGACCTGACAGTTACTACAACATCAGTTCCAGGTTGTAGGTGGGTTCTCCAAGGCCTTGAGCGGCTCATTAACTGGGCGCGTATGGGCTATAAGCCTGCTAAGTCCCGTTCCCTGGTGGTGAAGAAGGGGAAGGTTACAGACAAGTTCCGGTTCTCGCTGGGAGGTGTCCAGATTCCATCGGTTTCAGAGGAGCCAGTGAAGAGCCTGGGGAAGATCTTTGATGGCACCCTGAGGGACAAAGCAGCGCTCAAGGCGACCAGCAGAGAACTGGGTAACTGGCTAGTGGCGGTGGATAAGTCAGGGCTGCCAGGTAAGTATAAAGCATGGATATATCAGCATGGCATCCTGCCACGCCTCCTCTGGCCACTACTGGTCTACGATGTCCCACTAACGACCGTTGAGGGCTTCGAGCGTAAGGTAAGTAGCTTCCTTCGCAGGTGGTTGGGCCTACCAAGAAGCCTCAGCAGCATAGCCTTGTATGGGCATAAGAACAAGCTGCGACTTCCCTTCAGTAGTCTGTCGGAGGAGTTCATGGTTACCCGTGCGAGAGAGGTGCTGCTGTACAGAGACTCGAGTGACACCAAAGTCTCCTTAGCGGGGATTGAAGTGCGGACTGGGCGGAAGTGGAGAGCCCAGGAGACGGTCGAGCAAGCTGAGGCGCGGCTGCGCCACGGTGTTCTGGTGGGAACAGTGGCGACAGGCCGGGCAGGGCTTGGGAGCAACCCAGGGCCTCGGTACAACAAGGCCCGGGGGAAGGAGAGGCGGCAGCTTATCCAGGAAGAGGTTCGAGCAGGGCTGGAGGAGACCCGCTCAAGCAAGATGGTCGGGATGAGACAACAGGGGGCGTGGACTAGATGGGAGCAGACACTGGATAGGAAGATTTCTTGGTCAGAGCTTTGGAAGGCAGAGCCATTCCGTATAAAGTTTTTGATCCAGTCAGTCTACGACGTCCTCCCCAGCCCTTCCAACCTCTTCTGTTGGGGCCTGGCAGAAACACCTGCTTGCCCTTTGTGTCAGAGGAGAGGATCACTGGAGCACATCCTAAGCTGTTGCCCGAAAGCCCTGTGCGAGGGGCGCTATCGTTGGCGCCACGACCAGGTGCTGAAGGTGATAGCAGATACCATCTGCTCGGGGATCTCACTCAGCAAGCAGCAACAGCCAGCTAGGCATTCAATCACCTTTGTTAAATCTGGTGAGAAGCCTCAACAACGCCCAGGCCAAACAGGGGGGCTCCTGACAACAGCTAGGGACTGGCAGCTGAAGGTGGACTTGGGGAAACAGCTTAAATTCCCAGAGACCATCGCAGTGACCACACTTAGGCCGGACTTGGTTCTTATGTCAGAATCAACAAGGCAGGTGATACTGCTGGAGTTGACTGTGCCCTGGGAAGACCGGATGGAGGAGGCATTTGAGAGGAAGAGGGCCAGGTATGAGGAGCTGGCAGGCGAATGCCGGCGCAACGGATGGAAGACTCGTTGTAGTCCCATTGAGGTTGGTTGCCGAGGTTTCGCAGGCCAGTCACTCTGCAGGGCCCTCAAGTTGTTGGGAATAAGGGGACTGCACAGCAAGAAAGCCATCAAGAACATCACTGATGCTGCTGAGAAGGCATCAAGATGGCTGTGGATCAGGAGGGGTGATCCGTGGGCCACACAAGCTACCTAGACACAAGCCGGGGTCTGATCACCCCCGGCTGGGTCGCCTGGGCGAGGGTGTCTGATGTTGAGAGACCCGAAACACCCTATGACCTCAGGTTACATCACTGATGATGTGTCTAGGTTGCACCAGAGGGTGTATATTAAACAAGTGTGTGATGGACTTGAGGCAACTCTGTCAGGTGTCGCTTTGGTCGGCTGAAGTTGATTTTTTTCAGCTTTTGTGGCTCACCTTTTTTTCTGGACATGTCCTTCAACTGATTTGGTTGGGACGTGCAGGCGACCTCCTCCTCGGTGCGTCTGCGCCCTGACAGCTCAACTTGGCACATGATGGCTGCAGCATGACTGCAACAAGAAGCGAGACTGGTGCGATGAATAGATCTATTAGCAAAAGTAAGTGAAATCGTGAGCTCACAATATCTGCTGTGTGAGACTTACCCTGCCATGCATGTGCAGTTAGCGGTTAGGATGTAACCAAGATCCCTGTGCACGTACACCCAGGCATCATAAGGTTTTGTCTTTACTCCCTGTCTCTGGCTGGGCAGGACACCTGCCCTTAAAGCGCAAAACCCTGAACCCGTGTCATAAAACTTTAAGTTTTGTACATGACCACAAAGTACATAATTGTAAGCGTCTAACGACTTATATGCACACAATTTCTCCTTTGTGTATACACTGGGCTTCTCTATCAGATAACTATATATGTCGGGCCATATGACAGCTGGCCATTTGGACATATCTGAAATCCATTTGTCACTTGGAATGTTATATGGGTCTGGTAATTTCTCACCATTACTGAGGACCAGTTTTTTAAGGTAATCGGTGCAGTCTGAGCTGCTTAGGCTGTCGATATAACTGGTCTGAGCCATCTCTCTCCCAGACCTAGCTAACGAGCTGTCAGTAATGTAACGTATAGTTACAGTGAAATTGGCGCTTATTATTATTTTTTTCTAAATGTTGACAGGCCGTAAAGTAGCCTCGTCGTAAACTTTTTTTTACTTTGAGTTTGTTTACGTTCACTAACGTTACCACCATGCTCCCGATATTGTAGACATCAAAACAACCACCACAACCTGGTAAGTTAAGTGAAATTCATGGACATTTCAGCAAGTGTTTTTCTGATTTGTGATGAAATGAAAGACAAAGAGATTTTTCTATGAAATTACATTTTATTGCAATTGTGTCAACGAGAATTTACAAACAATACGGCATCTACCCTGATATCAGTTCACTCCGAAGCGGTCTTTTGCCCCCTGGTTGGGCGCGCACCTAGTATAGTTTGTACACAAGAAACCCGTCTATACGTCGATATGAATTTAAACAAATTTGCATATCGTGACGTCACTGACCGCGTCTCCATCCCGTAAAAGTTCAGTGCTCTCCTTGACATCAGGAGCGACACTGGAGCGGAGCGGAGCGGCCGCTCCGGCGTCTAAATAAAAAACCGCTCCACGCTGTAGCAACATTCCATCCGCTCCTAGCTCGCTCGCGCTCCGCTCCGCTCACTATCTCTGGCCCGGACTCATTTCACCTAGTTAAATAGACTTCACTAGAAGCTCAATGCCAACACAGGTGGGCTGCAGCGTTTAATATCCTCGCGGCTGGATTGGCTCCCCAACGTTCTGTTTCCCCCCGTCGCCATGCAAGCGTCCTCGCGACCCCCCGCCCCCCCAGCTGCGCGCTTGACAGTTCACTAGTAGTATAAAGGCTCAGCGCTGTGTTTTAGTCATTTTTGTACAAATGCTTTCTGAAAACTCCTCAACCCCATTTAGTATGACACATTGTGTCATCAACATTCATATCAGTACCAGCAGTTTGTCAGTATTTGATATGTCATAAATTGGTTTTCAAAATTCACCAGATTGATGCATTTAAATTAAATCTACTGAATTTTTTCTCCCGGGGGGGCATGCCCCCGGACCCCCCTAGAGGATCGCGAGCCCCCCACAATGGTCTACAAACACCTGTGGGAAACACTGTGTGCAGTAGGCCTACACCTCGACAACATCGTCACCTTCCTCAAATAATGGCCTACATCATTTGTTCAGTTTTTTCAGAAAACACAAAAAACTGAACTAAATATTGAATATATTATATGTATTAATAATTTTACTCAAAAAGGTGATGACATTAGATTACTATTGACGCACTAATGAGAATGTCAATTATGTAACATACGAGGTAACATGTACATGTTACAACAATGTAACATGAGATGATTTAGGCAAATGTGGAAATGTGGCATGTGGCAATTCAGATGGATCTGTATTGCAATTTGCAAACATAGTATGTCTCCGGATAAGTACGTTACCGAAATGCACGAGCTGACATGTCCTCGGTCGTATTTTGCTCCATGTTGAAGAAATGAACGCTACTATCAGAAGTGTTAAAGCTCATGTACTACTTCTGTTGACAGAAGCCAAAGTGAGTACACGTCCGAATGTAGCAACGAGGACATTTACCGCCCTGTAACTTGTCACCTGTTTCCGTAGTGTCCAAATATGGATTTGCATATCGCTGATGCGATGGGCGGCACGGTGGTGCAGTGGTTAGCACTGTCGCCTCACAGCAAGAGGGTTCTGGGTTCGAATCCTCCTGGGACCTTTCTGTGTGGAGTTTGCATGTTCTCCCCGTGCTTGCGTGGGTTTTCCCACAGAACCCAAAACATGCAGGTTGGGGATTAGGTTAATCGGTGTTAATAGGTTAATCGGTGTTTCTAATTTGACCATAGGTGTGTGTATGAGTGTAAATGGTTGTTCGTCTATATATGTTAGCCCTGTGATAGGCTCTCGCCCGTTGCAGCTGGGATTGGCTCCAGCCCCCCCGCGACCCTCGTAGAGGATAAGCGGTTACGATAATGTATATATTATATATATATATTATATATTATAATACAACTTGGAGCTGAACATGTATTAACATGTTCAGCTCCAAGTTGTATTATCGTTGTATATAACAGTTGTATTATAATACAGTTGTATTATCCAAGTTGCAGGACCCTCTTCTAGCTGAAGCCAAGATCCAATTGGCATGTGTCAGGCAGTCAAGAGATCCTTCCTCTGCAATGCATCAGGCTCACACACAATTGTCTCTCCATTATCTCTCGTGCAAATAGGATCCCTGGTTCTACACGGATCCACACTCCATTACCTCTGGTTCTAACATGATCTTCACTCCATTACCTCTGGTTCTAACATGATCTTCACTCCATTACCTCTGGTTCTAAAATGACTTTCTCCATTACCTATGGTTCTAAAATGACTTTCTCCATTACCTCTGGTTCTAAAATGACTTTCTCCATTACCTCTGGTTCTAAAATGACTTTCTCCATTACCTCTGGTTTTAACATGATCTTCACTCCATTACCTCTGGTTCTAACAGGATCTCTCTTCATTCTTTGGTTCTAACATGATCTCTCTCCACTATCTCTGGATCCAATAGGATTTATCTCCATTACAACAGGATCCCCTCCATTACCTTTGGGTCTTACAGGATTAATTATCCTCAATTAGCTGAAGCTAACTGGGAACTGGAATACAAGAGTAAGAAGACAGTTCAGAAAAAAGTCTTGAACAGCCAAAATTTGTTTTAGTTTTTATACAGTAGCATAAGTATTTAGTTTTTTATCCAGAATTATGCTCCCACAAAGCTAATGTTTTATTGTTACCCGCCTTGCATAAAGTAATCTTTAAGCATATCGCTCATTATTTTGTCTTATATGCCAATAACTAAACAAACCATAAATTGCATGACAGCCTCAAATCCCCATTGAGCATCCCATATGAACGAAAATGAAATCCCATAAGACAATGCGGTTTATACATTGGACAGTACAAAATTGCTCTAGACTTAATTCGTAATTCCAATCTGCCAAGTTTCACTTTCACCTACATGTTATATAGTCTGACAAAAAATACTAAATCCCTAATAAGTACCCTTACTGGGTGCTGGACTGTGCTATACGTTCACCAAACGCCCCTAATTGGTGTCAGAGGGTTCAAAACCACATTGAAAAAAATTGCTTAAGCCATACTGTGAACCCAATATTGCATTGAGCCTACAAGGGCTTTGTATAAAATGCAAGTTCCTCATATTCATGAGGTTTATCAAAAGAGAGGAAATAAAAGATTCCAAAGTGTAGATATCCTTCCAGGGACAAAGCCAGGGCCATTAAGCAGATAATTCAGCAGCAAAGTCTCTCTGGTGCTTCATCACAACCAACTCCACTGTTCTCCTTCGTGGACCACCCAGAGAGTCATCCTCCCCCCCCCCCCCCCCCCCCCCACAGACTTTTAGTGTGTTGGGCCATCCGGAATTCCAGGGTGGTTAATGGAATCAAAATCAATGGTGATTTGTGTCCTCTTAGGCTTGAACTCCCTGCAAAAAAAAAAAAAAGCAGATTGAAGTGAATCCATGATTTATGAATCTGTCTCCAACATCCCTACTCCATTTTTCTTAATTCCAATGGTGTAGATGTTTTAACCCCTACTTCTAGAGAAAAGGCTCACTGACACTCATTGAAGAACTTGTCTCGTGCATCTATGGGACTTCATTTCCACAATTGCATTGGTATTGTAACAATATTTGTAGAGATACTGCCAAAGCAACCATTTCCTCAATTTGGCCTTGCCTTATCCCAAATGTGCCCTTCTTATTTCCCTCTCATCTTTCCATGATTCTAATCCTTTTAGATTTGGGCAAATTGTAAGGATGAGACATTATTTTTACTAATCTAGAAATGCAGAATTTCATCCTCCACAAGCCTAGGATACTGGAGCCTTGCGGCTCCAGTATCCCTGTGCTGCCGCGAGGAGGCAAGGTAGGGGTCTTGGTGAAGGAGAGGCTCTGTACTGACCTCGGAAGACTGACACACTCGGCTTCCTTTACCCAAACTGGGTCGATCAGCGGCAGGAACTAAGGGAGGGGGGTCACAAACCTGCTCACATCACCCAATCCTGCGACGCCTCCCTACCTGAGGAACTCAACCTCTTCTATGGTCGCTTTGATACATTCAACAAGGAGGTGGCCATCAAGGAGGTGCTCCCTGCAGGCCAGCAACCCCTCACACTCTCCCCCTCCGACGTGTTTGCAGCACTGAGCAGGATCAATCCACGGAAGGCAGCTGGTCCTGATGGCGTTCCCGGACGCGTCTACAGGGCCTGCGCAGAGCAGCTGACTGAGGTCTGGACTGACTTCTTCAACCTGTCACTAGCCCAAGCAACTGTCCCTGAATGCCTCAAATCCTCCACCATCGTGCCAGTGCCCAAACACTCCACTGCAGTTGACCTCAATGACTTCCGCCCAGTCGCGCTTACCCCTATCATCGCGAAGTGCTTCGAGAGGCTGGCCCTGGGTCACATCAAATCCTGTCTACCACCCACACTGGACCCCTTCCAATTTGCCTACCACCAGAATAGGAGTACAGAGGATGCCATTTCCACGGCACTGCACTCCGCCCTCTCCCACCTGGACAAAAGCCATACATATGTTAGAATGCTGTTCATTGACTTCAGTTCAGCATTCAACACCATCAACCCCTCCAAACTGATCACCAAACTCCGTGATCTGAACATTGCCCCCTCCCTCCGCTTCCTGACCAACAGACCGCAGTCTGTTAGGATCAACGGTCACACTTCCTCCACCCTCACCCTGAACACTGGCGTTCCGCAGGGCTGTGTGCTGAGCCCTCTCCTGTACTCTCTCTTCACCCACGACTGCACACCGACACATGGTTCAAACACCATTGTGAAGTTTGCAGACGACACAACGGTGATAGGCCTCATCAACAACAACGATGAGTCAGCGTACAGGGAGGAGGTTCAGTGCCTAGCTGCGTGGTGCGCCGACAACAACCTGTCCCTCAACGCCACGAAGACCAAGTACATCATCGTGGACTACAGGAAAACAAAAGGTGGCACGCACACCCCCCTCCACATTAACGGGACGGAGGTTGAGCGGGTACCCAACTTTAAGTTTCTGGGAGTCCACATCTCCGACAGTCTATCCTGGTCCCTCAACACCACTGCCCTAATCAAGAAGGCTCACCAGCGCCTCTTCTTCTTGAGGAGACTAAAAAATGCCCACCTGTCTCCTCAGATCCTGGTGAACTTCTACCGCAGCATTGCAGAGGGTGGTGAAAATCGCCCAACGCATCACCGGTTCCCCACTCCCCTCCATTGAGGCTGTCCAGAGGAAGCGGTGCCTGCGTAAGGCGCGCAGCATCGCAAAGGACAGCTCTCACCCCAACCACAGACTGTTCACCCTCCTCCCCTCTGGAAAGCGCTACAGGTCTCCTGGCACCCGGACCAGCAGGTTCAGGGGAGGCTGTCAGCCTCCTGAACTCCACACCCACATGAACATTGCCCCCCCCCCCCCCCCCCCCAAGGACATACACCCCTGCCCACCCATGACCTGGACCCATTTGACCCCCCCCCCCCCCCCCCCCCCCCCCCACCCATTTGACCCCCCCCCCCCCCAAAGACACTCACCACTCAAGGACATGCACCACCGCACATCCAGCACCCCCACACCTCACCCCCCCTGGACATACTAAATATATTATAATTTATAGTAATGTTATTTATTGTATTTATTCTTAACTGCCATTGCACCCCCCACTCCCATACCCATACAACCCATACTCATCTGTTGTACCCGTTCTGTTATACTGCACTAGAGCACTACTGCACCACCTGCACACTTACTTCTATTATTCGCACTACTTGCAAATTGTACATTGTTTACACTTTTTATTTACATGTTATGCTACTGTTAGTAACCGTTTAATACCTCGATGATCACTACCACCATCTGCACTGTTTGTCACTTTATTAACTACCTATAATTCGTCACTTTAATAACCACTGTCACTTTTCATGCTTTCCAATTTTGCACCTTATTCTGCATTCCTGCATTTAAACTTGCACCTAGACTATCGCACATTTGCACTTCTGGTTAGACTGGTTAGACTGCATTTCGTTGTCCCTGTACTTGTACTCTGCACAATGACAATAAAGTTGAATCTAATCTAATCTAATCTAATCTAATGACGATGACTCACAGTTTCACACAACCATGCTTCTATCTGTAGAAAGTATTGTTGAACTGGAAGTATGTGGTGTTCAGGCACAGCTCCAGTAACTGACATATCTGGTCTGGGTTGGGTTTGGGTTGAGGTTTGTTCTAATGCAATGCATTCCAACCATGGAGGCAGTGGAAACTGTGAGTCATCGTTTAAAACAGGATCCAACCTTACAGGTTAGAACAAACCTCAACCCAGACCAGGGGGCTCATGTACGAACGTTGCGTACGCACAAAAAAATGGTGTACGTTCATTCTCACGGCAAAGTGCAGATGTATCAAGACTGAAATGGCCGTATAAATTTGCCTGCCTCACGTCAACTCTTGAGCTGGCGTACGCACATTTCTACAGCAGTTGACCCTTTGGCGACACTTAGAGGTGATCAAAGCATCATGTTTAATTTGTCAGAGCAATGAAATTCTTATTACATGGCAGACAACCTCTACGCAGTAGATGGACATAAGAGATAAGAAATAAAAATATTTAAATGCTGGGAAACTGTCATAATAAAGGAATGTGTAAAATAGTAGTTGATTGAGTGATGTGCACATTCAAGACACGTGAACAATTAAAACCGATGAACAATCAACACCGACAAGTCTGCAATAACATGACTGGGTATAAAAGCACACCCAAAAATTCCGTCAACAACAATGGCTGCGTTAGCGCTATTAGAGGACATTGCGAATGGCGCAATTAGGCGAGAGCGTGTCTTTCGAGACAGAAACGATCCTCTCGAAATGGTCGACAATTGGCTCATCAGCCGCTTTCAATTCCCTCGGGCAATCCTGCTTGAGTTATGTGCAGAGCTGCGGCCGGCCTTGGAGCGCGCCACCGCAAGGAGCCATGCCCTGCCGGTCCACGTACAGGTAGGCTACTTAGTACCTTGGGGTTCCTGGCAACCGGGGCGTTTCAAAGAGAGTTGGCCGACCGATCGGGTATATGCCAGTCGACCCTGAGCCGGGCCATGCCAGCCGTGTGGGCCGGACTCATCCGCCTGTCAGCCAGGTATATAACATTCCCATACAATGCAGCTGAACAGGTCAACATTAAAGCGCAATTTGCAGCGAGAGCCGGTTTTCCTAATATAATCGGAGCTGTCGACTGCACTCACATTGCCATAAAAGCGCCATCACATGACGAATTTGTATATGTGAACAGGAAACATTTCCATTCAATAAATGTAGGCTACAAATTATATGTGATGCGCAAATGTTATTAACCAACATTGTGGCGAGGTGGCCTGGTTCAACGCACGACTCATATACTCTGAGTAACAGCATAGTTGGGAACAGACTGCAGGCTGGCATTGTGTGCGATGGGTGGCTTCTTGGTGAGTAATTGTAGTCTTTTAATTGTCCTAATATTAATCCCCGTGATGCGCATTGAGTGTAGGCCTACGTCCCCAAATACTATCCTGTCTTCACAGCATCATTACTTGTTTGTGTGATTGATTCGCTGGTTAAGCAACAGCTTTGGATCTTTCGTACAAGCCCCTGTCTCTGTGTGCAAAGTACTCATGTTAATAAACCCGTGCGTAAAGTGTGAAATGTCATTATCAGCCTCACCTTTGCCCCGGCGCCCTTCGGCATTAATTTATAACAATAGTGTGTGATCCATGTAAGTGGTGTATAAAACTAAGAAATGGGAACAACAAATCCAGTTTACTTATACTGCCTGCTTTCAATTAACCCCAGGCGACCGTGGCTACCCACTGAGGACGTGGCTTATGACCCCTCTGACCAACCCTCAGACTGACCGAGAGCGGAGGTACAATGACCTCCATACCCGCACTCGGTCAGTCGTTGAGAGGGCAATAGGTCTCCTGAAGGGACGGTGGGCAGCAGTCCTCCTTTTCACTTCCATTTTTATATCTGACCACTTCTTTTTAAGTTCAGCGTGTGTGCGGCTCTCTGAACCCACAGCGTTGACCGCCTCACACACGCTGTCCCACTCACTCCTCTTCCGCTTGCTGTTAATCCCGGAGGACAAACTGCCAAATAAAACCACCCTCCGAGCCTCCACCTCAGTCAGGAGAGTCTCCAGTTCGCACTCGGTAAAGTTTCGCTTTTTAGATGTGCTCATTCTCTTTCTATGATCGTACAGAGGGGAATCCCTGATGCAGGGCTCATTTAAATATGATTAACATAATTGAATAGGGGCGTGGACAGGGAGAAGTCTGATACTCGTGCACGTGCGCTCAATTCCACGTTGATTTTGGTATGTACAAAGGAAATGTGCTTGGGTTCAGGCGTACGCTCAGATTGATACATCAGAATTTTTTTGTGCATGCGGCGGTTTCTGGCTTTGTGCGTACGCCATGTTTCAGGAGCCTCCACATTGGGGTATACAGGAAACCCACTCACACAGATCAGTACCTTCTCTTTGACTCCCATCACCCTCTGGAGCACAAATTGGGGGTTATCAGAACCTTGCAACACAGGGCTGATAATATACCAACCACCACTCAAGCCCAAGTGAAAGAGCACAAACATCTAAAGGGTGCTTTAAGTACTTGTGGCTATCCGGGTTGGACCCTCAAGAAGACAACATGCAGAAAGAGTAAAAACTTGGAGGTGATGAGAAAAAGAACCAACGCAGAAACATAGTGATACCCTATGTGTCCGTAGTATCTGAAAAACTCAGGAGAATTTTTAACAAACACCAAATCCCTGTCCATTTCAAACCCAGCAACACTCTCAGGCAGAAACTGGTACACCCCAAAGACAGACTACCACACTCACAAAAGAGTAACTTGGTATATGCAGTCCAATGCAGTGAGGAATGTAAGGACTCTTACATTGGTGAAACTAAACAACCTCTAAACAAGTGCATGGCCCAACACAGAAGGGAAAACTCTTCAGGTCCAGTATCAGCTGTCTATTTACACCTAAAGGAAAAGGCTCACTCCTTTGAGGACAGCAATGTCAAAATCCTGGATAGAGAGGACAGATGGTTTGAAAGAGGGGTAAAAGAAGCCATCTATGTCAAAGTGGAAAAGTCATCTCTCAACAGGGGAGGGGGTCATCTGAGACATCAGTTATCCCCCATCTACAATGCTGCACTTTCAGCCATTCCCAGGAGGGTGAACAACAAAGGCTGCCCAAAACAAACCTCAAGTGGCTCTAACGAACACAACGACTGTCGTTCACTGGTAACTGCACATCATACCTAACGACTGTCGTTCTCCAGTGGCCCCACCCACCCCTAATGATCATCATCCACCAAGATGACTCACAGGCCCCAAACAATGGTCAGGTGTAGCTACACTAATGATCTATTGTTTTAGGAGAATGGTGGGTGGACACTTCCACTGAGGTTAAATACCTGGGTCTAACTCCACTGTTTGTCAGACTAGTACGGACTAGTCAGACTGATGCGTTACGAACTGATGAAGCCGCTTGGATAAGAGGCGAAACGTCTTCACAGACAAATCTAAGTCCAGTTGCGTTCGATTTAATTGTTGGCCGGATTAAACATGACCTGGATGAATGAGAACATTCATAGAAGTATGATACAGCAGTGATGTAGTATGATACAGTATGATAAAGCAGTGATGTAGTATGATACAGTATGATACAGAATGATACAGTATGATACAGTATGATTCAGTATGATACAGCAGTGATATAGCATGATACAGAATGATAGAGTATGATACAGAATGATTCAGTATGATACAGCAGTGATACAGTATGATACAGAATGATACAGTATGACACAGTGTGATACAGCAGTGATATAGTATGATACAGTATGATAAAGTATGATACAGCAGTGATAAACTGCCAGATTCCAGATGAGTACTGTGCATGCACTTGCACCACTACACACATACCAACCACAAGTCAAACATAATGACAGTACTCAAAAGAAGTCAGACACAAGGTTAAGGTTCAAATAAACAGCAGCATCTACCTGAGTGCTGGGGTCCTTGCTCCTCTGAGCTGACAGGAAGGCCACGGCCATGAAGTATTCAGGCCCCTCCAGGTAGTCCTCCCTCTTACTGAGACACCATGAGGAGAGACACAACAGAGACACATGAGAGATGAGAGACACCATGAGGAGAGACACAACAGAGACACATGAGAGAGGATAGACACCATGAAGAGAGACACAACAGAGACACATGAGAGAGGAGAGACACCATGAGGAGAGACACAACAGAGACACATGAGAGAGGAGAGACACCATGAGGAGAGACACAACAGAGACACATGAGAGAGGAGAGACACCATGAAGAGAGACACAACAGAGACACATGAGAGAGGAGGGTCCATTTCAACGAAGGCCATACCAAAGTTACTATAAAACCAAGTTTGAGCTTTTACCATCCTAATAAATAATAATGCAATATTTTAACTAAAACTTTAATGCTTGTTTTACAAAGTTATGATTATGCAAACCCCTTTCTACCCATTTACTTATTTAATTACTGCACAACTACACTCTAAAACACTGGTAAACACTTTAAAACACCAGCTATCTCAACTTTACTATTTACTATCAAAACAATTCTAGGCCCGCCATCTTGCTGATTGTTGTTAGTTATTGTCTGTTGTTATTGTATTGCTGCTGTTATTGTTGTTTATTTACTGTTGCGCACAAACCATCTTCAACAACCTTTTTCATCTTAGTTTCTGCTGCATAACAGGTTATTCATATTGCATAACTGGTCATTTTACTACATGACTGGTCATTTTTACCACTACAAAATCCGAAATGCTACATCTTTGTGTATGCTATTACCTCTATAGTGTATGCCTGGATGTATGTACACTTATGCATATTTTTATATTCCTTTATATATATTTTTTGTATATTGTTTACATAGGTTTATATTATATATTTATATATTCTAACACTCTACTATACACAGTGTGTGTCTGAGTTCTGAGTTCCTTCTGATTGTGGTGTAAGCTATATGAATGCTACGAGTACATCATTAAGGAATACATTACAAATCAGAGACAAAACAGCCTTTGCATTGGTGTAGTAAGTGTGTGTGTCCATTTAACCCATGAGCAATGTATTTACGTTTACACGTTTACACCATAGGTTTACACACATTCCCGGATGACTTCAGGCCTTAACAGACAAGCGCGAACCATTGATTAAATGAAGCGAATATAAAAGAAAGAACGTAGCCTACGTGTGTATGTAGGCAATTTATATTCGCGATACTTTCTAAAATATAATTAATAGGGTTTTATTGTAGTTGCATTAGTTATTTGAAGAGTTAAAAAAAACAAAAACAACGGTCGGTCTTAACGCAAGTAGCCTAGGCTTATACAACCGGCAAGTCGGGCGGACTAAAAGGGAAAAATAAATATTTGGGTGGGTCCTAAATTGACAGGGTGGGTCGGGTTACTGCAAACCACAATCTTTAAGGATAAGGATGGCCCGAGTGTGCGTGGCGAACTTATCGCATACAGACCAGCTTTTGCGATGTGTTTATCCAGGGCCGTAACCAGGATTTTTCAAATCAAAATATTGCGATAAATCTTATTTGACAAAAAAAACATCCTAATATGGTGACTTTTTAAAATACATTTTGGAAACGTGAATAAACAGAGGTAAATCACAAGCCCATCAAGGAGGTGAATATGTAGGTGAACAAGTTCATTAGAACAATTTCAAGTGATCACAAAAGTAGAGTATTTGAGTGAGTGAGTGAGAATGAATGTGAGTGAGTGAGTGAGTGAGTGAGAATGAATGAGAGTGAGTGAGACTGAATGTGAGTGAGTGAGTGAGTTGTAGGTCTTGTCACATCAGCTCAAGTCTTGTATTGGGTCCATTAACTGCAATGACACAATGGATAGACAAAGCAACAGGTTAGCATCATTCATATCCTTATTACAGCAGTGTAATTCAAGATTCAAGATTCAAGTAAACTTTATTGTCAGTTTTCATGAATGTACAGGCCATACACAAGAACCGAAATGCCGTTTCCCTCAATCCCTGGTGCAAGACAGCATGCAATATAAATATAAATATATAAAAATATAAGTATAAAAAAAAATAAGAATAAAAAATAAAAAATACTAAGGTGGTCGCGAGTGCAATAAACAGTAAATAGAAAAATGGGTATAAGCATACGTAGTAGTAAAAGTCTTTCAGTTATATTTTGTCTCACCTTTTATCAAAACAGCTAACAATTCTTCTGTGGCCAGAGGCATCCCATCTTTGGAGCACTTGTTGGGGATCAATTGAGATGCTGTTTTGGTGGACATGCATGACAGCAAGACCAGAAAGCCTGTCATCACCCATGGTTGAGCGAAGCCATGTTTTGAGTCGCCGTAATGCAGAAAAAGACCTTTCGCATGAGCATGTGGTTACTGGCAATGTCAAGTAGAGGGATAGCATCTGCTGAATGTTTGGATAAAATCCTAAGAATTCACTTTGAAGAATTTATTCTTCATAATGCACCATGAGCAGCACAACTAACCTCAAGATTGTGTCATATGAGAGAGTACACAGGGTATTTCATTCTGTTATTTTGCCCCGTGTGCATCATCAATTGTTTTAAGTAAAAGAAAAATATAAGTTTCTGACCCAGTTTCTATTAGTCTGCTTTATTTACATGTAGGAAGCTATAGCACTGAACAAAACTGTGGCTAGTGAGGCTGAATGACCACTAGCCACAGTTGGCACAAAACTGTCAAGCCCTGATTTTTAAAAAAAAAGTTAGCTTAACAGCCCAAGCCATGTCACGATTCCCAATAATTTTATTACAGGTCGCGACTCTCTCTCTTTTTATTTTTGGAAAATCGAATTGAGAGAAAGATTTGTGTGCAGTGTGTTTGTGCCGACTGGAAAATGAAATCCTAACCAAGGGGCTTTGTGACTGTTGCTTGAAATGCTGAGGACAATGATCTAGCATCCTCCTATTCCTAGCCGCGCTTTGAACGCATATGAACATTATGAACTGTCACTCATTCTCACTGGCGATTGGCGAAATGAACTCACCTCCTCCTCATTCTCTCTTCCTTTTCCCCTGGCCAGTTGGCTTTCCAAAGCTGAGTTTAGTTTGAGTAGTTTTTTTCATGACACCACGACTAAAAACTGACTTCTGACTGAGTGAGTGCTGGTAGCCTATCTCTTCTCGTAGTGCCTAGCTGACTTTCGTGTCGAAGCTGCGTATATGATAAACATGTTTCCAATGTCGGGTGGCGTATTTCCGCTCAGTTTTAAAATATAACGTGATAATAAAGGGATTATGTGGACTTTATTTCAGAAAAACAAATGAGAATGCATGCTGATCTTTCCACCAATCAAAGTCAGAACGATTTTCATCATATATTAATTTGACATTTCTCTGAATAAAAAATAAAAATAAAAAAAACACCAGGGAAAATACCGAGGTCATGACCTCGGTGTCCTCAATGCTGGTTACGGCACTGTGTTTATCATGAACGCTCACATCGCGATGACGATGAAAATTGAGACGATGAGTCCATACAAAGTAGCCTACTGATAAACTAAATTAAAAAATGTTTATTTTGTGTAGTTGTATATTGCAATAATAATGTATGGTTGTCACAAAATCCCACGGCACACCTGGACATGCCTCACGGCACACCGTTTGGGAACCAATCAGGGCCGGGGTGGGACCTATGTTCAGCCCGGGAGTTTTTGGGCCCAGACCGGCCCACTTTTTGCAGTGGTGGAAGAATTTGAATAAATGAACAGCGCAAAACTCTTACTATCCCTTTTTTTTAATTGGATATCAATATAGGGTGGTTGCCAAATGTAAAATCCAGGAGAAAAAAATGTCACTTGAACCATGTCCTACTGCTTGGGCTGAACAGATGAGAGGACAGAAACCTGACCAGTGTCGTTGGTTATGGAGAGCAGAAAAAGGCCAGGAGGAGCTGAAAAGGCCAGTTTAAAAAAATAATAAGGGCGCTGGAAGAAGATGCTGCCAAACGTGAACATTAACATGTAAACTCCAGCATGACATGTGTAAAGCCTAGTTTATACTTCTCCGACTGCGTAATCCGTAATCCGACTGCATAACTGTACGGACACCCCTCGAGCCCTCATAGTTCTCCGTCGTGGTGACGGATACGCAATGCAATTTCCCGCTTGGCCAGTAGGGATCGCTACGCAAGACTGGCCATGACATTCATGCAAGTAAATAAGTACAAAAGGGAAAAATAGTTAAGAGGGGATCAATTAATTAATAAATAAAATAGAAAAGGGGATAGGCCTACATTATAAATGAAATGCTTTTAAAAGTAAAAATCGTACACAAACTTGCAATTTGCCACCGTCTCTTTTAATTTTCACAAGTTCAAGTAGGTCGGCTTGCATTTTGGAGCTTTATGCGTCCATATAGTAAAGCGTAGGCCTATATAGCGTATATATAGCGTATAAAGCGTACATAAATGGCGCTGCCAGTGTTTACGTTGTGATAGAAGTCGATAGCGATAGAATGTGATTCATGTGAGTCATTCATGTGTAAATGACGTGTTTAGAGGACCAATCGCAGCCCTTGCGGTCTCCGTTGTGCGTTGACGGAGTGACGGATACTTAAAAAATATTTCGGGCCAACGGAGACGACGGAGAGGGCTCTCCGTACCCGACGTACGGCACTTTACGCAGAAGTATAAACTAGGCTTTACCGGTACCGCTAAATAACAGACCAACCATGGACCCAACCAACTCAGATATTAGGGAGGGGAGAAGTACCTTAGATTGTATAATCCATATAACATATACTGCCATGCTGGGGCTGAAATGTCAGACGAATGAAGAACGTCTACTTTAGGAGATGATAAATCAATGGTCAACATTATTTTCCCCCACTCAAGCGGCCCAAAAGACATTTGAAAATGGACCGGCTCACCGGGAAACCTCCCGAACCTCCCGATGGCCACCCTGGGCCTGGAACCAATGGTCTAATGAATGTGACGTTACTCCAAGCACAGTGGACTAGTTCACTAACGACATGAAGTAAACAACATAGGGGTAAAACTAGACAGTATACACATCTAAAAAAAAAAAATAGGTGCTTTTTTTTTTTGCAGTGGCGCTGACAATCCAGCAGCGGCGGTGCGCCGCTGCTGAATGCATATAGGGGAAACACTGTATTTAGGATATATATGACACCTGCAACACCTGTGACTGTCTTACCTGGCTAGATGCATGCTTTTAACTGCCAGTAAAATACAAAGGACATCTTCCCCAAAGCTCTCTGGTAAAATGTATGTTGTGCAGTGCACCTCGACAACATCGTCACCTTCCTCAAATAATGGCCTACGTCATTTGTTCAGTTTTTTCAGAAAACACAAAAAACTGAACTAAATATTGAATATATTATATGTATTAATAATTTTACTCAAAAAGGTGATGACATTAGATTACTATTGACACACTAATGAGAATGTCAATTATGTAACATACGAGGTAACATGTACATGTTACAACAATGTAACATGAGATGATTTAGGCAAATGTGGAAATGTGTGTGCATAGTATGTCTCCGGATAAGTACGTTGCCGAAATGCACGAGCTGACATGTCCTCGGTCGTATTTTGCTCCGTTGAAGAAATTAACGCTACTATCAGAAGTGTTAAAGCTCCTGTACTACTTCTGTTGACAGAAGCCAAAGTGAGTACACGTCCGAATGTAGCAACGAAGACATTTACCGCCCTGTAACTTGTCACCTGTTTCCGTAGTGTCCAAATATGGATTTGCATATCGCTGATGCGATGGGCGGCACGGTGGTGCAGTGGTTAGCACTGTCGCCTCACAGCAGGAGGGTTCTGGGTTCCAATCCACCTGAGACCTTTCTGTGTGGAGTTTGCATGTTCTCCCCGTGCTTGCGTGGGGTTTCCCACAGACCAAAAACATGCAGGTTGGGGATTAGGTTAATTGGTGTTTCTAATTTGACCATAGGTGTTTGTATGAGTGTAAATGGTTGTTCGTCTATATATGTTAGCCCTGTGATAGGCTGGGTGTACCCCTGCTCTCGCCCGTTGCAGCTGGGATTGGCTCCAGCCCCCCCGCGACCCTCGTAGAGGATAAGCGGTTACGATAATGGATTGATGGATATCGCTGGTGCCAATACTTCGCCCACATGAGATTGTCTGGGCGCTGACGATGTACACGTTCTCCCACCAGAGGGCGCAGCAGGAGTGTGTGATAAAGGACCAGGGAGATTTTCAACGGCGTTCTGAAGATGCGGATGTCGTGCTCTTTTCCAATTGGCTTACAATGACCAAAACATGTTTTACACGTTTTACCCGGAAATGAATGTAAAGGGAAATGTGGCATGTGGCAATTCAGATGGATCAGTATTGCTCATCTGTATCAGCTTGCCTCAAACAAATTGAAGTACTATTTAGAAAGGTCTAGGTTTATCCGTAATGTAGCCTACAAAATCGTTAACTATATTGTCAGACCGTAACCCATGGGCGTAGGTTTGGTTTGAAATGTGCTGGGGACAGAGACGCATTCGGAAGTGCATTTTCAGAAGTGCTGGGTACAATGACGCGCATTCATTTTTTTTCTCCCTTTCGCGCAGGTCATGTTAATTAATAAAAATGTATATAAAAATGTGATGATGACACACACACACACACACACACAGACACAATGTCTTGACTATGCTCACGCACAGAGCTCTAATACTTTTCATTGGATAATGTGATTCAGATAGATGCAGTTCATGGCCGTGTCTACCTGCTGAATGTAACCGCTGTGAAACAATCGGGAAATAACGTTTAATTTCTCTGATTAACGGCTTTATCGAGACCGGCGCTCGCTCTCTGTTATTGTTACTCTATGTCTCTCTACCAAAGTGCTCTCTCTCCGTCTCTCTCTCGTCATCGGACACAAATCAAATTAAATGTTGTTTATATTTTGTGTAAATTAGGTTAATGCTTTTGTGTTTTCTTGTACTATCAGTTCAAGTTGTTGTACTTGCCTGAGGAAATCGTGGATATTGTAACGTGTTGGGGGAGTGTTTCCCAGAATGGATTGCGACATTCTGGCATTCTGTGTCATTACATGTTATTGCTATTAGATAGGGTTTGGAGGCGAATGTTCAGGACATGTTGGGTTGCATTTCACTGTTTCATTACGTTCACTTTGTTGACTGTTGTTTTTGGGATGAGTCAGGGAGCACCATTACTCAACGCACTATGGCATCTTGCCATACCACTACCACTCCGTTCGTGACGGCGTATAAAGTCCGCTTGTGACCCTGTCATTCTAAAGCCACTTCTAAGAGTAGAGTTCGTCTCTCTTTGTTGAGCTTGACGTATCTCAGACTGTATTTAATGACGCAGTGGTGAAAGACACCTGTTCGAGTCCCACACGGGGGATTCTTTCATAAAAAGTGGTGGGTACAAAATGACTGATGACGAAAACTGGTAGGTACGCGTCCCCACCGTCCCCACCGTATTCTACGCGCCTGCCGTAACCATCATTGCAATCACCAGGATTGGCAGATTCGCCATTGGCACCCTGTGGTCTTCACGGATGATAACAGGTTCACACTGAGCATGTGTGACAGACATGAAAGAGTCTGGAGACGCCGTGGAGAACATTCTGCTGCCTGCAACATCCTCCAGCATGACCGGTTTGGTGGTGGGTCAGTGATGGTCTTGGGAGGTAAATCCTTGGAGGGCTGCACAGACCTCCATGTGCTAGCCAGAGGTACCATGACTGCCATTAGGTACCGGGATGAGATCCTCAGAGCCATTGTCAGACCATATGCTGGTGCAGTGGGCCCTGGGTTCCTTCTCATGCATGACAATGCTTGGCCTCATGTGGCTGGAGTGTGTCAGCAGAAGGCACACCACAGACTGTCCAGGAGTTGACTGATGCCCTGATCCAGGTCTGGGAGGAGAACATCCATTGTCTCATCAGGAGCATGCCCAGACGTTGTAGGGAGGAGTGCATACAGGCACGTGGAGGCCACACACACTACTGAGCTTCATTCTGAATTGTCTTGAAGAATCACGACAGAAGTTGGATCAGCTTGTGATCTGATTATCCACTTTTTATTTTGAATCTGATTCTGAATCCAGACCTCCATGGATTAATGATTTTGATTTCCATTGATCATTCTTATGGTATTTTGTAACACGTAATGAATAAAGATTTTCAACTGGAATATTTCATTCATCAAGATTTAGGATGTGTTGTTGAAGTGTGAAGTCATTTTTTTTAGCAGTGTATGTTGTGGTCTCCCTTTCTTCTTCCATAAACTGAACTGCACTTTATTAAGGAATGCAAGTAGTTGAAAAGGAACCCTGATCTTGTTCTGAATACTGCCTGTCTTCTGTAGGTTAACACTTCTGTGTAAGGACGCCATGGGATTTTATATCCCATGGCTGCTGATCATTCATGTCATATGGTATATATTTCAAATTCAAATCAAAATAAAAAGAATCCAATGAGACAGGGTAATCTTGAAGTGATCTTGCTGTGATGTTATCTTGTTTTACACAGTGTGTGACAGCATGTACGTTATGCAGTATTCCCCTGTTATACAGCAGTTTGCTCAGGGAGGGAGTGGGCTGCTTTGTTTGAACTGCTGTTGAACCATTTACAGGGCCTCATGCTAGGAGAAAATGCATCACAGCTACAGAATCAATGAGTCATGATCTCTCACGCTTGTGGAAATCAAGAGGGAAACACAATGTGTTGCAAGAGGCTCTCACGATGGTACCGATGGAGACTTTAGTGTACATGATGTTCACAGGTTTACCTGAAGTTATTCTTAAAGGGATATTCCGCCATTTTTGGAAATAAGCTCATTTTCCACCTTCCCTCGAGCAAAACAATCGATCTTTACCCTTTTCCCGTTCATCCAGCCGTTCTGTGAGTCTGGCGGTACAACTTTTAGCTGTAGCTTAGCATAGATCATTGAATCGCATTAGACCATTAGCATCTCGCCCGCTTAGAAGTGATATGACGCGCCTCAAAGTATAGTCCCGGTGTACCACCGGTAATAGCAGGTAATCACGTTGGTTGTATTGCCGAAAGAAGCCTACAGGGACTATTGAGGCGCTGTGTCATATCACTGCGCCCATGGTACCTTTGCAACTTTCCTTGATTATTACGCCAGAATGAGAGTATAGTTCCGGGTTAAATCAATCGATCAATCGATCACCGATCAGCGGTGCAAGGGAGCCAAACCGACGGCAGAAGATCAGCCAGCTGCGGCAAGACCTTAGACTGCTAGGACGGCAGTACAAGCAGGCAAGAGAGGAAGAGAAGGTAAGTATAGCAGAGCTCCGCAACATCGTAAGGAGGAATCTCACGACACTCCGTCGTGCTGAATGGCACAGGAAGAGGGGGAAGGAGAGAGCCAAGAAGCGTGCCGCCTTCATTTCAGGCCCTTTCAACTTCACCAAGAAGATCCTTGGGCAGAAGCGAGGTGGACAATTGGCCTTCTCTCAAGAAGAGGTTGACAAGTACCTCAGGGCAACTTACAGCGACAGCGCAAGGGAGCAGGATCTTGGACCCTGCAGCTTTCTGATTACACCACCAGAACCCACTTCAGCATTTAATACCAAGGAGCCAACCCTGAGAGAAGTTGAGGACATAGTCAGAGCAGCTAGATCCAACTCAGCTCCAGGTCCCAGTGGAGTACCATATGTTGTCTACAAGAGGTGCCCCAGGCTCGTGCAGCGACTCTGGAAGATCCTTAGGGTCATCTGGAGGAGGGGGAAGGTGGCTCAGCAGTGGAGGCATGCAGAGGGTGTATGGATTCCGAAGGAAGAGAACTCTCGCACCATCGAGCAGTTTAGAAACATCTCACTCCTGAGTGTGGAGGGCAAGGTGTTCTTCAGCATTGTTGCCCGGCGCATGACAGAGTTCTTCCTGAAGAATGCATACATCGACACCTCTGTGCAGAAGGGGGGGGGGGGGGGTCCCAAGGGTACCAGGGTGCATTGAGCACACGGGAGTTGTCACTCAGCTCATCCGGGAGGCCCGGGAGGGCAATGGGAACCTGGCAGTTTTGTGGCTTGACCTGTCTAATGCTTACGGGTCAATTCCCCACAAACTGGTGGAGACCTCGCTTGACCGGCATCATGTTCCAGGCAAGATCAGGGACCTCATACTGGACTATTACAACTCTTTCAGTTTGAGAGTCACCTCGGGGACAGTAACATCAGCATCACATCGGCTGGAGAAAGGCATAATCACTGGGTGTACAGTCTCAGTGATTTTGTTTGCCTTGGCCATGAACATGCTTGTTAAGTCAGCGGAGGTGGAGTGCAGAGGACCGCTCACCAAGTCAGGTGTGCGGCAGCCTCCCATCAGAGCTTTTATGGATGACCTGACAGTTACTACAACATCAGTTCCAGGTTGTAGGTGGGTTCTCCAAGGCCTTGAGCGGCTCATTAACTGGGCGCGTATGGGCTTTAAGCCTGCTAAGTCCCGTTCCCTGGTGGTGAAGAAGGGGAAGGTTACAGACAAGTTCCGGTTCTCGCTGGGAGGTGTCCAGATTCCATCGGTTTCAGAGGAGCCAGTGAAGAGCCTGGGGAAGATCTTTGATGGCACCCTGAGGGACAAAGCAGCGCTCAAGGCGACCAGCAGAGAACTGGTTAACTGGCTAGTGGCGGTGGATAAGTCAGGGCTGCCAGGTAAGTATAAAGCATGGATATATCAGCATGGCATCCTGCCACGCCTCCTCTGGCCACTACTGGTCTACGATGTCCCACTAACGACCGTTGAGGGCTTCGAGCGTAAGGTAAGTAGCTTCCTTCGCAGGTGGTTGGGCCTACCAAGAAGCCTCAGCAGCATAGCCTTGTATGGGCATAAGAACAAGCTGCGACTTCCCTTCAGTAGTCTGTCGGAGGAGTTCATGGTTACCCGTGCGAGAGAGGTGCTGCTGTACAGAGACTCGAGTGACACCAAAGTCTCCTTAGCGGGGATTGAAGTGTGGACTGGGCGGAAGTGGAGAGCCCAGGAGACGGTCGAGCAAGCTGAGGCGCGGCTGCGCCACGGTGTTCTGGTGGGAACAGTGGCGACAGGCCGGGCAGGGCTTGGGAGCAACCCAGGACCTCGGTACAACAAGGCCCGGGGGAAGGAGAGGCGGCAGCTTATCCAGGAAGAGGTTCGAGCAGGGCTGGAGGAGACCCGCTCAAGCAAGATGGTCGGGATGAGACAACAGGGGGCGTGGACTAGATGGGAGCAGACACTGGATAGGAAGATTTCTTGGTCAGAGCTTTGGAAGGCAGAGCCATTCCGTATAAAGTTTTTGATCCAGTCAGTCTACGACGTCCTCCCCAGCCCTTCCAACCTCTTCTGTTGGGGCCTGGCAGAAACACCTGCTTGCCCTTTGTGTCAGAGGAGAGGATCACTGGAGCACATCCTAAGCTTTTGCCCGAAAGCCCTGGGCGAGGGGCGCTATCGTTGGCGCCACGACCAGGTGCTGAAGGTGATAGCAGATACCATCTGCTCGGGGATCTCACTCAGCAAGCAGCAACAGCCAGCTAGGCATTCAATCACCTTTGTTAAATCTGGTGAGAAGCCTCAACAACGCCCAGGCCAAACAGGGGGGCTCCTGACAACAGCTAGGGACTGGCAGCTGAAGGTGGACTTGGGGAAACAGCTTAAATTCCCAGAGACCATCGCAGTGACCCCACTTAGGCCGGACTTGGTTCTTATGTCAGAATCAACAAGGCAGGTGATACTGCTGGAGTTGACTGTGCCCTGGGAAGACCGGATGGAGGAGGCATTTGAGAGGAAGAGGGCCAAGTATGAGGAGCTGGCAGGCGAATGCCGGCGCAACGGATGGAAGACTCGTTGTAGTCCCATTGAGGTTGGTTGCCGAGGTTTTCTCCATTACCTCTGGTTCTAAAATGACTTTCTCCATTACCTCTGGTTCTAAAATGACTTTCTCCATTACCTCTGGTTCTAAAATGACTTTCTCCATTACCTCTGGTTTTAACATGATCTTCACTCCATTACCTCTGGTTCTAACAGGATCTCTCTTCATTACCTTTGGTTCTAACATGATCTCTCTCCACTATCTCTGGATCCAATAGGATTTATCTCCATTACAACAGGATCCCCTCCATTACCTTTGGGTCTTACAGGATTAATTATCCTCAATTAGCTGAAGCTAACTGGGAACTTGAATACAGGAGTAAGAAAACAGTTCAGAAAACAGTTCAGAAAAAAGTCTTGAACAGCCCAAATTTGTTTTAGTTTTTATACAGTAGCATAAGTATTTAGTTTTTTATCCAGAATTATGCTCCCACAAAGCTAATGTTTTATTGTTACCGCCTTGCATAAAGTAATCTTCAAGCATATCGCTCATTATTTTGTCTTATATGCCAATAACAGCCTCAAATCCCCATCAAGCATCCCATAGGAACGAAAATGAAATCCCATAAGACAATGCGGTTTATACATTGGACAGTACAAAATTGCTCTAGACTTGTAATTCCAATCTGCCAAGTTTCACTTTCACCTACATGTTATATAGTCTGACAAAAAATACTAAATCCCTAATAAGTACCCTTACTGGGTGCTGGACTGTGCTATACGTTCACCAAACGCCCCTAATTGGTGTCAGAGGGTTCAAAACCACATTGAAAAAAATTGCTTAAGCCATACTGTGAACCCACTATTGCGTTGAGCCTACAAGGGCTTTGTATAAAATGCAAGTTCCTCATATTCATGAGGTTTATCAAAAGAGAGGAAATAAAAGATTCCAAAGTGTAGATATCTTTCCAGGGACAAAGCCAGGGCCATTAAGCAGATAATTCAGCAGCAAAGTCTCTCTGGTGCTTCATCACACCTTCTCCACTGTTCTCCTTCGTGGACCACCCAGAGAGTCATCCTCCCCCCCCCCCCCCCCCCACAGACTTTTAGTGTGTTGGGCCATCCGGAATTCCAGGGTGGTTAATGGAATCAAAATCAATGGTGATTTGTGTCCTCTTAGGCTTGAACTCCCTGCAAAAAAAAAAAAAAGCAGATTGAAGTGAATCCATGATTTATGAATCTGTCTCCAACATCCCTACTCCATTTTTCTTAATTCCAATGGTGTAGATGTTTTAACCCCTACTTCTAGAGAAAAGGCTCACTGACACTCATTGAAGAACTTGTCTCGTGCATCTATGGGACTTCATTTCCACGATTGCATTGGTATTGTAACAATATTTGTAGAGATACTGCCAAAGCAACCATTTCCTCAATTTGGCCTTGCCTTATCCCAAATGTGCCCTTCTTATTTCCCTCTCATCTTTCCATGATTCTATTCCTTTTAGATTTGGGCAAATTGTAAGGATGAGACATTATTTTTACTAATCTAGAAATGCAGAATTTCATCCTCCACAAGCCTTCTCTACATACCCAAGACTGATCAGCAGCCAGTCAGAAACCCATTGACGCCCAGAACACAATATCTGATAGAAATACATATTGACAACTCTGAAGTTAGAAGTGCAGGAATCCTGGATACAACTGTATCTAGATCCCTGTGTGTGTTAGTGTGTGTGTGTGTGTGTGTGTGTGTGTGTGTGTGTGTGTGTGTGTGTGTGTGTGTGTGTGTGTGTGTGTGTGTGTGTGTGTGTGTGTGTGTGTGTGTGTCGCACTTGAACTTTACGCCTGCCATGCTGAGTAACTTCCTGGAAGCAGTCATCATCGTCGTATCATGGTACTTGTCAGAGAGATATACCACTTCCTTAATACCTGGTAGGATATATTGAAGATATTTAGGACATTTTGGTAGACTAAACGCAACAGATACATTCACTAACAAAATGTCAGTGATGACCTCAAATAGCATTCTTATAGTTCCTACAACTCTGCATTGGAGTTCATTCCAGTTGAATGGACGTGTGCCTTGGTTTGTGTGTGGCTCTCACCGCCTGCCACCCACCTGCTTGGATGATGAGCTTAGCACACTCATTGCATGGAAACAGTGCCACGTACATGGTGCAGTCTTTGACATCAGCGCTGTTCTTATTCATTATGGCATTCAGCTCTGCATGGCACACTGCAAGGGGTGGTGGTGTGTGCGTGTGTAGGGGGGCATATGGCATGTTATGACAATGTTGAGACAAACAAAGTGTCATGAATGGGTAGGGAAAAAGATATAGAAGTTAATGCCTAACACAAAGTTGTTAGTAATGTCAGAGCACCATCTATAGATACAGATGAGAAATTACATTTTGGAGGTCAATTACTTTACTATTCTGGAATACGTTTTCTGTAAAATTATACAGTATGCAATGAAAAAAACTGCACATTTGAGCCCTAAAAGGCAATCCTCACCATAAAGGTACTTTGTGTCCAGTGGGTCATCAGCCAACCTTGCCCATGGGAGACAGTCGTCGTTGCAGCCATTGGGCATTCCATTGTAACCTATGCCAACAATTTTGTTCTCCTGGTTCACTATGCAGGCCCCCACCTGAAATCACAGTCACATTTTGAAATATATATCAACAAAAAATGACCACATGTTTTCAACCACTGAGAAACATGATTGTGAGTAACTGGTGATGAACTTAATTACCCACAGAAAAGCATGCATGTGTTATGTTTCAATAAAAAATGATGACAAAGTTCAACAATGAATTGATGAAAATGATACACATTACAAAGAACTCCCATGCCATTGCCAGACCAATGTACTGTAGGTCTGCATGGTGGTTTTGTAGACTGATTAAGAGAATGTTGTGGCACTACAATATTTACATATTGCAGTCTGCATCAATCATTTAAACAGTGTTCAGCTGAGGCTCACATCACCATGTTCACCACTCGTCTGCTGACTTTCAATACATTTGTTTAGAACTCCGGTATCGTCCTTAAATGTTTCCCCAAAATGTCTTTCTGGCTTTCTGCCTTGTATGGAACTCCATTCCATACAGGGCTTTGTCCGTTGAGAATTGTATGCAAACATAAGACCAAAAACACAGACAGAAACAGACTGACGTCATCGTCAATGTCAACTTTGGGCCAATTCAATTAATAAAAAAACAATGACTTGAAGATAAAATAACTTTTATACAATTGCAGCACAATAAAGTATCAGCACAAAAAAGTTATATCATATCACACACACACACACACACACACACACACACACACACACACACACACACACACACACACACACACACACACACACACACACACACACACACACACACACACACACACACACACACACACACACACACACACACACAATAGGCAGATATCCTCTGTGACTTTAAAGTGCCCCATCTTTACAGCTAGGATACTTTTTCTCTGTACTCAGTCTTGTCATTGTTACTTATTAGGCCAATGTCTTGTCTGCTGCAAAGTGGTTGCAGTCTATTAACTTTTCCTGCTGTCACCTGGGGTCTCAGGAGGAAGTGGCCACTATGGCCTTCTTCCTTTCCTGGCTGCAGTAAATAAGTAATGCACCACTTCCCTACGTCAAAATCTCAATTGAAGTGTGAGATGTAGGATGGCCTTTGAACACCATCAATTCACCCTTTACACAGTCAACTCAGAGTTGAGTGGACAGTCTTCAAATTTGGTATCTGCAATTTACAACCAGATTGTGGCAGGCAGCTCATCATGATACAGCAGTATGATACAACAGTATGATACAGCAGTGATATAGTATGATACAGAATGATACAGCAGTGATATAGTATGATACAGAATGATACAGCAGTGATATAGTATGATACAGAATGATACAGCACTGATATAGTATGATACAGAATGATAGAGTATGATACAGTATGATACAGCAGTGATATAGTATGATACAGAATGATACAGCACTGATATAGTATGATACAGAATGATACAGCACTGATATAGTATGATACAGAATGATAGAGTATGTTATAGTATGATACAGAATGATACAATGTGATACAGCAGTGATATAGTATGATACAGTATGATACAATGTGATACAGCAGTGATATAGTATGATACAGTATGATACAATGTGATACAGCAGTGATATAGTATGATACAGTATGATACAATGTGATACAGCAGTGATATAGTATGATACAGTATGATACAATGTGATACAGCAGTGATATAGTATGATACAGAATGATACAGCGGTGATGTATTATGATACAGAATGATACAGCGGTGATGTAGTATGATACAGAATGATAGAGTATGATACAGCAGTGATATAGTATGATACAGTATGATACAGTGTGATACATAATAAATATAATTATTGGGACCTTGTGGTGTTTATTTGTCATTCCCATGTGACATGGGAACGAAATTCGTTCTCTGCATTTGACCCATCCTATTATACATATTGTACATAGGAGCAGTGGGCTGCTATGATCAGCGCCCGGGGAGCAAGTTGGGGTTCAGGGTTCAGTGTCTTGCTCAAGGACACTTCGACATGTAGACAGTTTTTGGAAGTGGGTATCACAGGGATCGAACCCTCAACCCTACGGTTAGTGGACGACCACTGACCACCCACTCTACATGCCACCCAGCAGTAGATAATACAGCAGTGATATAGTATGATACAGAATGATAGAGTATGATACAGAATGATAGAGTATGATACAGAATGATACATTAGTGATATAGCATGATACAGAATGATAGAGTATGATACAGAATGATAGAGTATGATACAGTATGATACAGAATGATAGAGTATGATACAGAATGATTCAGTATGATACAGAATGATTCAGTATGATACAGAATGATACAGTATGATACAGAATGATTCAGTATGATACAGAATGATACAGTATGATACAGAATGATACAGAATGATACAGCAGTGATATAGCATGATACAGAATGATAGAGTATGATACAGAATGATTCAGTATGATACAGTATGATACAGAATGATACAGAATGATTCAGTATGATACAGAATGATACAGAATGATTCAGTATGATACAGAATGATAGAGTATGATACAGAATGATAGAGTATGATACAATATGATACAGTATGATACAGAATGATACAGTATGACACAGTGTGATACAGCAGTGATATAGTATGATACAGTATGATACAGCAGTGATAAACTGCCAGATTCCAGATGAGTACTGTGCATGCACTTGCACCACTACACACATACCAACCACAATCAGAATCAGAATCAGAATCAGAATTCGATTTATTGCCAAGTAGGTTTGCACCTACAAGGAATTTGTCATGGTGCAATTGGTGCAATAGAAAGCAGTATTTAAAAAAAAATAATAATAAATAAATAAAATAAAATAAAATAAAAATAAGATAAAATTAAGTACGTAAAAATAACTATAAAGATAAATATATATATACAATGTACAATGAAATTGGAATACTGAACTATTGGTCCTGAATGAGGACACACTGTACACACTGTGCGTTAATGTAACGCAGGTAATCTGAAGATGCCACGTTGATGTAGCATGTAGGACTGTGTGGGGGAAGGGAGAGAGTCAGTGTCAGGGGGGGCTCCAGGCCTTGTTGAAAAGGCAAGTGGCAGACGGGAAAAAACTGTTCTTGTGCCGTGAGGTTTTGGTCCTGATGGACCGCAGCCTCCTGCCAGAGGGTGCCACAAAGAGCTTGTGTCCGGGGTGGGAGGGGTCGGCCATAATCTTGCCTGCACGCCTCAGGGTCCTGGAGGTGTACAGGTCCTGGAGCGACGGCAGATTGCAGCCAATCACCTTCTCTGCAGACCGAATGACGCGCTGCAGTCTGCCCTTGTCCTTGGCGGTGGCAGCAGCGAACCAGATGGTGATGGAGGAGGTGAGGATGGACTCAATGATGGAGGAGTAGAAGTGCACCATCATTGTCCTGGGCAGGTTGAATTTCTTCAGCTGCCTAAGGAAGTACATCCTCTGCTGGGCTTTCTTGATGAGGGAGCTGATGTTCAGCTCCCACTTGAGATCCTGGGAGACGACAGTTCCCAGGAAGCGGAAAGACTCCACAGTGTCAATTGTGTAGTCGCAGAGGGTGATGGGGGCAGGTGAGGCTGAGTACTTCCTGAAGTCCACAACCATCTCCACTGTCTTTAGAGCGTTGAGCTCTAGGTTGTTACGGCTGCACCATGTCACCAGATGGTCTACCTCCCACCTGTAGACAGACTCATCACCATCAGAAATGAGTCAGATGAGGGTGGTGTCATCCGCAAACTTCAGAAGCTTGACGGACTGTTGACTGGAGGTGCAGCTGTTTGTGTACAGGGAGAAGAGCAGAGGAGAAAGTACACAGCCCTGAGGGGAACCGGTGCTGATGGTCTGTGAGACGGAGATGTGTTTACCCAGCTTCACATGCTGCTTCCTGTCAGACAGGAAGTCTGTAATCCACCTGCAGGTGGAGTCAGGCACACTAAGCTGGGAGAGCTTCTCCTGAAGCAGAGCCGGAATGATAGTATTGAAAGCAGAGCTGAAATCCACAAACAGGATCCTGGCGTAGGTTCCTGCGGAGTCCAGGTGCTGGAGGATGAAGTGGAAGGCCAAGTTGACTGCATCGTCTACAGACCTGTTGGCTCTGTAGGCAAACTGCAGGGGGTCCAGGAGGGGGTTTGTGATGTCTTTCAGGTATGAGAGCACAAGGCGCTCAAAGGACTTCATAACCACAGAGGTCAGGGCGACGGGTCTGAAATCGTTAAGTCCTGTGGTCCTTGGCTTCTTGGGGACAGGAATTATGGTAGAGGTCTTGAAGCAGGCTGGCACGTGACATCTCCAGTGAGGTGTTGAAAATGTCTGTGAACACTGAAGACAGCTGATCAGCGCAGTGCTTCAAGGTGGATGGGGAAACAGAATCCGGTCCAGCAGCTTTTCGGGGGTTCTGTCTCCTGAAGAGTTTGTTGACGTCCCTCTCGTGGATGGAAAGTCGTCGCCGAGGTGGGTGGGGGGTCGAGGGGGGGACCTTTAAGTTGGGCATTGGTGGAGGTGCCCAGGCCCCCACTGAGGTGGGGGAGGTGGAAGTGATGAACTGGAGCTGTTGGGAGGTGTCATGGGGGATGGTTGCAGGACTGTCCCTTTGTCTTTCAAAGCGGCAGTAGAACTCGTTCAGGTCATTGGCCAGACGATGGTCGTTGATGGAGTGGGAGGCTTTAGGCTTGTAGTTGGTGATTTGCCTAAGCCCTTTCCAGACAGACGCAGAGTCGTTGGCTGAGAAGTGGTGTTGGAGCTTCTCAGAGTACAGTCGTTTAGCCTCTTTCACCGCCTTGCTAAACTTGTACTTTGCCTCTTTATATCTGTCTTTGTCCCCACTCCTGAAGGCAACTTCCTTATCCAACCTTAACCTTCTGAGTTTGGCTGTGAACCAGGGTTTGTCATTGTTGTAACTCACCCTGGTGCGTGTTGGAATACAGCTGTCCTCACAGAAACTGATGTAGGACGTCACAGCCTCTGTGTACTCATCCAGACTGTTGGTAGCAGTCCTGAACACATCCCAGTCAGTAGAGTCCAAACACGCCTGGAGATCCTCCACGGTCTCACTGGTCCACTTCTTTGATGTCCTCACCACAGGTTTGCAGAGCTTTAATTTCTGCCTGTACGCAGGAATCAGGTGGACCATGACGTGGTCAGAGTGTCCCAGTGCAGCACGGGGGACGGCGTGATAGGCATCCCTGACTGTGGTGTAACAGTGATCCAGAATGTTCTCCTCTCTGGTCGGGCATTTAATAAACTGTCTATATTTAGGGAGTTCGTGAGTGAGGTTTCCTTTGTTAAAGTCACCAACGACAATAACTAAGGAGTCCGGGTTGGTACGCTCCACACACAGTATCTGGTCGGAGAGTCAAACATAATGACAGTACTCAAAAGAAGTCAGACACAAGGTTAAGGTTCAAATAAACAGCAGCATCTACCTGAGAGCTGGGGTCCTTGCTCCTCTGAGCTGACAGGAAGGCCACGGCCATGAAGTATTCAGGCCACTCCAGGTAGTCTTCCCTCTTACTGAGACACCATGAGGAGAGACACAACAGAGACACATGAGAGAGGAGAGACACCATGAGGGGAGACACAACAGAGACACATGAGAGAGGAGAGACACCATGAGGAGAGACACAACAGAGACACATGAGAGAGGAGAGACACCATGAGGAGAGACACAACAGAGACACATGAGAGAGGAGAGACACCATGAGGAGAGACACAACATAGACACATGAGAGAGGAGAGACACCATGAGGAGAGACACAACAGAGACACATGAGAGAGGAGAGACACCATGAGGAGAGACACAACAGAGACACATGAGAGAGGAGAGACACCATGAGGAGAGACACAACATAGACACATGAGAGAGGAGGGTCCATTTCAACGAAGGCCATACCAAAGTTACTATAAAACCAAGTTTGAGCTTTTAACATCCTGATAAATAATAATCCAATATTTAACTAAAACTTTAATGCTTGTTGTACAAAGTTATGATGATGCAAACCCCTTTCTACCCATTTACTTATTTATTTACTGCACAACTACACTCTAAAACACTGGTAAAGACTTTAAAACACCAGCTATCTCAACTTTACTATTTACTATTAAAACAATTCTAGGCCTGCCATCTTGCTGATTGTTGTTTGTTATTGTCTGTTGTTACTGTATTGCTGCTGTTATTGTTGATCTTCAACACCTTTTTTCATCTTAGTTTCTGCTGCATAACAGGTTATTCATATTGCATAACTGGTCATCTCAATGCATAACTGGTCATTTTTACCACTAGAAAATCCGACATGCTACATCTTTGTGTATGCTATTACCTCTATAGTGTATGCCTGGATGTATGTACACTTATGCATATTTTTATATTTCTTTATATATATTTTTTGTATATTGTTTACATAGGTTTATATTATATATTTATATATTCTAACACTCTACTATACATAGTGTCTGTCTGAGTTCTGAGTTCCTTCTGATTGTGGTGTAAGCTATATGAATGCTACGAGTACATCATTAAGGAATACATTACAAATCAGAGACAAAACAGCCTTTGCATTGGTGTAGTAAGTGTGTGTGTCCATTTAACCCATGAGCAATGTATTTACGTTTACACGTTTACACACATTTCCGGATGATTTCAGGCCTGTTCATTCAAATATGCATTAATTATAATAATATTATATTAATGATACATATGTGAGACGCCTTTCCCCACATGCATCAGCAAAGTGATTATCCCAATTTCAATTAATTAATTAGATGAATTTAGGATATGTAGGATGCTTTTTACTGCCTGTAAAATTCAAAGGACATCTTCCCCAAAGCTCTGGTAAAATGTATGTTGTGCAGTGAACCTCGACAACATCCTCACCTTCCTCAAATAATGGCCTACGTCATTTGTTCAGTTTTTTTCAGAAAACACAAAAAACTGAACTAAATATTGAATATATGATATGTATTAATAATTTTACTCAAAAAGGTGATGACATTAGATTACTATTGACACACTAGTGACAATGTCAATGATGTAACATACGAGGTAACATGTACATGTTACAACAATGTAACATGAGATGATTTAGGCAAATGTGGAAATGTGCATGTGGCAATTCAGATGGATCTGTATTGCAAATATAGTATGTCTCCGGATAAGTACGTTACCAAACTGCACGAGGTGACATGTCCTTGGTCGTATTTTGCTCCATGTTGAAGAAATGAACGCTACTATCAGAGAAGTGTTAAAGCCCCTGTACTACTTCTGTTGACAGAAGCCAACGTGAGTACACGTCCAAATGTAGCAACGAAGACTTTTCCCGCCCTGGAACATGTCACCTGTTTCCGTAGTCTCCAAATATGGATTTGTGTAAGGTACCGCGAGACCAGTGCAAAGCATCGCCAAGACTACGCCCACATGAGATTGTCTGGGCACTGACGATGCACACGTTCTCCCACAAGAGGGCGCAGCAGGAGTGTGTGATAAAGGACCAGGGAGATTTTCAACAGCGTTCTGAAAGATGCGGATGTCGTGCTCTTTTCCAATTGGCTTACAATGACCAAAACATGTTTTACACGTTTTACCCGGAAATGAATGTAAAGGGATTGCGTTTGCCTCAAACAAATTGAAGTACTATTTAGAAAGGTCTAGGTTTATCCGGAATATAGCCTACAAAATCGTTAACTATATTGTCAGACCGTAACCATCAATGCGATCATGAAAAGGTTCATGCTGCTTATTTTACATTGTCTCTTTGTGGTACGAGTAAAAAGTTGGAATGAAGGTTGGTTGTTGGCTGTGTTATCAATTTATACAACCATGCATTGATAATGTCTAACAGACTTTACTAATGCGTTGTAGTTGAGTACGTACTCAACTACAACGCATTGTACCCGTGTCGATAACCAAGGCTATGTACTCAATCTATGTTTTGCAAATATTCCCAAAATTGCGTCCTTTGAGAGTTTGTGTTATTTGACCAGGCCCAGGCAGCGTCCTGCTCCGTGATGTCCAGGTGTTGACTCTTTACAAGGGCCACTTCACCACAGCGAGACGATCCAGCCCGGTGCCCCAACTCAAATGTATCGGGGGCTCGGCAGGTTGCGGAGCATTTGCCCCAGAGGCGGTTCAGTGTCAAAACAAAGGCTGGGATGGAGTCGATGTGCAGGTGAGGCTCAGAAGTTATATCTAGCCATAATAATGTTTGAAGGAAAAAAAACACAGGGTTAATCATAAACATAGATGCAAAACGTGACACCTTTCAATAGGTAATAGTGCATTTGTCTGAAGAGTAATTTCCAAAATGACATCTTTTAATGTTTACATCCTGTTTTTTTCTCATCTCTCATTCTCATTGTATGTCTTGCCATCATCAAGTGGGAATGTAAGACTGATATGGACAACTCCTACCAGTTTGGTCGCATTGAGGTGAGCTGTGAGGGCTACAGCCATCCAGATGATGCCTACATACTGAAGGGCTCCTGTGGGCTAGAGTACACACTGGAACTAACTGAAGAGGGGAGGACAAGGCAGAGGTTTGGTTCCCACCATGGATCCAAGCAATCTGGTGGTAGGAGACCTGGGAGTGTATTTATAACCATGTGGATGTGTGTCGTCTAATCCTTGTCAAGGTCCCTAAGTAGGGCCATAAATCTCAGAGCTATTATATATGATGACAGCTGAGTGAATATGTGTTGCAACCATGTTGTTGAACAAAAAACAGAATCTATTCATAGTACAATATTTTATTTGTGTATGTTTTATGAAATTTTAAGATGAAAACAAAAGTTCCTTTGTTCTTAGGCTTTGGGGATTTTGCCTCCAGCTTTTTTAGTGGCAAGAAGCATCATCACCATGGCAACCATCAACAGCATCAGAGCTCGCCGTCGTTTGGCAGCGAGGGCTCAGGTGGTCTGCTGGGGGTGGGGATTCTGTTACTGCTAGCCTATGGTGTCTACAAGCTCTTTCTCAGTGGAAACTCCGCTCAAGATGGCCACCAGGGACCTGCGCCAAACAGTTCTCCTCCAGGGTATGATGACAGTGGTTATACCAACCAACCACCACCCCCAGGCTTTAAACCCAACTTCACAGGTTAGTTGTATCTTCAAATCTCTGTAGACTGATTATTTGTATCTGATTGTCTTTTACACAACCTATTATTTATTAAACAATGGAGAGAATAACTAACATCTAAAGATACCTTAGCTTAAACCAACGTGTCAGAGGGATTGTTACACAGAATCATTTGGTAAGTCATCCTTGCCCAACCTGTTTTGATGGGCAGGCTTTTAAACAATACTTTTAAACAATATTGGCAGGTGATTGCATGAACCGTCTGTCTATCACTGTCTATCAAGTATCACATAGAGCACATAGTATCATTGGATGCTGCACAAACCCTTTGCTTGAAGCCTGGCAAACGGGTCACAGGATTGCAATCTTCAAATCCTGCTGCCTCGCAAAGCTAGCCTTACCTCCAGCGGAGCACTATTTGTATGTGATGGTTCTGCTTTAGGCTCCTCAGCAGGCTACCCTGGCGCTCCTCCTCCAGGCTATGGCTTCCAGAGTGACTACAGCTCTGGGAGACAGAGTCACACACCACACGCCACACCAGGAGCAGCTGGAAGCAGCTTCTGGACCGGGCTTGGAACAGGAGGAGCACTCGGGTACCTTTTTGGAAGTCGGAGGTAAGTGGAAGGCTGATTTTGAGGAAAATACAGCAACCACATGTATGAAGTTCATCGTTTCCCTGATCTAATTGCTCTCCACACGTGTCTTTTGTTGAGTTTTAGCCTAATTGAATTAGATGGGTACATGTTTGTAGGGTTAAGAGCATCAATATGATTGTCTTAATTTCCAGATTACACACCTCATTTGTGTCTTAGTATTTGGTTTTTCTGACTATATTGGGGACCAATGAATTACTTGCAGCTCATTTTGATTATTTTCCATCCATTTAACAGCAAGTAGAAGTGCATGATGGCTAAGTAAGGATGAGGCACATCCCCTCAGTAAGGTTAGCATAGCTGTGGATGAGGGAAGAGAAGGCCCATTGTGGGTCTGGTACTCTTTAACCCAGGAGAACCCATGGTGACACGAGTGCAACAAACACTTTACATCTCTCAAATATTTCTTAAACAGCCTTTGTGCTTGACTTTAACTCATTAAGTCCATAAGTGACATATATTAAACATGTTGGTGTGATTGTGATGTCACAGTCATGTGACTGTCCCAGGATATTATTCATTATTGTTATTCAGTTTGCATATTTTGTAACGTAGAGCAAATCAGAAAAAAACAAACAGCATTACTAAAGTAACACATTTGATATATATTGTGGAAATGCAAATACAAGGGTGTGGTACTAAGCAGAAAAAACTCAAAAAATTGAGTTGTTTTCAAATAAGGAATACATTTACCATAAATACCCAATGTAATGTTTCTGTCACATCACAGATCTCTGACATTAAGTGGTAGTATTTTAGAAAACACATCATAAATGTGTTCTATGTGCTCCACTTGGTCTGTGGTATATCCGCCATCATTTCCCTTTAAGCAAAAATGGGTCTGGGTTCTTATGGTTTCACTTATTTTTTAGTACTTAATCACAGCTAGTACTATCAAAGCCCAGAAATGTATGCTAGTAAACTCAAAATATTTATATATATACTTTTGTATGTATGTACTATAACTAATCAGTCTTTAATATCACAACCAAATAATAACTCTATAAATACATTACAATCCAAAGTAAATGGGTTGCATGGTTGCTGAAAGTAAAGAAAGGTAAGCAGTTTCCTGGTGTTAAGAAATGCCTTCCCAGCATAATGCCTGTTTGGTCTGGATAAATAATTGAAGACAATTATTTTGGAGACAAAGAGACTTAAAAATACTTAAAATGGACTTCAGCAGAGAGGTGGGGCTATAGCTACTACAGAAGAGGTTCCTTCTTGAACAGTAGAGAGATAGAAGCTGTAGCTAAAGGTACGGTAATCTGCCTTCATGGAATTAATCATCTAATTGTACAATCTTGTCAGGAACGGGGAGTGGCGTGGAAAATGTTTATAAAATGTGACTGTAAAGCCATCGGGCCAGGAGACGTCCCACTCTGCATAGTTTGAGTTGTCTCCTGTATATCTAGAGGGGACTACCTATGTCTAGATTAATACATTTGTCAATTACAGGATATTTCAAAGAATAATGAAGATTTGGGTCTGTCCAGGTACACAAGGAACATTCTGAAGTTTAATGTTCAGAATAATATTCAGAAAAAACAGAAAAAGATTGTACATTTGTACATATTGTACATGTATGGTGCATATTTGAGCCTGGGAGTCGGCCTACAAGCACTGACCACTCACACTTGGTCAGCCAGAAGTTTGCCTGATTTGTCTCCTAGTTCCAAACCTTTGGCTTGCATAAACTGTAAAACACCTCATCCAGCTTGAGAAGTTCTTCTGCTATTACCAACAACTTTGACCTTTTTTGACAGAAACAAAGGCAATAACCTGCCCACTGATGTATGCATTAAAGGCTTCAAAAACTTTGCAATGCCAGCAGAGACATTGGGACATTTTTGAACGTCATTATTATCATCATTATTATCAGATTAGAAGAAAACTGCTAAAGGAAAGCCTTCTTCAAACCAACTGTTGGATTAACATTGGTTTTAGGAGAAGAAGGAGAGTGGTTTGTTATCCGGGAGGAAGAAGTCTATCCTCGAAAAAGTCTGGTGCTGAGAAGTCTTCACTTTGGGGAGGTCTTTACTTCCCGGGGTCTGAACGACATAACTGGGACCAATGGTTTAGTGTACTGGTCGATGATTTGTAGATGACCTCTCCAGCTCTTCGTCTTGAACCAGTTTCAAATCCTCCCTCTGATTATATGATGCTCGTCAACATGAGCAACTCAACATTGAGATGAATTAGAGAACATCGCAGTTAGGGGCCAAGATCACAAGCCAAGCCAGTGGCACCTTCTGCAACATACCGGACGCAGCTGGCAGGGTCTATAATAGTAGTGGTTGGCTCAAATACAACCTTCTTGTGTGATGATGATAATGATGATAATGATAATAATAATAATAATAATAATAATAATGGCAGCCCCCCTAGCCTTGCTGGTAAATATAGAATGGAATCAGTGACTCATCCAAGCCCCCACACGTAAACACAAAACCAACACAAACACCCTGCAGCAGCTTGTGCAGTTAACTCGATCAGCTCAGCTGTTATAAAAAGCCTATTTCAGAAAGCGGGTTTAACAAACTCTGAGTTAAAGCCTGAACTCTGGCTTGAGTAACTCTGAGCTGTCAAACTCAGAGTTTCAGAACAGGTGATAACAGTAAGTTCAATCAACTCTGAGTATGACCAGTCTGAGTAAAGCTTGTGCACAAGGAGAGTATGAAGCCTGCATCAATGGAACACAGAGAGTACATTTCCACCAATGGCAGCAGGAGAAAAAAAGGCTGGATCCTCCTATTTTTCCCCAGTGGAGAGAAATATTAATGACTGCATATGTAGAATATGAGATGACATTTAAGAAAAAAAGCAACACAGTAGCTGCCGCAAAAAAACATGAGCAGGCTTGGCAGAAAATTGCTGACTGAGTAAATGCGTGAGTATTAATTGAAAAACATAAGTTTTATCTTGAGTAATATATATATTATATATTAATATATATGCATACATAGATGTAGATATCTATCTACCTGTATACAGTAGATATATATGTGTGTGTATGTATCTCTCTATGAGCCAGGCTCCCATTTAGATTGAAGAGATTGTTCCAGTGCTTACTGGTTTGCATGTACACCTTGCTGGGGACACTCTCATTGTGTCTTACCTCAATGTATAGTGTGGAAAGCAGCAGAGAAGAAGCAGCTTTTGCCCCACAGCAGAATCAATATTGATTGCAATCTGATGAGTTATTCAAACCCAACCACTCGTGGTTGGGTCTCTCTCTCTCTCTCTCTCTCTCTCTCTCTCTCTCTCTCTCTCTCTCTCTCTCTCTCTCTCTCTCTCTCTCTCTCTCTCTCTCTCTCTCTCTCTCTCTCTCTCTCTCTCTCTCTCTCTCTCTCTCTCTCTCTCTCTCTCTCTCTCTCTCTCTCTCTCTCTCTCTCTCTCTCTCTCTCTCTCTCTCTCTCTCTCTCTCTCTCTCTCTCTCTCTCTCCAGAGAATTTGTAAAGATAAAATACAGCAGTGATGGGTTGATTGAATCCAGTACTGTGATGGTGGATCTGACAGAGGCAGATGAGTTGTGAAGTCTTATTGCAGTGGGGAGGAACTATTTTCTGTGTCGTTCCTTCTTGCAGTGGGGTTGAATGAGTGTGTTGCTGAAGCTGCTCTTCAGCTTGTCCAGTGTGGTGTGGAGGGGCTGGGAGGTTCATGATTCCCAGCATCCTCTCCTCCACCACCTCCTCCACAGTGACAAGCCCAGAGCCAACAACAAAGTGCCTTCTTAACAGTTTTCTTATTATAGTTATATAGGTATAGTTGTAGAGTTTTCTTATTCGTCTTATCATAGTGAAGTAATAGCTACTGGTAATATTGCAAGCCATGATATGGGATTTCTTGAAATTGCCATGAAGGAGCGGCATGTTAATTTAGTCATTTGTGAAAAAACTTGCTGTGCAATTTGTATTTTGTTACTTGTCCATAATTGATGTGAGTTGTTTGCTCTACACCACAGGAACCCACCTGACAGTTACAACTGCCGCCCATCCAGCCACACCCCACCTCCTGCACAAGGCCCCAGCTTTAGCAGTGGGACCCGCACTGCATCAGGTACAATAGAGGACATTCACCATGCATCGGTGAAGTTAGTTACTTGTACTACATACAAGAAAGTAGTAGGATGTCTGACATTATGTAGTGGCAGATATGTAATGGAACCTTGTGAATAGTTTTAGCAAGTGCTATAGTTGTAGATTTATAGATTTATTTAAAGCTATAGCAGTAAAATACTTTAATGTTAATGTATTTTACAGTAATAACAATTCCTCCCAAGGGTTTGTTCTGTCCCTAATACCAATCCTTTTGTGTTAGTACTGTATGTATTTGATCACACACTAAAAAACTGTATTACCAGAACACGCCTGCGTAATGCGTAGTGTAGTGCTTTCACATCACTGGTGTTCCAGAATCAGATGTGTAACACAATGCTGCCAGCATCTAGTTTGGTGTTCAGTATATCCATTGAGCAGCGACTTTGCTTTCCAAGCAATGATGGTAAAAGTGGCTGCGCATCACATGCAACATGTTGATTAGAACGTTGCAGTGGTGGATTTGTGTGCAATTTGTGTGCGCATTGGTGTGATCGTGAATACAATGGAGCGCTTGAAGAGAAGCAGGGAGTGGTTTGAGGCATGCAGCTACGTGTGCTGACCTGGGAGCTGCACTGAGCAGGAGGCACCGGGGTCATCAGAATGCATCATCAGGGCTGCACAGAGAAGGGCTTTAGTCATTCAGGGATGTTTATTAACACATTGGACGAGAGGGCTTTTTTACCCTGCGGTATGCAACTACAACTATTAACCTAGACATTATTTATTTAATTGACACTCAAACATGTGTGCTTTCTTCAGAACCACAGTTTCTAGAAAAGGGAGCGTTTCCTTAAGGTTGATTGCTCGAGGCCAGGACCCTGACCCAGTCCAGCAGGGGGCTGAGACGCCGTAGACGTAGATGTGAACTAGTCTGGATCTTCTTCAGAGATGTTGAAATCCCCTGTTAGCGAGTCGCACACATAATATCATTAAAATGGCACCCCATTCCAGTTCACCTTTTTCACGGTGCGTCGATTCGGCTGTTACCATCTCTGTTGCCAGCTCAACTCGGGGAACACAAATGACCCTGCATTTAGTGTTTGTACATGTGATACAGAAGGCCAGGTGGATAACACTGCAACATTTGTGCGTTGAACAGGCTGTGTAATAGGTGCTCGTCTTGATGTTTTTTGTGCCCAGGTTTTGGAGGAACCAAGAGAAGATAAAACACCTTTGGTCATGTGATCTCCTGTCTGGCAACTGAGCTACACATCAGTTTTTTGCTTTGGTTGCATTTTCAGTTAAGTTATTTGCAGTTGTTTGTGTTTTCCTATTCCCTACACAGCAAAGCTTGGCTCCCTTATATTCAGCTGGGACAACTCAATGATTGTAAGCTTTTATTTACAAATGTATGAATACAATGTAGCATTTTACTTGTGATACATTTAGCATCTGTAGCATTATGCAATGATGACAACAACAACATAATAACATGACATAAAAGATTGGCAGAATCAACAGTGTAATGATTTAGGACCGAAGATGTTCATTGTATTTTGCAAGGTATACCAGATAAAATACCTGAACCCAACTATGAAAAAAAAGAATGTTACATATTTGCATAATGGAGTTTGTTTTAATGCCATAAAATGTATTTTGGGCTATAGTTTCCTCCAGTCAGGCTAGAGTCTATCTAGAGTATATTCACTCTCAATAAAATCTGCCTTCATTTTCTCATTGTACCAATTGTTATTGTCATTTAATAGCAGTGGGAAAAGTGTGGAACAAGCAGCACCCTCCTTCTCCCTCGCCTCTCACCACTAAACACAACTTTGTCGCCCCGCCCTCACAGCGTCCCTTGCAACGGTCTGTTATACAGAGCGGCAATGTGTGTACTGAGCGGCGGGCTGTTATACAGAGCGGCAATGTGTGTACTGAGCGGCGGTCTGTTATACAGTGCGGTGGTCTGTTATACAGAGCGGCGGTCTGTTATACAGAGCGGTGGTCTGTTATACTGAGCGGCGGTCTGTTATACTGAGCGGCGGTCTGTTATACAGTGCGGTGGTCTGTTATACAGTGCGGTGGTCTGTTATACAGAGCGGCGGTCTGTTATACAGTGCGGTGGTCTGTTATACTGAGCGGCGGTCTGTTATACAGAGCGGCGGTCTGTTATACAGAGCGGCGGTCTGTTATACAGTGCGGTGGTCTGTTATACAGAGCGGCGGTCTGTTATACAGTGCGGTGGTCTGTTATACAGAGCGGCGGTGTGTGTACTGAGCGGTGGTGACTTTAAATACAACTTAGTCCAATATGTTTGCCAATTAGCATTTCCTCCGCTATACATCTTGGACCGCGCAGTGCTAAATAATACCTAGTGTTTCATAGATGACATCAGAAAGGGCCTCTTCGCTAGAGGTTGCCGTGGTTCCAACAGCCCCTGGAGGGGAGAAGGGGACAGTTTTCTCGGAGGAAACAGTCTGTTTGTAGACTTGTGCATAAAGGTGCGCAAACTGGTCTAGTTTGTCATCCTTCTTTGCTGCTGCCTCAGTGTTTCTCACAGGCTCATGATAAATGGGTTCATTGCCCATTTCTTCTTTTTGGCTTTGAGTTGGAGGGACTCTCCTTTGGCCTGGACTTAGTTTGTCATACACTTCTGAGTAGATAGGCTCATCGCCATGGTGTGTAGAGGGCACCACAGGAGGGTGGAAAGAAGGCCCCGGTGCTTCTGTCTTGCTGGAGGCGGTGGGCGGTTTAAGAGGAAGACAGCTAGCAGGGTCGGCGTACACACTTGTGACCCCCAGATGTGGATTTGATCCAGACGTCTTCATGCTGTCAATGCTGTGAATGCTTGCGTGTTCTGAGAACGTCACACAGGATGCGAGAGCAGAAGCTTTGGTAGAACTCATTTTATCATGAGGCTGAGTGTAAGCACATTCTGATGTACTTATCAAATCTGCCGGCGCAGCATACATGTTCTCTTCAGAGTCTATAAGTGTATTCTGTTTGATTTTTAGACTGTTTTGCAAAATAGTAGGTATGGGTACCTTAGGCAGAGGGGAATGGGGAAGCCTACAGGGCAATGTTCCTCCCCCATCTGGGGGAGGAAAGACTGTGTGGATGGCAAGACTGTTGTTGGTGACCGCAGTGGAAGACGTTTGGAGTTTGATGGCGTTCTCAATCAGGCCAAACAGAACACTGGCCTGGCCTGTCTCAAAGGTAAAGGTTCCCGGTCCAGAGTCACACCGCCTTCCAGCTTCAATCGTTAAGGCCAGCTATAGGAATGAACATCCAGCAACACAGTCATGATTCTTCTTATACCTCAATATTAACAGTACATTTAAATGAAAATACTATCATGAAGTGCTAAATACTGTACTTAGTCATAACCCCCCCCCCCCCCCCCACCCCATGCTCTTGCATTCAAAGTGAAACTTGTTTAATGTTAAATATCTTTTTTGAGTTGGCAAAAATTGTATGGTAAGTAGATTATTCATATTCCTGATTTTCTTCTTCTTTTGTTCTTTAACAACCTGGCAACACACCATTTTACAAAAATCCAATCATGATATGACACTGATTAGTTCATTTTGAGCCAATGATCACATTTAGATTTGACCATCATGATCTCAGAAACACTCCTGGCATCAGAGCACTCCAGCCTTACGTTATCTTTTCCATATCGTCTGAGGAGGCGGTATGGCCAGCTCCAGGCGGTCCGTGGGTTCACTGACTCCCTCAACGACAGACCCTCCTGGCCTACATGCAACTGGTACGCCCCCTGCAGGCCGCAGCGTGCTGCTGCAGCCGTCTGCTGCACCACCACCGAGAACACGCCAGCTGGAGGAGAGTTCACCTTTTACCAGAAGTAGAAGCTGCAACAATCTGTACGTTATGTCTTTAAGTGGACTTCACCAGACAGGGGAGGGGCTGGTGAGGGCTGGACATGTAATCACCCCCTTCTGTAGAGGCATATATCACATTGTCCTCCATTTGAGGCTTTGAGCTGGTTGAGCACACACTTTGATTCTATGAGAATCAGAAGACAGAATACGATGAGTCAAAGAGATAGAAAAAAAAAACATTACAATTTACTAAATATACAAACGTAAATTAATACACTAATCTGCATGTGCACACACATATCACATCTATTATCACGTTATATTTTAAGGAGTTCTGAATTGCAAGTTTTTCATCGGTAAAGATCACTTCCAAAATTTACAATTTAATTTTTTACTAGTAATGAGTATAGTATGCAAGTAGTAATGAATTACTAGAATATTAAATATTGTTATATCATTCAAATCATCACTTTCTAAAAATTTCCCTTGGGATGAACAAAGTATCTATCTATCTATCTAGCTTGAGAGGCTAAATGTGCTGCCTACCTAATATACCTGATGTTATCAAAATTATGGGATTGTCATCTTTTGCAAAATAATAAAGCACCCAAAGAAATACTGAACCATTGTGACAAAATCAATGCTTTTAAAACTGTTGGACTAGTGTCCGTAAATGCCTACAGGGTCTTGACTAAACCAATCAGTGTTGTGTCTCACCTGAAATGCTATTTCGCACACCTTCTCCACCCACTCCGTACCCTCATCTTTCATGGCAGCAAACACAAAGTTTCTCTCCTCTGTCTTCACACAGAATGCTGTCATATTATCCTGCAACAGCAATCATTTCAGATTATTGTTTCCGATCCATTGTATTAAAAGCACTTGCATACAATCAGGTGTTTCACAGTGAATAGACCATTAAATGTCTGCTATAACTAAGATGTTATACATTCCATACGACTTTAAACAGAAAAAAGAAATTAAATATTATCCAAGCACTTCACATACTCTCCTATGTATACAAGCATATGTTTGTGAATGTAGGTACACATATTCATGTTTATATATATATAATTAAGAAGACAAATGTGCAAATCAAGAACTTTAAATAATGGAATGAACTCCTGAACTACTACAGACGTATCCTACAGCCCTCCAAGGTGGCGCTGCTGGCTCTGCTCAGGAGAAAGGATTCCACTAGCAGGAGGGGTGACATCATGCAGCTGGGTGCACACACCCAGAAGAACCCTCTATGAAGGAGGGTGCCCATCGGGTGACACCAAGAGAAGCCCAACTTACCTCCGAGTCAGAGTAGTCATCACAACTCTTATTCATCTTTACTACATGGGATATACAAAAGAATAATACTTATGTAAAGTCTGAGAATAAATGGTTTACCTTGGGCAGGGCCTCAGCATGAGGGGGTAGTTTCAGCACACTGATGATATCAGATAGTCGGACCACTTTCAGCTTTCCTTCCCTGTGGGCCTGCTGGTGTCTCTTTGTGTCTCCTCCCAGCACTGTGCTGGGCCACTCTCCTCCAACGCCTGTCCTTGTTGGATCACCAATGACAGAAATAGGTATGCTCATCATAATGCTAGTGGTATCTTATCGTGATCACGTGCAGTGAAAATTCTAGTGTTGCGACGTTTGCATTATTTTCGGATGGCAGTACAGCTGATGATTGTCATCACTGCCGTCTAAATTAACATTTCCTCGACTCGAATAAGCTGGCCAATGTTCCATTAGCTAATAACCCTGTTAACTCACTTAACATACTTAACATACTAGCATTTGACACAAAATCAGAAATGAACTCAGAACGAGTCAGAACCTAGAATCCCCCCTGCTTCGCCATACAATCGTACTGAACTGAGTCATCCTCAAAAGTTACGTGAAAACTCTGGCCTCCCTCAATTGGTAGTCCCTCCCACTCCCGCGCCTCTCACCACTAAACCCTACTTTCTCCGGGGCATGCTGGGACGTCCCGCCCTCACAGCGTCCCTTGCAACAGTCTGAGCGGCGGTGTGTACAGAGCAGCGGTCTGTTATACAGTGCGGCGGTGTGTACAGAGCAGCGGTCTGTTATACAGAGCGGCAGTGTGTTATACAGAGCAGCGGTCTGTTATACAGAGCGGCGGTCTGTTATACAGAGCGGCGGTCTATTATACTGAGCGGCGGTCTGTTATACAGAGCGGCGGTGTGTACAGAGCAGCGGTCTGTTATACAGAGCGGCGGTCTATTATACTGAGCGGCGGTCTGTTATACTGAGCGACGTTCTGTTATACAGAGCGGCGGTGTGTTATACAGAGCGGCGGTCTATTATACTGAGCGGCGGTCTGTTATACAGAGCGGCAGTGTGTACAGAGCAGCGGTCTGTTATACAGAGCGGCGGTCTGTTATACAGAGCGGCGGTCTATTATACTGAGCGGCGGTCTGTTATACTGAGCGACGTTCTGTTATACAGAGCGGCGGTGTGTTATACAGAGCGGCGGTCTATTATACTGAGCGGCGGTCTGTTATACAGAGCGGCAGTGTGTTATACAGAGCGGCGGTCTGTTATACAGAGCGGCGGTCTGTTATACAGAGCGGCGGTGTGTTATGCAGAGCGGCGGTCTGTTATACAGAGCGGCGGTGTGTTATACAGAGCGGCGGTGTGTTATACTGAGCGGCGGTGTGTTATACAGAGCGGCGGTATGTTATACAGAGCGGCGGTCTGTTATACTGAGCGGCGGTGTGTTATACTGAGCGGCGGTGTGTTATGCAGAGCGGCGGAGTGTTATACAGAGCGGCGATCTGTTATACTGAGCGGGCGGCGGTCTGTTATACAGAGCGGCGGTCTGTTATACTGAGCGGCTTTGTGTTATACAGAGCGGCGGTCTGTTATACTGAGCGGCGGTGTGTTATGCTGAGCGGCGGTATGTTATGCAGAGCGGCGGTGTGTTATGCAGAGCGGCGGTGTGTTATGCAGAGCGGCGATCTGTTATACTGAGCGGCGGTCTCTTATACTGAGCGGCGGTCTGTTATACTGAGCGGCGGTCAATGTCGGCAATACAAAAATAACAGACGGTTTGATGCCCCAATTGACAAATCAGAAGCGAATATTCAACAAAGCCGTGTAATGAAGACAATGTGTGGCTTGGTCTGCATGACATTACCTGTCCCCGAACTTCCATAGTCACTGATCTCTAACCGACCCATGCTGCAAAGACTGGCGGGGTACAGGGACAGCCACACCTGGTTCCATTTCTGACAGATACACAATGAAAAGAGATGTGGAAGAGCGACAGACAGATAGAGAGACAGAGAGCGTGTGCGTGTGTGTGTGTGTGTGTGTGTGTGTGTGTGTGTGTGTGTGTGTGTGTGTGTGTCACTATAGGAATGCGGTAATGTTTTGTCTGAACTTGTGAATCTGCCTCAACACACCTGAAAGAGAGCTATGCAGTGATTGTCTACACTTTCCCTTGCTGCTTTAGATCTTTTCAACTTTACCTCATAGGTAGCCTACTATGAAGTTAAGCCAAACGTTGCATCATGCAATGTCTACTTACTTTGCCGAATTTTCGTGGTTGGAGGTAAACGTATCCGGCTTTAACGTGCGCATCCATTCTACTCATTTGTAAAATACTTGTGGAGACAAATATATGTCAAGAAGCCTAAATAAACGTATTGAACCTTTGTCCGCAGTCCTACGTAGTGATAGTTAAAAGAGGTCCGTGGTTTAACAGTGTCACTGGCAAATGAGGAGCGCCCCGTAAGTCAGCACCAACAGCTCCAAGCAAAGGCTGACTGACGCGAGCCCTCCAGGCTCCAGGTGTGCAGCGCGGCTCCGCCCCCTCGGCGGGAACGCGCAAGAGCAGAAAGAAGAAAGCAGAAAGAACAGAAAAGGTCCTACAGGCCGTCATACGAGCTGAATACTCAAGTGCCCTCATGTCATCTGTCAAGGCTGAGTTATGCTTAAATTATGCTTCCGCGTTGACGCAACGCTAGGGGGCTTAAGCGTCGATTATGTTTCCGCGTAGCGATCGCGTAGTGATCACGCAATGGCCACGCAGTTGCTTGGACGCAGTCATGAGCCCGTGATGGTTCTGCGTGGGGTTTACGTGTCGAAATGCAATTCATTGCCACACCGGTAGAGGGAGCAGAATGACCATTCTGGTCATTACATACGGATTACTAGCGAGTAAAAAAAAAGTTTACAGAAATGAAGGCAAACGTTATTATTTTGGGGTGCCAACCTGCCAGTCACACACACACACACAACAAAGAAAAGAGGGACAGGGACATCGCAGTCGGCTGATGACGGCGTGAGCGACGTGCACGTCAGGTGTTAGTCTGCTAAATGTGATCATTTTGGCCTTCATGCCTTAACCCTTAAGCTCTACTAGCTCGCAACAAATCATACAAAAACTGGAACTTTGTTTGCTGCAAAGAAAGTTCCAGCAAAGTTCAAGCATATCCATATGCTTGAGTTCGCCAGGGAGCAGACGCCGATTTCCAATCAGACAATCTGGGACACAATACAGCAAATCAAAATGGACATGCTTTACCACTTTGACGCGAAAATGGACAATATTCAATTGGGATTACAAACAATACAAGGCTCGTTGTCCACACTTGGTGATCATGTGTCGGAACTTGAACAAAGAGTAAGCTCATGAGGACAACTTAACCGAACTTCAAAAGCAGGTTAAAATACTTGTGAATGACAACTCTTACCTGCACAATAAAATTGAGGATGCAGAAAATTGTAGTAGGACATACAAGGGCCCTCCATTCATCGAGAGGGCCCACCGTTCTCCCATGACATTACAAACCAATGAGCCGAATGCTGGTCCAAGGCCAATCCTTGTGAAACTTCTCAGCCTCCAGGACAAACAACGGATGCTACGTCTCTCACATGAGAAGAGGGAACTAAAATTCGAAGGCAAACGCGTCCACATCTTTCCTGATTACAGCGCTGGTATTGTCCCTAAACGCCGGCAGTTTGATGTAGTACTCACTCGCCCTGCCACACTGAAGATCATTGCAGTGGGCAAAGCAGTCATGTTTAAAAGCCCCGAAGAAGCAGAGTCCTTTCTTCAAGATCTTGTGACTCACTCCAATGACTGATTCCTGAGGTAGGCCTACAAGATTAACTGATTTGATTGCGATATTATTGCTGTTTGTGGCATGAATGGCTTATATAATTATTGAAGTGATTCCAATTAGGCCTATTTGACCTGAGTAGCTCGGCTACCTGTCTCTCATTGCCGATTAGTAGGCTATATCATCCGGTTCCAGCGCCGCAGCGAGTGGCAGCCCGACACAGCAGCTCCCGATCCCCTTGTCCTATTTTCCTTTTTTTTTTTTTTTTTACTTTTAATCTATATAGTACTTTCAGAACTTTAGCATTAGGCTTTGTAAATATGTAGGCATTATATAAGGGCTCTTAAACGGGTTGTACAATAACTAGAATGTGCGGGATGATTACCACGATTGCTAAACAACAACAGTGCTGCAGTGTCCCGCGCCTACTCGCGGGACGAGCTCCTCCAGGTCCGGTATCGACCAGTGATGTGCCCGAAGGGGATCCTGAGGGAGCTGAGGATAAAGCTGCGCGGGACTAGAGCAGGAACCATGGTGAGGAACAAGAAGACGGAGAGAAGGTGGAGATACAAGCCCCGTCTTCCCTCAGTTATCATGGGGAATGTACGCTCACTGCCCAACAATATGGATAAGATAAGATAAGATATTCCTTTATTAATCCCCCTTAGGAGAAATTCACAGTGACCAGCAGTACAGGGGATAGATGTGCAGTAAGAGCCTGGCTAAAGTCAATACACAATAAACAATAAATTAGATTAAATACAAGCTCTTAAGTCAGGTCGGTGACGAGTGAGAACCTGTATGCATACTAGTGTCCTTTATAGCTGTTTGTGGTGCAAAATGCAAAGTAGATAGATAGTGCAAATATGCGGAAAGTGCAAGGTGCAAGATATGCAAATTTATACAGGTATTCCAGGTACAACATATGAATAGACCTGGAATAACAACGGCTAGGACACAGTCCACGGTGTGTGGTGTGGTGTATGTGAATGTGAAGCTCAGTCCATTCCATTTGTCTTTTGTCTGGTGGTGTTGGAGCTTCCTGAGCCTGATGGTTGGTGGGATGAGGGAGCGCCCAAGCACTTTGAGGCACTTGGCTGGGTGAGCATGTGGCTGAACGTGTTCCTGAGTTGCTTCAGTTGCTTCAGTTCGGCATAGTGAGGCCGAGAGGGTAGTTCCGGGTCTCCAGCAGCTTTCCCCTCGTCCTCCTCACTGTCGCCGCCTCCACACAGTCCAGCTTCATCCCCACTGCAGAGCTCGCCGTCCTTCCCGGCTTGTACAGCTTCCTGGCACCACCGCTCCCAATGCTTCCTCCCCAGCACACGGCAGTGAAGAAGGTGACACTGCCCACCGCAGGCTGGTAGACCATCCGTAGCAGCCTGGTGCACGCAATGAAAGATGACAGATGGACAGTGGTTAATAATGAGATGAACAGACATAAGATGAAAATGGCTAGAAAGCTGTCTGGGGTGTGTGGTGTGGTATACAAATCCATTATCTGGTGGTGCTGGCGCTTCCGAGACGTTGGGAGCGGGTGGTTGAGGTATTGTAGAGCCTGATAGCTGATGGGATGAAAGAGCCCCCCAAGCGCTTAGAAGCACGTGGCTGAGTGAGCCTATGGCTGAACGTGCTCCTGAGTTGCCTCAGCTCGGCGTAGAGAGGGTGAGAGGGGTTGTCCAGGATCGCCTGCAGCTTTCCCCTCATCCTCCTCTTTGTCACTGCCTCCACACAGTCCAGCTTCATCCCCACCACAGAGCTCGCCCTCCTCACCAGCTTGTTCAGCTTACTGGCCCCACCGCTCCCGATGCCTCCTCCCCAGCACACGACGGCGAAGAAGGTGACACTGGCTACCACCGACTGGTAGAACATCCGTAGCAGCCTAGTGCACACATTGAAGGATCTGAGCCTCCTCAGGAAGAACAGCCTGCTCTGTCCCTTCCTGTAGAGGGCCTCGTTATTGTCAGAACAGTCCAGTTTGTTGTTTAGGTGCACCCCAAGGAACCTGCAGGTGTCCACCATCTCCACCTCTTCCCCCTTTATGGAAACCGGTAATGGGGGACACTTCCTGCGTCTGAAGTCCACCACCAGCTCCTTGGTTTTCCCTGTGTTGAGCTGAAGGTGGTTCCCGTCACACCATCCCACAAAGTTCTTCATCAGTTCCCTGTACTCCTCCTCCTCGTTGTCTGTGATGCATCCAACAATGGAGGAGTCGTCCGAGAACTTCTGCAGGTGGCATGTTCGGGAGTTGAAGCAGAAATCCGAGGTGTAGAGGGTGAACAAGAATGGTGAAAGTACAGTTCCCTGGGGTGTGCCGGTGTTGCTAGTCACCATGTCTGACAAGCAGTGTCGCAGTCTGACATACTGCGGTCTGTCCGTGAGGTAGTCCGTAATCCATGCCACCATGTCAGGATCGACCTGCATCACCTGCAGCCGTTATGCAGGTGAATCCTGACATGGTGGCATGGATTACTAACTACCTCACGGACAGGCCGCAGTATGTCAGGCTGCAACAACAAGACTACAACAACAGTGCTGCAGTGTCCCGCGCCTACTCGCGGGACGAGCTCCTCCAGGTCCGGGATCGACCAGTGGTGTGCCCGAAGGGGATCCTGAGGGAGCTGAGGATAAAGCTGCGCGGGACTAGAGCAGGAACCATGGTGAGGAACAAGAAGACGGAGAGGAGGTGGAGATACAAGCCCCGTCTTCCCTCAGTTATCATGGGGAATGTACGCTCACTGCCCAACAATATGGATGAACTATCAGCCCTCATTACTGGACAGTGCGAGTACCGGGAGTGCAGTGTGTTGCGCCTGATGGAGACATGGCTGAACGGGAATATACCAGACTGCTCAGTGGAACTAGCCGGCTTCACGCTAGTTCGGGCGGACAGAGACAAACGGAGCGGTAAGAAGTCGGGTGGCGGACTTGCTGTCTTTGTTAACTCCAAATGGTGCAACCCGGGACATGTTACCATGAAGGAAATCACGTGCACACCTGATGTCGAGCTGTTAGCTGTGGGACTTAGACCGTACTATCTGCCCCGTGAGTTCTCGGCAGCCATTGTTGTTATTGTTTACACTCCACCATCGGCTTTGGCGGCGCGGGCTTGTGACGTCATTCATTCCACCGTCGCAGACCTGCAGACTAGGCATCCCAACGCTCTTATTATAGTAAACGGAGACTTTAACCATGTAAATATATCAAAGACACTGACTGACTTCACCCAGTATGTGACCTGCAGCACCAGAGGTGATAAGACCTTGGACTTACTATATGCCAATGTTAAGGAGGCATACAGTGCAACAGCCCTTCTCCCTCTGGGCAAATCAGACCACTGTTTGATACTACTGTCTCCTATATACAAGCCTTTTGTGAGGAGACAGCCCATCACCACCAGGACTGTGCAGCAGTGGTCTGAGGAGGATAAGGAGGCCCTGAGGGAGTGCTACAGGACAGACTGGGGGATGTTTCAGGAAGACTATGGTGACGATATTGAGGGTCTCACTCAATGCGTCACAGAGTATATAAAGTTCTGTGAGGAGAGTGTTGTCCCTACCAAGAAGGCCCGCTGCTTCCCCAACAGCAAACCCTGGATCAACAGGGACATCAAAGTCCTGTTGAACCAGAAGAGGAGAGCATTCATGGCAGCAGACAATTAGGACACACAGAGGAAGATACAAAGAGAGCTGAGGAGGGCTACAGAAACAGAATTGAGGGGAAGCTGCAGCAGAACAACCCCCGAGAGGTGTGGGCAGGGGTGAGAACCATCACTAGCATGAAAACTGCTGGAGGATCACAGGAGGGGACAAAGGAATGGGCCGACGAGTTAAACCTGTTCATTAACAGATTTGACTCACCAACTGGGGCCAGATCAACACCCCATCCCCCCTCCTGCTCTACTCATCTCCCTGCTGTACCACTAGACCGGGGCATGGCAGCTTTTGCATCTCCCCTCCCAGCACCACCCTCTCTCTCTCTCCCGTTCCACACCCACAGGGAGGCTGAACCAATGTCCAGCCCAGAGGACAGTCATCCCCTCACCACACCCCCTACTATTCCTGCAACCCCAGCAATATAAACGCCAATCATCAACACCAGCCACGTGAGACGACAGCTCACAAGGATCAGGTCAAACAAGGCCAGAGGACCCGCCGACATCAGCACGAGGGTGCTCAAGATCTGCGCAGAGCAGCTGGCTGGAGTGTTCACGCATCTTTTCGGCCTCTCCCTGAGGCTGCAAAAGGTGCCAACTCTATGGAATACATCATGCGTAGTCCCTGTGCCCAAAAAGGGTCGTCCCAACGTCCCAGGGGACTTCAGACCCATGGCTCTAACGTCACACGTCATGAAGACCTTCGAGAGGTTGGTTCTGGAGCACCTCAGGCCCATGGTGCGTGACTGCCTGGATCTTTTGCAGTTTGCATACCAGACCCACATCGGCGTGGAGGATGCCATAATCTACCTGCTTCACAGAGATTATACACACCTGGAGAGGCCGCAGAGCATGGTGAGGATCATGTTCTTCGACTTCTCCAGTGCTTTCGACACCATCCAGCCAGGCCGGCTGGCTGAGAAGCTCCTGGTGATGCAGGTGAATCCTGACATGGTGGCATGGATTACTAACTACCTCACGGACAGGCCGCAGTATGTCAGGCTGCGACACTGCTTGTCAGACACGGTGACAAGCAACACCGGCACACCCCAGGGAACTGTACTTTCACCATTCTTGTTCACCCTCTACACCTCGGATTTCTGCTACAACTCCCAAACATGCCACCTGCAGAAGTTCTCTGACGACTCCTCCATTGTTGGATGCATCACAGACAATAGAGAGGAGGAGTACAGGGAACTAGTTAAGAACTTTGTGGGATGGTGTGACGGGAACCACCTTCAGCTCAACAACGGGAAAACCAAGGAGCTGGTGGTGGACTTCCGGCGCAGAAAGAGCCCCCGATTACCGGTTTTCATAAAATGGGAGGAGGTGGAGATGGTGGATACCTGTAAGTTCCTTGGGGTGCACCTGAACAATAAATTGGACTGGTCAGACAACACAGAGGCCCTCTACAGGAAGGGACAGAGTAGGCTGTTCTTCCTGAGGAGGCTCAGATATTTCAATGTGTGCACTAGGCTGCTACAGATGTTCTACCAGTCTGTGGTAGCCAGTGTCACCTTCTTCGCTGTTGTGTGCTGGGGAAGAGGCATTGGGAGCGGAGGTGTCAGCAAGCTGAATAAGCTGGTTAGGAAGGCGAGCTCTGTGGTGGGGATTAAGCTGGACTGTGTGGAGGCGGTGACAGAGAGGAGGATGAGGGGGATGCTGCAGGCGATCCTGGACAACCCCTCTCACCTTCTCTATGCTGAGCTGAGGCAACTCAGGAGCACGCTCAGCCACAGGCTCACTCAGCCACGTGCCTCAAAGCGCTTGGGGGGTTCCTTCCTTCAATCAGCTATCAGACTCTACAACACCTCCACCACTCCCAACGTCTCGAAAGCCCCAACACCTCCTGATAATGGACTATACACCACACCCCACACCTCTGGACTGTTGCCTAAACTGTTGTTATTTATGCCTTCCTACATGTTCTTAATTTACCTGTGAAATCCTGTACTTTTGCACATTTGCACATCTACTTTGCACAATTTATATCGGCACATCTATTTCTATATTTACACCTCGGTCAGACTCATCGACCAATTGCACTGTTCATCACCTGGCAATAATAGAGCTAATGAAGTCTCTTTATGTGAGAGTGATTTTGTGCAAAGAACTTCATGAACATGTTTTGTATAGCCCATAGACCAATCTAACTTGCTTAAAAAGAGGTATAATATTTCCCCTTTAAAAAGCCTATTTAAACCAGGTGTAACAACATATTTTGACAAATATAAATCAATTTAGAAACCAACAATAACAGACAAGTAAAAGTCAACAAAGCCAACAATAACAGACAAATAAAAGTCAACAAAGCCAACAATGAAAGACAAATGAAAGTCAATATAGCAGCCAGCAGTTGTTTACTCGGTCACCATGGAATCATTTGTTTCATATTGGTCTTCACCCCATTCATATATAAGAAAATGTGAAATAAATTTCACATATTGGAACAATGACAAACAAACAAAGACTAATTAGAAAATGCAATTTCACATGAGGAGTACTTGTGCATAGAAATGTCCAAGTAGTTGAGGTGGGGATCAATGTGGAGTACACTAGAACGAAGGCCGATGTGCTAGCTAGCCACTGCAATGAAAGTGACATTGTCTGTATGCAGGAGACCCACCTGGGTCCAATGAGCAATCCGGTCAACACTACCAAGTATGAAACTGGTAGCTGAGGCACATCATCCCAAGTGCAGAGCATTGTTTGTGAAGCCTGTTGGACATCCACACTAACAGCTCAGATGCCAATATAGAGTCTATTACTATCTGCCTGCCAGAGATTTCCATTACCTTGTCGTATAAACCACCTGTCAGCCACCTAAGTGCAGGAAGAAGTATTGTGTATGTGTGGGGCTTGAGTGCACTGTGTGTACATATGTGGGGCATGCATATATATGTGTGTGTGTATGTATGTCTGTATATGTATGTGCGTATGTATGTGTGTGTGTGTATATGTGTATGTATGTGTGTATGTATGTGTATATGTATGTGTATGTGTGTGTGTCTCTATATATATGTATGTATGTATGTATATATATATATATATATATATATACATACATACATACATATATATATATATATATACATTTATGTTTTTTTTTTTTTTTTTTTTTTTTTTTTTTTTTTTTTATTATTTGCTGGGCTCTTTCATTTATTTTCGTTCTTTTTCCTAATTATTATTTCATTTTTCTTATTTAGCTATTTCTTTAAGAGGAAAAAAAAACTAATTTACTTATTCCATATGGCTGCCTTCTTTCATTATATATTTACTTTACTGAAGCTCTGTTGCAATACAGCCATGCTAAGACCACTCTTGAGAGGATTTGTACATTCATTCAGATTGCTCAACTGTTAGTGAATGGCATATTAATAATATAATGTTTTAAGTTCATGATAACAATGGGGTTACAACTGTTACATAGGGGATTCGAGACTCTGTGAAAAGGTAAGAACTAGACGAAGGTAGATAGAGAGTGCCAATGTACTTGGCAGGAAGGTGCTATGTGGGTATCATGGGAGCTAAAGGGAGGGAAGTTGGGAGGCGGGGTGGGGTGGGGTGGGATGGAAGGGGTCGGTTTGGTCAATGTCATCCATTCACTGTTCTAACTTGTACTTTTGTTTCTTTTGTCATCTTTTTCTTAATTTTAATTTTGTTTTTTTTCTTTTCTTTTTGTTCTTTTGCCTGTTATTACCTCCTGTACCTGTTTTGCCAGGCCCTTCATGCTGTATTACTGATCCAAGACACCACACGCTGGATCTTGTGCTATGGCTAGCGCGACTGGCGTGGGGGCGGGCGGCGGACAGGTGGTAAGGATGCTCTCGCTCAATGTTAGTGGTATTAACGCAGCAATAAAGCGCACAAAAATCTTCACACACATTCAGAACTTAAAAGCAGATGTAATGTTTCTTCAAGAAACACACTTACTTAACACTGATCACCAGAGACTTACTAGACCTTGGATAGGACAAATATTTCACTCAAGGTTCAACCAGAAAACTAGGGGCACAGCTATTCTGATTCGAAAAAATGTTCTTTTTGCACCGAGAGATGTAATTGCAGACCCGAATGGCCGCTATACTATTGTATCTGGCACATTGTATCAAAAGCCTGTTATCTTAGCTTCTGTATATGCTCCTAATTGGGATGATCACACCTTTATGAAAAACTTTTTGTCTTCTCTCCCAAATATTAACTCCCACATGTTAATTATGGGAGGAGATATGAACTGTGTCATTGACCCCATGCTTGATAAGTCTAGTCATAAAAATGTAGCGCCTTCCAGAATGGCCCGAACACTCTCTTCCTTCATGGAACAAAACGGATACATCGACCCCTGGCGATTCTTGAACCCCTCGACAAAACAATATTCTTTTCTTTCTCATGTCCATCGGACCTACTCGCGTATTGACTATTTCCTAATTGACAAGACTCTTACCTCCTACATAGTTTCTGCTGAGTATTCACCAATAGCCGTGTCCGACCATTCTTCCGTGATTTTGGACATCCGTTTCGAACTGAAACATAAGAGCTTCAGATCATGGCGCCTAGACCCCCTATTGCTCTCCGATGCTGCTTTTCGCAATCACATATCAGACGCCATTGATTTCTTCTTGGAGACGAACCAATCAGACGATACATCTCCCACATTGCTTTGGGAGACTCTGAAGGCATTTATTAGAGGTAAAATTATTTCCTACACAGCTCATATCAATAGGTGTCGCAGGACACGGCATAAGGAATTAGAAGATGCTCTCGCTAACCTAGACACCCAACACTCCACTAATCAGTCACCTGACCTCTATAAGGAGAGATTGAAACTTCAAACTGAACTTGACCTTCTGTCAACAAGAGAGGCTGAACAATTGCTGCTGCAGTCCCGAGGCACATTCTATGAATCAGGTGACAGAGCTGGCCGTCTTCTAGCCCAACAGCTGAAGTCAAGGAACGCTTCAAATCAGATAACACAAATTCGTAGTGATACGGGTAGGATTACTTCTGACCCTGGCGAGATCAGCGACATTTTTAGAGAGTTTTACTCTCAGCTCTATTCTTCTGAGTCCCCAGATGATGGGGCCCACTTGTCACAATTTTTTGCAAAGCTAGATATGCCTAGGATATCATTGGAGGATCGACAGCTGCTTGATAGCCCCTTACAACTTTCTGAGATTACTGCCGCAATCAGATCGATGCATAATAGGAAATCCCCCGGGCCCGATGGATTCCCAGTGGAATTTTATAAAACTTTTGTAGACAAACTGGCCCCGCTAATGCTAGACATGTTTCAACAATCACGCCAGCAGGGCGCTTTGCCGCACACTCTCACACAGGCCTCTATATCCCTAATCCTTAAAAAGGGCAAAGATCCACTTAGCTGCTCATCATTTCGACCAATTTCACTTTTGCCAGTTGATGTTAAAGTTCTTGCTAAGGTGTTCGCTCTTCGTTTAGAATCAGTTGTGCCTTCTATCATTTCTGAAGATCAGACAGGGTTTATTAGACAACGACACTCATTTACAAACATTCGAAGGTTACTCAACATCATTCACACTCCACCCTCGCCATTGGACCCAGAAGTGGTCATATCCCTCGACGCAGAGAAGGCGTTTGATCGGGTGGAGTGGACTCATCTCTTCTCCACACTGGGAAGATTTGGTTTTGGGAATAGCTTCATCTCTTGGATCCGTCTACTCTATACTTCCCCCCAAGCATCAGTGTGTACAAACACACAACGCTCTAAACTATTCCCTCTTTCCCGTGGCACACGCCAGGGGTGCCCGCTTTCCCCACTCTTATTCGCGCTCGCTATCGAGCCCCTTTCTATTGCGCTGAAATCTGAAACAAAATTCCTCGGTATTCAGAGGTGGGGGACGGAACATAAAGTCTCATTATATGCGGACGATCTACTTCTGTACGTGCGTAACCCAGAGTCTTCTGTACCACATATAATGTCTATTCTGAACTCCTTCGGAACGTTCTCGGGATATAAGTTAAACATCCAGAAGAGTGAATGCTTTCCTATTATCCCTACAGCCTTATTATTGTCGCCGTCGTCCATCCCATTCCAGCTCTCTAAATCAGGTTTCAAATATTTGGGTGTGATTATAACACGGTCCATGCACACCCTAAAGGAACAGAATTTTACAGCTCTGACAGAAAGAATTAAGGCGGACCTGAATAGGTGGAGCCATTTGCCTCTTTCTCTGGCGGGGAGGGCACAAGTGATTAAGATGAATGTGTTACCCAGATACCTATACTTCTTTCAGTGTATTCCCACTTTCTTGCCCAGATCTTTTTTTAACACTGTTGACTCTACCATCTCCACATTTATATGGGCAGGCAAAAAACCCAGAGCATGTGGTCTAGGACTGCCGAACCTTCAGTGCTACTTTTGGGCTGCAAACCTACATAAGCTGCTACTGTGGTTTAGATATGGGCACAAATAAAGCGACACCTCGGGTGGGTTACCCTTCCACAATCGACCCCTATCTGCAACAACCACCTCTTTTTGCCGGCTAAGATTGACCCAAAGTTCATGATTTTTGCTGAAAGAGGCCTGAGATGTTTGAAAAACCTGTACATAGATGGATCTTTTGCTAGTTTCAATCAGTTGCGTGCCACTTTTAGGTTGAATTCCTCCGATTTTTTTAGATATTTTCAACTGCGGGACTTCGCCAGGGCTCACTCCCCATCATTCCCCCAAATACCACCTCCCAGTGGTCCGGACCATATACTTTCTGCTGCGCCCTTACCAAAGGGGCACATTTCTTATCTTTATGATCTTGTTTTACCAACCAACAAATCCATGATTGAAAAAATTAAAACCAATTGGGAGAATGATTTGCAGATTAAATTCTCTGATCAGTTCTGGGGGGAGGCTTTAGAAGCTGTAAATTCATCCTCTTCTTGTGCTCGACTTAGTCTTATTCAATTTAAAGTGTTACATAGGACTCATTATAGCAGAGCCAAACTTGCTAAGATCTACCCTGACACAGTAGAGGATAAATGTAATCGGTGCTCTCTCTCCCCATGTGACTTAGCTCACATGTTCTGGCTGTGCCCCAAACTGGTTGGATTCTGGGAAGGGTTCTTTAAAACCATCTCTGAAATATTTCAGATCCAAATTTCACCATCCCCTCACATTGCTATCTTTGGTAGACCAGAGAACATTAACACTATGAATAAGATCCAACTGAATATAACTGCTTTCACCTCACTAATTGCACGTAGGAGAATCCTGTTGCAGTGGAGGTCATCCTTACCGCCATCTTTTAAATCTTGGATAGGAGATGTCATGTCCTTCTTAAAATTGGAAAAAGTTAAATTTTCTTTGAGAGGGTCGTCTGATAGATTTTACTCTTATTGGAATCCATTAATCTGCTATGTAGATGGGCTCCCTGCGGGGGATTTTCTTCGGTAATGCTGCGCTTGAGCCCTTTCTGCTGTCCTGTCAACTGTTTAAGGTCCTGTGCCTGTCTGTCGCCCGCCCACTACTCGCTGCCTGCTGCCCAACACCCCCACCTTACATATGGGTGCGGGGGTGGGTGACATAGGGTCCTGGCTTCCACAGTAATATATGTATTGCTTAGGTACTTGTTATTTAGGCTCTTTTTTTTATGTATTATTATTATTATTTTTTTAATTTATTATTGGTTTATTTTTTTTAATTTTTTATTTGGTGTTTGATCTGATTTGATTTTACTTCTTTACCCATTTCATTTATTCATTTATTTATTTATTTTTATTTCTTTCCACCACTTCTCATTCCGACATTTGAATTGTAATTTGCAGAATGGATGTGTGGGAGGGTTGGCAGAAGGACCTTTGAGGCCCTGAGCTGGGACGGGGGAAAAAGAGAAAAAAGATGAAAATGCTATGTATCACATGCATTTGTATTGTACACTTTCTCTGTCAAATTTTCTTGAATAAAATATGTTTAAAAAAAAAAAAAAGAAGTATTGTCTTGTGATCAGGGATTTTAATTCCCATCTCACAATGTGCGGTTATGATTCTACCGACAATGATGTTATAGTCATGAGCCAGAGACTAGCACACTTAAGTGAGAAAGGAGGGCTGAATTTTTCGACGCTGCTTCAACCTCAAGAAGGCCAAAGGAAGGGATGGACAAAGCATTACTAGACATTGAACACACACCTGACAACAACACCATGTCTGTACAGTCTGTAAAGAAGACGGCTCCTGCCCACACGCTCATGGATGTTGAAAAGTGTACATTTCTGGCCTCACAGAAATCATTGCAGCTGCTGGAGTTCTACAAAGAGGTTGGAAATCAACCATTTTTGGACACCACTAGTGAGCTTGGTGATGTGACTCATGGGGAAGGAGAGGTGGAAAGCCTGGCAGAATCTTAGAGAACTCACTATAATTTCAATCTCGATAATCTCAACATTTTATGTATATTCCGACATTGTACGTATAACACTGTATATTCCGATGCGTTATGTACAATACTGTATAATACTTATATGCACTTCATTCCTACACATCTGTATCCATGTCTTTTGATCATAATTGCTACCGTTGCTACCATCAATGTGATGTATAACTCTCCACCTGTATGATGTATGGCATGGCATGCACTTTTCTCCAATGCTGTTTTTATTTTATTCTCAATTGCTGCTCTTACTTAATTCCGTGATGCCCTTATTTTAATCTATTGTACTTTATTGTATTTGATTTTTTCTTTGATTTTCCTTCATGTTGGAACGGGTATTGTCTTGTGATCAGGGATTTTAATTCCCATCTCAATTAATTCTTAATTCCCATCTCTCCAATACATTTCATTGTACAGTATGACTAAGTGATGCTGCACATTTGATAATAAACAACTGGAAACTTGAAACATCAACATGACCCAGCACAGTAAAAAAGCTTGGTCTACCATTCGGAAACTAAATTGTGATAAAGTAAGGTAACACACCACCAATTATATCCAACATAACCCCAAACCAGGTCAAGAGTCAATTTGTGACCAACAGGAGATGAGCAGAAATGCATAGGGCTAAAGGAAACATCATTCCACATTCACCAGCAACCAGTAGAACATGTCCATACTAACCAAGCCCTTCACCTTGGAGGTGTTTGAAAACAGTACTTGATACCTTGAAGCTGGGAAAAGCTGTGGTCCTTGACGACATACTGACCGAAATGATTACTCACCTAGGCCCAGCCACCAAACAATGGCTTTTGAGTCCCTGTATATATGTATCACCGACAAGCTGTTCGAGAAACTACTCCTTACTCTCCCTTACTATCCCTTCAGATAGACGCTAAGCTAATCAAAGGTCAAGCTGGATTCAGATCTGGAGAATCATGCACAGGCCAACTGCTAAACCTACCCAATACATACGGCTATTGGAAGAAAAGTGTTGCCTTTGTCGATCTGTCAGCAGCTTATGATACCATCAAACACAGGCTGCTCATCAGAAAGCTCTTCATTATGACTGCTAATGTCAAACTATGTAAGGTTATAAGATGGTTTCTTAGCTACCGGTTGTTCTACGTCACATTTAAGAATAAGAAAATAAAGTGGTTCCAATACCAACGACCAGTCCCAACCGGAAGGTTTACCTATGCAGATGACTTACCCATGGGAACGCAGCAGCATAACCTCCCAGAAATTGAGTTAACCTTGGAACGAGGCCCCTCAGATATGTCAGCGTCCTATCTGAAAAACCACCTGCACCCAAACCCTGGGAAAACCCAAGTCCGCAGCTTCCATCTGAAAAAAGAGGCTAAACAAGAGCTTGACGTAACCTGGGATGGTATAAACCTCGAAAATCACCAGCACCCTAGCACTAAGCATCAAAACAACCCCTATATGTTGTCTTTATGTCCCCTCTGGCATCGCTCTCCCCGATATCACAAAAGCTGAGCACACAAAGCTAATGATATCCGGCACTCACTTCATGAGCACTCTGCTGCCCAAAAATGGCTCAGCAGTGATGCAACTGATGCAAGGATTGCTGAATGGCAGAACCACTGGAACAGCCTTGGCAGCCAGACAACCCAATGGATGGCGAGAGGCATCACCCCAGAGGAATGCCTTGCTACCAGCCTAATGACCTACAGACTTTGTTCCCTCACTCAGGAGCTTAAACTCCACAAACAATTTCAATTTCAAGATTCAAAATTCAAGTATCTTTATTGTCAAGTATGCTACATGGCAGGCATATAGCACAGATGAAATTGCAGTCCTCTCAGACCTGCGGTGCAAAATGAACAAATTGACAATCAGACTAACAAACAGACAAACAGACATTGTACAGACAACACAGAAACACATCAAAGTACAAGTATGAAAAAAAGTGGTAGAGGTAGTGCGTTGTTGAACAGTGCAAAATATATTCAAAAGACAGTCAAAAGACAATCTAAAGTGTCAAAGTGGAGATCAGAGTTTGTGAGTGGTGGTGGGAGGGAGACAGTCTGGGGTCAGATGATGCTGGTGGGTGCGAGGTTAGAGTCTGTGGCAGGGGGCAGAGGAGGGAGGAGGGCCAGGGGCAGAGCAGGGAGGGAGTTGAGCCTCCGGACAGCCTGAAGAAAGAAGCTGTCTTTGAGCCTGCTGGTTCTGGCCCGGAGTCTCCTCCCAGACGGCAGAAGGCTGAAGATACTGTGGGATGGGTAGGTGGGGTCACCAGCAATCCTGATGGCTTTGCTGGTGAGGCGGGTGGTGTAAATGTCCAAAATGGGGGGGAGAGAGACACCGATGATCCTCTCGGCTGCTCTCACTATGCGCTGCAGTGTCTTGCGGCAGGACACGGTGCAGGCACCGTACCACACAGTGATGCAGCTGGTCAGGAGGCTCTCGATGGTGCCTCTGTAGAATGTTTGCATGATGGTGGATGAGGCCCCAGCTCTTTTCAGTTTGCGGAGGAAGTACAGGCGTTGTTGGGCTTTTTTGGCCAGTGATGCAGTGTTGTGGTTCCAGGACAGGTCTTCGGAGATGTGCACACCCAGGAACTTTGTGCTGCTCACCCTCTCCACTATAGCATCGTTGATGATCAGTGGAACATGCTGTGTGTGCATTCTCCTGAAGTCCACAACAATCTCCTTCGTCTTCTCCACATTCAGACGGAGATTGTTGTCCATGCACCGCGTAGCCAGCCTGTTCACCTCACTCCTGTACATCGTCTCATCGCCGTTGTTGATGAGACCCACCACAGTCGTGTCATCCGCAAACTTGATAAAGATATTGGAGCTGGATGTTGGTGTGCAGTCGTGGGTCAGCAGAGTGAAGAGGAGGGGGCTAAGCACACATCCTTGGGGGGCCCCCGTGTTCAATGTGATGGTGCTGGAGGTGCTGCTGCCGACCCGAACTGCCTGTGGTCTCCCTGTCAGGAAGTCCAACAGCCAGTTAAACAGGGAGGTGTTGAGTCCCAGCTGGTCCAGTTTGTGAATGAGCTGCTGGGGGATGATTATATTGAATGCTGAGCTGGTCGATGAACAGCATTCTGACATATGAGTCTCTGGTATCCAGGAGGGTGAGGGCAGAGTGGAGGACAGAGGAGATGGCATCATCGGTCGAACGGTTGGACCGATATGCGAACTGGAAGGGGTCCAGGGTGGGGGGGAGGACATAGTTTATGTGGTGCATGACTAGCCGCTCGAAGCACTTCATGAGGATGGGAGTGAGTGCGACTGGGCGGTAGTCATTGTGGCAGGAGGGAGATAACTTTTTCGGCACCGGGATGATGGTGGTGGCTTTGAGGCATGTGGGGACAACAGCCTGGCTCAGCGAGGTGTTGAAGATGTCTGTGAATACATCTGTGAGCTCCTCAGCACAGTCCCTCAGTACACGACCAGGAATGTTGTCGGGACCAGAGGCTTTCCGTGGGTTCGTCCCTCTGAGGGATCACCTCACGCTATCTGGGGATAGCGTCAACACCTGGTGGCCGGGAGGGGGTGGGGTCTTCTGTGCCGGGGTGCTGTTGTCTGCCTCAAAGCGGGCGAAGAAGTCGTTCAGCTTGTTCAGCAGAGGGGTGGAGCTGTCGCAGGTCTGCGGAGAGGGCTTGTAGTCCGTTATGGATTGGATCCCTCGCCACAGGTTCCTGGTGTCTCTGCTGTTGCTGAAGCGGTCGGCGATCCTCCTGGAGTACCATCTCTTGGCCTTCCTGATGCCTCGTGCTAGGTTGGCCCTTGCTGCCTTCAGGCCCACCTCGTTTCCAGCTCTGAAGGCAGTGTTCCGAGCCCTCAGGAGTCTGTAGACTTCTCCTGTCAGCCATGGCTTCTGGTTGGCTCGAATGCGGATGTTCTTGGTGACCGTGACGTCATCAATGCATTTCCGCATGTAGGAAGTGACGATGTCTGTGTACTCCTGGAGGTCTGTGGTGTTATTGTAGGTGGCTGCCCGTCTGAACATGCTCCAGTCGGTGATGAGGAAGCAGTCCTGGAGTCTCTCTGAAGACCTCTCAGGCCACACGCGTACCTGCTTTGTTGTTGGTCTGATGATTTAACCAGGGTTCTGTAAGCAGGCATTAACATAGTGGTGGTGTGGTCTGAGGCTCCTAGGTGGGGCAGGGGGAGGGCTTTGTAGGCTCCTCTATGCGTGGTGTAAACATTGTCCAGGATATTATTGCCACGTGTGGGAAAGTTGATGTGTCCATGGAGTTGTGGAAACACGCTCTTGGGGTTTGCATGATTGAAATCCCCAGCCAGGATGAGGAAAGCATCAGGGTGGGCTGTCTGCTGCTCTCTGATGTGCTGGTAGAGTTCATACAGTGCCTCGCTCCTGTTGTTGTTGGAGCCAGGGGGGATGTATATTGCTACCAGGAATATGGCACTAAATTCCCTCGGCAGGTAGAATGGCCGGCATTTAATAACCATAAACTCCACCAGTGTTGAGCAGTGTGTGCAAACCACAGCAGCGTCGCGGCACCAGGCATCACTGTTGTAAACACAGAGTCCCCCGCCACGAGTCTTCCCCCCCTTGATGAGCGCTCTGTCCGCCCGGTAGCATGTTAGCCTGGCCAGTTGAATGGCACAGTCCGGGATGCTGTCAGTAAGCCATGTTTCCACAAAAACAAAGGCACAACAGTCATTCACAGTCTTGATGCATGTCCGGAGTAGACGGATATAATCCAGTTTATTGTCCAGCGATCGTATGTTGGCCAGTACGATCGTAGGGATAGCCGGTCGATGAGGGCTAGCGGCTAGCTTAGCCCGGATACCTCCGCGCTTGCCCCTCTTCTGCTTCCTCATATTCCGCTTGTGGCGCCTCCACTGGCGGCTGGTTGCAGGAGTGGGGGTCGGTGTTTGAGCAGGCCGCTGGAGCAGATCGCAGTCACGTAGTATTTCCGCATCTGCTGGATTTATGTCCATGATTGTAGTTCTGCTGATGGCGAGCAGAAACTCACGGGAGTATGTGCGTCTTGCGACAGATGGACGCGACGATGACGGACATGTGCACGTATGTACACCACACAAAAAACATAAAAACACCGATTCGACGGGAGAGAGAGGAGCTGCTGCGTGTGTATGCACCGCCATGTTGGGTCGATCACTCTACTGTTCACTCTACTCATTCATTCTCCTGTTTTGGAACACCTGGTGTAGGGAAAAGGAGTTTGTTCATGATTTGGGGTCATTTGTTGGTCCCTACAATACGAAGATGCATGGCGGTAACTCGATCATTTAGTTTACCTCGGTAAAACTTGTAGTATTGTAGCAACTATAAGTATTAGCAAAGTACAGGGCTACTCCATCATTGCCCATTGCTCAATCAGTCTAGCAAAACTAACAATAAATAATGAGCAATTGCAAAGACTTACGCACACCCCTCAAGTTCCGTTGGCACATCATCTCAACAGGTCCAGGAGGAAGGCCATAAGTCTTTTGGCACGACAGAATGGTACAATAGATTTGTTCCATATTTCCCCCAAATAGTAGTCCTTAAACATGCCTTGCCAGCAAGGTTGAACTATGAGCGGGAATTGTGGTTCAGCAGCTATTTGATGAACGGCACATGCAGCATTGTCAGGTGTATGAACTCTGCAACCAGAGTGCTGGAAAATAGCGGGGACTCTGCAACAACCCATCATAACTCATCCTTAAAAAATGCCTGGAATTGATTTGATGGGCCCATTCCCACGGTGCAGTAACCAAAACCTGTATCTCCTGGTTTGTATTGGTTGCTTTCCAAAATGGGTTGATCTTTCCATCTAAAAAGACTACTGCAGAAACTATCTTGCAGATCCTCACTGGAGATTTTTGACCCAGTAGAGAAGTCCAACCTACATCTTCTCTGACTGTGGCTCACATTTTTTCATCCATTTTTTAAGCATCTTAAGAAACTGGAATGTGTGTTTATAATATAATCCACAAACCAACCTAACCAGTTGAGTGAATCGTACCCTTAAAACGGTGTTTGTGGCATACATTAGTACAAACCACAAGCACTGTGGCAAACCACTGCCCTAGTTCAATTTTGCCCTGAACTGTGGTGCTGGAGTCAACAGCGGTCACCCCAGGAGAACTTAACCTTAGCATGCCCTGCAAGAGCCTGTGAATGTTGTGCTGCAGCTTTCTGATTCTGATCCAGAAGATTCCCTGTTGAATAAGTTCAGAGCTCTTTTCATGTGCTCAGAAAGACAAGACATGATGCCAAAGAGAAGGCTTGGTACCCATCATTAGTGCTGGGGTGCAGTCTTTTAATGGCAGAACTGGCTGCAAAATGGCACAATAGGTTTATACCAAATGTTTTAATAACAATATATAAATAATAATAATAATAATAATAATAATAATAATAATAATATAAATTTTATTTAAAAGCGCCTTTCAAGTCACTCAAGGACACTACAGACAGAATAAATTAAAATCACATAATGAAATATACAAATCACATGTTAAAAAGGACCATGGTAAAAATATATATGGAAATATATGGCACTTAATGCCATATGCCAATATTTGTAAGGAACACCAGGGGCAAAATTGAGTGAAAACAGTGAAGAATGAATGGGCTTTGTTGGGGATTTTCCATACAATACAAGTTATACAGGCTAATAATTTTTGATAGTGCCATCTTGATCATCATCACCCAAGATGAGCGGAAAGCACAGGAGTCTGACATGAGGCACCCCCTGTACGGACACACAGCACCCCCATCCAGACTGAAATCCAGGGCCAGTTTCCTGCATACTGTCTGTCGCGTCAGACCAGGTCTGCGGCTGTTTGGCTAATTTTTAATTCTTAATTCCACTGGTAAGAAAATCGGGGGAAAAAAAGGGTGTTAGAGCACAGCAAGCGCAGATTGGCTGATTGGTGAGGTACATAGTAGAAGCGTGAGGCAGCTGATCAGCATCAGCTGCGCTCGTTTCCAGTAATTTGGTTTGTGCGGCAAACCTAGTGCACAGGTGCGTAATCAACTGGCTAGGTTCAGTTTGAATAGATACAGCCTGAGATGCACACGGAAGGTTGCTTTACTTGCTGGCAAAAACTTTTGAACCACTGTGCAAAAGACATCTGAAAGCTGAGGGGAAGCCGGTTTTTTACCTAGGGGAAAGACGGACCCACAAAGCCTTGATTGTCCTTGATTGTTCCTTGTGCCTTTCACTGAACTGGAACTTTTCCATGAACTTTAATAAAAAAGAAAAAAAAAAGAGGAAAACCAAAAAGGAAAACCATTGTCTTGTCAAATCCCTTTGAGTGGAATCCTGCACCTTACACCTCCACCATATGTCCTCCTTTTCAAGTTGGGGAAAACTGCACAGGGGTTAACCAAACCAAAAATCCTGAAACAAGCAAAACTGAAAAACCAGCAAAAAACAAAACAAAACCCAACAACTTGACACTGTCCTTCCTCTCCAGTCCACCAAGGAAACGGCACGGACCAACATCTGGAGGGTTGAATGGCACCAACTCAACACCCAAGCCCAAGAATGGATGGAGAGAGGAATAACACCAACTGAATGCCTCGCCAGCGGACACAACCTCCCATGGCCGACCTGGAAGACCCTCAACAGACTGCGGGTGGAGCAGGGGAGGTGCAAAGCACTGTTGAAGACATGGAACTACCACACAGAGGACAGGTATGGCTGTGGAGCAGTACAGACAATGTCCCACCTGCTGGAATGCGGCGACGCCCCCCAGTGCAGCCCCCAGGACCTGGCTGAACCGACTCCATCGGCTGTGTCCTGCTCCAGATACTGGCAAAAAGACATCTGAGATTGCAAAGGACTCAAAGAAGAAGACTAAAGTAGAAGACTCCACCCTGGCTCCTCTGTAACACTAACCTCTCCAAGCACCTCGTTATTCTTTCACTAAATTAGAAGACTCCACCATGGCTCCTCTGTAACACTAACTTCTCCAAGCACCTTGTTATTCTTTCACTAAAGTAGAAGACTCCACCATGGCTCCTTTGTAACGCTAACCTCTCCAAGCACCTTGTTATTCTTTCACTAAAGTAGATGACTCCACCCAGCCACGTTTACAGGCCTGCTGAAAAGGTCAGCCAGACGACATATCCCAAGAGGATGCCAGACCGAGTACATCCCCGGGTTGTCAGAAACATCTAGTGACCTACTCCAAGCCTATCACACGGCATACCACGAGGACCCTTTCTCCTCCACCACCACGGAACTCGGAGAGATCCTATCAAACAACTCCGGGGAAGATCGCAGGCAAGTCTGGAAGGAGCTGATAGAAAACACCAACATGACCAACAACAGCAGGAAGGCGTGGGCCACGATTCACCACCTTGGTGCAGAACATACCACATCACCAACACTTACAACAGTCACAGCAAACTCGGTAGCAGCAAAGCTGGTGTTGAACGGGCGCAGCCAAACTCGCTGAAGACCCACAGGAGAATACCGCCGGACAGTGGTACCAGACCACCCACAACCAGCAAGTGCCCTTACTTTACTACCTTGCTGAAACTTTGGAAAGCAGCAGGAATCGATGATGTACTGGCGGAAATGATACAGCACCTGGGACCAAAAGCAAAGACCTGGCTCCTAGAAATGCTGAACTCATGCATGGCAAAGAAAACCATCCCACCCGTATGGAGAAAAGCCAAGACTGTCGCTATCCCTAAACCCGGAAAGGACCCATCATTGCCAAAGAGCTACAGACCGATTTCCCTCTGCATAACCTACAAGCTCTATGAGAGGCTATTACTCCAACACCTCACACCACTTATAGACTCCAAGCTTACTAAAGATCAATCTGGTTTCCATCTTGGTCGCTCCTGTGCTGGACAGCTACTGAACCTCAACCAACACATTGAGGATGGTTTTGAGCGCAAACTCATCACCGGAGCAGCTTTCATAGACCCCACCACTGCCTACGATACTGTCCAGCACCGTGCCATGATAAGGAAACTTTTGGATATGACTGGCGACCTCGACCTCTGCCAAGTCATAAAAAGTCTCCTTAACAACAGACGCTTCTTCGTTCAACTAAACGACAAGAAGAGCAAATGGAAAGCCCAAAAGAACGGCCTACCACAAGGCAGCATAATGGCCCCTCTCCTCTTCAACATCTACACCAATGACCAATCACTCCCCCCACAATGCCGCTGTTTCATCTATGCTGACGACCTCTGCATCACCACCCAACAAAAGAGTTTTAACAAAATCGAATCCATCCTGGAAAATCCCCTCCAAGAGATTTCCACCTATTACAATAACAACCACCTGAAACGCAACCCATCCAAAAACCCAGCTATGTAGTTTCCATCTGAAAAACAGAGACAGGAAAAGAACTGAGCGTCTCATGGGATGGCCAAAAACTCCTGAACCATCCCCACCATGTGTACCTTGGAGTCACACTCGACAGGACTCTCCTTCAAAACCCACCTTCAGAGCACCAAAGCCAAGGTCAACACCCGCGATAACATTCTGCGCAAACTGGTCAACTCAAAATGGGGCGCTGATCCACCAACCATGCATACAACAGCCCTAGCCCTGTGCTTCTCCACAGCTGAGTATGCCTGCTCAAGCTGGAGCCGCTCCCACCACACCAATATGGTAGGCACGGCCCTCAACGACACCTGCCGCATCATCACGGGCTGCATAAAGACAACGTCGCTCCCATGCCTCTATGCACTGGCTGGCATTGCCCCCCCTCACATCAGATGTTCCATTATCGCCCAAGATGAGCGGAAAGCACAGGAGTCTGACATGAGGCACCCCCAGCACCCTCATCCAGACTGAAATCCAGGGCCAGTTTCCTGCATACTGTCCCTCCTCTCCAGTCCACCAAGGAAACGGCACGGACCAACATCTGGAGGGTTGAATGGCACCAACTCAACACCCAAGCCCAAGAATGGATGGAGAGAGGAATAACACCAACTGAATGCCTCACCAGCGGACACGACCTCCCATGGCCGACCTGGAAGACCCTCAACAGACTGCGGGAGGAGCAGGGGAGGTGCAAAGCACTGTTGAAGACATGGAACTACCAGACAGAGGACAGGTATGGCTGTGGAGCAGTACAGACAATGTCCCACCTGCTGGAATACGGCGACAACCCCCAGTGCAGCCCCCAGGACCTGGCTGAACCGACTCCATCGGCTGTGTCCTGCTCCAGATTCTGGCAAAAAGACATCTGAGATTGCAAAGGACTCAAAGAAGAAGACTAAAGTAGAAGACTCCACCCGGCTCCTCTGTAGCACTAACCTCTCCAAGCACCTCGTTATTCTTTCACTAAAGTAGAAGACTCCACCATGGCTCCTCTGTAGCACTAACCTCTCCAAGCACCTCCTTATTATTTCACTAAAGTAGAAGACTCCATCATGGCTCCTCTGTAACACTAACCTCTCCAAGCACCTCCTTATTCTTTCACTAAAGTAGAAGACTCCATCATGGCTCCTCTGTAACACTAACCTCTCCAAGCACCTCGTTATTCTTTCACTAAAGTAGAAGACTCCACCATGGCTCCTCTGTAGCACTAACCTCTCCAAGCACCTCCTTATTCTTTCACTAAAGTAGAAGACTCCACCATGGCTCCTCTGTAACACTAACCTCTCCAAGCACCTCCTTATTCTTTCACTAAAGTAGAAGACTCCACCATGGCTCCTCTGTAACACTAACCCCTCCCCCCAACCAGATTTCATTGGTTGATTTAAAAGAAAACACAATTTTAATTGAGGGTTCGATTGTGGTCCTATAATGTCCAAGACAACTAGCTAGTTGTGTTTTTTTTATTATTACCTTTCTGTATTTACCACTTTTGGTCAATTAGTTACTATTTTAATCTACATTTTACAAGTTATAGAAGTATAATAAATCACCATCTGGGAAATTTCTAAAATTCTGGCTTCTTTCTATGATAAAAAACTATATTTTAACAGTTTAATGATGCTTATATGTATTATACACTGATAAAAACACATGTCAGTGTTTTGTAATGAAAACTTATACAAGCAATAATCTGTTAATTAACAAAAAAAAATATTTAAATGGAATTTTATGTTTATTCACAGTTACATGGCTTTCATGTTATTTTACAATAAACATGTAAATTCACATTCTATTTTTGTAATTGTATCAGTATTTTCCTATTTTTTGAATGTACAGAAAATACTTGTATACATTAACAGGGAAACCCTGTAAAATTACAGGGTTTTCTTTTACAGTTAATGGTATAATATGTCATTTTAACTATTTGACTATTATTACAATATGAAATACATATGAAAGCCCTCAGCACACATTTGACGTTGTTACAAGAAACGAAGGAAAATAAAATAGCGACCATCCAATTAAATGGTGTAAAACAGAACAAAATCATTTAAGGTGAAAACAAAGAGAAATGCTTGTGATAACAACAGCATATATGCTGATGCTGAGTGAAAACTGAATGCAAGACGACAACAAAACGGAGGAAAGAGAGGTAGAGGGAGGGTGGGAAGCAAGAGAAGGGGGACTTACTAAGCCGCCGTCATTTGCGTGTGTGTGTGTGTGTGTGTGTGTGTGTGTGTGTGTGTGTGTGTGTGTATGGGGGGGGGGGGCACAATTCCGCGCACACTCACCATCTTACACATACATGCACACACACACGTACACATACTGTGCTGAGCGGCAGCAAGGAGCTTTAAACGGCTTTTGAAAAAGGAAAGGGAGACAAAAGGACTGTAACCTGCTGTAATGGAGGACAACATGGATGATGCCCAGAGCCAGAAAGGTAAGGGTGCAATTACAACAATTAGAAAGAGCCATCCGTTTTAACGTGCATTCCTTCATTTTAGGAAAGTGTCGGTGATGCATCCGCCTGCAAGAGATTAGATGTCTTTGTGTCTGATGCAGAGTGAAGGGAGAGAGGAGGGAGGGGGGAGAAGAAATACAAACATTGTGGAAATGCAGAAACCATTTCAGCGTCTAATCAGCGTCGATTTCCTCTTGATACATTTGTTTGTGAATAAAATCTGAGAGGTTGGCCCTGGTCTGTGCTCATTATAGATGCATTGACTGCATGTGACAGTATTCAACGCATATTTATGTTTTTTTTTATTTTATATTCTGCCATATATCTGATGTTAATCAACAGACAGAAAGGAGTGTTAGAAAATGCATGGTTTTGGATTGAGGGCTAGGAGACAGCACACATCAAATAGTCAGTGTTGTTTTGAAAATAGGGATGCATAAGATGAAGGGGAAAAGGGAGGTGGGAGTGGCATGAGGGAGAGAGAGAAATGGAGGGAGGCAGAGAGGGTGGTCAGGGGAAGGAGGGGTGAAAGAGGGGGAAAAAACGATTAAATATTTGTTTGAAAAAGGTTTTTTGGTGGGGGGTTAGCCAAGCCAGTGATTGATGCTTCCATTGGACTACTCTTTGTTAGGCTCCATTGTTACTGCTTCACGCTTGTCAGAACGCCTCTCCTCGTCTTTCCTCGCCTTTCTTCTGTTATTGCCTACATTTTGTCTCTTTCTCTGTGTTACCATCTATATATGTTTTATTTTAATATCTCGCTCTTTTTTACTGTCTGAATGTTTCTGTCTCAATTGTTTTATTTTCTAATTTGAACACACCCTCTGCTGTTCCTCAAGCGTTTATCTCTGCATTACATCTCCATGTTGTTCTGTGCATCTCTTCATACCCTCCCCCCCCTCTGTCCTCACCCTTCATATCTTCACCAGTCTGTGGAGATACTGGACACAGGGAGAGATGTCTTACCTTACCAATGCCATCCCTCGATGGCTATGGTGAAATGAGACCTCAAATCAAATCGTTTTTTTCTTTGGTGCTTTCTGTTTTTTTTAATCCATTAAGTTCACTGCAGTGTCCATTCTATCTTGGAAATATTGTTGTTGTAAATGGCATAAAATATGGGCGTGTCCCAATGCTGGAGAAAATCTGTTATATGTTCCCAAAAACAGACCCAATGCCAATGTTGGTACACCATATGTAGTAGTTGACGTTGCTTTTACAAAAATGCATTTTGATTCAATAATTCATTAATTGACAGTGTTTAAGCATTGTATCCATGGGAACAAGGTTGTGGCCTAGTCTTCTGTAAGGCAATAGGTGGATTCACCGATTTTTTTCTGGAGGGAAACAGCTTGAGCCAATCAGAAAACAGACTTAGATATAGGGATGCTTGTGGCAAACACATTATTTGTTTTGAACAAACGACGAATATGTTCATTGTTTTTAATATGTACCTTTCCAGTTTCCATGTGCATATAATTTTATATAAAACATAATTTTGGGGACGAAAAACCTGAAACGTATGCATATTTTATTTTTTTATCAGCCAATGAAGCAATAAAAAAGGAGATGCATTTGAAATTAGATGCATTCACGAGTTGAAGGAATAGTAGGCCTATCGATCTGAGTATACTATGAATGACAAGTGGGAAATGGTGGTGGACTGTAATTAAAATAGAGAGCTGGATGTGATGAATCATAATCTCGATGCCTCTGGTAATGTGGTAGGTCTAGTAAGTATGGTTCAAAGAGTGGTAAAGATTCAACACCAATGAGTTTATTCAGAGATGCAAGGTAAACGGACATGCACACTGGAGCTGGTTCATGAAGCATCTGCCGAACCAAGGTCAATCACTCTATATTGGTATGGGCAGAATGACTATATGGCTGTAGGGTCTGATTCTTCATCTCCTGGCACTTGACCACTTTATGTGTGGAAGCAGAAACTAGTCAGAACTGGTATTAGCGGTTAGCGCTATGAATGTGTGGTCCAATGAGTTAATAACGTTAGCTTTGATATCATGCAGACTAATGACGTAATAGAATAACTGAATTTACGTCAGATGGAAACTAAGATCAAGTTTAGTTAACGACCGCTTTTCATTACCTACTTTTTTTGTTGGAAGTGGGGGGCTAAAGAAAGCATGGCATCATCAAACATGTTTTCAAGAAAGATCTGTTGCATACATTTATTTAGTTAATTATAGTTATAATTTAAACACTCAACCATTTGCTAATTTCCCTCTCTATTTTTGATGTTTAACCCTGAAGCAAGTCTCCCTGCTTTAGGCAATTCATTCAACTAAAGTGAGAGACACAACTACAATTTTCAATTTACAATCTTACCTGAATATATAAAAACTTATGTTACATAAACCATCTAGCTGCCACGATCACAAAGCTAAAACAGCCTGTTGCCAAATTAACACATAGCTCAGAAGATCCATCAAATCAATCACCAAATCTTGCTGCTTCATGGCCCCATCTCTTCTCTGTATACCATTCCGCTGTCAGTATTTTGTTACAGACCACTAATAAATAGCAACTTGGTGGTGAACTGAATAAGTCAATACAAATGTACTTACATGGCCAACCTATTGGGAGAGGAGAGTGTATGAGAGAACAACAGATGAAAGCAAGTGTATGATGAAGTAGAAAAAGACGGAAGCCGACAGTAGAAACCTATTAAATGAATATAGCTGACAAATTGTCAAGTAACCATAATTGGAAGAACAGAGCAAAATGATAATGAATTCTGATAAAATAGAGAATGATTTAAAGACAGATTCCACATGAACTGGTTCATATTTTGCAACCAATAAATGAATTGCTAATGTATACATTGTAAAATGTAAACACTGATCAACATACAGTGTCGGACTCAGTTTCCCTTGTCAAAGGAGAAAAATTGTGCTTGTCTCAAAATATTATGTTGTTCTTGTCTAGAGACCTTGTATGTTCAGTGTTTTCAACATGGCAACCCGTGTGAGCTTTTAGTCTGTGGAGGAGGGGACGGCAGAAACAACTCTTCGATATTGTGAACTTGGACTGCATTATATACACTATAGGTGTCAATGTTACATATAGCATCTTTAAAGTGTATGTGACAATATTACCCTCACCATTGTTATCCTGATCTTCACCATACTGAACACTTGATACTTCAATTTTACTTTATTTATAAATTTGATTTGCTAATCAAAACAAAACATTTTGAAGTTCAAATTCTGCCATATATCCTCTTTGCCTTTAACCGTTCTCTCAATCTCAATTATGAGGTATTTAACACACTTCACAAGACACTCCAACATGTTTCATTATATGCTGAGGATATTGTATGATAGTGACATAATGTCCCTTGATAAAACAGAACCTATTTGTACATTATACAATGGTATTATTCATTTGAACGTACATATATGCATATGAGTTGGGAGTGTTCAGAGGTGAAATGTTATATTTCTCAAAAATGGTATTATGTTTTGGAATTCTGCTCACTCTCTTGACATTGTCTAACAGAAATGTACGTTTTTTTTAGCTTTCACTAGATCGATATGTCAAAGTACACATATATGTGTTTATTACTTTTGCATTAAGCACAAGTGTTTTCTTGTATTAATCTGAGACTATGCTTTAACATTGACACATTTTTTTGTCGCTATTTATTCTGGGTTTAACAAAGCCACAAAATCCGGACCCTGAAATCCATACCAAAAAAAATAAATTAACAATTTACATGTGCATTGTTTGTACATTTGACTAGCAACTCCCAAGACATACACATTAAGTCACTTGGTATACACAGGTAGAATACTACACAATGTACACACATGCAGCATGTTTATGTAACATATAGCATACATCTTAAATGAGACTATACAGACAGTTAAAATCACTGACTAATAAAGCAGCATTCTTACCAAGCACTTGAGTTGAAAGTGTGTGTGTGTGTGTGTGTGTGTGTGTGTGTGTGTGTGTGTGTGTGTGTGTGTGTGTGTGTGTGTGTCTGTGTGTGTGTGTGCGTGTGTGTGTGTGTGTGTGTGTGTGCGTATGTGTGTGCGTATGTGTGCCACTTCACAACCTGAAAAGACAAATACAAAATAGTTACAAAATAGGCCAATATGTTGGAGATGACAGATTTGACATGGCTGTTGAATAAGACATCTTAGTATAAGTATCCAAAGTTCATTATAAACACTTCTCTAAAGAATTACTGCACAACCATTTGTAACATATTTCAATAAGGGTACATTTACATTAGTGTACATTTACAACACTAATTAACCATTTACATTATTTAAAGAAGCAATACTAATAGTTAACTAATGGTCTGGTAATCATTTACTAATGGCATTCATGTTTACCTCATGGTGTTCATGTTAACTAAGGTAATGGTGTTCAACTAAGGTATTCATTTATACATTATACAAACAGATTAAGAAATGAACTTATTGTTAATAAATGCTTAGTTAAGTTTTACCCAGACATTTCTTCTTGTGGTAACCAAACTTGTTTACTATACAATTTTTGTCTTTAGTTACTTTTTGAATCCTGGTCAGCAGCAGTGACATTAATGTTGTTGCTATACCCAGGTCAGTTTGTTATAATATGTGATATATTATTATTTAAAAACACTTGTTTATCATGTACTTTTCTCAAATAAAAATATTACAAAATGTAGCAAAATACATAATCATCAAAATGACAAATTACAAATGTGAGAATTAATGTTGTGAGAGAAATAAGTGTTGTTTCTTGTTGTAGCGTGACTCTACGGGGTTCTGTTTAGGAAGTATATTATGTTCCATGGAACAAGAACAAGGCCTAAGCAGCCCGGCCCTCTGTGTGTCTTTGTGTTGATCCTCATCGCTTCCACTTCACTGCTCCTAGCTGCCCTTCTGCTACCCCACCCCCGTCAGTCCCCTATTCTCTTCACACCAATTGTGTGTTCCCCCAACTTGCTTGCTGCTGCTTCCCTCCTCCCCCCTTTCTCCCTCCCTCTTTCTTGCTCTCTCTCTCTCCCTCCCCTTCTCTCTCTCTCTCTCTTTCTCTCTCTCTCTCCCTCTCTCACTAATCTCCTCATCGACTATCTCTCCATCTGTCGCAGCCGTGTCAAACAGGAGGCTCCCTGGGGATACACCTGATCCCGCGAGACTCACAGACAAACTAACAGAAGGACAGACAGACCGAAACAAATACAGATTGACAGTTGCACAGGCACACAGTACTTTCCTCATGATCGTGTCTCCCTGATGATCTATGGGTTCATAGATCATTAGGAAAGTACATCCATTGTCAGAATCAGGGTGTCTAGCTCAGAGGCGATTACAATGTATACATTTAATTTTCAATGGCGTTACCAAAATACATTAACAGTACATGTTAAAGTTGAACTGCCATTAGCTTTTAGCAGAACTCTTGAATATTTTCTGCCAAGCCAATTAAACAATGCCCAATGCATCTAAATGTAAGAATACAAATGGACAGGATGGGTTCATCAGCTGTGATTTCAGCTGATTGCTGCCCTGAAACAACACAGAATAATGTGTGGGGGCAGCACCTCATGCACACAATAGAACGACACAAAGCTCGGAACAAATAAGCATAGTCTATCCATCCCTTTCTCTCTCTCTCTCTCTCTCTCTCTCTCTCTCTCTCTCTCTCTCTCTCTCTCTCTCTCTCTCTCTCTCTCTCTCTCTCTGCCTCTTTCTCTCTCTTTCTCACCCTCTCTCTACTGCAGAGTGTACAGTCAGTGTGTGTTTGTGTGTGCAGCATCTGTTTGTGTGTGGGTTTGGGTGTGTGTGTGGGTGTGTGTATGTGTCTCAACATGGTGCTCAGGTTTAATTGACCAGCCTTGTTGTCATGACAACCACGGGTGTGGTGGGAGCTCACTGACCCACTTTGCCTGTAGTGTTGTCATGACAACGAACAGGGCTACGTCAAGACCTACAGCTACACTCCAACACATTCATGCAAATTGTGATTTTCATACACACCTACAGTAGAACATTTATTATTAATACACCTCAAGATGTAGATATATTTTTCTCTTGCACACACACATGCACCCTGGAATACATGCGTGTGCGCACACACACACACACACACTCTGAAACAATGCCATATTCCTATCAATGCAGACATTTGTCTTTGTGAAATGTTCATATTGTATTACAGTACATATAGTACATATGTGTCAGTATATATGTATGTCTGTCTATGCATGTGTGCGTACAACGTGAAGTACAGTTACAGTGTTTATTTGTTGTTATGCATTTCCATATTAGGAAATAAATAGTGACCGAATGAATAGTGAGAAGAGTTTGTTCATGTGTGAGTGTGTGTGTTTGTGTACGTGCGTCTACGTGTGTGTGTGTGTGTGTGTGTGTGTGTGTGTGTGTGTGTGTGTGTGTGTGTGTGTGTGTGTAAACACATACACACACACTCAGCATGTGCTAACATGATGAGTGTATTGAAACTGGCATATCCCAGTGCAATTGATGGCTGTTAATTGCCATTAGAGCTCTGATGGAGCAGTAAGCTAAAAACTGTATTTGTACACATCATATCATGTATAGATGCAAGGCCCCCATCTCTGAGATCATAGCAGCAGCAGTGAACTGTTTTCTCATAGTCCATGTCACATGCATTGCTCTGCCTTTAGAAACCATTTTCCTGTACACCCGATGTACATCATACTTCATTTCATTAAGTGCAATGTGTTCTAGCTGCTGTAGCATTCAACATTGTCACCTTTCCCTCAGCCAAACAGTGAAGAGAAAGTTTAGAATATAATGTTATAACCTTAACCCTACAACACAGTTGGTTCTGTCTATTTCAACCACATATTTGTTATGTATACGTGACCCAAGACACCCCCCCCCCCACACACCCCCCCCCCCCCCCCCCACACACACACACACACACACACACACACACACACATACACACACACATACACACACACACACACACACACACACACACACACACACACACACGCACACATACACACACACACACACACACACACACACACACACACACACACACACACACACCATCACTCTATCATTCTACTCTGCACTCTTCAGGCATTGGTCCTCAGGGAATATGTGGGAATTGCTAATTAAAGTGCATGAGAGAGAGAAGGAGACAGGGAAAGAGGGAGAGAGAGAGAGAAGGGGAGGGAGAGAGAGAGAGGCAGGGAGGGAGAAAGGGAGGAGGAGGAGATGTATCACATTATTTTTAACCATTTTGTGGAGGAGAGACATTATGTCTCAGCAAGTACTGATGCAACTGTACCAGGGCAGCAGCTGATGGCTCATTGAGAAAGATGATTGACAAACTGCATTTCTACTGGTGGGTCATCATATTCTGCATTACTTGCACATGGACAGGATTTTCTCTTGATGTGGATTTGTTTCTCTACTTTCTTCAAGCATTTTTATACCATCAACTTTTCCTCATCTAACCTCTCATTGGCAAAACAAATACCATTGGTAACTGAAATGACAAATGAAATACAATAAGACTTCCTGTGCCATGATCATCTTTATGGTAACATCTTGTGTATCTTAAGGGATGCTGTCCAGGTGTCAGGAGGTGGTCCTGGAGAACACTTGTAGCATCACAACATGTTTCTGCTGCTTCTGCAGGCTGTAAGGAGTGCTGTGAGCGCTGTGTGGGCAGCCTGCCATGGGCCTCCCTCATCGCCACCATCCTGCTCTACATGGGCGTGGCCTTGTTCTGTGGGTGTGGCCATGAGGCTCTGACTGGCACCATCAGCATCCTCCAGAACTACTTTGAGCTCATCAAGAACCCTGAGGCCCTGCTGGATGTCTTCACCATGTAAGTGACTGAAGTAACAACGTGCTGACGTTCTGCTTGGATTAGCCTTGATTTCCACTCTCTCTTGTGGAACTTTTGTTGTAAGAGAGCCAAGATGAAGACATAACATTTTGGAGGCTAATCACAAGTCACAGGTGTCTCTGGAGTTGTGATTGGGCCGATTGGTCTTGACAAGGGTAGAAGGATGGGACAGGCTCAATGGACCAACGGCTGGCTGCAGCCATGAAACCAAATTCAAAAGGAAGTGAGTGAGCTGGATAAGTGAAAGCAATACCTTGGGTCAGGCCAAGGTGGGATTAGCTGGTCAAGACTAATGGCATTAAAAACTGAATGTGTTTATCTGTTTATTTGGAAATCAATATTTAAATATTTAAAACATATTTAATTAAAATATATTCTCTGTGTACACACAACCATGACGTTCTATTTGTGGAAATCCTGATAATATTACTTTTGGTACTTTCCTTGTCCATACTTGGGGCTCTTGAGTTGCAATATTATCAGCACAACATTAACAGCACAGTGTTAAGGACTAATTGTTCAGGGCTAAGATTGCTGACTTGGCTTATTTGAGCACTTATATTATCAGCAAATATCAATCAATATCAATACTTAGTTTGAAAACGCTGGGGGGGCTTTTCAAACCTGACATCTATTGGCTGTAAGGAGAAAAAAGGGTGAAAGCATGTTATTTACAATGATAAAGAATCATTTAAATGAATAATTTAATACAAAATATTTGTATTATGTGTTTTCTTAAGACATTAAACATGAATTCACATGTTTTGCATTGCATGTGATTTTGCATTCTCTGTGTGTTATGGCTTGGACCATAACAAGGACTCTCCATGCCACACCTGCTCACCAGAAACTGATCCAAGAAAGTGGCAGAGAGAGAGAGAGAGAGAGAGAGAGAGAGAGAGAGAGAGAGAGAGAGAGAGAGAGAGAGAGAGAGAGAGAGAGAGAGAGACACACACACACACACACACACACACACACACACACACACACACACACATACACATACAGAAAGAAGGATAAAACCTTAAAATTATGAAAATGTGCATTTATTTATAACCAACAAAGGCATTGTACACATATTTTGTACCAACCAGGGTGACTCCTGTGCTGCCTAGTGAAGTAGGCATGCATCCCAAAGAGCTGCCTGAACGCATCACGCATCCTGCTGACACGTGTTGGAAACTGTGGGCCTTTGCAGGGAGGGGGAACTTATGGCTCTGTTCCGTTCCAAGATCTGCTCCCAAATGGCTCAAAATAACTTGTTTGAGATACTATGAGAGGCAGGAATGCATGACCATTACTAACATTACATACATATCACTCAACAATGTGTGTTCCTTTTGAATGTGTGCTGGCTGCACTTGAATGGAAACACACAAGGTTATAAAAGGTACCATACTTCTAATCTTTGGTGGTAAAACAGTAAAATACTATATACATATCAAAGTATTCCTAAAGCTTTTGTTGAGCTCTATGCTGTGTGTGTGTGTGTTTGTGTGTGTGTGTGTGTGTGTGTGTGTGTGTGTGTGTGTGTGTGTGTGTGTGTGTGTGTGTGTGTGTGTGTGTGTGTGTGTGTTATATGTGTGCCTATGTGTGGTGTGTGTGTGTGTGTGTATGTGTGTGTTTGTGTGTGTGTGTGTGTGTGTGTGTGGTGTGTGTGTGTGTGTGTGTGTGTATGTGTGGTGTGTGGTGTGTGTGTGTATGTGTGTGTATGTGTGTGTGTGTGTGTGTGTGTGTGTGTGTGTGTGTGTGTGTGTATGTGTGTGTGTGTGTGTGTATGTGTGTGTGTGTATGTGTGTGTGTGTATGTGTGTGTGTGTGTGTGTGTGTGTGTGTGTGTGTATGTGTGTGTGTGTGTGTGTGTGTGTGTGTGTGTGTGTGTGTGTGTGTGTGTGTGTGGTGTGTGTTTGTGTGCGTGTGTGTGTGTGTGTGTGTGTGTGTGTGTGTGTGTGTGTGTGTGTGTATGTGTGGTGTGTGTGTGTGTGTGTGTGTGTGTGTGTGTGTGTGTGTGTATGTGTGTGTGTGTGTGTGTGTGTGTGTGTGTGTGTGTGTGTGTGTGTGTGTGTGTTCTGTTCTCTCCACAGCGTTGACATCCTGAAGTACATTATCTATGGGCTAGCAGGAGGGTTCTTTGTGTTGGGTGTGCTCCTGCTAGTGGAGGGCTTCTTCACCACCGGGGCCATCAGGGAGCTGTACGGGGAGTTCAAGATCACAGCCTGTGGACGCTGTCTCACAGCATTCGTAAGAATGGATTGACTTTCAAATCGCTGCAGAAAACTTGAATGTAAATTAAATGACAAACATGAATGGAGATGAATTTGAAATGGATACGAAAACATAATCCATGTATATGGAACTCCTTGAAACTGGAAATTGCCTCATATATTTAGTCAAATATAAAATGTATTTGTAAAACAAGAAATAGTAAGTCGCTTTGGACAAGCGTCTACTAAATGCCCCTTTAGACATGTATAATATCGTTTGTGTAGAGTTCTGATGTTTTCCATTGTAATCTTTTTCCAGTGACTTTCTTACTGTATTACCAGCAATGAAATGTTTCACCTTCTTATGACAAATGTACTCTTTGTAAGTCCCTTTGGATAAAAGTGTCTGCTAAATGCTCTAAATGTAAATGTAAATGTAAATGTAATGCTTGAGTTTAAATAGAGATTTCTCTCTATAATTTTCGACTGAACAGCCTTTTCTTTCCTCCTAAACAGCTGATGTTCTTGGCCTACCTGTTCTTCCTGGTTTGGATCGGTGTGACGGCCTTCACTGGCCTGCCTGTCTTCATGTTCTTCAACATCTGGTCCATGTGTCAAAACGCCAGCCTGGTGGACGGAGCCAACCTCTGCCTGGACCTCCGACAATTTGGTAAAAGGGGGCGTGTGTATGTTTGTTTGTTTCTTTGTTTGTGTGTGTGTGTGTGTGTGTGTGTGTGTGTGTGTGTGTGTGTGTGTGTGTGTGTGTGTGTGTGTGTGTGTGTGTGTGTGTTTCTGTGTGAGTGTGTGTGTTATGATGCTGATGTTGTTGTGGATTTTCTTGCAGGAGTGGTCCCTATCTCAGAGGAGAGAAAAGTGTGCACAGGATCTGAGAAGTTCTTCAAGATGTGTGAATCCAACGAGGTGAGGGGAAAGTGAAAGAGAGAGAGAGAGAGAGAGAGAGAGAGAGAGAGAGAGAGAGAGAGAGAGAGAGAGAGAGAGAGAGAGAGAGAGAGAGATTGAGTAGGTGTGTGTATCAGAAGATATGCTATTGGTTACGCTATTTGTTGCTTATAATACTACTGAATGTGTCATGATTATTTGGCTCACATACAAAAATAACCCTCGCCTCCCCTAAAATAAGTATGAACAAAATAAATAAACAATAATAACAAAATATAGCAATCAATCAGCCCTCTTCCTTTCCCCTGCAGCTGGACATGACCTTCCATCTGTTTGTGTGCGCGCTTGCAGGAGCAGGAGCTGCATCCATCGCCATGGTAGGAACCATAATGAACATACTGACCATACTGTAGTCTGTGAAGATCACATTATGACTCCATACCCAATCTAACAAATGGAGCCAAAGGGTTTCAAAAGACAACAGACAAAGAGTGAGGGACATATGACTCCATACCCAATCTAACAAATGGAGCCAAAGGGTTTCAAAAGACAACAGACAAAGAGTGAGGGACATAAAGTAGGCAAAAAGTGAAACGCCTTTTCAACCAGTTTCCATGGAAACAAAGGAGTTGATAAATTGCGCATGTGTTTCAGTCTGTGTCTCTGCCAGCAACTACCGGTAATCATGCATATTTCGCTTTTATTAAAAATATATTACATTATGAGGTACAAATATGTTCTCTAATTGCCAAGCCACAGACCAAACAGCATTTAGATTTTATTCTGAAAATGGATTTCATACCTAAAAGCTTGGAAGATTATCTAAGGTACCCAGTATCTATTGGGTACTGTCTGGCTGTGGTGTTAAATCTAGTCTAGGATATTTCAGTGAGTGATGTTTCCAATCATTTGCTCATATTTTCACTTACCTGTGAAATTATTGTGGTGTCCACCCCATAGGCACAAACAAGCCACTCACATTTTCTAAACCACTAGATTTTCTTGCAAAATCGGACCTTTTAAGCCTTCCAATGAGCTCCCCATTCATCCCTGAACCAAAGGACCAGTCATAAGTGCAATGAAGAAAAGAGCTTTAAATTCACTGGGGCAGATATAATAGCTTGAGTCCCATGTTCAACGTTAGCAGTGATCCTGCTGTCCTGCGAAGGAGCGTGGAGACAGTGAGGAGGCCTGACCATGTTACTTGATTCCAGAGACTGGAATTAAGATAGAAAACTGACAGAAGACAATTATGCACTGCCTAAGGGACAGCGAATATATTTATATATATATATACAGTATATATATATATTGTTGTTCTCCCCGTGCTTGCGTGGGTTCTCTCCGGGTACTCCGGCTTCCTCCCACAGACCAAAAACATGCAGGTTGGGGATTAGGTTAATTGGTGTCTCTAAATTGACCATAGGTGTGTATCTGAGTGTGAATGGTTGTATGTCTCTATATGTTAGCCCTGTGATAGGCTGGCAACCTGTCCAGGGTGTACTCCACCTCTCGCCCGTTGCAGCTGGGATTGGCTCCAGCCCCCCCGCGACCCTCGTAGAGGATAAGCGGTTTCGATAATGGATGGATGGATATATATATATATACCATGACGTCATATTGAAATCAATCTCCATCCTATTCACATCGCCCTCTGCTGGGGATGTAGGGTATTTTTATTTTATTTTTTTTATTCATATTATTATTTACACAACATGGCTTAATGCTCCTCGTTGGCTAGGGCCTTATTATTCAGTCTGAGAGAATGGGATACATGCATGATTTCCTCCTCTGAGGTATTAACATAATTACTCCATCATGTCGGTAAACAGATTCCTTCCAAACACTGATGTCTTGCAACCCTTTGGCCCGCCACTGGCCCCCTATAGGTCCACTTCCTCATGGCCCTGGCGGCTAACTGGGGCTACCTGAAGGATGCCAGCAGGATGCAGAAGTATGAGGACATCAAGTCCAAGGAGGAGCAGGAGCTGCATGACATCCACTCCACGCGCTCCAAGGAGCGCCTCAACGCATACACATAAATGTGGAACGCAAGACGACACCTGCACACATGGGATGGCAGACACACAACCACCATGACCCACACACACACACACACACACACACACACATGCATTCATACAGAAGCAGAGCCAAGATCGGTTCTCAGACAACAAACATAATGCTGAACACAAAAGTACACAAAGGTATACAAAATATATTACACACACATGCACGCACTCAAACAAAAAAACAACCTCACTGCCTACACATATTCAATTGATCTCTTTCTCATCCTCCTTCTATCCCACTGTCTCTCCCTCTCCTTCTCTCCTCTCTCTTTCTCTTTCTCTCTCTCTCTCTCTTGCTCTCTCTCTCTCACACACACACACAAACGCACACACATACACATACACAAGCACCTACATGGATGTGATTGAGTTCTTGGTGTCGTGTGGTCGTGGGGGGGGGGCAGTGTTCTGTAGTGGTGTCATGCTGTGCTGTGTAGTTCGCCACATTCCAACAGGTGTTACGCTGAAATGTTATTCCCCAGGGAAGATCTGTAACATCCACCTTCACTCACTTTCTAGTCACACCTCTACTCCCCCTCCCCCCCTCCCCCACCTCCTCACCACCTCTCTCCCAATTTTTGTGCTCTGAAAATTCACAATCCAGTGATGCTGTTGACCTTTGTTTATCCCCCCCCCCCCCCACACACACACACACATGCATCCCTTCATCATCCTAACCTCTCCCTTGTACAGACATGATTGTGATTCCTCTAAAACAAAGCACATCTCAGTAGCACAAAAAGTCAGAGTCTGTATACATGTAAACCTCTTTTCCCCATCCAGATGATTATTTGTATTTGGGTGTCATGTTAGCAGTGTGGGTGCAGCGATGTGCTGCTGGTTGCAGTGTGGATCGGCGGGCAAAAAGGGAGTGAGAATTGCAACACTTTTTTGTCACATTTTTGTGTAAGGATTTTTTATAGTTTTGTACATGCACATGCGCATATATGCGCACACATACACACGCACACACACACACACACACACACACACACACACACACACACACACACACACACACACACACATACGCACGCACACACACACACACACACACACACACACACACACACACACACACACACTGAACTTCATAAGACCTAAGGTGGCCCTGTAAGATCCCTATCCGCGCCTGAATGAAGACAAACGGGATCCAAAATGGTGAGAATGGTGATGACATTAGTTTCACACCTGACTTTCACTGTGGCATAAAGACATGTTCACATAAAGATAAGCAAACACTTGCTAGCACAAATTAAATGATGAACCAAAGTAAATTAATTGGTGATGAATTAGTAAAATGATTTGGTAATAGAATCCTTCTAAGCCCCCGTTCTCTCGATCTATATACAACTTGTTTGTATATGATGGTCATAGTATAGATGTTCTTCTTGTTCCATTGGTTGCATAGTTGGAGTTTCATTGGCTTGGATCACTGAGGTGAAATGTACTGAATATATCGTACAGTGCTTGTAATGTTGTCATGCACTGATGTTTATTGAAATGATGTTTCTCTGTCAGCCAATAGAGATGGGACTGGTGGCCGTGATGACAACAGCAGCAACAACAATGATGATGATAGTGATAATGAAGTATGGGTCACTGTGGGACACACACACACACACACACACACACACACACACACACACACACACACACACACACACACACAAACACACCAGACAAACAGTCTTTTCAACACTATCATCACCTTGAGCCATAGCTTTTTGTCGATAGCATTTCACTGGTTTATTAAAACCTCAAAACATTTTAAATGTGATATAGTTATTTAAAATACAAAAAAAAAGAATAAGTATTCTCTTTTTGTGGGCAGTATTCAGCACTGTACCTTCCTTTAACTGTATAAAATACAATGCATATACATATGTAAAACACTTGAGGTAGGCAGCCAAAAGAATGATGATTGATATTGGAGTATGGAGAATGTCCTGTTTTCTTTGAGTTTTTTTTATTGTGTTTTGTTCTGTTCTCTCTGCTGGGTTATATAATTAAATTCCCAAAGAGGGCTGTATTCGAACTGCATAAATTGATTTTACATTGATTTCCTACAGATCATATCTGCAACAAAGACCTAGAGCTTTTCCACATAGGCATCATCTTAGGACAAATGCACGTGTTGTTATATCTAGCCACTTGTCCACAGTGCTGCCTTAACTCTTTCACTTCTGGTCAAAAAGTGGTTGGGGGGCTGCAACACTGATAGTATTATCTTAATCATTTTTAGACAACTTAAAACGACACTCAGAGCATATTTGCCTCTGTTAAAATAACATTTCCATGTAGATCTGATTATCATGGCAGGACAAAACACAATACAAAATAAGGGAGTACTTATTGCTTACAAAGTCTAATCTGAACATTCAGACTAAGGAAGGGGTCTTTACATTTTGGTTACTATTTGATGTTTTTTTTTATTTAGTTGTTTTGTGTTAGTTTTTTTTGCAGCTAAATGCAATATTTAAAGGACAACAGCAAAGTAAATTTGTGGCATTCAGGTGTTTTTGGCTACCTTGCTCTCATTATGGTCATTTTAAGGGTCTGGTTTTACAGTTACAGTATTTGATTTCATTGCCTGACAATGGACATGTCTTGTCAATGTTTTTAACTTAAACAAATTTAAAAAAAAAAGTTTTGTGCACTTATTAACCTATTGTGAGCTCTCTCTATCTCTCTTATTCTTGATGTGTAAGTGCATTGGAATCCTCAGACCTGTGTATAGTCTTGCAGCATTGGTAATAATGTGAATAAATAATAATAATAAGATTAAAGTTAAATAATACAATAATAATAATAATAATAATAATAATAATAATAATAATAATAATAATAATAGGTTAAAAAACCACAGTGGATCTAGTTGTTCTTCGTGGCATGGTTATGCGTTCAATGGTTATACTTTTACTGATTAAAACAAAAAAAATGTACTATTGTCTTTTTTCTAATGATTAATTTACCACTGGTTCTGTTCTGCTGTAGTCGTCTGTTTACTTTTAATTGTGCAGTAGTGCTAATGATTTTGCTAATAACTTACCTGGCTTGCTCAATTGTTTACCATAAAACAATATCTGCTGTTTGATAACACTAAGCCTAATGAATCAACAGCTCCAAAATAGCTGAAGATATCAACAGCATGTTCTTTGTTGTGATTTTATTTATGTATTCATGTATTTATAATGTATAATTATTTATCTATTTTTTCTTAAGAGATTCACATTACTCTGGCCACTTACCCCAAGCCAAATGCCTTCTTCTGTCCTCTAACTCACTTTGGGCATTTAGATTTGCATGCGTGGCAACACTTAGATTGGTTACATAACATTTTGACATGTTTTGTCATCAACATCCATTTTGTCATCCCAGATGAGGGGTGAATGAATGAGCCCATGGTGAAAATAACAAAACAGGCCAAATGTTAGCACAATGTGTGACTTAAATATATCTGATAAAACAAAATATGAGTCCTCACAATCTGAATGGATATCATTACATGATAACCATTAGGGTATTGATGAATTATATTGAATCTAGCCTCACCCTATTTTATTAACCATGGCAATTCCATTGATGTCCCTGAATTATCCTTCCATGATATGACACCTCTTGTTCACAGGGATTGGTATGTTGGTATGGAAACGCTCATGTTTTTCTTTGTCTATCCCTCTTTTGCGTTCAGAACTTTGTTGTATTCCACTCTTGTAGTAGAAAGCTTTATGTTCACCTCTCAGTTTTGTATATACTTGTGCCAACAGCTTGGACAGACAGTGGCTTTTTTTCAATTGTATGAACAAAAACTTGCCTGCGAATATGAATTCAATCAAATAAAATACACATGTGTACTTGTTAATAAGGGACCAAAAATGATTCTGCTTTTGTTTTTATGCACCTGATTTTTTTGTTACATTTTAAGAATGCGATTGTGGTGGTGGTTTTAATGGTTGTGATGATTTTGTTATCAATAATATTATTCTTATACGGTGTAGAATTGCTAATATGGCTGCCAAGCTTTACAGAATATAAAATCACTGAATGCTGGAGATTCATTTGATTGCTTATCCATAACGTAATATTATATTACTTGATCTTATCTTACATCTAATATTACCTTAGAAGATGATAAGAAAGGCAAATGCTATACTATCATAGCATAGCATTTGGGGGGCTGAGTTAGGCCTACAAAACATTGAGAACACATTTGGTGTACAAACTTACTTAGCCTACATTACGATAAACAATGTACTATATAGTTAAAGAAAAGCTAAAAGCTAAATTAATGCGAAATATTCCCTATTTCTGGTAATATGGGTTCTAAATGTATTGCATCCTAATAGGTACATTTCCTCAGCTCACGTGCTCCCTGAGCGGTTTGGGAGCTTTGGCTTCAGATGGCCCTGTTCTTAGGTGATACTCATGACACCAGGTAGACAGGCCTTGGATTTATAGAGAGCTTTAAGGTAGAGGTACCAATTTGCTAAATAGGTACATTATGGTAATGCTACGATGCTCTCGCCTTGTTTTAAACTGTATCTGGCAACACTTAACGCTTCATCCATGTTGGACTTAAACCAATAAATAAAACAAACAACCAATAGCTGATTGAGGGGAACGTGCGCGCCCTGCTGTCCGTAGCCCCGCCCCGCACGCAGGAAGGGACGCTCGAGACGCATTTCAGCACCTCGCACTGTCCGCTCAACGACAGCCTTAGCACGGTAAGAATGCCTCACAAACGTCAGTATCTTCTATGAAATTAAATGTTCTCTAGCGGATATGTTGGCCTTTCTCATTGAAAACCTAGCGTTACGTCGTGTAGCGTCCAATAGCAAAATATGCCATTTAAAAAGTCGTAGTAATTGTTGCTTTATAAACGTGTTATGGGTGCTGATTTGAGTCCGATACAGATGCGACTCGACGTCGCTCAGTGCTGCGGCTCGTCTGCTGCCATCGCCATGGTCGGCTGCTAGACTGCTAATTGATAATGCTAATGTTACTTCTGTGATGAGACACGGAGCTACACGACATACATGGCAGATTCATGTTGTTGGTGTTTCGCTATCTAATGACCACACAAGTATGTCAGAGGAAAGCACAAACGGCAACCTGTGTGAACAGGTAAGCAGACGTATCTCATTAGTAAGAGATGCCCGTTTGTTGTATGATGTAGCGTTGTCGACTTGACATCTAGGCGTGCATGGGAGCCAGGTTTTACTGGGTTGTATTGCAAGCAGTTTACTGGGGATGTCACTGGGAGCAGTTTTCTGGGGATATTCAGTTGGAATGTAAATAGCTAGTGTCTTTCCGCAAATAACCAATGTACAACGTCATTCGTGATCAGTAGATGTCAGTGTCATACTATTTCATAATGTCACGTATATCTAGATGTCTGACCGTTTACCTTACTTCCAGGGCCTGTTCTTTCACACAGTTCAACAGTATTAAAGTATCGTGTGTGTGTGTGTGTGTGTGTGTGTGTGTGTGTGTGTGTGTGTGTGTGTGTGTGTGTGTGTGTGTGTGTGTGTGTGTGTGCCTGTTGCAGGAGTAATAATAATGTAATAATGCAGTGTAAACTGACCAGGTGTGAGCCATGCGGTGTTTCTGACGTCATGACATACTGCTACTAACTGTTTGGTGTCATTCCACATAAGGCTATTTTTAAACATTAGGTGTATTCAGCACATGTTTACATACTTGGGTGCATGCCACTGTGAGTAGGCCCACATCTACTCATTATTCATTGTAACGTTACAGTGTAGCTAGCTTATCACTCCAGGGATTTAGCCAATCCAGTCTTCATGTTCACTCTACTGTAATCTTCTTAACGTCCCAGACACTGTGTGTGTGTGTGTGTGTGTGTGTGTGTGTGTGTGTGTGTGTGTGTGTGTGTGTGTGTGTGTGTGTGCGTGCGTGTGTCTGCGTGTGTGTGTGTGTGTGTGTGTGTGTGTGTGTGTGTGTGTGTGTGTGCGCAGGGGCACATGTGTGTACAAACATAGTGTTTCGAACTGTCTCTACCTTTTATGGAGGGAAGTTAGGCCAAAACTTCCCTTACATGGATATTTTTGCTGTTTGGTGATAGATAGGTATGGGCAACATCCATTATTTAAAACATATAAAACCTCCCCCCAAAACCTAGAGGTTTTGTTTCCAGTGTGCCTGCTGATACGCTCTCTTCTCTCACACGGTGGAAGCAACCTTTCATCTGTCAAACTGTCACTTTTTTTCCCATTTCTTGTTTCAGACATTATAAACCCAATAACAGATCCAGATTAAGGCTACTATGCTTGATTGAGTGCTGTATGAATGGTGTCCTTCATAAGATGGATGGTGGGAGGTAGCCAGCCATCTGAAGAAGAGCAATAGCATGTTTTTCCTCTGTATTCTGGATTACTAATTAGCGCTCATCTCACCATATTTTTGTGGAGTTTGTGAAGTAAGAAAGAAATATGGCAGCACTTATAGCTTTCATTGATACTAAGTTGATCTAAGCTTGTGTACACATCTGACATAAAAAAAAAACATAATGGTAGGGCTAATTTAGGGAAAAATCTAAAAAAGCAGAATTCTATCTGGCATTCAATTGACTATTTAAAGTCAACAAATCAAATTCAACATTCATCATTCATGTCATTCATGAATTACTAGTTTTCCAACCACAATGTCATTGTGTTCTGAATGTCTGTTGATGGATATTAGTCTTTCACAGTCTCACTGTGTTAACAGTAGCTGCCATTTTAGTGGCTTCACTATCACACACTCATGCCTCTTGCTCAAGCGTATCCCACTGCTTGGCTGATCAAATTCTCTCACCCCAAATTCTCTAGATAGCAGCGGACCACGCAACCCTAGATCAGTAGCAGTTTGATCAATTCTAATAAGTTAAGAAAAAATACTGTCTGTAACCAGAAGCCAGGGTTTGATCCTGATACTTAGATACTCAAATCAAGGAGTAACAACAAGAACAGTGTCAGGTCCACTCTTGAATCTTTCACTCCATTCCATTCTCACTTTCACAACAATGTTAAACAACTGAGCGGAAAGCGCTGTCTGTGATTAAAACTTGCAAACTGAATATTGTTCAATAAACAATTAACAAATAGCACATCATGTGCTGGCTAACTTGTGGTATGGGTATACATTCAAATTACTGTAATACCTAATGTAATACCATGGTTTATCACATTCATGTTGCAGACTAGTTAAAGGGTTCAGAAAACCTTATGCATACTAAGGCATAGTGTTCACAAACACTCTTCATTACCTTCACTGACTATCTCAGTAACTTCCCTTGTTTTCTCTGAGTCAATCACCATGGTAACATAAGCTAACAGAAGTGGCCAAAATCTTTGAAGATGCTCTGTGGTGTGTGTGTGTGTGTGTGTGTGTGTGTGTGTGTTTCTCTGTGTTTGGTGTATATGTGAATGTGTGTCTTCTGTGTGCTCACATAATCACCCACCACATCCCCAAAGTTGGGTGTACTTGTAACTGATTGCATGTACTCAGGAGAAGCATCTCAGCATATTTGATGTGGAGTTGAGGAGTCTATATTTTAAATGTCATACCACACTATGAGTCATATTTACAATGTTATTGCTGAAGTTTAAAATGTTCAAAACAGGTATGGACTTTTAGGTCAAATTTTTGTATTTGAGTACTTACTTTATCATTTTTGCGATATAACTATTATCATATCATTATTTTGGTCACATTAGTTGAAAAGCCAAAGATCGTTGAAACAACTTGGGGCTGTTACTATTTATTGTTACTTTGATATACTTGACACAGTAACAGTTTGGTTAGTTGAGATTTAAGTTGTATAAATGCATGATCAGCTGTATACCACATATAAAGTGTTTGGTACAATTTTTAACCAATTTGAGGGCTTAAAAAAAAAAAAGAAAATCCTCCTAGTAATCTGGGATGGTAATAACATATTACCATACATATGACATATGAATAATAATGGTTGTCGTCTGCAGCAGGTGAGGATGTCCCAGGTGAAGCAGGTGGGATTGCTGGCAGCAGGCTGTCAGCCCTGGAATAAAGATGTGTGTGCTGCAAGTGGAGATCGCTTTGCCTACTGTGCCACTCTGGCAATATACATCTACCAGGTACAGTGTATACCGTGTTTTACACACAGTGACCTGACACTGTGGATTTAGTGTTTGGAAAGTCCAGTGTTGCAGTGCTGGTAAGAAGGAGGGGGGAGGTGTTATCCTATTGTTATAAGAAGGAGGGGGGAGGTGTTATCCTATTGTTATAAGAAGGAGGAGGGGGGAGGTGTTATCCTATTGTTATAAGAAGGAGGGGGGAGGTGTTATCCTATTGTTATAAGTAGGAGGAGGAAGGTGTTATCCTATTGTTATAAGAAGGAGGGGGGAGGTGTTATCCTATTGTTATAAGAAGGAGGAGGAAGGTGTTATCCTATTGTTATAAGAAGGAGGGGGGAGGTGTTATCCTATTGTTATAAGAAGGAGGAGGAAGGTGTTATCCTATTGTTATAAGAAGGAGGGGGGAGGTGTTATCCTATTGTTATAAGAAGGAGGGGGGAGGTGTTATCCTATTGTTATAAGAAGGAGGAGGAAAGTGTTATCCTATTGTTATAAGAAGGAGGGGGGAGGTGTTATCCTATTGTTATAAGAAGGAGGGGGGAGGTGTTATCCTATTGTTATAAGAAGGAGGGGGGAGGTGTTATCCTATTGTTATAAGAAGGAGGAGGAAGGAGTGTCCCATGGAAACTAGGGACACAAGTCGCCTCTGGGGCATTTTGAGTTATTCGCTGATTCTGAAAGTGTAGTTTCTAAGCTATCCGATATCGGATAATAATGATAATAATAATAATAATAATAACAACAACAACAACAACAATAATAATAATTTATAATAATATGGTAATATTTGGAGAAGTTGTGGCCATTTGAAAGTAGGCACATCACAAAAGCTATAAGCCTCCTAAAGATTTTCAGTTGTCACCTCTCTCTACTGGCTGGGGAGCAGAATGGTGGTCATTTTCATCTCATTTAGATAATAATACTGTTCTCTGAAACATGGAGAGGCTTCTCCGTGATCTCATTTAACAGATTCTGCAAAAAAATGAAAATCACTCATTTTGAAAAAAAAAACACTTCTTTGTTAATTTGTGCCAATTTTGTGTTGGCGATCCTGTGTCCTTGGATTCCATGACCGACACTATTGTTACAGCCCACAACTTTTATTTTGAGCTTGTGGGCCTATTGGCCATTGAATGAGCATGCTAGTGAAGTGGTTGTTTATTAATGTTATGTTATTCCTGCACCATACACAGTTATGATGATTAGTCCCACATTAAGGTTCAATGTGTGGTGGTAGCTGGGGGTTACCCAGTTGAACCCCAGGAGACAGGGCTCCCAACCAACGCCATCGGGCAGCAGCCCTTCTCTGTAGAGCACGTGTCAAACTCAAGGCCCACGGGCATAATCTGGCCCGCCACCTCATTTTATGTGGCCCGCGAGAGCTTAAAAGGCATATACTGTACCATAGAGCGACCATCAACTACATCTCCCACAATGCATTTCAATGTTCCATCCATCCATCCATTTCTGCCACTTATCCGGGGTCGGGTCGCGGGGGCAGCAGCCTGAGGAGGGAAGCCCAGACTTCCCTCTCCCCAGCCACTTCGTCCAGCTCTTCGGGGGGGATCCCGAGGCGTTCCCAGGCCAGCCGAGAGACATAGTCCCTCCAGCGTGTCCTGGGTCTTCCCCGGGGCCTCCTACCGGAGGGACGTGCCCGGAACACCTCCCCAGGGAGGCGTCCAGGAGGCATCCTCACTAGATGCCCGAGCCACCGCAACTGGCTCCTCTCGATGCGGAGGAGCAGCGGTTCTACTCTGAGCCCCTCCCGGATGACCGAGCTTCTCACCCTATCTCTAAGGGAGAGCCCGGACACCCTGCGGAGGAAACTCATTTCGGCCGCTTGTATTCGCGATCTTGTTCTTTCGGTCACTACCCACAGCTCGTGACCATAGGTGAGGGTAGGAACGTAGATTGACCGGTAAATCGAGAGCTTCGCCTTTCGGCTCAGCTCCTTCTTCACCATGACGGACCGGTGCAGAGCCCGCATCACTGCCGACGCCGCACCGATCCGTCGGTCAATCTCCCGCTCCATCCTCCCCTCACTCGTGAACAAGACCCCGAGATACTTGAACTCCTCCACTTGAGGCAGAATCTCCTCCCCGACCCGGAGAGTGCACTCCACCCTTTTCCGGCCGAGAACCATGGCCTCGGATTTGGAGGTGCTGATCCTCATCCCAGCCGCTTCACATTCGGCTGCGAACCGCTCCAGTGAGAACTGAAGGTCACGGCCCGATGAAGCCAACAGGACAAGATCATCTGCGAAAAGCAGTGACGCAATCCTGAGGCCACCGAACCGTAACCCCTCAACGCCCTGGCTGCGCCTAGAAATTCTGTCCATAAAAGTTGTGAACAGAATCGGTGACAAAGGGCAGCCCTGGCGGAGGCCAACTCTCACCGGAAACAGGCTCGACTTACTGCCGGCAATGCGGACCAAGCTCTGGCACCGGGAGTACAGGGACCCGATGGCCCGTAACAGCGGGCCCGGTACCCCATACTCCCGGAGCACCCCCCACAGGGCTCCCCGAGGGACACGGTCGAACGCCTTCTCCAAGTCCACAAAGCACATGTAGACTGGTTGGGCGAACTCCCATGCACCCTCGAGCACCGCGCCAAGGGTATAGAGCTGGTCCACAGTTCCACGGCCGGAACGAAAACCACATTGCTCCTCCTGAATCCGAGGTTCGACTATCCTACGGACCCTCCTCTCCAGGACCCCCGAATAGACCTTACCGGGGAGGCTGAGGAGTGTGACCCCCCTGTAGTTGGAGCACACCCTCCGGTCCCCCTTTTTGAAGAGGGGAACCAGTTCATTTCAATGTTGTGATCCGCAAATCCTGCCGATAGAGTGCAGTGGTTCCAATGCTTCTATTTGTACACTTGAACAGTCACTTAAATGTATATAGTCTTACAGTTACAACCGGCCCTTTGAGAGCAACCATAATGCTGATGTGGCCCGGGGTGAAAATGAGTTTGACACCCCTGCTGTAGAGCCATCGGTCACCAGGCGAATGACAAGAGCCCTGTCTCCCTCAACCCTCACTGTGTCACCAGGCGAATGACAAGAGCCCTGTCTCCCTCAACCCTCACTGTGTCACCAGGCGAATGACAAGAGCCCTGTCTCCCTCAACCCTCACTGTGTCACAGGACATCCTGCTAACGTAAAAAGCAGGGGAAAAAATGTGGCCAGAGGAGCTCAAAAAAAGAAACCACAGAAACTACAGGTTCAAATGACTCTCAACACAAGCACTCAGTGAGGTTGACACCATGTTTTGATGAGAGTTTTTCTGTGTTTCATGTATTCATAATACATATTATGGATGTGTGAACTATGGATTGATTCTAATTAGGAATTCGGCCAGCGTCTTCTCTGCGGGGAACAACCAATGATCATGTTTGATTCATTGTTCATTCATTGATCATTGATCATGTTTGATTCATTGTTCATTCATTGATCATTGATCATGTTTGATTCATTGATCATTCATTGATCATTGATCATGTTTGATTCATTGTTCATTCATTGATCATTGATCATGTTTGATTCATTGATCATTCATTGATCATTGATCATGTTTGATTCATTGTTCATTCATTGATCATTGATCATGTTTGATTCATTGTTCATTCATTGATCATTGATCATGTTTGATTCATTGTTCATTCATTGATCATTGATCATGTTTGATTCATTGTTCATTCATTGATCATTGATCATGTTTGATTCATTGTTCATTCATTGATCATTGATCATGTTTGATTCATTGATCATTCATTGATCATTGATCATGTTTGATTCATTGTTCATTCATTGATCATTGATCATGTTTGATTCAGAGTGTGCATGAAGAGGAGGGGCTATTCTCTGCTGTTTGAGCGACAGATACTTTAATAATCCCTGAGGGAAATTGCTTTCATGCAGTGCAATGCACTGCATGAAACTCTACAAGATGTTCCCATTTCAAGTGGTAAAAAATGATGAAATACAATATATGGCAGGTCAGTGTTGAGTGCCAGGTAATTCATGCCTATTTCTATGTTGAAATGCCTCCAAAAAGGAACTTTGACATCATGAAGAGAAAAGGCTTGGTGTTCAGAGCAGAGCACAATGTCCAAGAGGTGGTTGGGTCAAATGCTGACAAAAGAGTGATTGATTTTATGATTTGAATTGAAAGTTATTACTATCAACATGTATGCATATCAAACATATTGCAACTGAATAAATCTCCTTCATTAATAAGTTACTCCGTCAACCTGACTAACACTGTGACAGTCTGAAGACAAGAAAAAAGATAACAGAACAGTTGTTGGCCTCTTATGCTGAGTCTAGTATTATTTTTATCTACACATATTGCAACCTATATCCTCTCTGCAGCATATTTTACAAAGGTACAAAAGTTTATGTGGTAAATCAATGTCATATACCTTTATGTCATATATACTTTATGTATTTCACTCTCTCTCTCTCAGTTGGATCAGCAGTACAATGAGTTTAAGCTGCGGTCCATCATGTCAGAACACAAGAAGACCATAACAGCTATCAGCTGGTCTCCGGACAACCCAGATCTCTTCGCCTCGGCCTCAGCTGATAACCTGCTCATAGTCTGGAATGTGGCAGAACAGAAGGCCATAGCACGACTGGACAACACCAAAGGTACACGATAGTGTGTGTGTTCTTAATGGGCTTTAGTGTGTTGAGGAATCATTTTAGTTTACATTTTGCAGATGCTTTTAAGTGGCTTATAAATTAGGCTGACAACAAAGCATACATCCGTAATTGGACTCGCTACAAAAGTGAAGGAAAAATGATGTGCGTGTTACATTTTAAAGAAAAACAAAAAGAAAAAGCTAGTAAAAAGATTTCTTTCAATTAAAACAGAGTGAGTGAGAAATACGCTCCCAGTAACATCATTGTTCAAGCTGCATTTGTCCTGGTACATTCAGTTGCCAAACGCCCAACACACCACCCACCATCTATATTTGCAAAGATGACATATATAACATATTGATATTTGAAGTGTCTTCCCTGCAGGTATCCCCGCATCAGTGAGCTGGTGTTGGAACTCCACCAACGGCGTGGCCTTTGTGTCCCACAGAGGGCCGCTGTACATCTGGGGCTACGCAGGGCCCGATGCAGGGGTCACTGTGCACAAAGAAGCACACTCCTTCCTCTCTGACATCTGCCTCTTCCGATGGCATCCCACCAAGAAGGGCAAACTGGTGTTCGGACACACAGACGGAAGTTTGTCCATTTTCCAGCCAGGTAAGGAGAATAGTCCAGCAGGTAAAGACAATGGTCCAGCAGGTAAAGAGAATGGTCCAGCAGGTAAAGAGGATGGTCCAGCAGGTAAAGACAATGGTCCAGCAGGTAAAGAGAATGGTCCAGCAGGTAAAGACAATGGTCCAGCAGGTAAAGAGAATGGTCCAGCAGGTAAAGACAATGGTCCAGCAGGTAAAGAGGATGGTCCAGCAGGTAAAGACAATGGTCCAGCAGGTAAAGAGGATGGTCCAGCAGGTAAAGAGAATGGTCCAGCAGGTAAAGAGAATGGTCCAGCAGGTAAAGACAATGGTCCAGCAGGTAAAGAGAATGGTCCAGCAGGTAAAGACAATGGTCCAGCAGGTAAAGAGGATGGTCCAGCAGGTAAAGACAATGGTCCAGCAGGTAAAGAGGATGGTCCAGCAGGTAAAGAGAATGGTCCAGCAGGTAAAGAGAATGGTCCAGCAGGTAAAGACAATGGTCCAGCAGGTAAAGAGGATGGTCCAGCCAGCTTCACAGCTACACACAGCAGTAGAGAACTCTACTCTTTTAAATAATGAATACCTCCTCCACAAGGAGCTCTGATTTAAAGTAATGGCAGTTCAGATTTTTGCTGAATTCAAACACAATATCCCTTTAAAGTGTAGGTGAGCCTGTTCCAGCCTGTTCCAGCTGGAATTCAAATTCTATGAAAGAAAAGGGTTGTTATCATGTATCATGTGGTTGTTATGTAAATATTATCACCATGGTTCAACCCACAGCAACTTTGTGATACTTTGTTAGTCACATTGTTGAATGTGAGTGTTAGAAATGATAACATCGCTCATCATAACTTATAATGAGCGATGTTATGAGTGTATATGAAATGTGCCACACCAGTCCAAGAAGCATGACCCACTCTTGACCGCGGACAACAAATTCAACGGCTGCTGAGACAGGGCTCCACACATCCACACATAGTGTATGAAGTGTCTCCCCTGTCTTGAACTGCATCACTGAGACAGGGCTCCACACATCCACACATAGTGTATGAAGTGTCTCCCCTGTCTTGAACTGCATCACTGAGACAGGGCTCCACACTTCCACACATAGTGTATGAAGTGTCTCCCCTGTCTTGAACTGCATCACTGAGACAGGGCTCCACACATCCACACATAGTGTATGAAGTGTCTCCCCTGTCTTGAACTGCATCACTGAGACAGGGCTCCACACATCCACACATAGTGTATGAAGTGTCTCCCCTGTCTTGAACTGCATCACTGAGACAGGGCTCCACACATCCACACATAGTGTATGAAGTGTCTCCCCTGTCTTGAACTGCATCACTGAGACAGAGCTCCACACATCCACACATAGTGTATGAAGTGTCTCCCCTGTCTTGAACTGCATCACTGAGACAGGGCTCCACACATCCACATATAGTGTATGAAGTGTCTCCCCTGTCTTGAACTGCATCACTGAGACAGGGCTCCACACATCCACACATAGTGTATGAAGTGTCTCCCCTGTCTTGAACTGCATCACTGAGACAGGGCTCCACACATCCACACATAGTGTATGAAGTGTCTCCCCTGTCTTGAACTGCATCACTGAGACAGGGCTCCACACATCCACACATAGTGTATGAAGTGTCTCCCCTGTCTTGAACTGCATCACTGAGACAGGGCTCCACACATCCACACAGCTGGCTGCCGGTGTCCCTTGTGGTGACGTCAGAGAGTATACTTCTGTGTCATGAAGGCCGTTCCCTGTTTACTCAAAAGAGTGGAACGTTCACTAACTGTTTGGCAGAAATTAGCAATAATGTAGGATTTTACTCGTTTTCTCAAAATCATGGTCTTATTTTAGTAACAGTGACAAAATGGTATAGATTACTTGTTTACTGTTGGCGATCATATAAGACATTACCACGTGAATATGATGTGATTTATATATATATACCTGTATACAACAATGTATTACTGGCTCATCTGTGTCCTCTCATTTATATATATATATATGTAAACAACAATGTATTACTGGCTCATCTGTGTCCTCTCATTTATATATATATGTATACAACAATGTATTACTGGCTCATCTGTGTCCTCTCATTTATATATATATGTATACAACAATGTATTACTGGCTCATCTGTGTCCTCTCATTTATATATATATATATATGTATACAACAATGTATTACTGGCTCATCTGTGTCCTCTCATTTATATATATATATGTATACAACAATGTATTACTGTCTCATCTGTGTCCTCTCATTTATATATATATGTATACAACAATGTATTACTGGCTCATCTGTGTCCTCTCCAGGGTCAAAGAGTCAGAAGCATGTGTTGCGTCCTGAGTCCTTAGAGGGCACTGATGAGGAGGACCCTGTGACAGCTCTGGAGTGGGACCCTCTGTCCACTGAATATTTACTGGGTAAGACACCCCACAGCATGCATGCATGGTATTCCTCAGATGTCATGGATTTGTGGGATATCCGGATCATATGAGGGATATTCATTCAGGCTAATTCTAATGACTTTTGTTGTGGGATGAATAAAAATAACCGACCCGCGAACTGCACTATAACATTTGAGGACAATCATCAGTGAAAAGTTGTGATTCAAAATAAGATGAATATTTACAAAGGAATGTCTAAACATTGTGTGTGTTTGTTTGTGTGTGTGTTTGGACATATATGTGTGTAGGTAGGTATGCCAAATATGCCAAAGTCTGTTCAAGAGTCAATTTATCCCATTTTGATCAAGTGCACATAGTGTATGAAGTGTCTCCCCTGTCTCGTTACAGTGTCTAACCTTCATAACGGTATCAGGCTGGTGGACAGTGAGGGCTTGAACTGCATCACTTCTTTCTGCTTTCCTTCGGCTGCGGCGTCAGTGCAGTGTCTTGCCTGGGTCCCTTCTGCACCAGGCTTGTTCATCACTGGAGGTAAGCAACATATAGGCTCAATATCTGTGTATGAACTGGGGACAGACAGTCACATCCATAGAGATATTACCATTGTTTGTACTAGAACTCACCAAACAGTGGGTTGGTTGCTTTAAAGATCCACTAGCCCTGTTTACATGAGTTCCTCTTCAAATCCTGACTTGAAACAGTTGTGAGATGAAATGAGAAGAGATGTAGAAGATGAATGACACACTCTAACTGTCTGCTGTAGCTCTAGCCTTTGTCTCGCCACCAAGTCACGTCAATTTCACTTCTGTTTTGATCTGCACAGTACAAAACCAAGTCTAGCTGTAAAACTGATTTGATACATACATGATTTACCTATGTGCAAACTGGTCTTGAATGTTTCTCAGTACTTTTAAAGTCAATCTGCTCCTGTTTGTGACAGACTCTCAGGTCGGGGTACTGAGAATATGGAACGTCTCTCGCTCCAGCCCTCTGGATAACATTAAACTGAAGAAGACAGGCTTTCATGCCTTACATGTCCTCAACTCACCTCCTGCCAAGAAAGGTAATATTTAAAACCAAAATTGTAAGAGATAACGTTGTTCAGATTCTTTCAGATTGTTATCCAAATAATTACAACAATGCAATTGACTATAAATGCAGATAAGTAATATTTGCAGGAGGTATAATAGGAGCTCAGTTGAATGTCACTGTGTTTTTCTCTTATAGCTACATAATGTTGCATATTATAAATCGCCTCACATAGTAGCATTGTAGACTAATATATCATTAGTCATTAGTACATGAGTATATTTATCAAAAGGTCCTTTTCAGAACTTCACAGAATATCCCACCCAGTTTTCAGGATAGCCCATTTTACAATATCTGTTCAAAAAAAATATTACCATTATATTAGCCTATTCTGTCCATATGCAAGTCTCAATCAGTATATATTTAGGAGCACAATTTGTTGAACAAAACCTCTCACTCAAGCTATGTGAATAACTCTGGTTTGCTGTTTGTATTTAAAATTGCTATTGTTGGCCACTGTTAATAAGAAGAGAAAACCAGTGGTTGTCTATATCAAATACGAGGTGAATTGTGGCTTAAAGTGATGGTTCGGAGTAAAATTCACCCTGAGGTAATTTCCACCAATAATCCAGCCAAATACCCCCTCAGATCCATTTTTAGCGACGGTCAATATTTATCAAGTTTAGGGGTATAAGCCGGCTTAGTATTGGAGTGTCCGGTACTGTGTGTATATCTCGTAAATTACCCCACTAATAATGCATGGATTGTTACCCAACTTCTGTAGTAGTACATATATGGTCTGTACTCACACAACGAGGCATTTTAAAGTTTGTAAGTACACCAGGAGTTTATTTAAAAGAGCACTTTTCTGATAGCTTCAACTAGCTGTTGCTAAGGCTACCGCTGCGTCGACTTCACTTCCGTCTTTCCGGATAAGTTCGTAAAAGTCCTCTTCAAAACTCACAAGTGTAAGGTAAAAGTTAGTGAATTAAACACTCCATCGAAATGTATTGACAACTGGAATAATTGAATACTTGAAATTAGATGGAGTGTTACTAAGCCATTCGGCTGATACCCCTAAACTTGATAAATATTGACCGTCGCTAAAAATGCATCTGAGGGGGTATTTGGCTGGATTATTGTTGGAAATTACCTCAGGGTGAATTTTACTCCAAACCATCACTTTAAGTCAGCTTGCTTTGAAAACAAATCAATTCAAATAATATACACCATACGTGGGCTTTTAACCTGGTATGGTTACCCACCCCAGATTGTTTGAACCATATTTGTTTTTATTATGATATTGTTTTATGATGATATCATTCTCCTGAATCCATCCTTCCACATCCCTGTGCCCCTCTCCATAGCCCTGGGGACCATTTCTCCCAGCAAGAGTCAACACACCAGCTCCACCAGTGAGGCAGTGCCCCCTCCGACTCTGTCCCAGAACCAGTCCTTCTCCCTGCCCCCTGGGCACGCTGTGTGCTGCTTCATGGATGGAGGGGTCGGACTTTATGACATGGGAGCCAAGAAATGGGACTTTCTCAGGGATCTGGTATATTAAAATGGCTAGCAGTAGGAAAATAATACAGATGTTTGCTGTAAAAGCATGCCAGACTGTTAAAGAATTATTACAGAGTTAAACTGTGCATGAGGTGAAAATCAATATTAACTCAATGTATTGATTTATTAGGTAATGGCATTTTGATAGACCCGGCCCAGCCGGGTCTACCATTCTCATGTACTTCATTGTGTAGAATGTATCCTTACGTCTTTTCTTCCAGGGCCACGTGGAAACCATCTTTGACTGCAAATTTAAACCAGATGATCCTAACCTCTTGGCCACAGCTAGTTTTGATGGGACTATTAAAGTCTGGGATACCAACACACTCACAGCTGTCTACAGCTCCCCTGGCAACGAAGGAGTGGTCTATTCTCTGTCCTGGGCGCCTGGTAAAATGATACCAAACACACCCCACACAGCTGCTCAGTACTGGTAGAATGATACCAAACACACCCCACACAGCTGCTCAGTACTGGTAGAATGATACCAAACACACCCCACACAGCTGCTCAGTACTGGTAGAATGATACCAAACACACCCCACACAGCTGCTCAGTACTGGTAGAATGATACCAAACACACCACACACAGCTGCTCAGTACTGGTAGAATGATACCAAACACACCACACACAGCTGCACAGTACTGGTAGAATGATACCAAACACACCACACACAGCTGCACAGTACTGGTAGAATGATACCAAACACACCACACACAGCTGCTCAGTACTGGTAGAATGATACCAAACACACCACACACAGCTGCACAGTAATGGTAAAATGATACCAAACACACCACACACAGCTGTTCAGTACTGGTAGAATGATACCAAACACACCACACACAGCTGCTCAGTACTGGTAGAATGATACCAAACACACCACACACAGCTGCTCAGTACTGGTAGAATGATACCAAACACACAACACACAGCTGCACAGTACTGGTAAAATGATACCAAACACACCACACACAGCTGCTCAGTACTGGTAGAATGATACCAAACACACCACACACAGCTGCACAGTACTGGTAGAATGATAACAAACACACCACACACAGCTGCACAGTACTGGTAGAATGATAACAAACACACCACACACAGCTGCACAGTACTGGTAGAATGATAACAAACACACCACACACAGCTGCACAGTACTGGTAGAATGATACCAAACACACAACACACAGCTGCTCAGTACAACATCATGTCTGTCCTTCATCATATACATCATGAGGATAAAGCACAGTCACAAAGAAATTGAATTTCGGTGTATTCATCTGTACATTAATATGATTAAGAAAATAATATTTGCCCTTTCTTAGAAGGACTATTGCATTCCCAGAACATGTGGAAATGGTGTCTGTGTGTTTTGTTGAAGGAGATCTGAACTGCATAGCCGGGGCCACGTCTCGTAACGGAGCATTCATCTGGGACGTGAAGAAAGGGAAGATGATCACCCGCTTCAACGAGGTGGGCTGCACTGGCATCCAAGCACAACGGACTGTTAACCCCTGAGGATATAGATGTATTTTATTGGTACATTGTCACTGTTTTCTTTCTGGTTTAGCATGGAAAAAATGGCATTTTCTGTATATCCTGGAGCCACAAGGACTCAAAGAGGATTGCCACATGCAGTGGAGATGGCTTCTGGTCAGTACCTTGTGTGCTTCTGCTGAGTCCAACACATTGAATGGATCAAAGCAAAGCGTTAGGACTTTTCAACCTGGACCCTATTAACCCATCATTTTAGCTCTAATGCAGTTTTTTGTCACTGACCCTACAGAGAACTAAAATGTGTTTATTTGCCTTCCTCTTGATTAGGGTCTGTTTGTTATTGTGGCCAACCAAGTCTCTCTCAAGGATCCTTTCAGTTGCAAACAGCAGCCTTTACAGGACCTACATTGCAGCTGATTACGGCTGCAGTGTTCTTGCTCAGTAATGGAACTATCAAACATTGTCGTCCGCATTCGTCACTTAGATCAGAAAATAGGGTCCAGGTTGAAAAAGTGTTCTTTTAAGAGCACTGTATCCATTTAATAAATACAAAGATTTTGCATTGTCTGCGTATGAAGAATCTTGCAACTGAGTTTGAATATGGTGTTTTTAACCAGTATAATTCGAACCATTGATGGAAAAGTCCTCCACAAGTACAAACATCCTGCTGCTGTATTTGGTTGTGACTGGAGCCAGAACAACAAGTAAGATGATGAACAACAAACCACATTGTGCAAAACCAATGTTTTACTATCCCTCACTCATAGATCATCAGATAGCTGTATTTTAGTCCTATTTATTCACATTACTGACAAGCATTATGAGTAGAGTTAAAGTACACCATGCAATGAAAATGTATATTTGATACACAGATACAGTTTCCATTCCATAACAATAAAAATAACTACATCTGGTCTGATGTATTTTCTCCACTCAGTCCCTCCTCTCTCTCCCTCCCTCTGTCTCACTGTGGCTCTCGGTCCCCTCAGGGATATGATAGCAACAGGCTGTGAGGACAGAAATGTGCGAGTGTACTACCTGGCCACCAGCTCAGAGCAGCCTCTGAAGGTGTTCCCTGGACACCTGGCCAAGGTGTTCCACGTACGCTGGTCCCCGCTGAGAGAGGGAATCCTCTGCTCGGGATCTGACGATGGGTAAGGGAGACTAATTGTGGTAGGGAACAGGGATTTAGCAATATGCTGAAGAATATAGAATACTTGCTTTGCTTAAAGCACAGACAAGCATTTCTCAAATTAAGAAAAATGCTCAGGCTTTGGCATTTGGCAAACTATGGCATTTGTCTGACCTCTATGGATGAACATATAATGGGTGATCATATCTGACTCTTCTACCCCCTCCCTGTCTCTTCTTATTGTGCCTCACTTTGCAGCACTGTGCGGATCTGGGACTACACCCAGGACGCCTGCATCAACGTGCTGAGTGGACACACCGCCCCTGTGAGGGGTCTCCTGTGGAACACAGAGGTCCCATACCTCCTTACCTCAGGTACAACGGCGTGATGATAACAATACCATATACTGAGGGGCGGGTAGTGATGTCATCATCCTACTGTATCCTGCTCCAGGCTCCTGGGACTATACCATCCGAGTGTGGGATACCAGGGATGGAACATGCCTAGACACCGTGTATGACCATGGAGCTGATGTCTACGGTAGGCGCAGTACTGACATTTATTGCATATTGTATGAGTGGAAGCCATTTTGTATTGACAATAAAGAAAAAACAACAGAGAGAAGAATATATATATGTTTCTTCTCTCTGTTGTTTTTTCTTTATTGTCAATACAAAAAAGAAATATATATATATATATATATGTATATATATATATATATATATATATATATATTTATATACATGTAATTTTCTGCCAGGGCCACCCCTGTGTGTTTTCCTGTAAGTTTCAGGACCATGGATAAGGGCCGATCACGCCAACATAACAGAGGATTTAAGGCAAACGGGAACTCAATTGTAAAACGTAACATAACACCTAATTCATTAAGATTTCACATCATGTCAAAATAGTTCAGCTAATAGACTCAGTAAACAGTTTGCTCTGATGTCAGATTCCATGTGGCCTTTTCAGCTTTCCTGTTGGCGCATCATCTGCAGCGTTTAGCCCTTCTTTTAGCCACATCTCTGTGAGCTCCTGAGCAGGGAACGCACCTCTGGCCCATTAACAGCCATGAAGCGAAGACCGTTCACTGTGGACACGTTCATTCTGTTGGTGCTCATCAGTGAGGATGTGATTCATGGCACTAAATCCACCTCACACTCTGAATGTATTTATGTGCATGGAGACGCTAGCAAATTCCGAGACTGCCGACAATTTGGGTCAGGGGAAAGTGAGTGCCACAATGCAGGCTATATGTGTAAGAAAGCTCTGCCACAACCTGCCTATATATATATATATATATATATATATATATATATATATATATATATATATATATATATATATATATATGTATATATATATATATGTATATATATATATATATATATACATATACATAAGAGAACAAGCATCATCACAGCCTTCAGGTCTCACTGTGGGATGTGTCTTCAGGGTTAACGTGTCACCCCAGCCGCCCGTTCACCATGGCCAGCTGCAGCAGGGACAGCACAGTGAGGCTGTGGTCCCTCACGCCCCTCATCTCCCCGCTGCTCCTCAACATCGTCACCCAGCAGCCCTGGGAGCGCATCCTGGGGAACACTGGTGAGCCCTGGAGCTCTGCTGTCTTACTGCCTCCGTGTGGCTCCTGTCTCACTGCCTCCGCGTGGCTCCTGTCTCACTGCCTCCGCTTGGCTCCTGTCTCACTGCCTCCGCGTGGCTCCTGTCTCACTGCCTCCGCGTGGCTCCTGTCTTACTGCCTCCGCGTGGCTCCTGTCTTACTGCCTCCGCGTGGCTCCTGTCTCACTGCCTCCGCTTGGCTCCTGTCTTACTGCCTCCGCGTGGCTCCTGTCTTACTGCCTCCGCTTGGCTCCTGTCTTACTGCCTCCGCTTGGCTCCTGTCTTACTGCCTCCGCTTGGCGCCTGTAATGCTGCTCTGTTTCCTTTGTGTTTCTGTATCCATTGAGCTTAAAGTTAATTCTAGCATCTTTCAAGATGAATTGCAACTTTAAATGCAACTTTCTCCGATATATTGGTGCAGATATAGTGAGATAGTATTATAAATGAGATACATTTCAAATAGTGTGTTTCAACATAGTTGTTATCTACATAGAGAACCATTGTGTGGTAGTTTTCTATGCAGATTATTCTGAATGCACGGGCATCTTTTTTTAGTACATCTTTCATTAATACCCTGATCACCCAGATGTTTCCACTCCACTCACAGATGTGTGTTGTTGTGCAGTTACACTCTATGGGTGTGAAAGTTATTTTCTGTCTCACAGACAGGGCCATGGTTCCTGGCTCTCCTCCACTGCTCTGTGGCAAAGTGTCCCGGGACATCAAGCAGGAGTTAGACAAACTCAGCTCGGAGGCCAGGGTGAAAAGGCTGCGTTGGTTCTCTGACTGCTTCTCGGTAACTGCACTGACGTCACTAAATCACATGTATTTGTACTGCCTATTTTGTGCAAACAGAATTAATCAAAGTGCTTCAGTGAGACAAAACAACATCAAAAGAATGACACAAAGTGCTTAATAAGGGACACACGTTTTTCAAAGAATAATCCAAATGGAGACACCGTGATACATTTGAGAGGATGGATTAAACAAGGATAATCACGTGATCAGGTGAAAGCACTCACTCACTGTTGTATTAGACTGTGGATTTGCTTTCTCTACCCATTTGTATCAATAGATAGGAGCAGTTGGTTCTGTATATTGACTGTATATCTCCTGATGTGTTGGCAGCCTCCAGGTGGCAGCAATAACCTGTGGGACCTGGTCTCTATCATCAACGGACAAGATGACTCCTTACTGCCACCCAGCTACAGCAAGGGAGTCATGCACATGAAGCACCTGCTGAGATTTAAAACAGTTAGTCTCCGTCTCATTCACTGTGTTGCTGTTTCTGGATGTTGTTGAGATTATTGCCCAGGGATCACACACAGCAAGCTCATTACTGTGAAATAAACCTTGACAGGGTGATGCAGAACCCCAACGCAAAGTGGAAGTGTCTTGAACCACCTGGAGGGCTTTATTTCACAATAATGACTAGCTCCCTGTTATCCCGCTTATTATATGGCGACTTACTACATAAGTCCTTCATTTGACCCAAACTATAACAACTTTTTTTCAATTGATTTAAAAATGTGTCAAATTGTTGATGCGGTTGGAAGTGGGTCCATAGTGGTGTAAGTCAGTAGCTTGGTTAAGGTGAGACATCCAAAGTGTGATTAATGAAACACAGTGGCATTGACACAGCATCTGTGTTTTTTCCCTTAATCCCATGCCTGATCAAACCATTTCATAGCAAACTAACAATAAGGCAGCACCTGTTATGTTCTGTGTTGTAGTCAGATGCCCAGGAGTTGACCATAGTCAAGATGTCTAAGTTTGGAGGAGGCATTGGAGCTCCCAGTAAGGAGGAGAGCCTGAAGGAAGCAGCTGACATCCACCTGAGACTGGGACAGATCCAGCGGTACTGTGAGCTAATGGTGGAGCTTGGACAGGTACAACGTGTGTGTGTGTGTGTGTGTGTGTGTGTGTGTGTGTGTGTGTGTGTGTCTGCTATGTGCTTGTATAGCAATCTGAACATATTGTTTACTTTATGTTTGAAGTGGGACAAGGCTTTATCAGTGGCTCCAGGAGTATCAATGAACTACTGGAAAAAACTCATGCAAAGGTATAAGTTCATGTTTTTAACTGTTAACATAAGTTTATATGCTACGCTAACAGTTCTGTTCGTAATATATAGCATCAAAACCACCTAAGCATTATTTAAAGGCATACTGTACAGGAGTGGCATACACAAGTAAAAACACAAAATATGTTTTGTTTCTATAGTAATATGTTGTATATATACATATGTATGGAGAAAAAAAAAATATATATATACTGTATATGTATAAATATGAATTGGATTTAATATGCATTTGATAATATTCTTGTTGCGTCTCAGCCTGCTCAAGCAGAAGGAATAAAGTGTTCTAAAGGGTTCTGTTCCCATAGGAGGGCAGACCAGCTGATGGCAGAGGACAATGACGATGCCATCCCATACTGCATTGCTACAGGAGATGTCCAAAAACTGGTCCATTTCTTCAGTGGCAGAGGACAACTGAAGGAAGCCCTGCTAGTAGCACAGGTACAGAGAAGGACATGGTCCAATCCGCTAAACACTCCACTCATACCAACATTCATTGACAGTGATGTTTAAATGAGCTATATTTGCACTACTACTACTGAGCATTAATAACCAGGTTGTGTGGGTGTCCTGGTGGCTCACAGGAAACCAGTGTCTCGTGTGTCTAGTTCTTGATGCAGCAAAGGATAATGGGCCAGAATCGAACCACTGACACTTTTCACTGTCATAAGGAATGAGCCATAATGGTAATAGGGCTCATTCCTTATGACAGTGAAAAGTGTCAGTGGTTCGATTCTGGCCCATTATCCTTTGACCATGTCCTTCTTCATTATCCTTTGCTGCATCAAGAACTAGACACACGAGACACTGGTTTAATAATAGATGGTGTTTAAGTGTGATTCTGGCCTTCCTATAGGCAAAGTGATGCAGGTTCCTGGTACCTTTTGAAGCAGACTTTGGGTTGATGAGCATAATTGTCATGAATTACAATATTTTGGACTTACCACAACTCAATTTTTAAAGCCATCAACAATCCCTTTACATAAAAGATAAGACACATCCACAGATCATGTGTATCTAAAAACAGTGTTTCATTCGGAGCAGTGGTTATGTAGAAGAAGTTTTTTGAAGATTTCTCAAAATCTTCACAGCATAGAGAAATCTATCCATTTTATTTGGAAGAGGCATGTAAAATAAGGCCTGTAAGAAAGAAAGAATTACTCTTTACACCATGTTCCAGACATGTTTATCATTTTGGGGGGTGGGGCTGATCATTTCACTTTGACCACCAATTACCCACCTATGGGTGAATACAGGAATATGAATATATTGTCCAAATTTGAAAACTTTTAACCAGGACGCAGAATAATTCTAATACCCAAGTCGTACAGAAACCTTAGGTATCTGCAGATACTCTGTGACTGACTAATGATAATAAGCAGGTTGTGAATGTTGTGGTTGAAGCGTTGGCTGATAAGATGTTTGTTCCTAGGGAGCATGCGAGGGGAACATCCATACACCTCAGAGCTCAGTCAACACCCTCAACAATGCTGTGGACACCAGACAGCAGTACCAAAGGTATGTACCCCCTACTCAGAAAGTACCCAGACACATGCTGCTCAAGCTGTTCATTATGCTAATAATGTAACGCCAACCTGCACCATGTTACCACAGCCACATTGTACCACAGCACTCAATTAAAAACACATCTGAACCAAAATGTTTCTCAAAACACAGCCATCCACAAGAATGTTTCTCAATGGATCTTCTGCCCCCCTCCCCCACTGTGGGATTATCTCAGAAGACCATCAACACATTAGACAACTCACTCAAGAGTTTGCTAATGAGTAGATTTACACAGTGCAGGTTTAAGTATGACCAGCGTGGTCAGTCTCTTAAGGGGTTTGATTGTAGTTCACGCTAATCTCAGTTTGTGTTTGCGTCTAGTCTCCTCCACAGAGTGTGTACGGAGCTGGCCGAATGGTACTTCCAGGATGGCTGCTGTGTCCTTGCAGCGTGCTGTCATCTTGCTGTAGACAACATTGAGGTATGTTGTTCTAAATGTTTGTGTATTCTGATATCATTGTTGTTGTGATAATGAATAGGATGGATGGACAGACCCAGGCACAAATACAAATGAGCCTAATTAGTCTAGCTAGCTGACGCCAATCTTACAAAGTGATTGTTTATGTGTATTTCCAGTTAGCTCTGTCCACTCTTATTCGTGGTAATGAGTTGGAGCTGGCTGTATGTGTGGGTGACGTCCTCGGGGAAGCAGCTATGAAGAGCACAGCTTACTGTCTGGAGCTTTTAGCCAGAAAGTACATGGCTGCACCTACCTGGTAAGGTACACATTACACTACAGTTCATTACTATTGTATTGAACTGTATTGAAGGTTCCCCCCACATTTCTTTACTGCACACAAATTGCTCATATGTTATTTTGATATGCAGAATAAACAATAACTAATAAATTGATAAAGATGAAGATAAAGAATAAAGAAATTACTAAGTAACCAAATACATTTCCAAAGTATTATATAAATATTTGTTGATTTGTTGAATCGTATGTATATTTAGATAAAAAGATAGATAGATAGATAAAAACTGTTGAACTATTGATAACTATAACTTCAGGAAATTTGAATATATAAGCATTCATTAATTTAACTGGTTTACTTTTGTTTTTTATTTACACATTTATTTTCCATCTTTATAGAAAAATTAAATTTGTGTAAAAAAAGTCTCACTGTCTCTATAAACGTGGGTGGTAAGCACTCAACGTAAAACATAAATGTTAGTGTCCCCTCTGTGATGTGGGTGGTAAGCACTCAACGTAAAACATAAATGTTAGTGTCCCCTCTATGATGTGGGTGGTAAGGACTCAATGTAAAACATAAATGTTAGTGTCCCCTCTATGATGTGGGTGGTAAGGACTCAATGTAAAACATAAATGTTAGTGTCCCCTCTATGATGTGGGTGGTAAGGACTCAATGTAAAACATGAATGTGAGTGTCCTCTCTATGATGTGGGTGGTAAGGACTCAATGTAAAACATGAATGTGAGTGTCCTCTCTATGATGTGGGTGGTAAGGACTCAATGTAAAACATGAATGTGAGTGTCCTCTCTATGATGTGGGTGGTAAGAATAACCAAATCCAAATCAGTGGGCAAGGATTGAATGAGTGGATGATGAGTTGCAGGACACACTGTAAATAAAAGAACTTATAGACTTTGACTGAGACTGAGACTCACTGTCTCTGTTCATCTGTTTTTTATATCCAGGGAGCTTTCAGCCGACCTAATCCACATGATTCCTGACAACAAGCTCCTTTTGTCTAAATTATGTGCTTTTTACCCTGGAAACCATGCTGAAAATAACAGTTTACATGAGAGGGTAAGTCCACAACCTTGTCCTGTTGAACTGTCTAATTATTATGAGAGTTTTTTAATCAAATATAATATTGTTATTTTTATGTTTATCATTATTGTTCCAGTGTGGTCTCCCGCCTTTGGAAGAGTGCAAGAGCCAGGCAGAGGAAAGCTTGTCTGAAGGAGATTTGTTTTCAGCTGTTAAATTCTACCTTCTCAGCGATGAACCTGAGAAAGCCCTGTCCATAGGTTTACAGCATGTCAAAGGTGCATGCACATCTGAACACTGTCGTTTTGTGTTAATAATGATCATTTATATCATGATGTTTGCACTTTTTTGAACAGTCAACAAATCTTGCAATGATATGCTCTGCCTCCCCAGAACAATTGAGTGGATCTGATTGGACAGTGGATAGTGTCCAGCCAATCCTGGACCTGCTAAGTTACATCAGGACAGATCGTCTCGTCACGCTCAAGATGACTGAGTAAATGCAACAATCACAAATTATTATTATTATTATTATTATTATTATTATTATTATTATTATTATTATTATTATTATTATTAGTAGTAGTAGTAGTAGTAGTAGTACTAGTAGTAGTAGTAGTAGTAGAAGTAGTAGTAGAAGAAGAAGACTGGGTTAAACCAATGTCCCCCATGTTAAATTAAGTCCATGTTAATCATTGTTGATGGGGAAAGAGAGTATTTCATTGTTTTACTGTTATACCTAGTAAATGTTGTAATAATAATAACAATAATTTATTTTATATTTTAGCAACTTTGCTACTTTGGAAAAGCCATACTAATCCAAACAGATGTAGACTCTGAAGTGGTTACAGTCCAATACAAAACACTACATTGCTATAAAAAAAGTACTTTGGTAGAAACCACTAGACTCAGCTAAATAAACCAAGGCTTCAAATCTGGGTAATTGAACTTGCACCATGGGAATAGTAGATCTTGCGTACACAGTTTTGCACCCATTACTCGGCTTTTATTTTTCCTAATTTTCCAAATTTCTATTTAAGTGAATTATACTGGAATATGCTCTTGTCAAATATCAGAGGAGCTGAATGAGTAGAAGTGTACTTTACAAGCTTTATTGGGAAAACCCCCACTGTAAACCTCATGGGCAACATGGCTCCCAGAGCTCTCAGTGAGCATGTGGCTGCCAGGGTCTTTAATCACCACAACAGTGAGGACAAAGACAGCCAGGAGGATTATGTCTTTTGAAAGGACAAGAGGCACATTGATGTTGGTTGGTTTGTGAGATAATATTACTTTCTGCCTCTCTTCACACACGTGTGTGTGTATGTGTGTGTGTGTGTGTGTGTGTGTGTGTGTGTGTGTGTGTGTGTGTGTGTGTGTGTGTGTGCGTGTGTGCGTGTGTGCGTGTGTGCGTGCGTGCGTGTGTGTGTTTGTGATTAGGGCCCGCAGTGAGCTGTTGATACTCTGTGGTTACATCGGAGCTTTGCTGGCCATCAGAAGACAATACAGCAGCATCGTCTCTGCATTATATGAATACACCAGGTGTGTCCCTCCATTCCTCTTTTCCATCCACAATGCAAGTATTAAGAAGCAATTTCAACAGAATATATTGGTAGTTGTATTACAATTATATTTGACTAAAGTGAGGTATTATTTGTGTATTTGACAGCATGAAATTGAAGTAACCCTAAACAATATTTTGTCAAATGAAGATTGAGAAGCTGCTCTCTGCCAACATTCCAAGTGTCTTTTTTGATCTGAAGTCTCACAAAGGTCCCGTTCCTAAAGCAGGGCCAGTGAGCACTCTGCTGGTGAGTGCTGTGCTTTGGTTTTCAATAGCAGCAGGGCCAGGGCCTGATGACCCATGTTTAAACTAATGCACAACTCCTGGAGTCTGAGTGCACTGGTCCGTACGAGGACTCAAACACACAGTAGTCTCACCAAGGATCAGCCCAGCGAGGACACCCCCAGGCAGCCTGTCTCCATGACTGCACACGCTGGCCTTCTATAGTATTAGTATCTATCCTCATTTTATATTCTCTTCATTTGCATGGCTCATTCTTTTTCATTTTGTGAATACAGACATTAGACTGACACACAGTACTTTAATCTCAAGATGTGTCTTGCATTTGGAAAATGTATCTATGTATTTATCAATTCTGATAGCCCTATCAGTCACAATCACACTTATAAGATCACGCAATGTAGCCTATAAGAACTACCAAGTTTAATTGGCATTATGACCCAGACAGAATGGCTGTAGGGTTTTTACTTTGAGGGTTAACACAAGGAAAGGCCAACATTGTTTAGTAGGAGATAAGGTAGGATATAATAATAATAATAGTAATAATAATAATAACAACAACAACAACAACAACAATAATAATAATAAACAATGACATTAACCTCATTCATTTATTTAGATTGTTGCAGACAGAACACACACAGTTATACCTGCAGTGATGAATTCAGTTTGCATTGCCCCTGTTTACTTCCTAATGGAAACAGAGAATTGAGAGTTGTGAGAATGCCACACGATGTACTTGGCATTAGGAAAAACTGTGTCAGTGTCAGGATCAGCAATCTAGTAGTGTCAAATATAGCCCAATGTCCAGTCTTTACATCCTGATATGAAAGAAAGCTGCCCTTTTCAAAGTAAAAGTTTTGTTCTGCAAGTGGATATAATCAAACTAAAATCACTGTGCTGTGTTTCTATCTAAACATGTATTAGCCTTTTTAATTATATAGTTACAGGAATTAACAAATAATAAAAAATTCAGCTGTTGCGAACTGTAGCCATACTTTCCATGATGATTTGGCTGAGACGCAAGAATGCACAGTTATTGTATTTAGTGTTAGACCTATAGTCATACAATTTGAGAGACATTCTTTTTCATTCATTTTCTGTACCAGGTTGTTACTTAGATGTTCTCTATTCACTGAGGTAATAAGGTAATGTCTGCATACCACATTAGTGTCACATTGACTGATTGCGGTTTAGGCATTAGCCAGACCAATATATGTATTTCTGCGGTCGGTTTCAAGAATAGTGCAAACTAAAGGTTTTCCTTTGGGACAGAGTCCAAACATGGGAATGAACTCCTGTATATGTTGGACTCGCTAGTGGCCGTGGTGCAAGCGGGACGATCCACTCTCAGGTGTGCTGTGAGCGCGGTGCTGTACGGTTACAGCACAGCCAGGATTATCTGTTGAGTTGATGTTGTTCAGCTTGTAATATCAATGAGGAGTTTGATTGTAACACGTCTGTCCGCTGTTCCCTCCACCAGTCAGCTGCTGAAGCGGAGGGAGGTGTGTGTCCCGCTCAGGATAGAGCAGCTGTCTGCGGAGCTGGAGGCCTGGAGGACCTGCACCAGCAGCAGGTTGTCTGCTCCGTGGGCTCTGGACCTCATATCAATGTCTTAGTATAGTATAGTGTCTTAGTATATAGAGTCTTAGTATCCTCTTCTGCACCATGTTTCTAACAAAGCAGTTGAACTTGTCTTGTCCATGTGTGTTCATGTTGCTCCTAGCAGCCCTCCATCAGAAGAACAGAGACAGGAGTTTGCCTGCCTAGAGAACAGAATATGTCCAACTGAGTTAGGTAGTATACCTCTTAACCTCGTAGATTACGTTTCATTCATTCAAATGCACTATGTATCATTACTTTAAAATGTATCTGGGGGCTACATTGTAATCATTTTCTATTTGTCACCCTTTGATTACTATTGCATTAGAAGACTAAATAAGATAATAATGATTTAAATCACAACAATATTTATTACAAAAAATACATCTCCATTCTGCTTCTTCGTCCTTCCCCAGCCCCTGGAGCACTGTGTGGTTCTGACTATGTGACTGGTTCAAATCTACCCAGTCACTCCGACGTCCAGCTCTCCTGCTTCACAGGACACAGAATACAGGTGTGCATGTGTATTTATTCCGGTACCTAATGTTTTTATTTGATTGATGTTAGAAAAGGATGTTGTATTCATGCCCTTGTTTTCCATGCAGGGCCCTGTGTTCCTCCTGGAAGATGGTAAATCAGCCATCTCTCTTAACGATGCACTAATGTGGGCCAAAGTCAACCCCTTCTCCCCACTGGGGACAGGTGTCCGCATCGTCCCTTTCTGATCTGCTCCACAAAACACCTGCGGCCAACACAACACAGAGGCATGCCACGCTGTGGACACATGGAGAGAGCCTTTCGCTGGGAGTCTGCGTTTTCTCATTTCACCTTTCAATTCAGTCACATATCTGTTTGCACAGATGTATTGTTGACATTTGGCTGTGTAGGGTTCAGGAGAACAATATTTACATTTAGGACATAGGCAGACACTTTTGTCCAAAGCGACTTACAATAAGTACATTTGTCAGAAGAAGGTGAACCACTTCATTGCTGTTAATCCAGTTAGCAAGTCACCAGAACAAGTTTCAAGCATTCCAATTGCTAGGTGAACCATTAGTAGAACACAACATATCTGGTCTATGCTGCTAAGTGCTAAGATACAAAGAGCATTGTAGCTTTGTAAAGTGCTAAGACGTACAACATACAATTGGGGATAGGAGATGGGAGATGGGAGGGGAGATGGGGAGCAGGAAGTCAAAGCAAAGTTGTTTAACTTCCTGTCTATCATGTGGAAGAGTCCATTGTTTTCTGTGATCCTTTGGTAAGGTTTCATATACATCTTTTTTTTTTAGCAACTAAAGCAGGCCGAGACCTTGAGAACCCTAAAATAAGACTAGAGGGAACTAGTACTGCTAGTTCCCTCTGCTAGTTCCCTCTACTACTTACGTATCTCGTCTATCTATGATATGTGTACATGATTTAAAGGCTCTCACTCTCAAATTCACATTTACATTTACATTTACATTTTTTTTAGGCATTTAGCATTTTTATCCAAAGCGACTGACAAAGAGTGCATTTGTCATAAGAAGGTTAAACAAATTCACTGAAAGTGTTGACATACTACTCCTTTGAAACTGGTTTCACTTAAGTCTGTCAAAAGTCATTTTTCATTGTTTTGAACTCGCCTTTAAAAAAACAAAATAACAATATTATTGTATTTCTGTGTACTATTAAGACGATTGATGTGTTGCCAGCTTGGGCAGGGCTGTAGGCAGGGCTGTAGGCAGGGCTGTAGACAGGGCTGTAGGCAGGGCTGTAGACAGGACTGTAGACAGGGCTGTACGCAGGGCTGTAGACAGGGCTGTACACAGGGCTGTAGGCAGGGCTGTACGCAGGGCTGTAGACAGGGCTGTAGACAGGGCTGTAGGCAGGGCTGTAGACAGGGCTGTAGACAGGACTGTAGGCAGGGCTGTAGACAGGGCTGTAGACAGGGCTGTAGACAGGGCTGTAGACAGGGCTGTAGACAGGGCTGTACACAGGGCTGTAGGCAGGGCTGTAGACAGGACTGTAGACAGGGCTGTACACAGGGCTGTACGCAGGGCTGTAGACAGGGCTGTACGCAGGGCTGTACGCAGGGCTGTAGGCAGGGCTGTACGCAGGGCTGTAGACAGGGCTGTACACAGGGCTGTAGACAGGGCTGTACACAGGGCTGTAGACAGGGCTGTACACAGGGCTGTAGGCAGGGCTGTACGCAGGGCTGTAGACAGGGCTGTACACAGGGCTGTAGACAGGGCTGTACACAGGGCTGTAGACAGGGCTGTACGCAGGGCCAAAAAGTACTGAGGTCAAGAGTCAGAAATTCTAGGCGGGTTTGGGGGCATGCTCCCCTGGAAATGTTTTTCATTCCATTATTTAAATCTGGCCTTTTTCAGAGTCTTAAGGAGCAAAAACAACATCATTATGACTTTTGGTAGGGTTATTTGTTTTGTTTGTTATCAAAGAACATCACCCTCATCCTAAATGATTTGCAAATGAGTCCCATTGTAAAACTGGAGAATGAATTGCATCAAGTCGTGGATGAGGAATAAAAAGGAAATGAACTGTCCTGGGACAGAGGGATAATATATACAAATGCTGAAGATCAGTGGTATATCCCTTTAACTAGTACTGCAACTTATAGTACCTACATTTTGAGGTCTTGAGGCCAGCAAGTAAAAAAGACAAAAATAAATCCTTAATAACATTATGCCAATGTAGATGTGTTCCAAATAGACACACTAACACTTGTATATTTTACTATATTTATTTGTATCATTCCTTATTCATATGCCTGAAATATGCATTCTTCATTTGACATCTTTTATAGCCTATTATGCTTACTAACAGTAAAAGTATGAAGTTACACTGACAAACACAGATCATGCTTAGTGTTATTGGTTCATCACAGACTTCACATATATAAAATATGACAGGAGATAGGCTCCATATGACAAAAAGTACACATACGTTATTGCAGTCCATTTTAAAATGGTGCAGGTCTCTGCAGTCTTAAGGCTACATGTCTAAGCTATTTGTAGGTCTGCTTCATACAAATGTTTTCAGAAACTTTGACACAGGATGGTTCCGTGAAATGACGATCCACCACAGTGAGGGGGCTGTCCCTGGTCCTGACTCACTGAAATGAAAGACAACAGTTAACCGTGTGTCATCCCTATTTAGGTCAGTTCTTTAGAACACTACACGAATCCCAAAAACATTAAAATATTTGGTTTCTAATTTAAAACTGCTTTTGCATTACATAAATGTCAGAACCATTATGCAGTCTGTAACAGTATGAAAATCAGGCCTACTTCTTGGTCAAAAGCCAGGGCGATTCTTCTGTGGCCAGAGGCATCCCACTGCCTGAGGACTCTTTCTGGATCCACCTTTATATGTCTGTGGACATGTATCATGTCAGTCAGCCTCTCAGCAGACATGCTCAAGCGAAGCCATGTTTTGAGCCTCCGTAAAGCAGAGAAAGATCTCTCACAAGAACAGGTGGTCACAGGTAATGTGAGAAACAAAGTTAAAATGCAGAGGATAATACTCCATCTCTATTTTCTGTAAAGTGTCCCGTGCTGTTGCAGGCAATGCATCCTCGTTTTGGCTTTGAAACCTATGTTTCCATCTGTGAAGTTCTTGCTCGATGGTTTCTGGATGAGGCAGGTTGTCTTTGTACCAAGATATCAGTTGCTCTTCCCTCTCCTTTGTCAGCCTTGACAGTCGGTTGGCACCAGGTAAGATGTGAGCAGAGCTGGTTCAGTCAGCAAACCTTGTCTTCATCTGATTGGTTATTTGATCAATAAAGGGATAGAACAAGTTCAACCTGTAGTGCTCTTGAGTTGACTGGGAGGGTGTGTTTCCTCTATGATGTTGTCTCACTGTCACCCTCTTCTTTACCCCCGTAAACTTCAACTTCAACAACTTCAATGGAGTTAGTTCTTTTGATTGTTGATATATTGAACTGAAGCTCTCCTTATTTTGTAGGCTGGCAATGCACTGAGTCACCTCTTTTGCCTCTTGGTAGGTATTCATTAAGTCAATTTTGGGAGACTGGAGTTGCTTTGTCAATGGCTGTAAATTCAATCCAAGGACTTTGTTTGTCATCACTGCGGTGACAATTGTGTCAAACGACTCGATGCTGTGCCCCAACCTGCTGGCTTTTTCAGAATTCTGTGATGTTCCTGACTCTATTTCTTGCAATGCAGGGTGGACAGCACCAAGATCCTCAACAAATGCACCAACTGTCTTGCCTCTTGACCCCCATCTAGTGTCTGACATTTGTGGGAAGCTTCTTGTTTTTTTTCCCCACGTGGTATCCGTCTGACACCTTACTTCCTTCTGCAGACACAGCTTGGATTTGCAGCATGTTTTTCCTGATCGCCGACGTTGAAAAGAAAACGACAACCTTCTCAATAGTGCCCACTGTATTCCTCACCAAAGGTATATCTGAGCGCCCATGAACAACTACACGATTCAGGGCATGGCTCCTGCAATGTGTGAACAGTGCCTTTGGATAAAGCTCTGTTATTCTCTGTTGGACTTCATTTACATGCCCGCTCATTGTGGCTGCTCCATCAAAGCCTTGGCCACGAAGAAATGTAGCTTGGAGACCCCACTTCTCCAACTGAGAGAGAATGGCTTCTGTAATGGATGCAGCATCCAGGTGCTTGAGAAGACAGAACCCTAAAAATTCTTCACAAATGTCAGTTCCATTGTTAGTGATAATGTAACGTATACAGATAGACAGTTGCTCTATCCCACTCACATCCATTGTTCATCCATTGCAAGCACTGTGAAGAATTTAGCCTTCTGTATTTTCTTGACTATCTGTTCTCTAAGATCATCTTCATAGCAAGCTATTAATTCATTTTGAATTCTTGGTGACGCATATTTTTCAGGTTTTTATGTCGTCTCAAAGTGAGTTTTTAGGTTAGAGTCAAATTCTGATTTGCAAGAAAGGAAATGTGTGAAATTTCCATCTTCACCATTCCAATTGCCACGTAATGCAATGTTTCTTTGGACCAGATTGATTATTATGTCAAGAATGGCGAGCAGAGTTTTTTTGTTTAAGGCAACCTTAAACAATGCCTGACTTATAATTGAACTGATATCTTTCTTCTGCCTTCTCACCACAGCAAGAAAGTTTTCGGCCAGCTCTAAAGCTTTAAGGTGCCCTGGACTGCTGTTGTGGTTTGGTATCATCTCTTTTCTCACCAACAGCATTTTTCCAGTCCATGAAACCATGACTCATGAATGTATTGTTGGATCCCTTCAGCTTATTGAATGTCATGCAAATAGTACACACATATTTCTTTTCCCAATGGACATTGTAGCGCAACCGCCGCTCTCCAAAATTGATTTGGGGGTACGTATACTGTGCTTGTGACCATCTATTTTGGAGAAGACAGCATTTTTCTTCATCACTCAGCTGATTGGTCTTTCCTTTAAACCTTCCTGGGTCATAATCACAGGTTTCCTCTATTTCCTTGAATCTCCTTCTTTCTCCCCCTGTCTCCTCTCCTCTTGTCTTTCCACCTGTCGCACCTGTTCCTTCTCTCTCTTCACCCGTTTCTCTGCTTTCTGTGCCTCCTCTCTGTACCTCCTCTACTATTGTCTTTCTTCCCCTCCTAGCACCTTCTCTTTCTCTCTTTTCTCTTCCTGCCTCTTCATCTTCAGTAACACCTGCCTGTGCATTTCTCTGTTCCTCTTCTCCTGTCTCCCCTGCCAAACTTGTAAACTTGATATTTATGTCATCTTTCTTTTGAAGCTTCTATCTACAAGTGGTTAGAAATGTGTCACAAAAGACATTCCCATATATTGAAATGAGTTGCTTCATATTTCCTTCAGTATTTAAAATAGACACCCAAGCCCCATCACACTATTATGTTGATGATAGTGCCTAATCTGTTCACTCTTGTTAAGGAAATACAGCTTTTGAACACATTTCTATTATAATCTTACACAATACTTTTACATTATCATGCATTAAATATCTGACTTTTAAAATGTACTCCCCCTGTACTCCCGATGCCAGAGCTTGGTCCGCATTGCCGGCAGTAAGTCGAGCCTGTTTCCGGTGAGAGTTGGCCTCGTCCAGGGCTGCCCTTTGTCACCGATTCTGTTCACAACTTTTATGGACAGAATTTCTAGGCCCAGCCAGGGCGTTGAGGGGTTACGGTTCGGTGGCCTCAGGATTGCGTCACTGCTTTTCGCGGATGATCTTGTCCTGTTGGCTTCATCGGGCCGTGACCTTCAGCTCTCACTGGAGCGGTTCGCAGCCGAATGTGAAGCGGCTGGGATGAGGATCAGCACCTCCAAATCCAAGGCCATGGTTCTCGGCCGGAAAAGGGTGGAGTGCACTCTCCGGGTCGGGGAGGAGATTCTGCCTCAAGTGGAGGAGTTCAAGTATCTCGGGGTCTTGTTCACGAGTGAGGGGAGGATGGAGCGGGAGATTGACCGACGGATCGGTGCGGCGTCGGCAGTGATGCAGGCCCTGCACCGGTCCGTCGTGGTGAAGAAGGAGCTGAGCCTAAAGGCGAAGCTCTCGATTTACCGGTCAATCTACGTTCCTACCCTCACCTATGGTCACGAGCTGTGGGTAGTGACCGAAAGAACGAGATCGCGAATACAAGCGGCCGAAATGAGTTTCCTCCGCAGGGTGTCCGGGCTCTCCCTTAGAGATAGGGTGAGAAGCTCGGTCATCCGGGAGGGGCTCAGAGTAGAACTGCTGCTCCTCCGCGTCGAGAGGAGCCAGTTGCGGTGGCTCGGGCATCTAGTGATGATGCCTCCTGGACGCCTCCCTGGGGAGGTGCTCCGGGCACGTCCCTCCGGGAGGAGGCCCCGGGGAAGACCCAGGACACGCTGGAGGGACTATGTCTCTCGGCTGGCCTGGGAACGCCTCGGGATCCCCCCGGAAGAGCTGGACGAAGTGGCTGGGGAGAGGGAAGTCTGGGCTTCCCTCCTCAGGCTGCTGCCCCCGCGACCCGACCCCGGATATGCGGCAGAAATGGATGGATGGATGGACTTTTAAAATGTATGCAGTTCTGGCATAGTCTCCTTTATAGTACCTGCTCTCCCTCTATCTCTCTCTTCACTACTCCTCTTCTTGCTGCTTGGCCCAAAGATGAGCTTGGTTTGGCTCATCCTTTTCCTCCCTATGCTGTTTTCCCTTTATTTATTTACTGGGACCTTGTGGTCTTCATTTGTCATTCCCATGTTTTTTAGACATGGGAATGAAATTCTTTCTCTGCATTTGACCCATCCTATTGTACATAGGAGCAGTGGGCTGCTATGATCAGCGCCCGGGGAGCAAGTTGGGGTTCAGGGTTCAGTGTCTTGCTCAAGGACACTTTGACATGCAGACAGTTTTGGAAGTGGGGATCAAGGGGATCGAACCGCCGACCCTACGGTTAGTGGACGACCTGCTCTGTCCACCCGCTCTACCCACTGAGCTACTGCCGCCCCTTTAGTGAAGAATATAAACAGCTTTTGAAAATTTAAGGTAAAAATGGGGCATTCTGAGGCCTTTTTGACGGACCATTACAGTGACTCATGAAGCAAGGGCAAGTTACTACATAAGATTATTTATTATTATTATTATTTTGAAAATTATCCGGATGTTATCTTTTGGTTCTGCGCACGACTTCCTGTCCCGCGCGATCTGCTCTGTGCTGTGTTGCTGCGTTGTGCTACGGCATCCGGCAGAAATATATAACAGGTTCAACATCCAACATTGAGAAATCAACACTGAATAAACGTTTCATTTTCAATCGAAGACGTCGCTGACATATCAATCGTTAACCAAAATTAAACTTTGATTCAATGTTTCCTTGCTATCTGAGTAGTACGCTGGGCTGCAGTAAAAATATTTCCACATGAAAATGCTTTTTTTTTTCTCACAGTCATCTACCACTTAAACTGCTATCCACCTACATTTTTATCTTGATGCGCTTGATGCGCTCCTCTTCCAGTGACTGGTGTGACTGACTCACTAACGGTAGCGGTAACAACATCAACGTCCGACTTGTGTGTGGTCGTTACCATAGCAACAGTGCGTGTTGTTGATGCACTTGCCCATATGCACTTATGCCCAAACTCTCGAGCTACTGTTTTAAACAGTCGTGCCACTCTTGGCTCTTCAAGTATAAAATCACCTTACAGTTTTGTCGGACACCAAGATCATCATCCTGCAGTCAGTTTCACGTGTAATTTATTTTGAGTTTATAAACCACAATTCAAGCACAAAAAAAAAATAAAGAGGACACGACCTCGGTGTCCTCAATGTTACGGCCTTGAGTGTGGGCCTGCATTGGGGAGTCTGCATTATGCATGCATCATAATACAGCATCTGTGACCTCAGCCAAATGTCAGTAACAACAACAATTTTGGAAGGTCTCATTTTTATCAAGGTCTTGCTAGAAAAAAGTAGTAAGACAAAATTAGCCCAATAAATAGGGTTGGTGCCTTAATATATAAATTGTCCTAACCTAACCTAAATAATAGCCTTATTCAGGGTTTTGAGTCCCAAAATTGCTCTCCATCAAAAAACGTCAGTAATTAGGTGACGAGTACCAACTACAAAGTAAAACAGTCAAATGTATAGGATGTAGCACTTCATGAGCTTATTCATGAATGTTTCTTGTTTTTCATGTAAGCTTGATTTAAAATCAATGTACATACTTCTGCTAGGTAACTGGGTGGTCACTGTCTGTAAGAAGATGTAGCCTACTTGAAATAAAGTTGACTGTAGGATGACTGCCCTCCACAAATTATTAATGTATCTTTATGTATTGTACGTTTATTGAAAAAGATTGTGAATGTCATTATTAAGTACAAACATTTTTTTTTTTTTAATAAATCCTCATGTATGAGCGAGGGAATGAGTCCAGCTGTGGGTTAGTATGGTGTGCACTGTTAGCTCTTTGTTCTTTACTCTTCACCGTCCGGCTGCACCTTCTGACACAGGCACTCTAAAAGATGATTGTTGGGCCTAACGTTTAAGGAAAGATACAGTTTTGTCATTGTTATTATGTGTTCATTGCTGATGTACAATGTGGACTCTGTCCTATTTTACAGTGTAGTGTCACTTTGTGTTTCACTTTGTTTCACTTTGGCTGAAGTCACGTCTCTGTAAACAGTATTACATCATGCAGAGATAGTGCAGCAGTCTGTTCAATGGGATTCAATAGGATATACTGAGTGAGTGTATCTTACAATAGCATTGACTAAACAGCTCTGAGATCAAGATGCTTTCAAAATAATCGTGCATATGGGCCATTTGTTTACCATTGCCTTAGTAACAGACTACAAATAGATACTCGTTAATGTACATTTAGCAGACAATTTTGTCCAAAGCGACTTACAATCAGTACATTGTCATACATTTGTGGGGTTCAGTGTCTTCCTCAAGGACACTGACAGTTGGAGGTGGGGATCGAACCGCCAACCCTCCCTACTTTGGCTAAACAAAATGTTAACTTCATTTCTCCACAAAATAAAGAGCACAATCATACCAGATATCATCATAACATAACGCAGGGGCCTCCCGATTGTATGTTATGTAATTTATGTAATTTTACATTTTTTAATAAGTAAAAAAAAAAGGAAAATGCTAAGGGAAAAATGCATGAGATGTTACTAGAAGCCTAAGCTCCTACCACCTCAACTGTTCTTTCGATCCAAGTGGAAGTAGAAGTTATAATCTGAAAATCATATTAAAGCTCCTCTAGATAACATTTGACTCATCATAGATGAGAGAGCAAGATTTTGTAACTAGCTGTAACAACCTAAACAACTTTCCCTCCTTCTCTATTCCAGACTCAATGAGGGAAGAAATTAGACTGACATCGCCAGAATTATTCACAAATGCATATTAGTCTGAAACCAAAATGACTGGACATAATTTGATAGAACTACAACAAATCAGATCAAAGAAAAGCTTAAAGATCGTCACCACCAGTCATCATGTAAAAGCCATATTATTTGTGATTGACCCGACACAGGCCAGGTTGGCTGGAAACCTGTGAGAACAGGAGTAGTACCAGACCATCTGTAAACCTGTGAGAACAGAAGTAGTACCAGACCATCTGGAAACCTGTGAGAACAGAGTACCAGACCATCTGGAAACCTGTGAGAACAGAAGTAGTACCAGACCATCTGTAAACCTGTGAGAACAGGAGTAGTACCAGACCATCTGTAAACCTGTGAGAACAGGAGTAGTACCAGACCATCTGTAAACCTGTGAGAACAGGAGTAGTACCAGACCATCTGTAAACCTGTGAGAACAGGAGTAGTACCAGACCATCTGTAAACCTGTGAGAACAGGAGTAGTACCAGACCATCTGTAAACCTGTGAGAACAGGAGTAGTACCAGACCATCTGTAAACCTGTGAGAACAGGAGTAGTACCAGACCATCTGTAAACCTGTGAGAACAGGAGTAGTACCAGACCATCTGTAAACCTGTGAGAACAGGAGTAGTACCAGACCATAGCGGCAGGCGCCGCTTCTCACCGCGTTTATTTATTCAGTAAAAGCTGATGTAACTAAACAAGCCATTCAAGAAGCTCTGCTAGATGGCCTGGTGGTGAGTCCATTACCACCCAAGGATACACCTTGATCTGATGAAGAATGGTGCCAACAAAAGCCAAAGCTGGTATGATAATTAAAAAATATATACATTTATATAGCTTTTTAAGGCTTTCAGGCACATTACATTATTATATATATGCATTACTATACTGACAGTGTTCATATGTTGCATACCATCAGTTACCATAATAAATGATGCCAAATTATTTATTTCCATTATGTCACAGTTCACTGTATGTTACAGGTCACTACCAATGTAGTGTAAATGTAATGTAAAGGATTGAAAAAAGCAAACACTGGTGGACACAACAGCATGGACATTCAAAGCTGTTATTCCATGTTAGTCCTCTCTTCCAGACAGACAGCCTTGCTGTGAGTGAACAATCTGATGTAGGGGTGACAGCTCCATATGTGTAGCTTTTAAGGTCATGCTGAGGTCAACACAAGCCCAGCCCACATCTCTGACATTCTTCCCTCTCCCCTGATGCACTTGTCGGGTGTTTTCTTCTTAGATGCACCAGAGGAGAAGTCGACCTTGTAGTCTACCTTGGCTCGGACCTTGTCCATACTGGGCATCATCCAGTAGGCTGGAGCGTCAGTGGCTGTCTTGGTCCCCCATACCCGCAATGCTACTTCAATTGTAAACAGGAGAGCCTCAACATATTTCTGAGACTCTGCAATGCCAGCCATTTCCTGTGCAGTGTGCACATTCCACTGGAACTGAAGATCACCCATGGCTTGAGCAGAGGTTCATTGAGGCATTGAGAGTGCAAAACCTATTACTTAAATAACATAGAAATAAGTACAAGTTAATTATTGAAAAAATAGAAATGTGAAAATGGCTTCAAAATGTTGCGCTATGAGCTAGTCACCACAACAGAAACTAGTCTAAAACAGTGCAGAAACAGCAATTTTTTGGCTGGAAAGCACACAGTCAAAGTAAACATTAACTGAAATGTGGCAATGTAAAAGACGATCTATATTGACTAACTATGACGCAGTGTTGGCCTTGAAAAAATGTGTTGTTTAGTTTGAGGGTACTGACACAGAATGGCATGTGTGTGTGGTGGGTTGTGAATACCTACTTGTGTGCCATTTTATGGTCATTGACTCTGAAAACCTGCAGGTCCTGCACCCATCCATCTGTAAACTGGAAGTAGGGCTCAAGAGACTTCTAATTTCTGAAATGGGCTCAAACCACAAACAAGGGAGGAAAACACCTGGAAAAGGTAACTTGCAGTGGCTTGTTGAGCTCACTCGACCGCTGGGTTTGAATGGACCAAGCCCGTTCATTTCTGTTTTTCAAAGTAGCACTCCTTTGCTTTAGTGTTCAGCTTCTCTCTGTAAGGAATCTTGCAGAGACAGGACTCCCATGGCTTGGACTTTGAGCTTTGTAGTTTAGCAGAGCTTATGGATAGAAAAGCTATATAACGTCCTAAATGGCAAGGGAAAAACCTAAAACCATTATCACATTGTGCACATGCACACGCGCATCTGCAAGCTTACCTGTCTCAATCAAGCTTATCTGTTGCCAGAGATGTGTTGGGTGGAGAATGGGCACTTGGGATCGATTCAGAATGCCTCCTCTAAAATATGCCTGTGTTCAAAGAAGAACTCTTTCAATTTATCAATGATAAATACAAAAATGGTACCATTTGCTATGTATTCTCTCAAAAAGGCAAACCTATCGCCATCTCATGTTCATTTGTGAAATAATTGTACTACTAGTACTACTAGTCAGTAGCAATTAAAAAAACCCTGATTCAATTCAATTAATAATTTCTTATTTTCTTTGGTATTTTTGTATGGAGATATACAATGACGATTGCTGGGTAATATGTATTGTCGTTGTCCAATGTCTCGAAGTCTCCATTGATGATACAAGGCAAAAGTATTTGCTAGTTTAGGCGAAATATCTGAAAGCACATGCAGCTCATATCATCACACATCACATCACAAAGGTCTAGCATAGTAGATGCTAGGTAGGCTATTCCTAGCATTAGATCCTGGTAGTGGGCGTGGTCTGGCTCAAAGGCAGGGCGGGGCTTAAAGTGATGGTTCGGAATAAAATTCACCCTGAGGTAATTTCCACCAATAATCCAGCCAAATACCCCCTCAGATGCATTTTTAGCGACGGTCAATATTTATCAAGTTTAGGGGTATCAGCCGAATGGCTTAGTATTGGAGTGTCCGGTACAATGTGTATATCTCGTAAATTACCCCACTAATAATGCACTTTTCTGATAGCTTCAACTCGCTGTTGCTAAGGCTACCGCTGCGTCGACGTCTCTTCCGTCTTTTCGGATAAGTTCGTAAAAGTCCTCTTCAAAACTCACAAGTGTAAGGAAAAAGTTAGTGAATTCAACACTCCATCTAATTTCAAGTATTCAATTATTCCAGTTGTCAATACATTTCGATGGAGTGTTGAGGGGCTGATACCCCTAAACTTGATAAATATTGACCGTCGCTAAAAAGGCATCTGAGGGGGTATTTGGCTGGATTATTGGTGGAAATTACCTCAGGGTGAATTTTACTCCGAACCATCACTTTAATGCAGAGAAATGTGCACAACCTGAACCTAGTCCTCAATGATGCAGGAAAAAACATTAAAGAGATGCTTTATGACACCATAGAAAATGATTATAGTTATTTGGCCACGGTATTAAAAGGTGGGCCATGCTCACTGGCACCTCTCAGCTCACTCGGACATAACATTGAAGTGTCTAGACATGAGTCCCTTACTGCTGTAATATACAGATATGTAGATGTGATGAAAGCACTGCCACGGTGTCTGTGACAGTATCTCTGATCAATGAACTGGTGAAGCAGCAGGATGGAAGAAAACAGGTCAGTGTCTTTTTCTAGTGGTTCTCCAGACTGAAGTATTTGTGAGTGTGAATGCTGTCTCTAAAATACTAAGAGACAAAAACCAAAAACACTTACAGAAGGCAGTAAATTTGCTGGAGAACACATTCATGCATGAACTCCTTTCCTGCAGGGCCTGTTTTAGAGCAGAGATGGCTCATCAGTCGTCAGTCTCCCAACTTTCCAAGATGCTGATTGTTGGTCATCACTCCATAACATCCTCCTTCAGTGAGCTGTGCTCAGCCCTGCTAATGTTTCTGACAACCTCTGTGACAGAGGCAACAGCGAAGCGATACTTTTCCAAATTGAAAGTTGTTAAGACCTACCTGAGGAGCAGCATGGGGCTCATGGACTGGTGACCTGTTCATTGAAAGCATCAGAGCCTTTGAAAGCAGCAAGGACATTGTTGAGGATTTGTGGGTGGTGCACGAGGTGCATGTGCATTTTTCAGATGTGGGAAAAGCTGTGCCACAGTACCAGACCATGCACCACTGGACCTGGGTGATCCATTTTTACCCTTGTTAGGAATAATAAGCGGTGATTTTAATTGAGATGAGTGACATTCTATTGTCTAGGTCCTACACAGGTCACAGATGTTGTTGTGATGTCGTAATGTGGAGTCGATTTATACATGGCAGAAGTAAGGCTGTTTGTTGTGCAGTAAAATCTGAGTCTGTGTAACTGGTCAGTTTGGTGTTGTTTTTTGTTAAATATTGCCGATACAACACATTATTGGTAAAATATACATACACAGAATGGTGTGTGTGTTTGTGCTTCATAGTCAGTAACTAGCGTGCACTAGAGCCCATCATAATAGAGCTCACTGGGGCCTGTCGTAACTACCTTACGCCACAGCACTGAGGTCTCTGGAAAACTTCTCATGAGCCAGGACTCCAGCAAGTCACCAAAACAAGTTTCAAGCATTACAATTGCAAGGTTAACCATTGCTAGTATACAACATCTCTGGCCTAAGATGCTAAGTGCTAAGCTACAAAGAAATTATGAAGTGCCAAGGGGGTAGGTAGATTAGATTAGATTAGATTAGATTCAACTTTATTGTCATTGTGCAGAGTACAAGTACAGGGACAACGAAATACAGTTGGTGTTCTAACCAGAAGTGCAAATGAGCGATTAAGGTGCAGGTTGAAATGCAGAAATGCAGAATAAGGTGCAAAATTGAAAAGTGATAGTGGTTATTAAAATGACGGTAATTAACAAAGTGACAAACAGTGCAGATGGAGGTAGTGATCATCGAGGTATTAAACAGTTACTCACAGTGGCATAACATGCAGGTGAAAAGTGTAAACAGTATACAATGTGCAAAATAGAAGTAGTGCAAATAGAAGTAAGTGTGCAGGTGGTGCAGTAGTGCTCTAGTGCAGTATAACAGAATAACAGAATGGGTACAACAGATGAGTATGGGTTGTATGGGTATGGGAGTGGGGGGGGCAATGGCAGTTGGGAATAAATAAATAAATAACATTACTATAAATTATAATATGTTTAGTATGTCCAGGGGGGGTGAGGTGTGGGGGTGCTGGATGTGCGGGGGGTGCATGTCCTCGGTGGGGTGGGGGGGGGGGGGGGGGCAGGTATTGGGTGGGCAGTGGTGAGTGTCTTTGGGGGGCGGGGGGGGGGGTCAAATGGGTCCAGGTCATGGGTGGGCAGGGGTGTATGTCCTTGGGGGGGGCACAATGTTCATGCGGGTTTGGAGTTCAGGAGGCTGACAGCTTGGGGGAAAAAGCTTCCCCTGAACCTGGTGGTCCGGGTGCCCAGAGACCTGTAGCGCTTTCCAGAGGGGAGGAGGGTGAACAGTCTATGGTTGGGGTGAGAGCTGTCCTTTGCGATGCTGCGCGCCTTACGCAGGCACCGCTTCCTCTGGACAGCCTCGATGGAGGGGAGTGGGGAACCGGTGATGCGTTGGGCGATTTTCACCACCCTCTGCAGTGCTTTCCGGTCCAAGGCGGAGCAGTTACCATACCACACTGTGACACAGTTGGTTAGTAGGATGGATGTTATGCAGGGTTCAGGTGAACTCTGAGTCTTGAGTCTCTTCCAGAAGATATGGAATGACTCCGCAGTCCTGACATTGGCAGGGACATCATTTCACCACCGCATTGCCATAACTACCAGAATCTGCACTAACAATGGTTGGCTTACTCACATCATATCATTCTAGCACAGGTGATTCTGTGATGAGCGGTTTCACAGCTTTCTCTTGCACTGCACTCAAAGCTAATGTTGCATCATTTTTTAGTAGGTCGTCAGGAGGGTTGGTTACCTGAGACAGGTGTGGTAAGTGCCTACCTCGGGAGTGCGGGTTGGGGGTTTTCTGGAGCTTCACATCATGATCCTCTGGAGTGATAAGGAAGCAGTTTTTAAGGTAGTACCTACCAATAGAAGTTATGAATGTTGTACATTTTGCACTCATTTTGCACATTTTGCATGTCATATATTGTGGGTAGAATGTATTCCTGACTCTTCACAGACTGAATCAGGCTTTGAATCAAGTCTTTGTTCTTCTTGGGCACAGCGACCATTGGAGCACACCACTCTACATCTGACACTTCTCCTGGGAATTGCACTTGTCTACCATCTCCTTCCTCGTACGGTACAGTAACCATGTTGACCATACGGGGACCACACATACACATTAAAATGCCCCAGTTGTTTACAGTTAACATTCAGCCGTACGTACAGCACATCTGTCTTCCTTAGCTTGCTGAATCTTCAAGGATGGCGATGGTTCACTGCACCTGATGGTCGGCTTTTATTCATGACACACATAGTAATATGTTTGAACAACTGCAAGCTGTCGGAGGTGTAACACTGCGCTTTATTGTTCTCCGAAGCAGGTTCTGAGACCTCAGCTCTTCAGTTGACTCTTGGTTAAACTTGAGCTTGCTTGATGTCGCCCAAGAAATCGTAAAAGCCCTTCAAGAGGTGTTTGGACTTGTCCTGGAAGATGTAACCAATCACATTCAGGGTTGCGATGGCCATGGCTGGCTCTGCCCATTGTACCAAAAAGAAAACATTTGAGGGAGAAGAAAAAATATCTGAGCATGCAGGAAAACACTTTGTGAGCACGAGGGCAACGACAGCATTTGTGCGTCCTGGGGCGTCAGTGCTGCTTCCCTGTATGTGCACGCTCAGTTCATATGTGTCAGCTAGCTCATCGGGTATACTCTGCCATTTCCCCTGGTGTGCGCTGATGGAAACAGACTCTTTTAAAGCTAGTTTTTTGGGCCTCACAGAAGTCTGAGCCCCATAAGTTGACAGAAGTGTGAAGCCCTTAAGATGCCACTTTACATGATTATTGACATGAACTGTTGTCAATCCAAAGTGGCTCGAGACATCTCTGACATGTCTGTAATTCACCTGCTATGGCTTGAAACATCTTGCAAACTCTTAAATGAATGGTTTGTACAACGTCTACCTGTGTTTTCGAGTTAACTGCAACATTAAAATGTTAATTGTAACCAATTTCAGCATTTTGTGCGTTTATCTATTTATCATCATTTCGGTCTTTTGGTGGATGATATTAAACTTCATCTTGGCGTGTTGGATTCAGCATGTTGACTCATTTTATTAATACTAAGTTATTGATACCTGCTTTTAGTAAATAATCTGTTCTACTTTGGAGTTTGCAGTCATATCATTGCGTTGTGAAGGTTTTTTTTAGCCATCTTCCAGTCGATGTTTGGTGAAGGTGAATTGATAGGCAGGAGATGGAGGGCTACGTTCAGATGGAGGCAGCGTGCACTTTGCTGATAGTAATGTCAGGTCTCTAGAATCTGCACCCCACTGTGCATTTAGAGATGTTGCTGGTGGTGCAGAATGTCCGCCCTCGTTAGCCTCGTTAATCAGTACAAGTGACAATTGAATTTCAAAACCACTCATTATATATATTACTTATTATGATATATATTTGAAATAAAATGTTCACTCGTTTATCAACCTAAATGTAACCCATGTCCCCATCTAGGGCTCATTGTACGGTAACAAGAGCACAACAATCATTATTTGTATGGAATTATACACTAATTAAAACATATTTATGAAAATTATATTACATTTCTGCCATGTCCCTTCAGCTTGATGGCCCTTAATTCTACACACTGCACCTTCGAAATGGGTTTAAAAGGACAAAGATAGAGAAAGAAATAGAATAACAAAGAGGCAGAAGGAGAGTCTTTCCCTGAGGACAACCACGCTGCTTCTCTATCCAGAATGTGGGGGCATGCATGCGTGATGAGTGTCCCTGTCCCCTTAAAGATCAGTCAGACAAATGCATGCAATGGTGCCGTCCTTATGACCCTCCTAGCTTTGAAACCCATTCTCACAAAACTTGCCTTCAGCTGCCACCTGCATGCTGTGACTTCTGCTCTCCGTGACTACTGGCTGCCCCTGCATCTTCTCTCTCTTTCCATCTTGTCTCTTTTTTATGCTTACCAGACTTTCACTGTCATTCATCTACAACTCTTCATACCTTGTCTATTTATTTTATTTATATTCCTTTCATAATGTTTTCAATCTGTTAACGATGCCATTAACAATGTGTAGAAGAAGAATGGAGTCACAGAACCACTCCATGGTACACCCTCTGGCATACCACTCTCAGCTAATCACAGATGTAGTGACTTCTGATACACAGTCCCAGCCCATAATATAGTCATATAGTAATGTGTAGTTAAAACACATGGACCTCTATCGTCATATATCTAGTGTAGTCTACTGCCATGCCATAGTCATGAAAAATAGTCTGATCATTAGAAAACTGGAAGAACATTTAACTTCCAATGTCCACTTCTTATTTCTGATCCGGTGATTTTTTTTAAACCAAAAATGTTCAAAACACAATGGTTTGGCATAATATGTATGTGAAAAGAATACTTTTGCACGATAACAAAAAGAAGACGACAAAATCTAGTTTAATTAACCTTTACGAGAAAGCTCTCAGACTTTTAAGACACAACGTCTGACCTCTGTTGTAATTGGTTGTGAGTCTCATCTAGCATTCATTCCTGGGCTTCGTAGTGTTTTCCATCTGCCCTAAACTACTGTATTTACTCAATTCATTACCATGCAGAAGGTTGACTAGCAGGGTTACTGCCCAGGCAAAACATTTTTATGATGAGTCAAGATAAGCTAAGAATAGGAAATTCAGCAGCAGAATTACATGACAGTGAAATAATAAAGCGATGACAAATGTTTTGTCAGAAGAATATGCATGCCAAAAAGTCTACAATTTGTAGAATTTTCAGGTAATATACATTCCTTAATCTGTCCACCTCAAATATTCCTCATAGTATCCTAACATTGCACATTGGCAGAACAAACAGCTGAACCGTGGCTTGTGATTGTAAGGCTTGGTGGGTGCAAAAACAAATAGTGGCTTGTTCATTTGTTTCTGATGTACTTATTTTACAGATAGATATAATAGCATCCTCTCAAATTAAATCATTTTTGTCAAATTCTTTATAGTGTGAGTCTGTGTGCGTGTATGTACAATCTGCATGTAAATGTACGTGTGTGTGCATCCATGCGTGCATGTGTATGTATGTGTGTATACATGTGTGTGCAGGGGGATAGCCTGTGGAGCTTTGGTGATTCATAACTTGTCATCCTTCATTAGTGTTCTCCATTTGGGTTCTGTTATCTTCAAATCTTCTTTATCCTGTCGTGTTTTGGTTGGTTTGCTTGTCTTCTAGTTAGTAAGTATGTTTTTGTGTGCAGAGTGTTTTTGCTGTATGCTCTTCTGTTTGCCATGTTTTCTCTCTGCTACAGACAGACAGACAAACAGAACTCTACTCTGAGATTGGTACATCTTCTGGACACCTCATTCCCCTCAGGCCAAAAATACATAAATTGGCCTTATTTAATAAAATAGCTAATGGGCTGTTAGCTTAACCTCACATCCAGCTGCCAGAGGACTAGGGGATTCGTGGTGTGTAGGATATGTAACTATATATGCAATGGTAATATTCGGTGTCTTATTATTTACCCATGAATCTGCTTTTCCCTGAGTATGAGCAACAATATCCTGCTGCACAGATAATGATAATAGTGATACTCTACATGTGTGTGTTGAAGAACAGAATGTGATCACGATGTGTTTGCGTGTGCATGACTGTGTGAGGCTAACTGTGCTATAGTCATGGCCATGCAGGGATCATGGCTACATTTTATTTAGAGAGATGTTTCAAAGTCATTGATACTCATTTCCATTCAGATGTTTAATCCAAAGAATGTTACATTTACATTTAGGGCATTTAGCAGACGCTTTTATCCAAAGCGACTTACAAAGAGTACATTTGTCATAAGAAGGTGAATCATTTCATTGCTGCTAATACACTAAGAAAGTCACCAGAAGTTTCAAGCATTTCTATTGCTAGATTAACCATTGCTAGTATACAACATCTCTGACTAAGTGCCAAGTTACAAAGAGTGATCAAAGTGCCTAATTACAAAGAGCGATTAAAGTGCCAAGACGTACAACAAACAAGAGCATGAGGGTAGGGTTATGCAGGGTTCAGGTGAACTCTGAACAAGTGGGTCTTGATTCTCTTCCGGAAGATGGCGAGTGACTCTGCAGTCCTGACATTGGCAGGGAGCTCGTTCCACCACTGCGGTGCCAAAACGGAGAAGAGTTGAGATTTCGCCATCTAACCTTTTCCTCCTTTTAGTGATGGTGGTACCAGTCGACCAGCTGAGGAAGTTGAACGGAGTGCTTGAGCAGGGGCGTTCCATTTCCTCTCAGCTGTCCATAGCTCTGTTCTATATGCCCGCAGAGATTCGGACAGCCAAGGAGGAGAAGGAGAATATCGCACAGATCTGTAGGAGAGGGGACAGAGGGAGTCTAAGGAGAATGAGAGGGAAGACAGCAGGGTAGAGGAGGCTGCCTCAGCAGAGAGCAGTGAGAATTGCTCTGGAGGGGGTAGTGTTGAGAGAACAGCAGAGGAGAGAGTAGAGGGGAAGAGGGTTTTCAGGTTCCTGTGGGTGGTGACAGTGTGGTGGTAGGAGGAACAGAGGAGGGGGACTTCAAGGGGAGAGAGAAAGCAACAAAGTGATGGTCAGACACAGGGAGCGGAGTAACTGAGAGTGCACAGGTACTGCAGGACCTTGTGAAGACAAGGTCAAGTTGGTTCCCAGCTCTGTGGGTAGGAGGAGAAGGAGAGCGTGTTAGGTCAAATGAGGTAAAAAAGGTTGTAAAGTCAGATGATTGTAACTTCTCTGGTTGGATGTTGAAGTCGCCCAGGACAACCAGCGGAGTACCGTCTTCAGGAAAGCAGCTGAGGAGGGCATCCATCTTGTCAAAGAAGTCATGGAGGGGACCCGGAGGACGGTAGATGACAGCAATGTAGAGCTTGATAGGAATGGTGACAGCAACAGCGTGGAGTTTAAGCGCTGATCTGTTCAGGTGTTCCAGGGGAAGCACCCGGTAGGACCACTAGGGTGAGATGAGGAGTCCAGTCCCCCCTCCTCGCCCTGAGGGTCTCGGGGTGTGTGAGAAGGAGTAGGCGGTAGAGAGGGCAGCCGGAGTGGACGTGTTGTCTGGGGTGATCCAGGTTTCAGTTAGGGCCAGGAAGTGGAGGGTCTGGAGGCAGGCATAGGCCGAGATGGAGTCTGCCTTCCTGACCGCCGATTGGCAGTTCCAGAGACTGCCCATTACTTCAATGCCAGTGCAAGGGGGGAGAGATGGGTAAAGCAGCTTGGAAGGGGTGCAGCGTGGAGTATGGGATCGTGGATGGCGTCTGTGTCGGGTAGATGTCCTGACTGGAATAGGGGTTACACACATGGCTACAATACATAATGCAAGACACAAGGATTGGGGTTAGCGGAGGGTTAGAGGGCTTCCGAGAGGGACTCCCTTTGTCTTTGTTCAACCGGTCTTAGTTTGATGGTCGACGCTAAAGCTGACGCCTATGCCTAACACTAGCATTTTATCTGTTCAGATGTGAATGGTGTAGTCATAGCTCCGCCAAGCTATCAAGGCTAGTGACACCTGAGAGGCCGAAACTTACTTGATCAAAGCTTGAGTGGGCTCTTGCAGTCCTATTCAACAACAACAACAACAACACCAATACCAATAGCAGCAACAGCAGAGAGTGACTACTAACTGTATGAGTTAGCTCATACAGCAGAGAGTGACTACTAACTGTATGAGTTAGCTCATACAGCAGAGAGTGACTACTATGTATGAGTTAGCTCATACAGCAGAGAGTAACTACTAACTGTATGAGTTAGCTCATACAGCAGAGAGCGACTACTAACTGTATGAGTTAGCTCATACAGCAGAGAGTGACTACTAACTGTATGAGTTAGCTCATACAGCAGAGAGTAACTACTAACTATGAGTTAGCTCTACCAACAGAAAAGCTACAACACAAGCTCTAATCCCGTATGTACTCACCAACAGCAACAATCCTGCAACTCCTTCTTTAAAAGACAAAATGTATGTTACAATAGCAGGAGTGCATACATTCCTACTGGGAATTGAACCCCTGACCCTGACTGCCCTGCTCTGCCAGCTGAGCTTGACAGGGCCACTTCATAGGCTGCACTTCTTTTCATTTGGTGGATATTAAGCCTTCCAGCCATTATCTTCCATATGTTAGTAGATAACCAAATATAGGGCTTGTACATTGTGACATCACATCGCAATGACCGCTTATTATTGTACCAATTGTACCTTTATTAGGATTATACATCTTCAACTCTCTTGAGTTGTCTTGAACTGATGTTCACCAACAACCCTGTAGTATCGCCAACAAAAAAATATTTTGTTGTCATCTACTTATCTAGAGCCAATATCAAGATCCTTGTGTTTTCTTTTTCTTGAAGGGATTTTCTTCGTCATTTGATGGGCAAAAGAAATCTTTCATTTATGTCACAGTCTGCTTTCTCCTCACCTCAGTCGTCTCAGCCCCGGATACTTTCCCTCCTCCACCTCCTCCTCCTCCTCCTCCTCACCTGTCTGCCAGTCACTCCCTCCTCCTCCTCCTCCTCCTCCTCCTCCTGCTCCTCCTCCTCACCTGTCTGTCACTCCCTGCTCATCAAGACAACTCTGTTCACTTGATCACTGAGTTGCCTCCAATCAGCAACCAAGAGTGTCCACCCCTCTCCTCTCCATCCCCCCATTGCCAGGTTGTCTTGGCTCCTCATATTCCCCCATTGCCAGGTTGTCTTGGCTCCTCATATTCCCCCATTGCCAGGTTGTCTTGGCTCCTCATATTCCCCCATTGCCAGGTTGTCTTGGCTCCTGTCCCTGACCATCCCGTCTCATGGCCTTCCTGGATATCACCTCAGCCCCCTGTCCCCGACCACCAACGTCGTCTCTGTTCCTGGTTTCTGCTTTCCTCTGCCCTGGTCTGATACCTGCTCTGATTGTTGTGTGACAATAATAAAGGTCCTACCAATTATACCTGCCTCTACCTGTTCTACAATTTCTAACAACTTCTAATTATGTTATGGAGGGTTACAATCCCAAGTCCCTAAGCGTTTATTGCTGCCTTTGAGTACTAATTTACTTTTTAACATTTCGCAAGATATTGGGTTTGATATATACAGTATATATATTGACCGACATCATTTATTTGATATATCCTCTTGTGATACATGCTATAATTGTTTTATATTGTAAGATCCTGTTGTCCGTCCCTTTTTAAGACTCTTGGCTCTTGCATCTGGCCCCTTCAAGAGAAATGGTCTGGCGGTCCAAACACCCCAACCAGGCTTTCATAAAAACAAGTTCAACCAAATTTCCTAAAAAAATAATGCCAGTATATCACATAGTAAAAGCTTGTAGTAAAATAATAGTAGTAAATTGATATTTAAAAAAAAAAAAAAACTTCTATATTATATTAAATGAGCAAATGGATAACAACAAATCAAGTGGTTGAGAACTTTACCCTGCACATATTGTGAAGTGTGTCTGACACAACAGCCCAATACGCATTCACAATTGGTCTGTCGATGTCAGGCACGGGTGGATCCATATGCAATCAATAGATTTACAGACTACAACAACTTAACCGACAGCAGAAATGTAAAGCTCAGAACCCCCCTACCGCTCCGTCACCACTAGGGGGCTTTCTGACGGGATGAGATGTGCTCAGCGCTGCTGCACTTTGAGCATTTTTCAACAGCCGTCATGTTCCAGCTTGTAGGTCACAGTAATGGTTTCAAGGCTGACAGGGATACGCACTGAAGAGACTGCAGGCCACAACCACAGGTATCATTATCCTGCTGAACCAATGGGATCGCTAGTGCACAGTTCAGTTCCGAGGCAGGAGGTGTTGAATTCTTCACAGGGCGAATCTTTGTTTGCTCCGCTGGTTGTCTTGCACCAGTCTCTCACACAGCCAGCACAAAGCCAGTCAGCATCTGATATATATATAAATATATATATATATATATATATATATATATATATATATATATATATATATATATATATATATCCCGAGAAGGAAATATGTAAATACAATGGAGAACAAATGAACAATTAGATTGGTGCAAAAGGTGGGTATGAAAGTATGAAAGGGTCAGAGGTCATTTGAAGAGGTCAAGGACACAGAATGAAGTAAATGAACCAGAAACAGTGCTGCTGTCATAGGAATAGACACACATGATATGCATTTCAATGTATTAGTTTATAACAGAACTATAGTACTGATCACATCCTGCCTTTCCCCCGGGTACCTGTAGCATTGCTGTTCTTATGAAGTGTTATGGAGTGACCTGCTATTGAAGCAGTGTTCTTTTTCACTTGTTTGATTGAAACGTTTCAATCGATTGATTCGTGAGTGTTTATGCTTTCCAATCTCCATCCGATAAATGTCAAAAGGCATGGTGATCATATTGCCATAGTAGAGATTAAAAATGTGGATAGTTAGTTCCAAACTAACATGAGACTATGCTGTTATTTTATATGTAATTTTAGAATAAAGTTAGATGAGTAATGTTGCCAGTTCTATTTAGAATGATGTCCATTCTAATAATTATATACACCTCTCTGAAACATTGCTACTTAAATGTTCTAAATATCATACACAATATGTTTTTATTATATATACTATATACAGTATATATATATAGCACATTCAGTCATATCAGTATTATATTTGTCAGTGTGCCTTTCTGTCAGTTTATTTTCTTCCTGGACGCCCAGCTCATCTCTAATTAACTCTGTGATCTGCATGAGAGTACAGCATGTAGGTCTATTAGCGCTGCCCAGGGGAGCCAGGCTTCACATGCAGAGCCCAAAGGTCTCTCATGCAGGCGTGAGAGAGGAAGGGGTCCAGAATGTTGGGCTGAAAATAGATAAACATCAACAAAGTAGAGCAGAACAAATATGTGTGTGCGTGTGCGTGTGTCGGTGTGCGCATTGTGTGCGAGAACATGCGAGGGAGGAACAACAGAAGATCTGCTCAACATTTCACTGTCAATAATAGAATGGTCTAAATGAGGTCCTGCTCTGCCCTTGATCACCATCATCTCTACACACACAGCAGGCATGGCACAGGAACTTCCGTTTGTGACTGTGTGCATACATTCATCCGGATATTCATGTGTCCAATATAGTTACTGATTTTCTGTTTAAGGTGCTGTAGGGAAGATTTGCAAAATATAAAAAGAGAGAAGAAAGCAAGATTTTGAAATGTAACAACCCTAAAAGCTATGTGATCACTCTGTGCTCCCTATCTGTTTTCAGACTGAAGCCCCTCCTCTCCAGTGACATGACCCCTGAGGTATAATTGGCTTTATTATGCATTCCTTTTCGGGGTATTAGGTTGTAAGATGAATAAATCAGGTTCCAGTCATCGGAACCCATCCACATCCTGGCCTTGGATGTGTTACCAATTAAATGAAGGACTTGTTTTTAGATTCAAGATTCAAGTATCTTTATTGTCAAATGTGCTACATGGCAGGCATATAGCACAGATGAAATTGCAGTCCTCTCAGACCTGGTGCAAAATAAACATTTATTATTTGCTTTGTTGCACATTCACCTTGGAACACGACCTAAGACAGATGCCCACACATGTAAACACATGTACTCACAGCCATACAATAGCCTTGCATTAAGTATATATTTCATGGAACTTGGGGAGAAATAAACTGTTGGGTGTGCCTACAGCTCCTCCGAGAACCATCACCTTACCGTGGTGGTGATGGTTTGGGTGTCCTTATGAACCTGAGGGCTGTGTTGTCGGGAGCCTTGTGCTCCTGGTAGGGTCTCCCATGGCAAATTGGTCTCAGGCGAAGGGCCAAACAAAGAATGGTTCAAAAGGACTCTGATGGAAGAACAAGTAAGAGGAGGAGAGACCCTGCCCGGAGGAAGCCCGGGGCCCCCATCTGGAGCCAGGCCCAGAAGGGGGGTCCGTCAGCGAGCGCCTGGTGGCCGGGTTTGCGGAGCCCGGCCGGGAATAGCCCGAAGAAGCAACGTTGCACCGCCCCCCTCTCTATTCTGTGGGCCCACCACTCGCAGGAAGAACCGTTGGGGTCGGGTGCATTGCCAGATGGGTGGCAGTGAAGGTCAGGGACCTCGACGAACCAGACCTGGGCGGCAAAGGCTGGCTCTGGGGACGTGGAACGTCACCTCTCTGTGGGGGAAAGAGCCGGAGGTGGTGCGGGAGGCGGAGCGCTACCAGTTAGATCTGATGGGGCTCTCCTCTACGCACAGTCTCGGTTCTGGAACCGTACTCCTGGATAGGGGTTGGACGCTATTCTTCTCTGGAGTTGCCCAAGGTGCGAGGCGCCGGGCGGGTGTGGGGATACTCACAAGCCCCCGGCTGAGCGCCGCTACGTTGGAGTTTACCCCGGTGGACGAGAGTGTCGTCTCCCTACGCCTACGGTTATGGGGGGGAAAACTCTGACTGTTGTTTGTGCGTATACACCGAACAGCAGCTCGGAGTATTCGGCCTTCTTAGAGACCCTGAATGGAGTCCTGCAGGGGGCTCCAGTAGGGGACTCCATAGTTCTGCTGGGGGACTTCAACGCGCACGTGGGCAATGATGGAGACACCTGGAGAGGCGTGATTGGGAGGAACGGCCTCCCGGATCTAAACCCGAGTGGTCGTCTGTTATTGGACTTCTGTGCTAGTCATGGACTGTCCATAACAAACACCATGTTCGAACATAAGGTTGCTCATAAGTGTACATGGTACCAGAGTACCTTAGGTCAAAGGTCGATGATCGATTTTGTAATCGTATCATCAGATCTGAGGCCGCATGTTTTGGACACTCGGGTGAAGAGAGGGGCGGAGCTGTCAACCGATCACCATCTGGTGGTGAGTTGGGTCAGGGGGTGGGGGAAGACTCGGGACAGACCTGGTAGGCCCAAACGGGTAGTGCGGGTGAACTGGGAACGTCTGGAGGAGGCCCCTGCCCGAGAGACCTTCAACTCATACCTCCGGCGGAGCTTTTCTGGCATCCCTGTGGAGGTTGGGGACATTGAACCTGAGTGGTCGATGTTCAAAGCCTCCATGGCTGAAGCTGCGGTGGGAGGCTGCGGCCTCAGGGTCTTGGGTGCCTCAAGGGGCGGTAACCCTCGAACACCGTGGTGGACAGCGGTGGTCGGGGAAGCCGTCCGACTGAAGGAGTCCTTCCGGGATCTGTTATCCCGGGGGACTCCGGAGGCAGTTGCAGGGTACCGAAGTGCCCGGAGGGCGGCGGCCTCTGCTGTGGCAGAGGCAAAGCAGCGGGTTTGGGAGGAGTTCGGAGAAGCCATGGAGAAGGACTTTCGGTCGGCGCCAAAGTGCTTCTGGCGTACTGTCCGACACCTCAGGAGGGGGAAACGGGGAACCATCCAAGCTGTTTACAGCAAGGATGGAACGCTGTTGACCTCAACTGAGGAGGTAATCGGGCGGTGGAAGGAGCATTTTGAGGAACTCCTGAATCCGACTAATGCGCCCTCTTTGGTAGAGGCAGAGCTGGAAGCTGATGGGGGATCGTCGTCAATTTCCCTGGTGGAAGTCACTGAGGTAGTCAAACAACTCGGCAGTGGCAATGCCCCGGGGGTTGATGAGATCCGTCCAGAAATGTTGAAGGCTTTGGGTGTGGAGGGCCTGTCGTGGATGACACGTCTCTTCAACATCGCATGGAGGTCGGGAACAGTGCCGAGGGAGTGGCAGACAGGGGTGGTGGTCCCCCTGTTCAAAAAAGGGGACCAGAGAATGTGTGCCAATTACAGGGGCATCACACTTCTCAGCCTTCCTGGTAAAGTCTACTCCAAGGTGCTGGAAAGGAGGGTTCGGCCGATAGTCGAACCTCAGATTGAGGAGGAACAATGCGGATTCCATTCTGGTCGTGGAACAACGGACCAGCTCTTCACTCTCGCAAGGATCCTGGAGGGGGCCTGGGAGTATGCCCATCCGGTCTACATGTGTTTTGTAGATCTGGAGAAGGCGTATGACCGGGTTCCCCGGGAGATATTGTGGGAGGTGCTGCGGGAGTATGGAGTGAGGCGGGCACTTCTCAGAGCCATCCAATCTCTGTACACCCAAAGCGAGAGCTGTATCCGGGTTCTCGGCAGTAAGTCGGACTCATTTCCGGAGGGGGTTGGCCTCCGCCAGGGCTGCGCTTTATCACCAATCCTGTTTGTGGTCTTCATGGACAGGATATCGAGGCGTAGTCGGGGGGAGGAGAGGTTGCAGGTCGGTGGGCTAGGGATCTCATTGCTGCTTTTTGCAGATGATGTGGTCCTGATGGCATCATCGGCCTGTGACCTTCAGCACTCACTGAATCGATTCGGAGCCGAGTATGAAGCGGTTGGAATGAGGATCAGCACCTCTAAATCTGAGGCCATGGCTCTCAGCAGGAAACCGGTGGATTGCCTACTCCGGGTAGGGAATGAGTCCTTACCCCAAGTGAAGGAGTTCAAGTACCTCGGGGTCTTGTTCACGAGTGAGGGGAGGATGGAGCAGGAGATGGGCCGGAGAATCGGAGCAGCGGGGGCGGTTTTGCATTCGCTCTACCGCACCGTTGTGACGAAGAGGGAGCTGAGCCAGAAGGCGAAGCTCTCGATCTTCCGGTCTATCTTTGTTCCTACTCTCACCTATGGTCATGAAGGTTGGGTAATGACCGAAAGAACGAGATCGCGGGTACAAGCGGCCGAAATGGGTTTTCTCAGGAGGGTGGCTGGCATCTCCCTTAGAGATAGGGTGAGGAGCTCAGTCATCTGGGAGAGACTTGGAGTAGAGCCGCTGCTCCTTTGCGTGGAAAGGAGCCAGTTGAGGTGGTTCGGGCATCTGATAAGGATGCCCCCTGGGCGCCTCCCTATGGAGGTGTTCCGGGCACAACCAGCTGGGAGGAGATCACGGGGAAGACCCAGGACGAGGTGGAGGGAAAGGGAAGTGTGGGGTCCATTGCTCGAGCTGTTGCCCCCGCGACCCGACCCCGGATAAGCGGTAGACGATGCGATGCGATGTGATGGTGTGCCTACAGCTAACCAAAACATTTTAACACTATAACGCAAACTAACAAGTTAGTCAAGGCTGATTTCCCTTACTGGCATGAAACAGTGTTTGCTGTAAATCATTACTTTTTATTATTTTCATTTAGGTTGTAAGATTAAATAACTAGGTTCCAGTGCCCCATACATGCATGGTAACCCATCCATATCTAGGTCTACACCCTAACTATCGGGATTGTCTAAGACTCCTCAACAAATAGCATTGGGTTTGCAAAATATTGCATTCAAATACTCACTTTGTGTATTTAAAGAAAATTGTTTTCTGAATCCCCCTTCTTTGTACATATGTAAAGTGGCCCATAATTATTCACAATATTTCAGATTTTATAGGCTTTTTGGTGCATTCACCCTTCTTGGATTTGGGGAACATGCCCTAGGAGACAGTATGACCACACACGTAAACACATGTAGGCCTACACACACCCCCACAATACCCTTAGTTGCATTTGAACACAATAACATTAGGGAGGAAGTTAGCCGAGGATGACAGCTGATTAACCAAAACATTTGGACACTATAACATGAGGTAGCTTTGTACAGCTCTGCTACAAACAACAACTCTGCAGTTTAACACTCATTAGTAGCTTCCTTGTTTGTTTTGAACTGAACAAATCCACCAAATAATAAAGCATACTTACAGGTAGCAGAGATCCAGCAGGCATCTGTACCTAATTCAGGAAGCAATCCTCTATAAAATAAAGGGAACAGTCAAAATGTATTTCTTCACCTCATCTTCCTTTGGAAGTACATAAAAATGGGATTTGCATTTGCACTGATGACAACAGCATTGTATGGTGATACCAGAACTGAAATGAACTGCCACCATTCTATCCAGCTAGGTAGGACTTCTGCACATCCCTGACTTTGTGAAGTAACAAAGTCACTGAGTAAAGGCTGACTGGCAGTAAGGGAATCTTTCTTTCCCTTTGGTGCGAACGTTGACCTTTGTAGCTTAGAAGACCTTAAACATACAAAAGCTTTGTAATACACTAAGGAATTGGAAAAACTGTCCTTGAAAAAAAAGCATAATATGACCTGACCCCTTTAATTATAGTCAACAGATTTATTTTTATTGTCTATTTTTATTGTTTATTGTTTAATTTAGTTTTAGTACTAGGAATGTCTTGTCCTGCATGTTCTGCCTGTGCACTTTATCTGTTTCACCGTGAGAGGGTGAGAAACATACTCTTGATTCCTTTGTATGTCTTGCCATGAGAAGGAATTGAGAATAAAGATATACATTTTTATTTATTCCACACTCGTGTAATTGAGCAAAAAAAAAAGCTTAGTTTAATTTGTATAATACCCATCATGTTCATTATCCTCAATTGTGATGTTGGCCTAAGTTTCTTTTTCAAAGGTGTTGATAGAACTGCTGTCAAACTCTGAAACAGAAGTGGAGTCCAGCTTAGCACTACAAAAAAAAAAGAAATAATTGTTATGTTTGTTTTGTTTTTTTAAGTATCAACCACAGATATGTTCACACAATATGATTGGTAAATTCATAATCCTGATAAATAATGACCATATTTCCCAAGTGCCTAATGTGTGTGAAAATGCTCTTGAGAAGATGTTCTCAAGAGCCAGATAGCATAGTGTAGAGCAGGAGGACAGGATATTTAAAAGGCTTTCCTGGTATAATCTGAGGAGCAGTTGACAGGAGGTAGTACATATTTTACCATGCTACACTGTGATACCCAGAACCTAATGTCTAATTCACAGAAAACACATTAGCAAGGAAGGACATGAAACGACGGTTTCGTACAATTTGAAGCAAACACAAGGGGAGTGGGGAGGTCGAGAAGCAGCTGAACCAGAGGGACGTTTTGGGATGAGGCATGAAGGGGTTTGTAGAGACAAGGAGCAGCAGGATGGGCAGGAGAGAGGAGTTGTACATGTGAACATGCTATCCAAAAGCAGATACGTCCAATGAGTATGCTGAACTTACACTTAAACGTGCTCTTCATTAAGCATTTCATTTGAAATACATTATGTGGCTTCACTTGCTCATTGTAAAAAAAAAATTGGCACGTAAACAACATTTTACTACAACTTTTAGGAATAACAAGCATAGGCTACGTGGCATGGCTTGTGCTTGCTGTGTTAAATAAAATGTATTTAATTAATAAAAAGGAGTCTTTTTGGACCGGTTTGTTTTAGAACTACACTTTAACAATGTATACAATACATTACATTATGCCAGGATTATGCATGTTGTCAGGGCTTTGGATAGCCCTTGGATATTAACTGATTAGGTTGTAAAAAAAAAAAACTCTTTGAGCGAGTGTGCATGGCTGGCAATGCAATGGAATGAATGTGTGTGGAATTTTTTGTGATTCATATTAGTTTGCATATCAATAAGAAAATGGTGGTATTTATGTATATTTTGGTTTAAAAAGCGACTCGATAATTGTATATCTTGTGAACAAAATGCAATTTTGTTATGGATACAGCAACTAGGTACTATATTTGACATGCTAATATTTTCAATGGTTCTTTTGCGGTCTTCATCAGCCTCACAGTCTGAGGCTGGAGTGTGCGTGCTTGTTCCAAAGGTTGTAGGTCCAGTGGGAGATGTATGAGATTCGTTGGCCCGCTTGTCACTCAAGTCAGTCCAGTGGGGGCGGGACCTCCTCCTCCTGGAATACAGAGCGCGCGGAGCGAGTATGCTTTCAACAGCGCAGTGCGATCGTCGTTCAACTGTCTTCACCGTGTGTCTTTTCACAAATAATGTATCGTTGCGATGCTCAATTTGCTATCTTTAGTATGTCTTTGTGTGTCTTGTGATGGGTAGACACGGTTACTCTTGGGTGTTGTGAGGATTTTTTTTTTTATTCCTTTCATGCGGATTAAAAGCCTACTATGTTCCTGATGCTATTTAAACTCGCCGTTTGACACGACCTGGCTGCTACACTGGCGGACACTTCCACAGGATTACTGACTCAACTCAGAGAGCTGCTGGAGACAAGACAGCTGCTGGAGACAAGAGAGCTGCTGGAGACAAGACGTGTTGCTTTGCAAGTTGCAAGTCGTGTCTCGACTTGGAAGGTTGTGGAAGGTTGATTCCACTCCAAGATGAGGAGGAGGAAGCTTCCAGCTGCGGGCGTCATGCTGTTCTGCTCATTAGCCATGCTACCGAGGTAGGTCAAGTCTGCTTGGTAAGAGCAGCGTGTGTGTGTGTGTGTGTGTGTGTGTGTGTGTGTGTGTGTGTGTGTGTGTGTGTGTGTGTGTGTGTGTGTGTGTGTGTGTGTGTGTGTGTGCGTGTGTGTGTGTCTGCGCGCGTGTGTGGCATCGTATTTTGAGGTCATATTTGAACTGCATGATGATTATTGTGTGTTGGCCTCTATACCGTGGCCTATAACTATGATAAAGTAGTAGGCCTATAACTAACTATAACTCCCCATGGTCACCATCCACGTCAACTTTGTAATACTTTTCTAGTACCGTTGTTGTGTTGGCCTATTGGCGTTACATCCACACACACCGCCAAATGAAGTGTCAAAGAAGCTTCACCTTGTGTGCTTCGACAGAGATGCACCATGGCGTTGTATACACTGAACAAAACACAGACAGGGCCTCAACGTCAATACATGGAGGTGACAATTCGCATGGATCTTTGTAAATTATTCCAACTTGGTTATAATTCAAGAAAATCCTATGAGTCTGTTTTTGTTAGACTAACAATTAAATTTAGTACAATGAACTTTGTTTAGACATCTAAAAACTATTAAGTTGAGTCAACTAAATTTTAGTTTAAATCTTGAGAAGATAAATCATTCATTTTAAGTAAGTTACTACAACTTATTATTTTATTTCTATCCAACACAATAATGTCCATGCAAATTGGTACCTTAGGACAGCAGCTTTGAGAGACATGACCTTTGGGCTGGCTTTCAGACCATAGTTACAGACCGCGGTGTGCTTGAGTTCCTTTGTGTAGCTGAGATTGAGAGCGTATACCCAGGGCCGCCTTAACCTAATGTTAGGCCCCGGGGCTGAGAGGTTTTGTAGGCCCCCCATCCCCTCCATTTATAGAGTCTCATTTTAACATTTTAATTAAAAAAAAAGTGTAATATCGAGGTAATCTACATCACAAAATGCATTACTTCCTTTCGAGACATACAACAGTGAGTTTTCCCTCTTTGAGCCAGAAAACACCATAATGTTGTTATTAACATATCACTGAGCCCACTTGAACATAAACACAAGACACTTTATTTAACAACCACACACAGCAACTTGTGACAATAAAACCAAAATGTGTGAAATTATGATTTCAAACGATATGAACATGTAAGCGAAAATGTAAGCGATCATGGCTTTTCTGTGAATGTCACAGCTTTCATGTTCTGCTATACGATCATTAGCATGTTTCCAGTCAAATTAACCCCCATTAACAAATGCTGACTTTTCCTTCTTCTCGCCAAATATTTTGCATGCAAAACAAAACACACTACCTGCCGATGGTGAATAACAGCCATTCTCTGGGCACACACTCTCCGTTACTGAGTTTAGTGAGCCTCCTCCGCTCCTCCCCTTGTGTGACATAGTGGGCTTCCTCCGGTGCTGGGTCCATCGTCAGCAGCAGCAGCTGGTTTAAAACATCCAGTGAGCTTAGGGATACTCTTTAGTCGCTCCTTTTCACGCAACTCCTTCTTTATAATTTTTTTTCTTTTTTGGGCACCACTCTCAAACGTCCTCCCCGACATTTTCCGCTTAGCCTACTGTCACTCAATCAAAAAGGGACACCGGCCCCCCGACACCCCCCCCAAACTAACTGCAGACATTCTGATAGGTGAGCCCACGGGCCATAGGCTATGGGGCCACGTGGGTCACTCCTCATTTGGATCAATCAGCAGCCACGCAACGTGCGATAAGAATGATTGACAGAAAACCTGACAAAACAATATGACATTTTCAGCTCATCGTGATCCTGAACATGGGAGGCCCCTGGGCTTCAGCCCAGGTAAGCCCGTGCATTAAAGCGGTCTTGCGCATATCAGATCCATTTCTTGGTACATCCACGGGGACCCGGACCCAGGACCTCTGCTCCCTCCATCACACCCTGGGACAGTTACATTAAGTCAGAAATTTGATTTCAGCATTCAAAATCACCATATTTTTAAACAGCAAAAACACTAAGACAGTAACAAACTACAGTCTATGAGAAAAAAAAAGTGCTAGTTTTACTCACTAGGTGTTCCTTGATAAGATCCTCCTCCCATGGTTCCAATCACTGGGGAGCTAAGGGGAGCTGGGCTCCCCTGGAAGGGTCACCAGATCCCCTGAAAGCCTGACCTGACACATTCAGGGGGAGCTCTAAATACTGTCCACTTTAATGCACATGCATGTGAATTGGAAAGTCGTGGTGCGCACTGTAAAAAATAGGGCTCCCGAAGGCCGTTGAGTAATTCGAACCCTGCCTCCTCCTTTTCCCCAAGATAAACCATCAGGCAGCTGATGGCCACGTGATACAATTGAAAGGTGGAGCCTTTCAATTGTATCACCCTGAAAAGAAGAAAGAAAAAACATCTTCAATCCACTCTTTGGTGGGTTGAAGATTGAGTCAGTTTTGGTCTTATCACTATTTACATAGTGATAAAACCAAAGATAAGACCAAAAGTAGAAAGTGATTTGAAACAACTAAAACTGATGGCCATAGAATACACCTGTACACCATACCAAAGATCCACCATATCTTTAACATTAGATTTTTAACTGAAATGAACAATGTTCGATTCATTCATACCTCTAACAGCATGTTCTTGATGTGCTGGATCTTCATCTTTTCAGCCCCTCCTCTTTAAGATACAAATTATTTTTTGGGAATACTCTCGACTTTCGCCATGAAAGTTGGCTCAATGGTTGACTGGTAATTCTTTTGCACTCCTTGTTGATCTGTACGGTAAAGTTAATATTCATGTTCATATTGTACTTTCAGCCTGTTGTTGGCAACTTAATGTAGATCACATTAAAACATTTCAAACAGCTTGAAATAGCCTTGTACGCAAAGTAATATAAGTAGTAAGTAAACTAAGCTGCTAATCACCAAGTAAATCACTGGAAAGCTGGAGATACAGAATACAACTTCAAGTTCTTATGGTGTTTTCAACAAGTCTGCTACTCAGCCGGGCGGCACGGTGGTGCAGTGGTTAGCACTGTCGCCTCACAGCAAGAGGGTTCTGGGTTCCAATCCACCTGGGACCCGGGACCTTTCTGTGTGGAGTTTGCATGTTCTCCCCGTGCTTGCGTGGGTTCTCTCCGGGTACTCCGGCTTCCTCCCACAGACCAAAAACATGTAGGTTGGGGATTAGGTTAATTGGTGTCTCTAAATTGACCATAGGTGTGTATCTGAGTGTGAATGGTTGTATGTCTCTATATGTTAGCCCTGTGATAGGCTGGCGACCTGTCCAGGGTGTACTCCACCTCTCGCCCGTTGCAGCTGGGATTGGCTCCAGCCCCCCCGCGACCCTCGTAGAGGATAAGCGGTATCGAAAATGGATGGATGGATGCTACTCAGCCTGCACTTATCCACAAGGACATTTTACCTTGACATAAATTATTCTTTTAAGCTGGAGCTTAAACGGACCTTTAAGTGACAACAAATAGCAAAGTGTATATATTTTCGAGGAGAATATAGTAATTCAAGTTCTCTGTCAAAACATCAAACACTGACAAAACAGTGCAGCTGTTGCTGATCAAATGTTAATGAACCTCACACTAAAAAACTCACCTACATCACTACAAACTCACCTCTACAAACTCACCTACATCACTACAAACTCACCTACATCACTACAAACTCACCTAAATCACTACAAATTCATCTATATCACTACAGACTCACCTACATCACTACAAACTCACCTATATCACTACAAACTCACCTACATCACTACAAACTCACCGACATAACTACAAACTCACCTACATCACTACAAACTCACCTATTTCACCTACACACTTTTCAAAAATGTCCCTCGGGATGAAAAAATTATACATCTATCTATCTCTATCTAGCATCTTACCTTTCATCACAATGACAGCGGAATGTTACGTGACTCACATTGAAAAGCAGAATAGAACTCGGGAAAATGCATCAGTAGCTGATTAGTTAATCAGCCTACATTACTTAGCTAATGCTACGCTGTGATTTCAGTCCATGTTAAAACTTTCTCTAAATACAGTCATGTTCAACAGTGAAAAAATGGCATAGATTACTTTGTTGATGATACATAATATCCTCCAATAAGAATGTGGGCTTCACTACCCCTTAATAATCAACCATTCCAAACATAAATCCTGAAAAAATTAATTAGGCAGAGGACTGCCTAAAAAATCATCACATAAATATCTCAATCTCACCCTGCTGGGTGTAAGAAGCTTGTATTGGTGGAAAAAAAGAAAGAAGCAAACAAACACAGAGAAATTAATACATTTGAAATGGGATCAGTAGTGCAAGACATACAGGTTTAGACAGACATACATGTCCCATTCTCATAATCAAGATTGGTTAAGTTTAGAGACTTCAAAAATCACACTTCAGTTGATATTTCCAACTGCAAATAGTATTACAGAGAGGAGCCCAAATCACCAGAGAGTTACATTATGATTCGTGCACAGTTTGGAGTATGTGTCCTCATCCAATTTCAAAAAGAACATCTCATTCTAATGCTGAAAACAACATCCAACCTAAATGTATAGATGGGACCAGTGAAGCCTCCTAGATGTGTTAAGATTACGCACAGGTTTCTACAGGGAAGAGGAAGCACATATGACTGTTGACATTCTTTAATATGAACAATGGATCATATTGATATGAACAATGGAATTTTAATTGACAAAACTGTACTCTTACAATGCTACACCTGTCCAGTCTAAGACCAACCACTCATAAAAGATGTTGAATTGTAAGCTGCTGAGATGATTACAATTGAGGTGATGAAAAGAATAGTTTGATAATAAAGGAGAAATAGTTTATGCTTTGAAATGAGCGATATCTTGCAACTGTTTAACAGAGCATAAACTTAGACATCACATCTACAGAGACAACAGAGACAGTGATGTCAAAAAAACAAACAACATGAACATATATTATCTGTTAATTTGTTTTCCATTTCAAAATGGTAGTTTAATTGTAATGAGATGATACTTCATGGCACCCGACATTAAAAATGACGTGTGGTCGGTGTAGCTTTTAAGTTTGACAACATATCATCAACTGAACTGCAGCATTCACTCAATCCTAATTCATGAATTAATATATGCACATTAATTAATCGATGTGTTATTATATCTTAATGTTTTTATCGATAATCATAAATATATACATATAAACACACCCACACACAGACATGTTTAAACATTGTTAAACAGCTCATGAAAAAAAAAGATTTTTTCCAACTGTGGCAAATCTATTTTTAGTTGTTGAGAAACACCAACAGGAAGTCACAATCCACAATCCCAGTTTAGGCCCAGCATGACATCATTATGGTGAGAGCGCGCGCTGCGTGTCTTCTTGCTGTTGTATGTCACGTTTGTTCCAGGAGGATTAGTATTTGTAATCTTTGAGGTAAACAGTGAGGGACTTACCCAGCACGACACAACGCATTCTGCCCCAGCCTCAAACATGCACACACACATACACATACGCATACACATACACACATACGCATACACATACACACATACGCATACACATACACACATACGCATACACATACACACATACGCATACACATACACACATACGCATACACATACACACATACGCATACACATACACATACGCATACACATACACACATACGCATACACATACACACATACGCATACACATACACACATACGCATACACATACACACATACGCATACACATACACACATACACATACACACATACACATACCCATACACGCATACGCATACACGTACACGCATACGCATGTACACATACACACATACGCATACACATACACACATACGCATACACATACACACATACGCATACACATACACATACACACATACGCATGTACACATGCACACATACACATACACACATACGCATACACATACACACATACGCATACACATACACACATACGCATAATACACACATATACACATACACATACACATACACATACACACATACACATACACATACACATACACACATACGCATACACATACTCACATACGCATACACATACACACATACGCATACACATACACACATACGCATGTACACATACACACATACGCATACACATACACACATACGCATACACATACACACATACGCATGTACACATACACACATACGCATACACATACACACATACGCATACACATACACACATACGCATACAAATACACACATATGCATACACATACACACATATGCATACACATACACACATACGCATACACATACACACAGAGTTCCAGTGTGGCGCTTCATTTCCTATAGGGGAGTGTTTACCTTGTTCTAATAAGGTGTTTCTTTTACTCTCAGATTTCAATGGATGATTTAAGGAACCTAACCTCTTGGTTAGTATTAATGGTTATACTGTTGAATAAATGTATCATAATTCACACATACACACACACACACACACACACACAACCACAACCCCCACACACACACACACACACACAAACACACACACATACAGACACACACAAACACACACACCACACACACACTCCAACACACACTCCACACACACACCACAAATACACCCCATGGGCCTAGCTTTGGCTTCAGTTTTGGAAGGGAAGGTGGAAGCCCTCTTCTCCACTTTCGAACCCTTGTCTGGAGTGATCTTCAAGATGCATCTGTCAAATTGCAGAATAGTAGGAATGAATGTTTGTGGTGGGAGTTTTTTTGTTCTCCATGTACCAGAGTACCCTGTATGTCCAAAGAGGTTAGGGACTCTAAATTGACCATACTTATGGAACAGAAAGTCACTTGACGATTGGCTTTTTAAAGGTTTCTTCAGTAGTTGAGTTTCATTTAATCATAATTTAATTAACAAACTTTAGCTCTCAAGTTGACCTGGCAAAGTTCATTCCACTCATATTTACTCTTGCTCTTAAAATGAACATGCAAAGGTTACCAGATTACTCAATTTATAGCATTGTCATTGGTAGACTACTTGATTATGAATTAGCTACAACAGGCAGGCCAACAGATAAAAATGAGAAGCCCCGGCACCAGTTAAGTTGGGTCCAGAATTTAAGAGATAATTCCACATAACAGGTTGGGTGTGGTCTTTGCAGGTTTGGGGCAGAAACAGGTTTTTAAAACAAGATCTGTGCAAGAATCCAACCTGAGAACCTGGAGGAAGCCTTTGTGAAGACACCAAGAACATGCAACCTCTATGTAAAGCCCCCGTCTTTCAGTCATATGAAAACGTAGGTGGACAACATTAGAAAGACCTCTATTATGTAATCCAATTAAACACCAGCATAAACTGCAGCCTTCATATATGCATATTGAAGTAACAAGAATCACCTAAATACAACAATAAACCAGGTACTGGCCACATTTTGGTTATTCTGGTTAATACATTTGAAATAAATGATTACTCATCTCCAGATATTGTGATTTATATTCATTTTGAAATGTGGGTTCCAAGTAATTCAAGTTTTGACCTACTGTGTGAGACTACTAAACAGTAGGTTCTAAAAGCATAGTGTATGTAGAAGGGTGAGAATCTTCTGTCTGATTCACAGGAAGCTTCAGTAGGGAAAAAGGGTGGAGAAACATACAAAAGGGTGTATTTGTATGCATCTCAAACATTCCTTTGATAGTACCTCCAAAGAAGCTATATGTGGGGGTGGGTGCTCAGTGTACAGATAGTAGTACACTACTAGTACACTACTACAGTAGTGTAGTTATGGTAGTTAAATAAATATCCAGGTGATCAGTTTGTAGATCTGTTTCATATTTTCCTTTTTTTTTTTTATTTCAATCCCACCCTCGATTAACGATTAACATTTGGGAGCCAAATTCTGATTTGTAATTATTTTGGCATTAAGTGATGTGGTTTTGAGTTTGGGCTTGGATGTTGAAATGCATTGTGTTAGATGAAGCAGTTTGCTGAAGGCTACATTCAACCCTGTACACATTACAGTGTAGAGTGTCTGTCTGTCTGGTACAGGCTGTCTCACCATGTAATGCCAAGCATACCTTGAGGACTATAACACTGGCCATCATTCCGTTGACAAGTAGACATCTAAATAGTACATGTCTGACTGTATTGTTTTTGACATGAGAGGGACTGTGTGGAGTGAATGAATCACTCACATGATGAGCTTGCACTGTGGGCATTACCAATGTATACCTATGGAGTTAAGAATTGAAGCCCAACCATCATTGGGCTTCAATCCGCAGATCACTCTTGTTACGTAACCCAATCCCAGAGCATTTATATTTTGGGTGAACAAGGTTAACAATACTTTCAAACACGGCACTTTGGGCAAGCAGCACCAATCATGAAAGGGTTTTCACTGCTACTTATGGATGTGAACAAGTGCTATTTTCTCTCCCTGAACTTCCTTATTCTTCTTAATTTCATTGAGCCAATCCAAAAAGACAAAACTCTTGTTGTTGTTGTGGACAACAGTTTTTCAGACTGGTCTGATATTTAGTGAGAATGCTGCAGCCGTAATCTGCCAAATGGGCTGCAATGTCTCCTTGAGCGAGGCTTGGTTTGACACAATAGCAAACATACCAGATCAAGCGAAAGGTAAAGAAACATCTGAACCTGTCAGTGGCCCAAACAAGCACTTTTAGAGGACGGACATTGACAGGGCGCTATTATTATTATTATTATTATTATTATTATTATTATTACACTGCAGCCTGTTTGGTGGATTATGGCCTCGTTCAATACTGGACCAATTTTCTAAAAATGTTGTCCACATTATTCCCTGAGACCCAAAATGATCAGAAAATTGGGTACAGGAAAAATAATCCTTATGTTTCAATAAATATATTGGACAGAATCCATAAAAGTGCAACGAGGTAAGAGTTCAGCAGGACGTTTCCATCCTATAGGGGTAAAAGACACCACTGTGTCCTACCACTGAAGGGCCATTGAAGAGAACCATAACCATTGTTTCTCTGGTCTCATACAAGCTTGTCACACCCACTATCTGCCCCCTGCTGTTCTCCAAAAGCCACCGAGGCAAGAAGATCAGTCAAGTCTTGAAGCAAAAGAGGAAAAAAGACAAGGGGTTGAGGAGCAGAGAGTGAAACTGGAAGGATGATTAGAAAATATGAATAGCAGAGGAAGAGAAGGAGGATAAATATGGTAAAAGCACAAAGGTAAGAAAGAGAGAGGCAAATGGAAGTGTAGAGTGGTAGTACTATTGCTGGCTAAGCAGCTTAGTAGCTGTTGATTTAAGACATACTGTATGTGCTCTCGAATTAAGGGCCAAGAAAGCTTTCAGCTTTCTCCCCAACTTTGTGTGTGTGTGTGTGTGTGTGTGTGTGTGTGTGTGTGTGTTTAAGAACACAGTCTAGATGTGATCACTGAGCAGCAACATGTTCTGGGTGTGATCAGTTAGCAACATGGTCTGGTTGTGATCATCACCACTGCAGTATTCTGGTCTGATATCCAAATGGGAAAGCGAATATGAGAGCATCTGAATGACAATAGATCTGAAAGGCTGAATAAAATGAGATGACACACAATATGAGCGAATTTAGTATTAAATTATGTGGTTGATAGTCAGTAAGAACCACAAGAAATAATGTCAATGTAATGTTTCTTTGTTCTTTATTTTCATACAAACAAACAACACAATCAGCAATCAATAATTGAATGTGCTTGGTAAGCCTAAGGGAACATTTTAATCACTTTGCTATTGTAGGAGTAAAGGAGTGTTGTTTAATTTAAAAATGTGTATTTGCAGTTATAAACAATTGTGTAAACTGGATACTGATGGTTACTACAGGCAACATTCTGTCTCTTATACACACGTAATAATAATAATAATAATAATAATGCATTTTATTTAAAAGCGCCTTTCAAGTCACTCAAGGACACCGTACAGACAGAGAAAATTAAAATCACATAGTGAAATATACAAATCGCAAGTTTTTTTAACTTGCGATTTGTATATTTCACTATGGACCATGGTAAAAAAGATTGACATAAAAGATAGAATAAATAAAAATAGAGCAAATAAAACATGAAGCAGGGAGGTTATAGGGAGAAGGCAGTCCGGAAGAGGTGGGTTTTGAGGCGTGTTTTGAAGAGGGGGAGAGAGTCACAGTTCCGGAGGTCAGGTGGCAGGGTGTTCCAGAGTCGTGGAGCAGAGGGACTGAAGGCTCTGCTCCCCATTGTGCTGAGGTGGGCAGGGGGCACAGAGAGGTGGATGGAGGAGGAGGATCTGAGGGAACGAGTGGGGATGGTGATGTGCAGGAGGTCAGACAGGTAGGGAGGGGCGAGGTTGTGGATGGCCATGAATGTGAAGAGGAGGAGTTTGTTGGTGATGCGATGGGTTACAGGAAGCCAGTGGAGATCCTGGAGGACAGGGGTGATGTGGTGGTGGGAGGGGGTCTTAGTGATGATGCGGGCGGCAGAGTTTTGGACCAGTTGAAGTTTGCGGAGGGACTTGAGGGGGAGGTCGAAGAGGAGAGAATTGCAATAATCCAGACGGGAGGTGACAAGGCTGCGGATAAGGATGGCGGCGGTGTGGGGGGTGAGGGAGGGGCGGAGTCTGTTTATATTGCGTAGGTGGAAATATGCGGTGCGGGTAATGGAGTTGATGTGAGGTGCTGTCTAGGGTGACACCCAAGCTCTTTACCTGAGGGGAGGGGGAAACTGAGGAGCCGTCGATGGTGAGAGAGAAGGTATTGACTTTAGCTAGGGTGGATTTAGTGCCGAGGAGGAGAATTTCGGTTTTATTGCAGTTAAGTTGGAGGAAGTTTGAGGTGAACCAGGTTTTTAATTCAGAGAGACAAGAGGTGAGGGAGGGGGGTGGGAATGAGGAATTAGGTTTGCAGGAAAGGTAGAGCTGGGTGTCATCCGCGAAGCAATGGAGCTGGATGTTGAATTTGCGGAGGATATTACCAAGGGGGAGGAGCTAGATGATGAATAGGAGAGGCCCCAGGACAGATCCCTGGGGCACACCTGCAGTGACTGGGGAGGGATTAAGGTGAAAGATTTAAGCTGTACGAACTGGGTGCGGCCTGTGAGGTAGGAGATGAACCAACTGAGGGGAGGCCAATGGAGGAGAGTCTACTGAGGAGGATGGGGTGTGAGATGGTGTCGAAGGCCACACTCAGATCGAGGAGGATGAGGATGGAGACAGAACCGGAGTAACGTAACCAGACGTAACCAAACGTAACATGCTCTCACATAGTAGTATTTTTATGCTAGTTGCTATTTCTCACTCACAGCAAAAATATGTGATTTATGGAGTGGAGAGAGGCTCATTATGGTAGTTGACTTATCATAATAATCATTAAAATAATACACCATATAATCATTCAATTTGTATATTGAAATATAAAACCCAGGTACCCGCTTGTCAGCACAGTCAACTCAAGGAATCAATAATGTATAAACCCCATCGACACCTAAAAGTAGATTTTATGTAAAAAACTTGTACAAAGGAAGAATTATCAGAAGATACACCTGTTGTTGGAAATAATAAGCACTTACTAATAATACTTAATAATAATACTTAATAATTCTACATTATTCCAAGGGATTAGAGGATTATTTTTGCTGACTTTGTTTTTGTCACTATTACAGTGGAGGTCATTGCAAGGAGCCAGACCATGCTGCTAGGAGTCGACAGATTCCAATGTCCCCATCAGACTTCTTGGACAAACTCATGGGCAGGACATCTGGATATGATGCCAGGATAAGACCAAACTTTAAAGGTACTGTTGTAACTAGTATGTTTTATCTGTGTCTCTTGTATGCTGTATGCAAGACTGATTTTGGTTTTGCAAAGGTTTTCATGTCAAAGGTGGTTATACTGACGTCTACGAATATAAATAGTTGTTTTGGTACTAGAGATAGCTTTTCTATTCACACTCACACAACTTACAGCTTCTGGCTGGTTTCTCCACTATGGATGCACACTGGTGAGCTGGAATAGTTGATATCCAAATGTATTGTTGCTGCAATGTGCTGATTGTGAAGTGCATGGATATCCCCCAAATGGACAAGGTAGAGGTATTCATTGGTTTGGTTTTTGCCGGCTAGGGCAGTTCATATAAGCTCAATGTTCTATAGTATAGTATATACTATAAATATTTTTTTAACCTAAAGAAGCTCAAAGTCCCTACGTGACTTTGAAGTGCTTTTATGTGAGAAAACATGTAGAATAAAAAAAGTAATTGTGATCATACAATGGGTGATTTTCATTTGAAAAAACAGGTTGTGAGTGATGCCTTATTCTTTAAAGCAGCAGATACATATTGACATTTATTTCTGTTTTACCCCGTAAATCTCTGTCTCTTCTTGCTTTGTCTCCCACAGGTCCACCTGTCAATGTATCCTGTAACATTTTCATTAACAGCTTTGGCTCAATTGCTGAGACTACAATGGTACGTAACAGTTACAGCACAAACAAGATTTTTAAGATTTTTAAAGCTGATGTTAAATATCTGAATTTGAACAAACTTCGTCTTTTGTCATTATTTTGATTGAGACATCAAACTTCGTTTTTTGTCATTGTTTTCACTGAGAGATCAAGCTATGGCTTTTGTCATTGATTTGACAAGAGATCAAACTACAACTTTTGTCAATGTTTTAATTGAATTGAGAGATTGAACTACATATTTCGTCATTGTCTTGATTGAGAGACCCCTAGCTATTATTATTATTATTATTATTTGTTACCTGAAAGGAGAAATTGACAATTGGACACTGTTCATTAGGTAACAATCCGTTGGTGAAAAAATCATTACCGTTTATATACATGCCAATAAACCCTTTTTTGTTATCCATCAGAGTCTAGCCTACCCTTTAGATAAACTAATGAATTGAAGCAGTTTCACCTCAGGGAGTGACAGAAAAAGTGTGTGTGGGGGTTCTGTGTGATGAATGTTTTTGGTCTTAATCTGTATCTACTAGGAGTCATGTGTGGGGATGTGGAATTTGCTTTGCTAGCTTCAGGATAACTCATGTTAAAGGATGTTATCTTATAGCTGACATGAGTTTCCCGGACTTTCATGACAACACTTAATATTTTTTTGTTTTAATAAGGTGATAAAGTGAAATAGATACCGTGTGTTAACTGGCTGGAAAACGTGCTTGCAGAATTAAAATAACATGAGTCTTGACGTCATTCAAAAGCATATGTTCAGTTATAGCTACAATGAAGGCAAGAGAAGTTGCTAATGGGAAATTTCTAAATATTTGCAACATTGAAAAATATATTTGTAACCTCCAGGGTTAAACAATTTAATGCCTCACCATATTTTCATACTAGTGACAGTATACTTTTACCAATTGGTTGGTAAATGTTTACATTTCCTCATTGATTTATATATTTCCTTCTAGAAGGGTAAATGTGCTGTTGTAGCATGACTGCTTGTTATGGTTAGAATATTGTGGCAACGAAAGGGAGTGCTGGGAATAAAATACATCGCTGCGTGAGTTTAATTACCGGTAATATCCCAAGAGGGAAACTATGTAATTGTCTACTCATTCTCTATTCAGTCAAAATATACTAAACTGTTGTACAAACAGTCGTTGCACAAGGGAAGTTAGCTTGGCTGTTCAAAAGGCATAAGGCATAAGGCAGTTCATAAGGCAGTAGTAAATAAACATCTCAGAACAAATTGTGAAGCAATTGTTCTCTAGCCTGCCAATGGCACAGTGAATGAAAAATGAATGCACTTAGAATGTATAATCAAATACCATTACAAATACAACATATACAGAAAGTGGCTTTTATATTTAAATGACAAATTTACTATACGCACAAGGCCTTTTATGTTTTTGGGCAACTTAAGTCCAGGTAATAATTGTGGGTGAAGGGTAATGTAGACTGAGATGTGAAATACAAAGCCATAATGCTTGACAGATTGAAGGACAGTGGGTGAAAAAGACAAGCAGGGAGAGAGGGAGGTCTGTTTGAGCCATATGTCATGTTAGGCTTACTGTGGACTTCTCTCCTCTCCCACCATCTGGCTGTTCATCTCTCCATTCCTGCTTTGAGCTCCTCTCACAAGCAAGTGACATAACCAATGACTGAGGGGCTCGCTGCGTACAGCCAACACTTACTACACACCAACGGGAATTCAGTGCAACTCAAGGAATGTCAAAGAATGCTATGTGCGGTCAAGGCCCCCCAACATATTAACCCTATTACACCCCTAAAAGTACCGTAACCGCCTCTCCTTGTTTCACTCAAACATTTCATAAATTGTCAAAAATACAAACTACCTTGTACTGATTTCTCCCATGAACATTAAGAGTGAGTGCACCTGCCCTGGATGTAAACAATGGCGATATAGCACTTATCTATTATATAGCACTTATCTATTATATAGCACTTATAGCACTTTGTGACGATCAGCACAGAGTTTGAGTGAATCGTGTATTGCCATACAAGTACCGTCCAAAATGTATCACAAAGACCAAAGTGCTATATTGCCATTGTTTATGTTCCATTATATTGGTAGCATATGTCTCAGTGAAGCCATGAGAGACTGTTGTCAACTGGTAACAACCATAGCACATGTGCTTTTGCTGTGATTGAAGCCATGTTCCTTCTCTGCATGTGTTCATGTGTAATGGCACATGGAGTAAGTGGAGGCCTAGCCCACAGGGGCTTATAACAGACACAGCAATCCTGAGATGCTGTTTTAAAAGCTAGCCATCTTCAAAAACATGAATGAACGGACAGAGATCTTCTTGGCTTCATCTTTACTCCCAAATAAAGACTGAGAGAGATATGAAGCCCTAAAGGATGCTCAAATATTTCTTGATACAAAACAAAAGTCTATTTATTTACTACTACTTTCAAAACTGAACTGACTAGACATAGGCCAGCACTAACAGAATCCTAGCACAGACTGTAACACAGGCTTACATCCTTGTGATGAAACTGCATGCAGTTCGTGGTGAAATGTTCATATTTAGTGATGAGCCCATGTGGGGCTCGGATGGAATACCAGCAGCTTGTAAAACTCCAGAACATATTGGTTCTGGAGTTTTTAGGTTTTGGAACTCCCTGACCTTCTATAATATGCATCTATATTAGTGATGCTCTACTGAACAATCTGGCATGCTTGAAAATATGTGCATGCTTTTTTATTTCCAAAACAGTTGACTTCATTTGATGAAGTTAACTGTCAATCAGAACATGAGAAAAACCAAAGACAATGTGAACATGTTTAATGCTGACATGCTTATAAGTCGTTTAATTTCCAGAAATTCTAATAAATCACAAAATGTAGTTGAGAGACAGACGCACAGGCTCATATCACAGGTACATGTACATGTACTGTATGCAAAGGAAGGACAAAGGGGAGCACTTCAAATTATTAAAACACATGACAAATGGTACACATAAAAAGCAACCAATGGATAGAAATTGGATACAAATGATAAAAAGCATACATTTTTACTTAGAGATACTGTATCATGAAAAATGTCAACTTTTTGCCACTGTTCGTCACTTCTTTTGTTTGTCCAAGCCGATTGGATGAATTCAGTTCAGATCATAACAATAGATCGATGCCAGACTAGACCAGGGAACCATTTTTAAATGACTAGTAGCAGGCTCTGATGTGTCTCTCCCCTTCGTCTCTCCCCTCCAGGACTACCGTGTGAACATCTTCCTGAGGCAGCAGTGGAATGACCCCAGGCTGTCCTATGCTGAGTATCCAGATGACTCCCTTGACTTGGATCCCTCCATGTTAGATTCCATATGGAAACCAGATCTTTTCTTTGCCAATGAGAAGGGCGCCCATTTTCACGAGGTCACAACGGATAACAAACTTCTCAGGATATTCAAGAATGGCAATGTTCTATACTCGATTAGGTAAATGGTGGTGGATCTGGCATTGAATAATATCTGAACCAAAATGTTCTTTTACTTCAACATGTTGTAGACTTTGCCATAGGCTCATAGGCTTGTTATCTGTGCCTATAACGTCAATACTTTCAAGGCTCACAAGCATAAACATAAGCAAAACATAGTCATTCATTTAGTCAAATCAATATAGGAATTTACTAAATATCAAAAACATGCAAGTTCAAAAACTGCATGCAAAAAAAGTGACCAATAGAACAATATGTGACAATAGACTTGACTTGGCAATGAAGATTAAAAAAAGAGGTTTCTACTTAAGCTCCAAGAGGTGAATGTGTGTTGGGAGACATCAGTGGGTGCAGAGAGTTCTCAAGCTGCTGACAAAATGATTCCTGTTAGTAGGAAGGTTTTCCACCTTCTGACCTAAAGCCAGGTGTAATTGGGGGTCTTGGTGTCAGTCTTTGGTGGGATGGTTCTGTCCTGTTGGAACCACCTTCCAAGTCGCAGCACAGTGCAGAGAGCAGACAGGGGGACAGAGCAGCAGACATGATGCAGACCCCCTCAGGGAGACAGAGCAGCAGACATGATGCAGACCCCCTCAGGGAGACAGAGCAGCAGACATGATGCAGACCCCCTCAGGGAGACAGAGCAGCAGACATGATGCAGACCCCCTCAGGGAGACAGAGCAGCAGACATGATGCAGACCCCCTCAGGGAGACAGAGCAGCAGACATGATGCAGACCCCCTCAGGGAGACAGAGCAGCAGACATGATGCAGACCCCCTCAGGGAGACAGAGCAGCAGACATGATGCAGACCCCCTCAGGGAGACAGAGCAGCAGACATGATGCAGACCCCCTCAGGGAGACAGAGCAGCAGACATGATGCAGACCCCCTCAGGGAGACAGAGCAGCAGACATGATGCAGACCCCCTCAGGGAGACAGAGCAGCAGACATGATGCAGACCCCCTCAGGGAGACAGAGCAGCAGACATGATGCAGACCCCCTCAGGGAGACAGAGCAGCAGACATGATGCAGACCCCCTCTGGGAGACAGAGCAGCAGACATGATGCAGACCCCCTCAGGGAGACAGAGCAGCAGACATGATGCAGACCCCCTCAGGGAGACAGAGCAGCAGACATGATGAGGAACACCATGATGGTATAACACAGTGGAGCTGGGTTTTGTTGGCATATTAACGAGTGGTAGGTACGGTGGAGTGGGGGAGGCTGTGGTTGTTAATGGTGACAGCCAATACCATAGAAGCCATTTTATTGGTCATTGTCATGTCTAAACCAAGCCCTGATCTGACTCTGTATGAACACATGTTCGTACAGTCAGATCAGGAAAAGAGTGACCAAGCAATGTTGGAAACAATTACAACAGGAAGGAGAGTATGCTGTGCATTTTGGTGGTATCAAATATTAATATATTACTAGTTCCTAGAAAAATAAAGCTGTTGATAAAAATTATTTATCTGCCTTCTCTATTTTTAATAGCCTTCTATCCTTTCTGTCTTTTCAAATTTCCTTCCACCTATCTTTGTCTCATCTTTATCAGGCTCACATTGACCCTGTCATGTCCCATGGATTTAAAGAACTTCCCAATGGACGTCCAAACCTGCATTATGCAACTGGAGAGTTGTAAGTTAATGAATAAATAGACAGACACTCATAGAAGCACAATCACAGATATATATACACACACACCCGCATATGTTGTGCACTACTTAATACCCATATTGCACTGTAAAAGAAGAACATACAACTGAAGAATATACAACAGATATGTACTTATTTCCGCACTATCATGCATGATCCATGATGCATAGTGGTTTTCATTATCATCAGATTTCATCCCCTATTCCGTGCCTTACTTGTTCCCTAAGCAGTGAACTATATTGTTTATTAGAGATTTCATGAGAAAAAAGGTTAGCTATTTAGAATACGGCCATCCTGCGTACAGAATGACTCATCACTCATCACTGGTCTTTCATCATCCCATTTCATCTTCCAATCCGATAATGATCACCATTTGTTTTTATTAGTGAAATATATATTAACATAATGTTTCTTATGAAAATCATTGTGTGCGGATTATATAAGGGTTTTAAGTCAGCGTTATATGAGAGATTTGCTGAGCCACCGGAAATGCGTTGTATTCCTTTAAGAAAAGATGCCACCGCATGTACACACAGCACTAGGGAGTTTAGTTTGGACTAATTAGAAGTGGAGCCACATGGTCTTCTGACCGTTTCTTCAAGTTTAAATGTAAAGCAACTTTGAATAAATGAAACATCACTAACACAGGGGAAGGAATCAGTGGGATCAGTATTTGATTGGAATTAGTCAGGCCAACACATTTGAACTCATGCACTAAGGAAAGGAGCTATAACAGATAATACCATAGACTGTATGGATCATTCACACCCAACACCAATTTAATGTAACAGTTTAACCCTTGATACGCTCTGCAGGGATGGTTATCAGGAACATCGGTGTTGTTACTAAGCTTTGCATAACAAACAATGACAGTTAAATGGTCGTTATTGTTTTGAATGCGTAGAATAGTTGAGCTGATTTTACTGCTTGTGTCTGGATTGTTTGTGAAGATGGTGCCATCACAACGTGCATGGGAGATGCTTATGTTATTAGCTTGCCTTTTGCTTCCTGTGACGTGAAGATGTGCAGCTAAACAACCGCCTTGCACATAGGCTGTGACTTTAAGGGCTGCAGGGCTCCTGTGTTATTTTACATGGTGTGTTCTATGGTGTTATGGTGTTTAGCAGTCAACCAAGTGGGCAGTAGCCTATGGCTACAGTTATTCTTTTGGAGGGATTTATTTCAAGTTTTTCACACACAGAAACAAGTAAGACATCATTGGGACGAATACATTGAGTCCAAAAAATAGCCCTTACATTAAAATATTAGAGAACCTAAATAGCCAGCATGCAAAACGGGGCAAAGCCAATTTGATTGAAGGTACGTTTGGTGAGTAAACGAAGGAAAGCCCTCTGATTGGACGGGCAAGACTGACAAGTAGGCGGGCCTAGGCCCGTCCAGGCCAGTGGCCACGCCTCTGGTGTACTGTGTTCATAGCACACTGTCTCTCTGTGACATCCCTGCCCAGGGCGCTGTCCACAGATTCCCTCAGGAGCTCACAGCAGCTCAGGCTGCAGACTGTTAGAAAGGCTTCAACACAGCCTTTGCTTGGTGTTGTAGGCACTATGTTGACATGAACGTACTATGGCTGCAATCGTTTGGCTATACGTCGCGCTACGGACATTATATTGAAAACTGCTGGCTCATTGTCTATGTTAGTTGTCAAGTTAGTTTCAGATAAAGCAGAGGGAATTAGCGGGTAGCAGCCATATCCTATCAGGTTATAGATACTTCAGTAGTTTCAACTACCACGGGTATGTGTGCAGCAGGTCTAGGTCTGTTGGGTTTTTTTAGTGCATACTTGCATAAAAAAATAAAAAACACGGGGAGAATGAAGGCTGGTGAGGTGCAGGTTTGTTATTGCATCCTGTAGCCAAACAAAAAGCTATTCATATGGTGAAGACTACCTTTATTGTGAGTCCAGACACATTTTGAGAAAAGAAATAAAGCATAACTTTACTGTTTCAACGATGTAATGACGTCTTG
>JAXIVH010000001.1:1032500-1095000 GCA_036785325.1 Urophycis tenuis | reverse complement strand
TCTACCACGTATATCTACCACGTATGTTTCACATGTGTTTCTCACAAGGGAACTATAACATATATATCTATGATGTTTGTTTCATAATATGGTTGTGTATTGTTTGATTTTATTGAATTGCTTTATGTTAATACTTATATTTATGGAATAAGGATGACTTTGTAACACATGACCAGATGATGATCAGAACGCTGGGCTGCTGCAGCAGAGATTATTGGCTGGACTTGATATGCATATTCATCCTAAAGCTATGAAACAGAGAGAGAGAAGAAGACTGTGTGTGTGTGTGTGTTTGTGTGTGTGTGTGCGTGTGTGCGTACCTGCGTGTGTGCATGTGTGTCTGTGTGCATGTGTGTGTGTGTGTGTGCGTGTGTGTGTGTGCATGTGTGTCTGTGTGCATGTGTGTGTGTGTGTGCGTGTGTGTGTGTGTGCATGTGTGTCTGTGTGCATGTGTGTGTGTCTGTGTGCATGTGTGTGTGTGTGCGTGTGTGTGTGTGCATGTGTGTCTGTGTGCATGTGTGTGTGCGTGTGTGTGTGTGCATGTGTGTCTGTGTGCATGCATGTGTGTGTGTGTTTGCGTGTGTGTGTGTGTGCATGTGTGTCTGTGTGCATGTGTGTGTGTGTGTGTGTGCGTGTGTGTGTGTGCATGTGTGTCTGTGTGCATGCATGTGTGTGTGTGTGCTTGAGAGCATTGTGGCGGATGGATTTGATGTATGGAAGTAGAGTGTGTAATGTGTGTCCTGTGCTATTGCAGCAGAAAATGATGATTAATATCCATAATACCCAATAACACAGCTTTAAGATGGAAGTTTTATCACTTTTTAATGGTGATTTGTGTGTTTATATGTTTGTGTATGGAGAGATCTGTGATATTGGAAATTGTTAAAAACTTGATCACATTATTAAAATATGCAGATGTATCCTTCATGTTTACCAAAGGGGAAGTGGACATTATTATGTACAAAACACCGAGACAATGGAGGGGTCATTTTCTAATTCATTGATATGCTTTTTGTGACAACAGCTGGCGTAGTTGTGGATTCCATTTAAGTCATTTGTCCCTGAGGCTTCCAGCTCCCAGCTGCAGAGTAAACTCCACAAGTATTACTCGATGACATGCCCTCAGTGTACTGATGCTGTGTCAGCAGCCGTGCTCAGACTTCTGACACAGCTTTCTGCTGCGAGTACAATGCAAACTTAGAAGAGAATAGTGTGACCAGTCTCACAGTTGGATAATAACTAAAAACTAGACAGGATGTTGTATGTGGAATAAATGGCTGGCTGTAGCAGTACCAACACAACGGCCTAGACAGGATGAATCAAACATACATGTGACAATGGGGCAAGATAAGCATGGGAAGGGTAGTGGGCAGCTGGCAGGACTTACTGCTTGCTGGGCTTCCCCCCAACAGCAGGAGGACATGCAGAAGATGCTTTTCTTTTTGCTGTACCACATATGTAGCATATTTTGAGGCAAAATAGCAATGCATCATGCCTTGTGTTCTTTTCCAGGCCATTGTCTAATGCAGATTAAAGTAAATCTAGTTGCATTAATTAACATTAACTTTTTCTCTTCTCACTGAACTATCTCTTTCTATATCTTTCTATATATGTCTCTATCCATCTTAAGGTAAATTTACCTGTATTGAAGTGCGATTCCATTTGGAGCGCCAAATGGGATACTACCTCATCCAAATGTACATCCCCTCCCTGCTGATCGTCATCTTATCCTGGGTGTCCTTCTGGATCAACATGGACGCAGCGCCGGCCAGGGTGGCCTTAGGAATTACAACAGTGCTCACCATGACAACGCAGAGCTCCGGCTCCAGGACATCACTGCCCAAGGTGAGCCTCTCTTCATCATTACAGGATCATCCTGGGGGAGGTGCTCTTCATCATTACAGGATCATCCTGGGGGAGGTGCTCTTCATCATTACAGGATCATCCTGGGGGAGGTGCTCTTCATCATTACAGGATCATCCTGGGGGAGGTGCTCTTCATCATTACAGGATCAGATGTGGCCAATAACAGCAGTGGTCATGTGTAACTCTCTTGTGTCTGATTGGTGGTTGGCAATGATGAGCTAAAGGAAGGTATAGCTTTATGGCAGCCAAGGCTTCCAGTCACCGGTGATTTGGATGAACTATAGAAGAGGACATTATTAACACAAGACTTTACATTTCCTCCACGACGCCACTCCACTTCAGCCATATTTTCCCATGTCCATGTCCTCCCTCTGGTCAGCAGACTAAAGGACAGAGATGCTCCATCTCCTCCCTCTGGTCAGCAGACTAAAGGACAGAGATGCTCCATGTCCTCCCTCTGGTCAGCAGACTAAAGGACAGAGATGCTCCATGTCCTCCCTCTGGTCAGCAGACTAAAGGACAGAGATGCTCCATGTCCTCCCTCTGGTCAGCAGACTAAAGGACAGAGATGCTCCATGTCCTCCCTCTGGTCAGCAGACTAAAGGACAGAGATGCTCCATGTCCTCCCTCTGATCAGCAGACTAAAGGACAGAGATGCTCCATGTCCTCCCTCTGGTCAGCAGACTAAAGGACAGAGATGCTCCATGTCCTCCCTCTGGTCAGCAGACTAAAGGACAGAGATGCTCCATGTCCTCCCTCTGGTCAGCAGACGATCAGGTGTCTCTGCTTTCTCTCTATGGGGTCTCTGCTTCTTTCTGACTGACAACCTCTGAGCCTGCCCCCCTTTGTCCAGTTCAGTTCAGGGCTAGTGGGCCTGTCACCTACATGGAACCCACATTGTGGCTCAATAACAACGTCAGGAAGCAAAGCAAAACAAAGGAAAACATGGATTGTCCATTACAATTTCCACACAGATACAACACAGTAATCAGGTATGGTGCTTAAATAAACTGCCCATCCAAACACACATACACACACACACACACACACACACACACACACACAAACACACCCACACACAGAACAAGAGAACATATATGAATGTGTTCAACTTGATAATTGCTCACAGTAACCTAGAATAGTCTAGAATAGACTATTGTGCGATTGTCTGTTATGCACGAGGGAACATCTGACATTAAACACATGTTACATAATCCTTCATCTTCATCTTTCTCAATCTCATAACCGCACATTTTATCTTTCTCTCACACTTGCATACACTACCACATTGTAACTCAACTGAACAATTCATGTACGTGCACGTGTGCGTGCATGCGTGTGTGTGTGTGCATGCATGTATGTGTGCGTGTGTGTGTGTGTACGTGTACATGTGTGTGTGTGTGTGCGTGTATGTACGTATGTTTGTCCGTGTGTATGTGTGTGGCTGTGCGTGTGTGTGTATGTATGTGTGTGCATGTGTATGTGTATGTGTGTATGTGTGTGTGTGCATGTGTGTGTGTATGTGTGTATGTGTGTGCGTGTGTGTGTGTGTATGTATGTGTGTGCATGTGTATGTGCATGTGTGTATGTGTGTGGCTGTGCGTGTGTGTGTGTATGTATGTGTGTGCATGTGTGTGTGTGTGTATGTATGTGTGTGCATGTGTATGTGCATGTGTGTATGTGTGTGCGTGTGTATGTATGTGTGTGCATGTGCGTGTGTATGTGTATGTGTGTGCGTGTGTGTATGTGAACTGTTGTCCTTGTTTTAACAGCACGCTGTCCCTAACAGCGTTTTCTACTCAGGGTCTCTTGCATGTATATCTAAATTAGTCATGGATTTATAAATAGATTGGCTCCTCATCATTAATACAACATGCGTGTCGATGTATTCAATATTTACATATTTTATTGCAACAAGTTTATAGAGTTATATTATCCTGCACTTTTTGTAATCTAAACTCCCAGATTTGCCAGGCATGACACATGAGATCTTGTAGTACATTGAATAAATGACAGTTGTGATAATTATTTGTAATAAAAGCGGGTGGCAGTAGCTCAGTGGGTAGAGCGGGTTGTCCACTAACCATAGGGTTGGCAGGTTGTCCACTAACCATAGGGTTGGCAGGTTGTCCACTAACCATAGGGTTGGCAGGTTGTCCACTAACCATAGGGTTGGCAGGTTGTCCACTAACCATAGGGTTGGCAGGTTGTCCACTAACCATAGGGTTGGCAGGTTGTCCACTAACCATAGGGTTGGCAGGTCGTCCACTAACCATAGGGTTGGCAGGTCGTCCACTAACCATAGGGTTGGCAGGTCGTCCACTAACCATAGGGTTGGCAGGTCGTCCACTAACCATAGGGTTGGCAGGTTGTCCACTAACCATAGGGTTGGCAGGTTGTCCACTAACCATAGGGTTGGCAGGTCGTCCACTAACCATAGGGTTGGCGGTTCGATCCCCTTGATCCCCCTCCTCCAACTGTCTACATGTCGAACCCCACATATGTACTGATTGTAAGTAAGTAAGTTATTAAAAGATAATAGCAACATATTACAATCAAAGGCTTTCATCATTCTGTATCACGTTATTATTTTTTTTACAGTGTCAAAATGGTATACTGGGAGACTACCTTAAAGGTAGTCGTCCATCAGGAAAAAGAAGAGTAAAGCTAGATTTTCAAAGTATCCAACACAAAAATGGTTTCATACATTTCAGAAAGTCAAAGGTCAGTGTTGTGAGTGTTATTTAATGACAACATAAACACAAATCTTTTTTACGATCAAAGAGAAAATGAATGCCATGGAAATTCAAACCATCATGTGATCAGTTCAGTTCTCTGCTTTATTGTCACAAAGTACAAATGGCTAAAGTTATATATAGGGCCCTTACAGAATAGGCATCCCAACAGTCTCATACAGGACCATAATTTCCAAAGTTCTACATTAATGTGGAGCATTGCAATCATTTGATATGTAACTATCATAGATTCTGTGTGACTCTATGACATGAATTGACTATACGTACAAAATGAATTGTTGGTGATAGAAAACATCATCAATAATAAATATTATATGAAAGGCCTTAACGTGGACTACAAGAGATATCAAAATATCAAGTGACCCACACACTTGAGGAAAAATGTCAAAGGAAAGCTTGATTACCGCAGTCAGTCTGGCTGCTTTTGAGCTGCAACGGGTCCTCTGTGGTTTGCCTGAGCTTATGTTGTTATTTTGTACATTTTAAACGTAATAGTTAGTGCAATACACCTTAAAGCACATGAATGCTGCATGCATCTATTTCCTTCCATTCATAACAGCAACATGATACCAGCCAGTATGGGGTGTGTTTGTGTGTGCAGGTCTCCTACGTCAAGGCCATTGACATCTGGATGGCAGTGTGTCTTCTCTTCGTCTTCTCAGCACTGTTGGAGTATGCAGCCGTGAACTTTGTCTCCAGGCAGCACAAGGACCTCCTCCGCTTCCGCCGACCACACAAGAACAAGCAGAAGGTGAATGAGGAAGCATGTGTCTCTTAACAACCTCTGCTCATCATGGATAGGCAAGACAAAAGGTTGTGTAGAGTTTAATGAGCCAGCGTCTAAGACAGCCCCGGGTGCTGCAGCTGCAGTATCTGCTACTAACCCTTTGTGGAAACGAAAGGTACGGCTTTAGACAAGAGAGATTTCACACTGATGTTTGCAAAGGTGTCTTGTGTCCCCCTTGAGTGCACTGTCTGGTGTCTTACTGCATGACTGCATGGCTGTAGCTATCTCTGTCTGGTGTCTTACTGCATGGCTGCATGGCTGTAGCTATCTCCATCTGAAGTCATTGTTCTCTCCTTGATTTGATAGGTGAACCATTGCATGTCAGGGTGGACAGCAAAAGCTCATTCCTTGATTCAGTCAATTCATTCAATTTACTTGACTTCAAAATGATTTTTTTTTCATCCCCTTTTAAAAGTAAATATAAATATGGCAAATACGTTGCATAACAACAAACTACAGCAAATTATAGTTTTCCTTTGGACATTGAAGCTGCTATAATTTTGATCATCCCGCTTTGTTGTGATTAAATAGTGATTTGATATAGTGCCATGGTTCTCATGCGTTTGGCTCTAGGATAGCAGCAAATATAATCACATGAATGCATGAGAACCATGAGCCACAATCATACAAAGTGTAATCACAGCAGAGTGGAGCCAGCAGAAGGCTGTCCACCCTTGTGTTTTATTCGGAAGCCATTGTTCTTTCTTTACATCTGTGTGTGTGTGTGTGTGTGTGTGTGTGTGTGTGTGTGTGTGTGTGTGTGTGTGTGTGTTTGCCCCCCTCTGCTGTGTCCACTATCCACTGCATGCCTGCTGCCCTCTGGTGGTAGAATAGTAAAGGTGCAGTCGATCCTGTGGAGCTGGCTGCCTCCCTACACCGTATTAACACTGACAGCGGCCTCAAGCCCCCTGGCCCACTGTATGGCTCTATGACCAACATCTACACCAACAACCACAGGGTAATGACATCTTATGCATGCGTGGGAACATGACAGAACAGGGTTGACATTTTGCAGGAATATATGCATGATGTGAGTTGCAAGTCCTAACACTTTGGTGCTGATCACCGGCCCCCAGTGTAGTCTTTCTCTAATCATTGCTCTAGATCTATTGTCTCATGTTATAGCCTGTATTAAAGACATACTTCTGAAACCTACCTATCCCCTCCTGTAGTTTGTGTACCATTGTACACACAATGAAACACAAAGTAAAGGAACACAGGCACCAGGGTGATACGTTCCTGGTGTAAAGGAACACAGTGAGGTGATACGTTCCTGGTGTAAAGGAACACAGTGAGGTGATACGTTCCTGGTGTAAAGGAACACAGTGAGGTGATACGTTCCTGGTGTAAAGGAACACAGGGAGGTGATACGTTCCTGGTGTAAAGGAACACAGTGAGGTGATACGTTCCTGGTGTAAAGGAACACAGGGAGGTGATACGTTCCTGGTGTAAAGGAACACAGTGAGGTGATACGTTCCTAGTGTAAAGGAACACAGGGAGGTGATACGTTCCTGGTGTAAAGGAACACAGGGAGGTGATACGTTCCTGGTGTAAAGGAACACAGTGAGGTGATACGTTCCTGGTGTAAAGGAACACAGTGAGGTGATACGTTCCTGGTGTAAAGGAACACAGGGAGGTGATACGTTCCTGGTGTAAAGGAACACAGTGAGGTGATACGTTCCTGGTGTAAAGGAACACAGTGAGGTGATACGTTCCTGGTGTAAAGGAACACAGGGAGGTGATACGTTCCTGGTATACAACCCATTGTGTACTTTTTGATCCATAGATAAATCTTGGTTTCAAAGAGTTGACATGCATGTGTTACTGATTCTATACATGTATGGTAGAAAACAATATAATATCAATTATAAGTCGCTCTGCTGGTCTGTGTGAGTGTTTCAGATTGATTTTGGTTTATTTATTTGTTTGTAAATCATTCAGAATGTCATATTTTCTGTGATTGATTAGATGGTGACGTGTAAGTGACAGCAGCAGTGGTGACCTGGTCTGTAGAACAACAGGCGTACAGTATGACCTCCAGGGCTACTGTACGGTCTGTAGAACAACAGGCGTACAGTAGGACCTCCAGGGCTACTGTACGGTCTGTAGAACAACAGGCGTACAGTATGACCTCCAGGGCTACTGTACAGTCTGTAGAACAACAGGCGTACAGTATGACCTCCAGGGCTACTGTACGGTCTGTAGAACAACAGGCGTACAGTATGACCTCCAGGGCTACTGTACAGTCTGTAGAACAACAGGCGTACAGTATGACCTCCAGGGCTACTGTACGGTCTGTAGAACAACAGGCGTACAGTATGACCTCCAGGGCTACTGTTCTGTGTCATCCTCTCTGTTCCCAGGAAAGCACAGCAGCCGTCTTGTGTTGCACAGGGAGTCACCTGTTCAAAGAAAGGTCATCTAGTTAAAAACATTGAAACCTTCCTCGCCTAGAATAACTCCCGGTCTGATGCAGGGCAGACGGAAGTGGAGGAGAATGGGGACATGCAGGGAGAAGGGAAGAGGAAAAGGCTCTCTTCACTGAGTATCACTCCTACAATCCTGAACACAACTTCACTGAGTATCACTCCTACAATCCTGAACACAACTTCACTGAGTATCACTACTACAATCCTGAACACAACTTCACTGAGTATCACTCCTACAATCCTGAACACAACTTCACTGAGTATCACTCCTACAATCCTGAACACAACTTCACTGAGTATCACTCCTACAATCCTGAACACAACTTCACTGAGTATCACTCCTACAATCCTGAACACAACTTCAATGTGGTGTTACAACTCTTGGTGGTTCAAATCATATTGAAATATTTATAACAGTGTTTTTTTCTGCTAAATGTTTTTTTTATTAATCCCTTTGCAACAAATATAAAGGGAAGGAGATAACAAATGTAAAGTAGGACTGCAGTCCTACGGTCACCAGAGGTATTCACAGTCCATGTACCCCCCCAGAGAGCCCCCTTCACACGCTGCACGGGGGCACTGCTTGTCTTACTCCAGAAAACACACACAAACACAGACACACACAAAAACACAACCACACACACTCACAAATAGACACACACACACACACACATCCATTCAGAAAAAGACACACGCGTACACACACATACACACATGCACACATACATACTCACACACACACACCCACAGATGCACACACACATCCATTCACCCACACAGACAACGGTTCAACAGCTGCTGGCATTTACTTGACTGTAATTTTGTTTGTAATGTATCACTATCACTATGATTGAAGGACTCTGGGAGGCGGGGCTGACCTAAATGACAGCGCCCCCTATGGGAGATACCCCCTGCTCTTCCCAGGAAAGTGTGTTTGTATTTGGTGGCCACATTTCTCAACTTTTCCAGTCCAATTAAAAAAATAAATAATAATAATTATACCTAAACCCTAAAGACGCAATGGGTGTCCACAGATACTCTGTGAATACATAATAATGACATGAATACAAAAATAATAATGACAACTAGGACTGCAAGCTGTTCACAGTCTGTCTTACTGCCTGACAGACAGACACACACACACACCCTGTTCACAGTCTGTCTTACTGCCTGACAGACAGACACACACACACACCCTGTTCACAGTCTGTCTTACTGCCTGACAGACAGACAGACACACACACACACCCTGTTCGCAGTCTGTCTTACTGCCTGACAGACAGACACACACACACACCCTGTTCACAGTCTGTCTTACTGCCTGACAGACAGACACACACACACACCCTGTTCACAGTCTGTCTTACTGCCTGACAGACAGACAGACACACACACACACCCTGTTCGCAGTCTGTCTTACTGCCTGACAGACAGACACACACACACACCCTGTTCACAGTCTGTCTTACTGCCTGACAGACAGACACACACACACACCCTGTTCACAGTCTGTCTTACTGCCTGACAGACAGACACACAGACACACACACACACCCTGTTCACAGTCTGTCTTACTGCCCGACAGACAGACACACAGACACACACACACACCCTGTTCACAGTCTGTCTTACTGCCTGACAGACAGACAGACACACACCCTCTTCACAGTCATAAGAAGGTGAAACATTTCATTGCTGTTAATACAGTAAGAAAGTCACCAGAACAAGTTTCAAGCATTTCATTGCTAGATTAACCATTGCTAGTATACAACATCTCTGACTGAGTGCCATGTTACAAAGAGCGATTAAAGTGCCACTATATAATGCTTTAATATGTAATTACAGGCATACCAGTCAAAATGATGCAATGATTCCTGGGTTTTATTTTCTCAGACCATTGGTGTAAAGATGTGATAGTGGGAAATGAGTATTTTGACACACTGCTTTCTTTATGTGGTATATGTCTTATATGACATTTATAGTAATCCATTTGTAAAAAGTGGTGTAAAATCAATGCAAACGCATTGCAACATTTTGCATTACGTTTTTTCCTGAGGACAAAAGGACCCCAGCCACGAGGTGTGTGTGTGGGTGTGTAAAGCTCTCTCTGGTTCATGTTGATGGAGCTTCTTGGACCATTACACTGTCATGCTGTGGTGTGGAGCATTTCATGTGCAATGTCTTGGAAGGCCCAGGTTGAACTTGGCCTTTTAAGACCATCATGGAAGGATTAAAGGCAGCCTGTACAGCAGCAGCTTGCTAACACAGTACCCTAGAACACTGAATCAGAGGCATCTATGTACTCTTACCATTCAATAATAGCCAATTCAGAAGAGAATAAGCTCACTTTAATACTGTCGCTAAAAACCTATCCTAGCATCTATCTAATTCTAGCTATGCTGTCCGTTTGGTATAACAATGTTTTGGTTTGGTGGTGTGGAAAGAGAAGGCAGATTTGTTTAGTGAGAGATACAGCTGCACAATCAGCCAGACCAACATATAGTATATCTGTTTTGATGTGTTTGTGATTTTTGTCCACATAGCAGGGCGCTGGGGAGTGCTGTGATGAAGCTCTTGTGTGGTTAGAGAACAAATCACTGCATGCAGGGGTTTTTTTGCACAAAACATAGAATGACTCTCACCGCTGCTGTGTGACATACTACCATTGCAAAGTGGACTTTTTATTGTCTAAGTTCCCGGTAGACTCAACATTTTCTTCTTTACATGACAAAAAAGGAAAACACCCTTTTGATACTTTACAGTTACAGAAAGAACTGGTTAAACAGGTTAACCCGGTTAAACTTATTATGAACCTTACAATGACACAAAGGCATCACCTGAGTACACTTGAGTGATTACAACAGTTTTAGACTGAATATTCTCCTTCTGAAGATAGACATATTGTGTTTCAATACCTTCACTAGTTAATGACTCATTTGATAGACCTGAACCTAGTTTTCATATGGTATTATACTCAGACCATCCAGAATGCACAACATTGCTGAATCTGGTCTACACCACGGCAAACAGAGAAGGGAAGAGAAGAGAAGACATGATTAGTGACATTCGATTGATCATATCAGCAAACTGAGACACGTTTATGCATATGCATTTTGTGTGTGATTTAACTGGTTTAATATACACCCTCTGGTGCAACCTAGACACATCATCAGTGGTGTAACCTGAGGTCATAGGGTGTTTCGGGTCTCTCAACATCAGACACCCTCGCCCAGGCGACCCAGCCGGGGGTGATCAGACCCCGGCTTGTGTCTAGGTAGCTTGTGTGGCCCACGGATCACCCCTCCTGATCCACAGCCATCTTGATGCCTTCTCAGCAGCATCAGTGGTGTTCTTGATGGCTTTCTTGCTGTGCAGTCCCCTTATTCCCAACAACTTGAGGGCCCTGCAGAGTGACTGGCCTGCGAACCCTCGGCATCCAACCTCAATGGGACTACAACGAGTCTTCCATCCGTTGCGCCGGCATTCGCCTGCCAGTTCCTCATACTTGGCCCTCTTCCTCTCAAATGCCTCCTCCATCCGGTCTTCCCAGGGCACAGTCAACTCCAGCAGTATCACCTGCCTTGTTGATTCTGACATAAGAACCAAGTCCGGCCTAAGTGTGGTCACTGCGATGGTCTCCGGGAATTTAAGCTGTTTCCCCAAGTCCACCTTCAGCTGCTAGTCCCTAGCTTTTGTCAGGAGCCCCCCTGTTTGGCCTGGGCGGTGTTGAGGCTTCTCACCAGATTTAACAAAGGTGATTGAATGCCTAGCTGGCTGTTGCTGCTTGCTGAGTGAGATTCCCGAGCAGATGGTATCTGCTATCACCTTCAGCACCTGGTCGTGGCGCCAACGATAGCGCCCCTTGCCCAGGGCTTTCGGGCAACAGCTTAGGATGTGCTCCAGTGATCCTCTCCTCTGACACAAAGGGCAAGCAGGTGTTTCTGCCAGGCCCCAACAGAAGAGGTTAAATGGGCTGGGGAGGACGTCGTAGACTGACTGGATCAAAAACTTTATACAGAATGGCTCTGCCTTCCAAAGCTCTGACCAAGAAATATTCCTATCCAGTGTCTGCTCCCATCTAGTCCACGCCCCCTGTTGTCTCATCCCGACCATCTTGCTTGAGCGGTTCTCCTCCAGCCCTGCTCGAACCTCTTCCCGGATAAGCTGCCGCCTCTCCTTCCCCCGGGCCTTGTTGTACCGAGGTCCTGGGTTGCTCCCAAGCCCTGCCCGGCCTGTCGCCACTGTTCCCACCAGAACACCGTGGCGCAGCCGCGCCTCAGCTTGCTCAACCGTCTCCTGGGCTCTCCACTTCCGCCCAGTCCGCACTTCAATCCCCGCTAAGGAGACTTTGGTGTCACTCGAGTCTCTGTACAGCAGCACCTCTCTCGCACGGGTAACCATGAACTCCTCCGACAGACTACTGAAGGGAAGTCGCAGCTTGTTCTTATGCCCATACAAGGCTATGCTGCTGAGGCTTCTTGGTAGGCCCAACCACCTGCGAAGGAAGCTACTTACCTTACGCTCGAAGCCCTCAACGGTCGTTAGTGGGACATCGTAGACCAGTAGTGGCCAGAGGAGGCGTGGCAGGATGCCATGCTGATATATCCATGCTTTATACTTACCTGGCAGCCCTGACTTATCCACCGCCACTAGCCAGTTACCCAGTTCTCTGCTGGTCGCCTTGAGCGCTGCTTTGTCCCTCAGGGTGCCATCAAAGATCTTCCCCAGGCTCTTCACTGGCTCCTCTGAAACCGATGGAATCTGGACACCTCCCAGCGAGAACCGGAACTTGTCTGTAACCTTCCCCTTCTTCACCACCAGGGAACGGGACTTAGCAGGCTTAAAGCCCATACGCGCCCAGTTAATGAGCCGCTCAAGGCCTTGGAGAACCCACCTACAGCCTGGAACTGATGTTGTAGTAACTGTCAGGTCATCCATAAAAGCTCTGATGGGAGGCTGCCGCACACCTGACTTGGTGAGCGGTCCTCTGCACTCCACCTCCGCTGACTTAACAAGCATGTTAATGGCCAAGGCAAACAAAATCACTGAGACTGTACACCCAGTGATTATGCCTTTCTCCAGCCGATGTGATGCTGATGTTACTGTTCCCGAGGTGACTCTCAAACTGAAAGAGTTGTAATAGTCCAGTATGAGGTCCCTGATCTTGCCTGGAACATGATGCCGGTCAAGCGAGGTCTCCACCAGTTTGTGAGGAATTGACCCGTAAGCATTAGACAGGTCAAGCCACAAAATTGCCAGGTTCCCATTGCCCTCCCGGGCCTCCCGGATGAGCTGAGTAACAACTCCCGTGTGCTCAATGCACCCTGGTACCCTTGGGACCCCCCCCCCCCCCCCCTTCTGCACAGAGGTGTCGATGTGTGCATTCTTCAGGAAGAACTCTGTCATGCGCCGGGCAACAATGCTGAAGAACACCTTGCCCTCCACACTCAGGAGTGAGATGTTTCTAAACTGCTCGATGGTGCGAGAGTTCTCTTCCTTCGGAATCCATACACCCTCTGCATGCCTCCACTGCTGAGCCACCTTCCCCCTCCTCCAGATGACCCTAAGGATCTTCCAGAGTCGCTGCACGAGCCTGGGGCACCTCTTGTAGACAACATATAGTACTCCACTGGGACCTGGAGCTGAGTTGGATCTAGCTGCTCTGACTATGTCCTCAACTTCTCTCAGGCTTGGCTCCTTGGTGTTAAATGCTGAAGTGGGTTCTGGTGGTGTAATCAGATAGCTGCAGGGTCCAAGATCCTGCTCCCTTGCGCTGTCGCTGTAAGTTGCCCTGAGGTACTTGTCAACCTCTTCTTGAGAGCAGGCCAATTGTCCACCTCGCTTCTGCCCAAGGATCTTCTTGGTGAAGTTGAAAGGGCCTGAAATGAAGGCGGCACGCTTCTTGGCTCTCTCCTTCCCCCTCTTCCTGTGCCATTCAGCACGACGGAGTGTCGTGAGATTCCTCCTTACGATGTTGCGGAGCTCTGCTATACTTACCTTCTCTTCCTCTCTTGCCTGCTTGTACTGCCGTCCTAGCAGTCTAAGCTATTGCCGCAGCTGGCTGATCTTCTTCTGCCGTCGGTTTGGCTCCCCTGCACCGCTGATCGGGTGGTGCTCCTTGGTGCCAAACCTTTCGGCGGCGATGCTGACAATCATTGCACTCATTGTGCGCAACTTCTGGTCAGCATCTCCTCTGGCTGTGGCTTCGAGAATCTGATCAACATCCGCATCGAACTGGCACCACTCCTTCACCATGTTGGCCGAAGGCCACTTAACCCGACGGTGTTCTGACTGCATGACTTGGGGTAGGGCTTGTGGGGCGTGGAGGGTCTGGGCACTGTGGGGTGACTCCGGGCCGGGCTCCTCCTGCGTCTCATCAGGCACTGCTCCTGTGCGTTGCACCACTTGCCTCCCAGTCAAGCATTTCATCTTGGTCTGGTGGATCTTAAGACCACGCGGGTTTTTGCAGACTTTCCCACATAAGCAAACTGCACTCATAGTCGTAATTCCGTTAGCTTGGGTCAAAACCTGTACGTCCATCCTGTTGGGGTGCTCATCCTCCCCCCCTCTCGGGCACCCCCGGGGGTATAACTCTTTAGGGTTTTCCGTAGCTTATTGTGGGTGCTCCCTCACGGGAGCTGCAGTTTGGGGTGCTAACCCTCCCTGCCCCGGTTACTGTCTCTCCAGCTGTCTGCTGCCTCTCCAGCTGTCACCACTCTATTCGTGGTAGTCAACCGGTCTTTCCCGGAGGTCACTGGCTCTGCCAGAATTAACTGGTTTAATATACACCCTCTGGTGCAACCTAGACACATCATCAGTGATGTAACCTGAGGTCAGAGGGTGTTTCGGGTCTCTCAACATCAGACACCCTCGCCCAGGTGACCCAGCCGGGGGTGATCAGACCCCGGCTTGTGTCTAGGTAGCTTGTGTGGCCCACGGATCACCCCTCCTGATCCACAGCCATCTTGATGCCTTCTCAGCAGCATCAGTGGTGTTCTTGATGGCTTTCTTGCTGTGCAGTCCCCTTATTCCCAACAACTTGAGGGCCCTGCAGAGTGACTGGCCTGCGAACCCTCGGCATCCAACCTCAATGGGACTACAACGAGTCTTCCATCCGTTGCGCCGGCATTCGCCTGCCAGTTCCTCATACTTGGCCCTCTTCCTCTCAAATGCCTCCTCCATCCGGTCTTCCCAGGGCACAGTCAACTCCAGCAGTATCACCTGCCTTGTTGATTCTGACATAAGAACCAAGTCCGGCCTAAGTGTGGTCACTGCGATGGTCTCTGGGAATTTAAGCTGTTTCCCCAAGTCCACCTTCAGCTGCCAGTCCCTAGCTGTTGTCAGGAGCACCCCTGTTTGGCCTGGGCGGTGTTGAGGCTTCTCACCAGATTTAACAAAGGTGATTGAATGCCTAGCTCGCTGTTGCTGCTTGCTGAGTGAGATCCCCGAGCAGATGGTATCTGCTATCACGTTCAGCACCTGGTCGTGGCGCCAACGATAGCGCCCCTCGCCCAGGGCTTTCGGGCAACAGCTTAGGATGTGCTCCAGTGATCCTCTCCTCTGACACAAAGGGCAAGCAGGTGTTTCTGCCAGGCCCCAACAGAAGAGGTTGGATGGGCTGGGGAGGACGTCGTAGACTGACTGGATCAAAAACTTTATACGGAATGGCTCTGCCTTCCAAAGCTCTGACCAATAAATATTCCTATCCAGTGTCTGCTCCCATCTAGTCCACGCCCCCTGTTGTCTCATCCCGACCATCTTGCTTGAGCGGGTCTCCTCCAGCCCTGCTCGAACCTCTTCCTGGATAAGCTGCCGCCTCTCCTGCCCCCGGGCCTTGTTGTACCGAGGTCCTGGGTTGCTCCCAAGCCCTGCCACATTACAACCACATTACACATTACAATTTAAAGTATTGAATCATCTGTGATTCTGAAATTCTAAATAAACAGCCAAAGCAAATGCCAAAGATATCTACTTCCTCTAAATGTTGAATTCATCAAATGCAAAAAAACATGGCTATGTGAGAGAGGGGTTGAAGAGGAAGAGCGATGTAAAGTATGAGTTAAGACGAGAGAGGTAAAGTAGGAGTTAAGATGAGAGAGATGTAAAGTACAAGTTAAGACAGGAGGGATGTAAAGTACAACTTCCTGGCCACAGTATCAGACTTCCTGGCTACAGTGGCAAAGCAAATGGTAACTAGAGCCCCTTTGAAACATCCAGTCTTACCCTGCAATGTTCTGGAAGATGTCCTGCATGGGGTCATGTGTGATCCTGTGGCTGATATCCAGAAGTGTTGCATTACCGCCATCTGCTGTTGGCCGCGTTTTCCCCCCATTCTGCTGCTGCTCTGTCATCTGGGAAAGGGTGCAAGACGGAAATCTTCCAGAACGTTGCTCCACCTTTAAATAGTCACTCAAATCACTAGCGGTGCCTGAAGGGTTATCAAAGGTATCCAAGTAATGTAGCTATGTGGAAGGGGCTTAACATTTAACATTTCAGTTGGAGAGCGCAAAGCAGGTATCCCTAGGTGCATGGATTAAAAACCAGTAGCAAAGTCAAGAAGGATATATCTTTTGAGATATTATTATAATTTTTCAAACAATTATCATTTCTCACACACACACCCACAGATACACACACACACACACACACACACTCCAACAGCAATATAACAGTAAGAGCACATGTCTAACATATCACCATGATGTCCTTACAGGACGAGGACGTCCATGACAGCAGCCACCGCAGCTTCACAGCCTCCACCCCTGGCAACCACAAGGAGTCCATCTCCAAGGTCAGCTCAAACAATGCGGGTGCCATAGCGACCACCCCGGGAGGCAGTGTTGCCCTGGGCACCCAGACCCTGTCTGGCTCCCTGGGGGGGAGAGGAACCACAGGCCCTGGTGCTGCCTCTGGCTCCCTGGGGGGGAGAGGAACCACAGGCCCTGGTGCTGCCTCTGGCTCACTGGGGGGGAGAGGAACCACAGGCCCTGGTGCTGCCTCTGGCTCACTGGGGGGGAGAGGAACCACAGGCCCTGGGGGCAAAACCCACCAGGAGATGAGGAAGCTTTTCATCGACCGTGCCAAGAAGATCGACACGGTGTCCAGGGCTGGCTTTCCCCTGGCCTTTCTGTTCTTCAATATCTTTTACTGGGTGCTTTACAAGATATTAAGGCATGAAGATGTACACAAGCAATAGATTGTGACCTTGTTTTCTCTGGTTCCCAGGGAGTGATCTAAGGTAAATAAGGGATTTCTTTATAAGAACATCGGGAAGAGAAATATGGTAACTACCTAGACGTACATGATTACTTTCTAAAAATATGTTTTTCTTTCAAGAAACAACGTGTGCAAAGGATTAAAGGTAAAACAATGAAGATAAAGGAATTCCATTCAAAGCTCAGATGTACACAATCAAAGCATGCTCAGAGATGTACACAATTCTGACATTAACAGGGTAGAATACATGCTTTCTTTATATTTTATGTACACATATCATTTCTACTTTATGAATCACGGTACTGTTTACATACCCTTAAAAGTGCTGTCGGTAGGATTTAAAGGGATATTCCGCCATTTTTGGAAATAAGCTCATTTTCCACCTTCCCTCGAGCAAAACAATCGATCTTTACCCTTTTCCCGTTCATCCAGCCGTTCTGTGAGTCTGGCGGTACAACTTTTAGCTGTAGCTTAGCATAGATCATTGAATCGCATTAGACCATTAGCATCTCGCCCGCTTAGAAGTGATATGACGCGCCTCAAAGTATAGTCCCGGTATACCACCGGTAATAGCAGGTAATCACGTTGGTTGTATTGCCGGAAGAAGCCTACAGGGACTATTGAGGCGCTGCATCATATCACTGCGCCCATGGTACCTTTGCAACTTTCCTTGATTATTACGCCAGAATGAGAGTATAGTTCCGGGTAAAATCAGCCTAGAAAATTGCCACGTTTCATTTTCCGTCGGTCTTATTGCACTTTCAAACTTGAGAAGAGACCTTTTTTAAATGGGAAAAATTCCGGAAATCGCAGTCACTTCTAAGCGGGCGAGATGCTAATGGTCTAATCCGATTCAATGATCTATGCTAAGCTACAGCTAAAAGTTGTACCGCCAGACTCACAGAACGGCTGGATGAACGGGAAAAGGGTAAAGATCGATTGTTTTGCTCGAGGGAAGGTGGAAAATGAGCTTATTTCCAAAAATGGCGGAATATCTCTTTAAGCTCTATTGTTTGAGGGCAATTTGTTTGAAATGGCCTAGCCATTATAATAGATATATATATATATATATATAGACACAACTCATAATTTAGGAATATAGATTGTACCTTAAACAAAGTGAACAAAGTGTGTTAGAGTTTAGAACTCTAAGCACATATAGGCTTTGCAAGGGTAAAATAACTAACACATAGTATTTTGGGGATAATTTACAAGACAGATCTGTTAACAGCCACAGACAACAGCATCATTTGGTCGGTAGAGGATTTGATGTGTGTTTTGATGTAGGGTTTTGTGTCTCTTGATTTACTTTGGAAGATGATTTACATTTCAACTGTTTTGTTGGGAGGTACTCATTGAATGCTCCCTGAAAGTAATCTAAAGTAAGCACATGTGGTTACCACAGTTAAAAACAGAACATGTCTAGCTGTTCTACCTGGTAACAGCTTGATGTCCTATGCCTATAACTGAATTAACATGCTATTATTATCCAAATGAATGGAATTGGACATATTGAGAACTGCCAGTGTCAATGAACAATGGGTGTTTCAGATAAACATCGTATTAATATCCTGTCAACACAGTGAGAGCTGCATTTTGATGCTTCCTTGAGTCTTACACATTCCCATTCCTTTGACTTTTGAAAACACAAAAACTACAAAGCTAAGATGACAAGAATAACACAACCACAAAATGTCAGGTGTATGACTACAAATATGGGGGTCCCTTCACTGATAAATACCTGATTCTAATAAACACTGCTGTTATAAACTACTATAATGGAAGACACAACATGTATTCACTACAGGTATTTGGACTACAAACACCAAAGGCCCCTGTTTTCACTGTGCTAGGGCCTAGGTTGATGTGAACCATTTGGTAACCAACCACACAAACACACACACACACACACACACACACACACACACACACACACACACACACACACACACCTACAGGGGTTTGTTCATCTATAGATTTCATTTACAAAGTAGGAAGAAAACGTTGAACTCATGTCTCTATGTATTATGTAATCCTTCCTTCCCACCACAAACTAGAAAAAAAGTACTCTGTGACTTCTTTGTACGGAAAACATTTTGTGTGTTTTATTTGTATGACAATTTTATTTTGTATTAAGTTAGTATATAAAGAACATACACAAATGAACTTAATCTAGCAACACCAGCTTTGTTACACTGCCACAATATGCTGAAACAGTGCCAGATTATGAAATTAGGTGCTATTAAAAAGTATTGAAGAAATACACACATGCACACATACATACAAGCAAGCACACACAAAAAACCAAAAACACCAGTATTGTCTTAAGATTTCGGGTCACAGTTTAGTTGAGTTGTGTGTGTAGTTGGTCTATAAGGTGATCATTCATTGTCCAGCAGCTATGTCAATGAACCACCAACATGCCCTTTTTACTTCATTTTCTGTTCAACAAGGATTTTCAGTGCAGGGGACGTGCGCTGAGTGAGCTAAACCAGCCAGTCCTGCCAATCCAGTTCCTCCTCTCTGTGGAGCTGGAAGAAGTGAAGGAGGAAGGAGGAGTTACTCCTGCTCAGTGTTGTGTCAAACCATCCCCCTTTTATACTGCTGGACACCAATGGTGGCGGTTCTGTGAGCTGTTTTGACACCGTAACACAATTTGACAAAAGTAAATTCTGTATTTAGATGTATATTTCTATTGTGAAGAATATATTGGAAATATTTTTTGTATAAGTGATGATACTAATAAATGTCATGCATGAACCAGGGTCAGTTTTTTTGAGGTCATATGTTATATGTTGTATTGTATGTGTTTGTAAATCTGTTAAATCTGATTAGCTCAGTTAAAAATGTAGTAGTAGGAGTAATGGATATGAATATTGTGATAATATATAATACTACAACTATTAGTATTATATACTAATAGTATATAATACGTTCCAGTGGTCAGAACACCCACTGGTCAACCTGATTGATCTACAACTGCCTTTTATTTGTATTAAACATGTAAAACAGAAGATATGCCCCAGAACTGAAGCAGCACAGTACAGAACAGGATAGTGTTTGGTGTGTTGGCCATATAAACATGAAGTTAGTGTGTTCATTCCAGGCTTTGTGAAGCGTCCTGGGAAACGCTGATTGCAGGTGTGTTACAAAAGGCATACATACATACATACATGACTATAATTATTATTAGTAAGGTACTTTCTGGTTACACAAGTAGCCGCCATGGGCTGCTATGGCTCACATGCATGTCCACTTGTAATGTAGATTAAAGTAATGAAGAAAGCACACAAACTTACACATCTTACCTTATTTATTTTGTGTAAACAAGGTGCACGACGTAACACTAGATCCATGTGTTTGCCAGAATCAAAGCAGCCCTAGATTTAGGGTCAAAGAAATGCTTTGTGTCAATAAACATGTTAATCTGGCAGTTTACCACCAGTACACCTTATCTGTATTTACATAAAGTGCACCCAAAATGTGATGGCTCCAAGTGTGTTGCTGCTGTGGAAGCATGAGGGGGAACGTGAGTACGAGGTATGGAGTGAAATACACTGAGGTATGGAGTAACATACACTGAGGTATGGAGTAACATACACTGAGGTATGGAGTAACATACACTGAGGTATGGAGTAACATACACTGAGGTATGGAGTAACATACACTGAGGTATGGAGTAACATACACTGAGGTATGGAGTAACATTCACTGAGGTATGGAGTAACATACACTGAGGTGTGTGACAGCTAAACAAGTTAAGAGGAACCAAAACAAGAAAAGCAGAGATGTGCATTAGAAGACCATTGAAAGACGACTGGATTTGGATCTCACACACAAACAGATGTTTGTGCAGAGTGATAGAGGAGAGAGGGGAAGGAAGAGAGAAGGAAATGATCCCGTGGCTGAAAGAGAGAGTTAACAACAGGAGGAAGAGAGGAAAAGAGGGTGGGAAAACGGCTATGCTACAAGATAGTGAAAGCACACACACACAGAGGAGACGTTGTGAGTAAAGCTAGTTAGATAAGGGAGTGCTTGGGAGAGAGAGTGAGAGAGAGTGAGTGAAACAGAGAGAGAGAGAGAGTGAGTGAGACAGAGGGAGAGAGAGAGGGCAGTCACCTATTCACAAGGAGAGTATCGGCAGCTGGAGACACATTTCATGAAAAAACATTCTTGTGTTCAAAAGGCGAAGTGAAGGAGCGAGTGTTTGGACTTGAGGTTTGACTTTCCCCCTGAGCAACAGAGTGAGGATCGGTGATGTCGCTGAGTGGGAAGGTAGCGCTGGTGACCGGTGGGGCTCAAGGCATCGGCAGGGCTGTTGTGGAGTCACTGCTGCGGAGTTCAGTTAAGGTTAGTATCACGGCCACTGTGCGCCAGGCATGGTGGAATACATCGGGCTGAGTGGAGGAGGGTGGAACACACAATGTCCCGTTGAATGAGCCGTCTGTGTGTGTGGGAGACGACGACAATGTAACGTAAGGGAACACAAGCTACTGGATCAAGGCTGAGCACTCACTACTTGGCAGCACTTAGTCATTGTGCATTAATGAGACATTGTTTTGCCGAATTAGACAACTTGTGTATGAATGTTTTTATTTTCACATATCGTGCATGTCTCTGGTCAGCACCAAAGAGCAGTCCCTCTATTTCAATGCAATATTCTTTTTAGACTACAGGATACTATGTTACTTGTTATAATGTATACAGCTAGGAGATATCCAATTCCAAAATTCTAAACTAACTACAAAGTAATTTGTTACTGCAAGTAAAGATATACTTGATAAACTTATACTAAATGTTTTATTAAATTGTTCACTGAAATAACTAGGTGTTACTCCCATGTAGAAGCTACTTTACAGTCCATATTTACAGACCATATCCTGGTTGGTTAGACTGCAATGCCCTGACGTTGCCTACAGTACATGGTTCTATCAGATGGACTGCGGTCCATGTGATGTCAAATTCTGTTAGGAGATTTGGCACAATGTATACGGGATCAACTTGACTCCTCATCCTGCACTGCAGCATATACTAAAGTAAAGTAATGTATCACAACGTAATGTCAGGGCACATTGCATTCGCTGCCATTCCCACTTCTTCCTAGTTTGAGCAGATTCAAAGCATGATACCAGTTGTGGATGAAACAACAACGTGTCAGAAATGTCAACAGGAAATGGCTTGTATAATACACCTTCAGTCAACACACAACTGCTTTTTGGTCCTTTTCATTTTCTCTGCAGGCGTGGCCAGTAAAAAGTTGCTAGACATAATATCAACAAGTAATTTAGTGAAAACATTTTACAATCATGGTAGCTGCATTTGCCATGCATAGAGAATGATATATAATTACTCCGAATTGTGTATGCATTTTAAAATTATACTTGTTTTGAAGTAAATGTAAATGTATTTGATCTGGCAATTGTGCCTTTGGTATCTGATATCTGATCTCTACTGTAACTGGAACTGCATCCAGTGGAGCACTAGAATGTTCTTTGTGGTTCTCCAATTTGGATTGAATGGTTGTTCTCAGCTTCACATTGGCTTAAGATAAAAGTGGCCTCTGCTCAATAACCACATGTCAATCTTTTGCTGCTGAGACGGAGCTGGATGGATGGACGGAGTTTACAGTCCACTCAGGTCATGAACCTTGCTTCTGATAAGCTATGTCAATAAAACATGATAAAAAACATCTTTAAGAGGCTGTAGCTTCTCTGTAGTAGCCGTAGATTAGAAACTAGATACATGTAGTTAGCAGCATCTCTGTTCCTCTCTGTGTGTATTGTTGTGCTGCATACAGAAGCACCCTGAACACATGAGACTGAGTGCTGGTGTGTCTGGTCCCTCTAGGTGGCTGTGGTGGACCTGAACAGAGAAGTAGGAGGGCAGTGCAAGATGCAGCTGGACACGGACTATGGAGAGGGAAGCTGCACCTTCATTCAGTGCGACATCACAGATGGAGATAAACTCAAAGGTATTTGATTCCATTCCTCCAAATTATGCCAAAACACACCTGGCCTGACTCCCTGTGTGCTTATTGGATGTTCTTTTCTTTTCTTTTATCAATTGAAAAGATGATATTCTGTATATGATGAACATGATTATTGTGTTGGATCAATGATTGAAAAAAGATTGCAGTGTCAGTAACACCAGTGTCATTGGCCTTTTCTTGACTTGTGTTTTTATATTTTATTTAGTTTGGCCAATGCTATGGCAAAGACACGCTACTACAATCAGAAACAAGTTTATTGCCAAGTAGGTTTGCACTTACAAGCAGGCTTATCTACTGATATGCCACATGCTCTTTACTATCTCAGTAGTTTCTTCATACCTGATGTATCAGGAAAGGCAGCGTCCAAAAAACAAAACAAGGTTTCATTGTCTGTTGAGGAATTAGTGAATGAGTGAATGGCCGCAAGCTAACTGCTGAGGAATGCTGTTTGGTGTTGCACTGCATGTGTGTGTCTGTTAAGGGAGTGTGTATGAGACAGAGGAGGGGGGGTGTTGGCACAATTCTTCACTGCGACAGAAAAATGTCTATTTCTTTATGGTTAGAGTTTGCACAATAATCTAGTTTACAAAGATGAATGATTTGCTGCTGTGCATCCATTTGTAATGACCGTATGCATGCATATGAACTCTTGTGTAAGCTTGAGAGGTTATGTGTGTGAACAAAAGGTATTTGTACTTTATTTGTTAAAGTTTATTCTAAATCCCTTATATCCATTCAATGTATGTCTTATCTTGTCAGTTTAAGTCAAGTCAAGTCAAGTAAACTTTATTGTCAGAAGGGATTATAATGATGTACCGGTATGTGTGCCAAGAGCTAGAGACAACTTTCCAGTTTTACAAACAGGTTATTGCATCAAATATCATACATTATACGTTCAGACATGGCTGGCATAGTTTTTTGTTGTTTTATTTTTTCTGATTCCTGACAAGCCAAATCTAACCATCCAAAGCAGTATTATGAATCTGCAAAGATAAGTGCAGACCCTTTTGGTGTCACTTTTGTCCAAAATCAGTTACAGAGTCACAGAGCTTCTGTACAATTTCACTCTGAACTCTTTGCAATGAAAACAAATGGATCAAGTTACAGCAAGACGTTGAGCTGCCACAGCTCTAGGAGAGCATGGTGTGAATCCTACAGACCAGAGCTACACCACTGCTTTGACTTGTGATGTGCTCTCAGACTGCACATTCATTTGATGAAAATAAGCATCTACCTAAAATGGTGAGGTCAGTTAAAGATTTGTGTAGAGGTGAAAAACATTGAATTTATTGTGTTAAAAAACAAAGACATTCATTTACTTGGTTCTCCATGCCAATATTTCAGTCACATGTGCATCGACTGTGCACACATTAATGTTTTACTGCCCAGGAACTCTTTGAAGGTGCCTATACTGCACCTATGCTTCAAGTTTATACAAGCACAAGTATATCTCTAAATGAATGCATGTGCTGAATGAAACCAATGCTCATGTAAACGTGTATGCAGCATGTTTCTTCCTAAGTGGGGTGTCCCAGTGTGGAATGCAAAGGTGCAGGTGAAGACACATACTGGATCTACTACGGCTGCTTAGGATTCATGCATTGTTTAAGGTTTACCTAAAGGATTAGAGCGACGCTTTTCTGGAATTCTCATTTATTCTTCTGTATTTGTAGATATTTGATAATTGTTTATATGCTCATGTCTGCGGGTGAACACCACCTCTATGTGTATTTTCTGACATCTGTCAAGAAAAATTCCTGTCTCCTGCACTGTAGCCTCACTCAAGATAATTCCATAGGCAGACTGTTATAGAAGCCCTTCAATGGATTATTAAAGAATAAACTAATGCTTAATAGCACAGTTTACTGGTTTGTTATCTTCCTCCTATATTCATATGACTCCTTCTGTGCTGTAGATGCCTTCCAAAGAACAGTAGACCAGTTTGGCCAGCTGGACATTGTTGTCAACAACGCTGGTATCAACAATGAGAAGGACTGGGAAAAGACAATACAAGTCAATTTGGTAAATGATACGCACTGCCATTTAAAAAATATTGAACATATTTCAAATGCACAATCATGCTCCCTACACACAGAACACGGCACTTTTTGAAAACATTGAAATACATTTAGATTTATTTGTAAAGGGGTACAAATATTTAGAAAGCCATAACAAAGTGTTTCTAGTCTAATCTAAAGCATGGCTGGCTATTCACATCCCAGCCATTCTGGTTTCCAGCGTTTCCCCTTCAGAGTGTCCATTTAAATCCTTTCCCCGGGCTATAACCACCAGAAACAAGCCTCTACTTATCCCTCCTGTTGTACACCTTCAGTTTAATTGTGCATATTACAAATACGGCAATGCCCTTATCTAGAGATTCACCACGACCGTGCGCTAAATGACGAAGACGCACACGTCCATACATGCAGCATGAAACGACAGGGAGCTGCTCAGCCCATGAAGGGGACAGCATCACCATCTAGTCAGAGTGGGCCAGTCAGAGGGCTTCAGTCAGAGGGCTTCAGTCAGAGGGCTTCAGTCAGAGGGCTTCAGTCAGAGGGCTTCAGTCAGAGGGCTGCAGTCAGAGATCAGCCACAACAGAGCCAATGTGAATAGGAAACGTTGTGCTCTGTCTGTATATTACATCCATTATCACTCTGCATGCAGAGTGATAACGGAACTCATGGCTAGAGTTCTCAACAGCATGATTCCTTTTCATTTCTTAATTCCAATAATCAAACAATAATAATGTTAATGTTATATTGCCATTAGGCCTATTATTATACCCTAACTTCAATCCTCAGGTAGCATAACTAAACAATGCAGACCTTTCCTTTTGTAACCTCTCAAATTAAAAACATTACAGCTCTTCTGTCTGGGCCACAGTATTTACTCAACTTGGTAAGCCTAATTGGCTACATTGTGTGACCATGTAACCATAATATATAAAACATTTATATCATATATTTAAAAAAAGAGCCATGCAAATAAAATTATAAATAAAATTACACCAAAATAAAAATGTGATTAAATTTCAACACATCTGCACTCGCAAATAAATAAAACTTTATAAATAATAGTAATAATTATACACACAGACCTGGGCTGGGGGTGTCAGACAGACAGACAGGCAGGCAGGCAGACAGACAGACAGACAGACAGACAGACAGACAGACAGACAGACAGAGTCCTGGCGGGGTTGCTCCTCAGGTATGGTGCCATCAGAGCAGTGGCAGTCTGAAGTCTTGTCCTGGTCTGGACGTGGCAACACGTATTGAGATGTATTTATGTTTAGAGGTGTCCCATCCTTAGCCTCTTTATTCTATTTGTATTTTGCATAACCAATGCTGACAGCTGAACTGAGATGTATGCCCTATATATTTACTTTGGCAAATAAAATGTCTGAGTGATAACAAGACTTTGTCTCTGCAGACGTCAGTCATTAAGGGAACCTACCTCGCTCTGGACCACATGAGCAAAGAACATGGCAAGAAAGGCGGGGTTATTATCAATGTCTCCTCCATGGCAGGTAAAACACACACACAAAGGTCCAAACAAACAGGTTAGAATTTATGATAAATGCACCATGCCAATATCTCCCTCCAAAAGGAACCTGACAGGAAAGACAAGGAACAGCTTTGTCCCAGAAGCAGCCTGGGTGTGTCTAGATAAGTGACAACTAGAGTCTCACATCGTGCTGCACGTTGGCACAGAGCTCCATGAGCAGCTTTCACTTCCTGAACAGTGGCAGGACTGAGGGAATGACCCGGAGGTAAACCATAATGCCCACAGCTCCACTACCTCCACTACCACGGAGGCTGACTCTCAGCATGTCAAATGTCCTCCAGACAGATGAACACAAACCCGATGAGTACGAGGAAGAGGGCTTTGAGGACAGACATGTGCATTCACATTATGAAGACATAACACATGCTTACATCACTCAAGTTGATGTAGACTAGAGCAATGACAAGGACACTGCTGAAACAGAAGGGCAGGTTCAGTACCACAGACAGCGTCTGCTCTGGCAGTACCCCCAAAACACCCTAGTGCCACACATTCTTAGAATCTCACACACACACACACACACACACACACACACACACACACTCCAATGTTAAAAGTTGAATTGATTCTTGAAGAAATGTACAAAGCAAAGCACAATGTTGTAATGAGTCAGTGAAAAACAACATGAATAGATATGTTACATGGAGTTGGAAGTGAAGCAGTCTGGGGCTGTAGGACAGCTCTGAGGATGTATTTCTGTGTCTCAGACATCCCCTCTGCACTCCCGCAACCTTTCCCCTACATGTTGAGACTAAGTAAGCTGTCTCTCTACATGGGTTTGAGACATAACCACAAAGGAATTGGCCTCTGCAGACATAACATTAGATCTTCCCTATGATAGTGAGAGTGTTTCATAACTGTCACAACCTTCCATGTTTCTTGTGCAATAAAAAAGGCTTGTGAAGCTAATGTTACCCCTGCAACATTAACTCAATGTTCATTAACAAGAAAAACTGATACTACAGCTACAGCTACAAAGTTTAAGCTTACAGCATTCACTCTGTAACCTCACCTTTTACCATCCGAAGCAGAACAAACAGTGCCTGTTGGCTCGTAGTTGACTGTAAAAATGGGAGTGTTTTGTTTGCTGATTTCCAAGAAAGTATTTCCTTTCAGGTCTTCGGGGACCATGAAATGAAGGGTTGTGAGCGTTTGTTATCCAGTATTTTGTATTGCAGCTGACATCATGTGGCCTCAGTACATGTCCCTGACATATCCCTAACTCAATACTTCTCTCTATACTGACTCAATTTACCAATCTTATTTGAGTTATGAGTGCAGACCAACAGCATAGCCTGCATCTTCATTTACCATGGGTATAGAACACAACTAACATCAGTAATCTATCAGCTGCAACATAAAAAACACTGACAGATTCAAGTAAATGCAATGTAGCTACTTGCCAGAATAATTATTATTCAAGATTCTGCCTAAAACAATAAGGGAAGTTTTACAACATAATGAAGCTTCGGAAAGTTCAGTTTATGCGCAGATTTAGCTGTTGGAAATAACTATGTATCAAAATGCCACAATTATCCTTTAAATAGTTCTATTCTGTTTGTCTTTTTAAAATTAAAGGTTTGGCCAGTAATTGTCCTCAAAACAGGCACTTGTTGCAGTTCTAGTAAAACCAAACAAATGCTTGTAAAACATTTGTTGTGTGCTTGTCTCTACATGTTTTGTTCAAGTGTGTTTCTCATGAAATACAAACATCGACTTGTTTATGTTTAATGTCTGTTTGTGTAATCATTTATGCTGGCATCTGTGGATATGTTGCTGTTTGTTAATGGAACCATATGGGACTGGCAATGTTTTGATTCATAATTATTGTCAAATTCAAATGTTCACCTCAGAAAATCCCTCCCCAAAATGAATTTTCGTGAGCTTGAATTAATATTTAGCAACAGCAATTCTAACAACAGAAACCATTGTCATGTTGTGTATTCATAAGAATTATGCCCAGATTAAACATCACAATTGATATTGATAGAAGTCTTCTCCATTTGATATGCATATGTTGCATCTGATCAGACACAACTATCATTTTGCTGCTTTTCCTTTGTGTCCAGCGTTCCTGCACTCTCCACACCAGCCTGTGTACACTGCTACCAAGCACGGAGTCATCGGCTTCACCAGGGCAATAGCAGTGGGCAGAACACACACACACACACACACACACACACACACACACACACACACACACACACACACACACACACGCACACACACACACACACACACACACACACGCACACACACGTGTCCCCTGGAGACACTGCAGTTGGAGAAGACCAAGAAGGAGTGGTTATAGGGAAGCTCCAACATTGTTTACTCAAAGGTCTGCCAGTGATCTGCAGCATAGTGAATCTCAGCAGCATCCCAGCAGCTCCATGAGGCCAAGGTTTACAACATGCAGTTCACAGCTCCAACAGCTGCTTATCGTTCATTAGCCCTCACAGCACCAATGAATGCTCTACTCAAGTACTCCTCTACATATTCATTATGGTTTATGGAACTAATTGCAGTCTGGCCCATTCCGTTCACAAAATCCAGACTTCTCTTTTCTTTGATATTTGCATTAACTTTACTTGATATTGACTTGATATTTACATAAAGTACAGAGCTGTATATCTACAGAGCTGCAGATTCACCAATGTGAATCTCTAATAGACACAGGTGCCAAGTAGCAGACTAAAACCTCAACTCGGTTTACTCAAAAGTCCTGAGGACTCTCTACTATCGACTTCTATTTTGATTTTTACCAATTACTTAAATAAGGTATTTCTACAACTATAGAATAACAATAATGGGAAAGTTATGGAATAACAATAATGGTGCAATAATTATCCATCAAGTATTACTTTATTCAGTAATAAGCATTAACTTTATTCATGAAAAGTTAAGAAATTATCTAGTTATCATTTACTAATGGTGTTGGTCTAATTGTTAACTAAGGTATTCATTGATATATTATTAATTAGGGTTAGTGTCAACCCTAACCCTATTAAATAATGTATTAATGAATACCCTTGTTAATCTGAACACCATTACCTCAAACACCACTAGTATATACTATATAATACTAAATACTATTAGTCACTAGACCATTATTTAACTTAGTTATTACTGCATTACCATTAATGATAATTAATGGTAAATTATTGTACCTGATCTATGAACAAAAAATGCATGCATGTACCTGCCAAGGCGGTAAATGTGGTTTTTCATTGATTATTATGATGTTATATTATGCTATGTAGTTGAACTAGCACCCACCAAACCATGGGCGTGTTTCAAAACTTGCTTCCTAATGCTTAAGACTTACTCACTCAGACTCACTCAAGCTTTGAGCTCAATCAGTAATCATCAAGCACAAAGAAAACAGAAAGTGGCAATTTGGATAGCTGAGTGAGTGTGTGAGAAGGATCATGCAAGGATATGTTGACTGTTGATGATCTTGGTCAATAAAAACCTTCAGATGTAGCTAATCACATATGTGGCCATGTGTGCCATGATCAGCCAGACTGATAAATATGTAAATAATGACGGCTTCATAGGTGTTTGTCTAGTATCGTTGTCGAAGATTTGCTCAAATACTTTCTGTAAGGAAACACTGAATGCATCCTCGTTCCCAAGATGATTCAGAGTCAAGCCTCTTGTCTAGCCGGTTAAGCAACTCAACAATGGGAACAGTGGGATAATGGGGTTTGGTGCCTGAGACTTACGAAGGTGCAGTCCAAAACGCTTCTACAAAACACAAACATCTTGTTGTTGTAATAGTCCACATCCATGAAGAGATGTAAGAGTTGTCATCTGCTTAAAGCTTGTTAACATGTTTTTGTTTCTGTGTGTACATCGATCTGCCAAGGATGCATCATCTCTGGCTGGCTATGGAGTCCGTATTAATGTCCTCTGCCCTGCGTTTGTGGACACACCTCTTCTGCACTCTGTTGAAAATGAGGCCAACATGGGGAAATTTGTTAAGTTCAAAGATGACTTCAAACAGAGCATGAACAAGTTTGGAGTACTGAAGTGAGTTCATACACAAGCATAAGGAGTACTGTGAATAACCCTTAACACATCCCCGTTTCACTTTATCAGTAGAGCAAACATTTTTACCTTGATCAAAGTAGTCTCTAAAAGAATCAAACAACACCATTGTCATTAGATTAAGTTATTCTTTTCAGATTCACTTGAGAGAACAAGTTGCATGGTCCCCATTTCCCAACTTGGTTCTATTGACACTTGGTGCAGCCATTTGCCTCAAAGCAGGCCGCTGTACACTGCACTGGCAGGCTGCCAAACGCATGCAGGAAGCAGTTGTTATCATCCTCTCTATTTTCATCCCTCCTAATGACACACTAGTCAATGATTAACCTTTCCCGAAACAACTCCAGTCAGTACGTTAACACACCCTGAAGGTCACTGTTCATGGCAAATGCCATAACTCAATAATACAAACATTTCAAAAAAGAAAATGGATTCATTTCAAATAATTTGATTACATAAAAACCCCACCTTCTTATGCCCTCTAAAAACATTTTTCACCAACGCCACATAAAAATAGATGTGGGTTGATATATTGCAACCCAACCCTTGTTTTGTTGTCTTTGTCCTTGATAGTTTGAGATAAAAAGGAACATCAGCAGACAACAATGTTCTGTTACACCGCCCAAAGCCCTGTTTCCTCCTGCCACTCAACTGACTCCTGCCCTCCTCCTCCCGTATGTCTCAAGGCCTCCACTCATCGCAGAAGGGATGATGAGGATGATAACGGACAGCAGTCTGAACGGCGCTGTGATGAAGATAACATGCTCCAAGGGAATCCACTTTCACACTTATGAACCTCCCTCTGCCTGAGCCACATCGGAGACTGCATGCTGCTCATATAATATATGATAATATATGATATATATTATATATATATATATATATATATATATATGTAAAACAATCATTTTCCTGCCTGCAGGTTTCAAAACATTGGAATGTTTGCAACATCAATACACCTCGAATCTGTAGCATATTGTTCAAAATGAAAAAATACACTTGTGTGTCCATACAAAATGCCATTCAAACACTAGACTGTCCATGTATCTTAACAACCAACCAATAATCACATCTTCAAAATCAGTGTATGAATGATATACAAAAATACAGACCAAATATAATTAATACATTTACACTTGAGGCCAGGCAAAACCCAAATCACATTGGTGAGTTTTTATTTTCTTCAAATTGTCTTTATTGCAGATACAGTGTAACATTTCACCTTAGATTATTGTATGCAGTTTTCATGTTTTGATAATGATTTACAGTAATACATTTAGTAGGCTTACATCCACAGTAATTATTTATTGAAGACAAAAAAGTTGAATAGTAATTTAACTTTATTTCCATAAATGAATTGATGACTAACCCTATTTTGTGTTGTTGCCATTAAATGACTGTAATATGAGAACATTTTTTTTAAATCTTATTATTATATCTTATATTTCCTGTATTGCCACCATTTACTATGTTTATGTTATTAAGTTTCAAAAGTCTAAAAATATGTATACAAGTTTGAACAAAACACAAAAATGTAAATCTAAAATGTCAACAACTGACTAAATGGAAACAATTACCTTTTTGAATGAATCAAAACAAATCTAAGTCTCAAATTATTTGTATAATAAAGGATATACAGGTATGACACATGGTACGTAAAGTAAATAACTTAACTAAATGATTGCAGTGTATTAAAACTTAAAGCCTAATCCCAAATTGTGTGTATCTATTTGGAGGTAGAAGAAGCTGAAATATGCTGCATATCATTTTTGTTGCAAAATAGATTAAAAATATATATTTTAATGTATGCAACAATAGGACAAACCACTGAAATAATTAAACTAAAATCATCAATCGTTAATAGCACAAATAATATGCATTCATACCCTTGGTTTTGAGATAGTATTTAACCAATCTTATAGAATAATTGTTTAAAGAGGTAAAATCTTAATAGCTGTATTTTATTTCTGAGAAATTATGGCACATGGTGGAATAATAATATATAAAGGTATAAATGTTTAAGATGACAATTGTAGAGTTATGTGGTAACATCCAGACTCTTCAGTAGGCTTGAGGTATTTTTCATCCTGTGACAAACACAGAAAATGTTTTATGGTAAAGTAATCATAAAATCAACCTACTGTTGCAGTTAACAAAATACATGATGGTCATGTGGCCTAAATTACAGATTGTAGAAGTGGTTTATATAAAATAACATGTACCATCTTTTTTTTCAAGCACACGTTGAAAAGGATGAAGAATGTAGGACCAATATATACCAAATATTACACAAACGTTGCTTACACAGCAAAACATGCAGCACATGTTTGTGAACATGCAATAAACCATGGTTGTGTAACTCTCAATTCAAGGACTACAGTGCGAGGAGCAGTCAACAGATGCATTTCATAAGCTTAGCAGCAAGCTAGTCATGGCAGCTAAAGTAAACAATGTTGAGGTTTACAGTACAGCAAATGGGATTGCATCACCTCCCAAAATGTCAACTTGTATGACATAATATTACAACTAGATTTGGTAGTGGCCAAGTCTTTAGTTCTGCAGGGTTTCTAACAACTGTCATTTTGCAAGGCCTAGTTTTCACAAACAAAGGCCGTAAAAAAATACATGATGACAATGTGCACGTCCAGTCATGTCAAAATTTGCATCTATTTTGACAGAAATACTATTTATGGATATCTTATAATATATATACAGTATATATATATATATATATATATATATATATATATATATATATACAGTATATATATATATATATATATATATATATATATATATTAAAATATACTATAATATTGTGTAATTGAATAATATCTATGTTATCAAGATGGAGGGCTCCATTCTGTCTAATTATTGATCACACATTATCACATCCTCAAAAACATAAATACATGTGAATAATGGTCCTCAGTGTATCAATAGAACAAAGGTGCCCCATTCAATTTGACAAGACATTGAAGATGCACTGCCGAAAGAGAATTTTCATCGGTGAACGTGTATGTTGGCGTAATACCTACCTGTTGTGATTTGTGTTTTATGATGACTTATATCCTAAGGGAGCACAAATCTAGGAAGTCAGAGACACATATTCACGGCAAAACCATTGCATACTACAGGTTTAAAAACAATGCTCTATTGCAGTGGTTCTCAACCTTTTTTCAGTGATGTACCCCCTGTGAAATATTTTTTCAGCCAAGTACCCCCTAACCAGCGCAAAGCATTTTAAGTTGAGAAAAAAAAAGACTTAAAACAGAGAACTGTGCCATCAGTGTCTAATTTATTAAACTTTGGAACTGATAAACGCATACAAAATTCAAACATTTGGAAAAAAAACTATGTAGAACATTTTAAATGTTACTAATCCATGATTAAATTTTGACTGAATTAACAGGCGACGGCAGCTGGCATGTGACAGGTTGGGTCGAACCATCCTGGTATGGGGGGACTCTGGGTTTTTAGGATAATGAAATTGAATAGCCTACTAAAATATAAAATTCATTTTATGAACTTATATTTTCCTGAAATATTTATTAAATTATTATTTTTAAAGGATTTTTGCATGGATGCTACTTTTTTAATATATGTATATTTTAAAATCTCACGTACCCCCTGGAGTACCTTCATGTACCCCCATTTGAGAACCACTGCTCTATTGTACCAAAAAAGGTACACTAAATCTATTTTTTTTATTTTTTAGTGAACGTGTGAAAATATTCCGTTTGACCCTGCAATAGATGACACTATTTATTGCCTTACTAAATTGTTCTTCAATAAAGTAATGCAGAAAAAAGTAATCCAAAAGTAATGCAGTAAAACATTTACAGTTTGTTTAGCTGAACTGAAAAAAGTACAGTTGCTGAATGTTTTGTACATTATTTCTTATTCTGGTCCTAGAGAATACACTATAAGTATTCTTTAGTATACTGTAATAAAATACATAGTACTGAGTACTGTTTCATGTAACTACAGTGAAACAGTACTCAGTACTCAAACACTTCTGAAGGCAAACAATTTGCTTCACAAACTAAAACTGTGGCTGACTTCTGTCCTAGAACTCAAACACATTTCTGAACTTGTACGCTTTGGTGACGCCAAGCTGGGCATCAGTACGTCATGGAATAGACTCACGGTCCAAAGGTCTTTGTTCTGTGCATCATTATTTGCTATTCTGTCCCTCTTTTTTCCATGTGAACATACATGTAGTGTATAAGTAAGCCCTCCATCACGCCTCCAGATAAAGGAAGTAGTGCTGGTGCTCAGGGAAGTCGCTACAATCCTCCCCAATCCAAGATGGCAGCAACTGTGTTTGTCTCGTAATTGTTTGTTCTGTGTTGGACAATGGCATCTCTTTATAGTGAGTTTTCTACCATGATTGTTGGGCATATGGACTTTTAAGACTTTTAAGTGGAATACTGATCCTTCACCTCCACCATCCACACCTAGCTACCTGCTAGCTTCAATCTGGGCCTACACCATCCACACCTAGCTACCTGCTAGCTTCAATCTGGACCTCCACCATCCACACCTGGCTACCTGCTAGCTTCAATCTGGGCCTCCACCATCCACACCTGGCTACCTGCTAGCTTCAATCTGGGCCTACACCACCTACACCTGGCTACCTGCTAGCTTCAATCTGGGCCTACACCACCTACACCTGGCTACCTGCTAGCTTCAATCTGGGCCTACACCACCTACACCTGGCTACCTGCTAGCTTCAATCTGGGCCTCCACCACCCACACCTGGCTACCTGCTAGCTTTAATCTGGACCTCCACCACCTACACCTAGCTACCTGCTAGCTTCAACCTGGGCCTACACCACCTACACCTGGCTACCTGCTAGCTTCAATCTGGGCCTACACCACCTACACCTAGCTACCTGCTAGCTTCAACCTGGGCCTCCACCACCTACACCTAGCTACCTGCTAGCTTCAATCTGGGCCTCCACCATCCACACCTAGCTACCTGCTAGCTTCAACCTGGGCCTCCACCACCTACACCTAGCTACCTGCTAGCTTCAATCTGGGCCTCCACCATCCACACCTGGCTACCTGCTAGCTTCAACCTGGGCCTCCACCACTATTGTTAGGGGGAGGTTGTCACCTCCCTTCGCAGCCCAGCTACCAGCTACCACCAGGCACAGCTACCAGCTACTGTCTGGCCGGCTACCAGCTACCACCAGGCCCAGCTACCACCTACCATGATGTACAGTCCCACAGAGTACTTTCAACATCAAATAGCTTAACGTCTTAGCATGCTTGCGTTAACTGCGCTTTTCAACCACAACATTATTGCATTTTAACAACAACATTAATGCATTTAGAAGGGGTATCGAAACCAAGACCAAGATCAAGACCGACCAAGTCAACACGCTGAACCCAGACTTTGTCTGCAAGTTCATTCTGGATTACTTCTTCGAGGAGCGCCAGAACCTGAGACTTGATCTGTAGCTACATGGCTAAGTTAACCACAACAACTATGCCTGATATGGACAGTGGACTATTGCAGCAAGCAAACAAAAAGATCTCTGACCTCAAGGATGATATCCGACGGCTCTCTGTTGAACTCCAGAAGAAAGAGTCACTGCTGTCCAACTTCATGGATGTAGCATCTGTACAATCCAAAGAGATCGCCTCACTCAGTACAATCCTCCGGGACACAGTTGCTTGGGACCCTGCCGGTCCACAACTCTCCTCCTGCTCAACACCCAAACAGCCATGTTGGACCGAGGTCGTGGTTCGCGGTCGCAAGAGGGACTCAGGTGGGTCAGCTTCTCCGCCTTGCCTGAACCTCTCAAACCGCTATGCAGCCCTATCCGCTGGCAAGCTGGCTCACCTAGATGATCTTCCGGCGGCTCCTCCTTGCCCGGTGACGACGCCTGATGACTCCGCAGCACCATCCAAGCACCAGCTTACTTGCCCAGGCCCGAATCTGCGACCCTCAGCCCGGCCCAAGACCTCCTCCTCTCGGCGCCGGATCGTAAGAGAGGCTGTGATGCGCTGCTCCGGTGCTCTTCCTCGCCCCGAGCCGGCTATCGGTACCTCTCCTGGGTGCGTGGCTGCTGCCCGGCCGCCGCGCTCCCCTGCTCGGGCGCAGAGCACTGGCGGCCCACAGTCATCGCCTCTTCGACCCCTCTTCGCTCCGACCACACTGATCGTGAGAGACTCAATTGTCAGAAACATTCGCTTCTACAATGCAGTCACACGCTGCTTTCCTGGAGCCACGGTGCCGGTTGTCCTGGACAGCCTCCATGGCCTGCTGTGCTCTCTCCCATCATCCATCAACCGGGTCCTAGTTCATGTAGGAACCAATGACACGTCTCGCCAACAGTCGGAGCTGACTAAAAAGGACTTTAATGCTCTTTTTAGCTTCTTAAACAGCTGTGGAAAGGATGTCTGGCTCAGCGGACCCCTGCCAACTGATGGCCGCGGAGCTGGGCGCTTCTCCAGAATCCTCAATCTGAACACCTGGCTCCAGTCCGCCTGCAGAATTCACAACATTGGTTTCATTGATAACTTCAACTTATTCTGGAACCGTCCTTCCCTAATCCGGGCTGATGGACTTCACCAACAGTCTGGGTAGCAGAGTTTTAGCAGCTAACATCCAGCATGCTGTCCAGACCGCTGCCCCCCTGACCCCCAAGACCGCTGTCCAGACCGCTGCCCCCCGTGATTGACTAGTCACTACCCACGCCCCCCTCCCGGAGCTCCCTCCACGCCCCGAACACTCCTCCTCTACCCCATTCTCAGAAAATTACCCCCCCTGTTGTTCAACACCGGTACTCCAGCCATTACCCCATTCCCTCACTACATCTGCCCTGTGTTCTGCACTGAAGCCACCACCATCTCGCCCCATTCCACCCATCCTGTCATCCGGACGTCTCCACTGGATACACAGGCACAGAAACCGTACTGTCAACTCAAACAATCTCCATCAAATCAAGACCACTCACCCCCACCCACCCTATCCCCGTGACACCCCCCCCCCCCCCCCACAACCTTCCTTGGACTCCTCAACATCCGCTCCCTCACCAACAAAGAACTGCTCATCCATGACCTCATCACCACCAACAGCCTGGAGTTCCTCTCCCTCACTGAAACATGGCAACAACCCAACAACTACATCTCCCTCAATGAAGCTGTACCTCCAACCCACACTTTCCACTCTCAACCCCGTCTCTCTGGTCGCGGTGGCGGGCTCGCAGTATTAGTCAGGAAAACCTTAAAGATCTCACCTCTGACAATCCCCCCTGCGCCCTCATTTGAATCCATCATAGTCCTCCTCAACAACACATCTCCTCCCCTGATCATCTCCACAATCTACCGCCCCCCGAAGCCTAACAACAAATTCATCCCGGAAATCAGCTCCCTTCTTTCCCACCTGTGTACACTCTCCCCCAACATCATTCTCCTCGGCGACTTCAATATACACATGGACAATATCTCAAACACCCTGACCACTGACTTCACCTCCTGCCTTGACAGCTTTGGACTGCAACAATTCATCAACTTCCCAACCCATCACAAAGGACACATCCTCGACCTCCTCTGCTGCACTGGTATCACTCTGCTCAACATTTCATCATCTTCTCTCCCTGTCACAGACCATGTACCCATCTTTTTTAACATCCCGCTCCATCATCCAAAAACTGGTCTCCCCCGCAAAATCTCCTTCCGGAACATCAAGAACATCAACACCCAGGCTCTCACACAATGCATCAACTCCCTCCCCCCACCAGCCCCACTTTCCTCCCCCAACGACCTGGTCACCCACTACAACTCCAACCTCCAGAACCTCCTCGACACCTTGGCTCCATCAAAACACTCTCCAGAAAAACCGGTCTCACTATTCACAAAGATCTGCTCCACAATCATCTCCTCCTCTACAAAGACGCCCTCTCCTCAGCCAAAACCGCCTACTACACTGGACTCAACATCTACCGCCAACCACACCAGGTCTCTGTTTTCCCTTGTCAATAAACTCACTCTCCCCCCGGACCCTCTGGCTTCCCTCCCCCTCTCTGACAACTTCTGCAACTCCCTACTGTCCATCTTCAATATGAAAACCTCCAGGATCCACAATGAACTGTCCAACCCCTCTGCCACCAGCCCTCTACCAGCCCTTCCTGCCCTCACCTGGTCCCACCCCCCCTCTCCTCTTTCACATTCCCCTCCATCACCGAAGTCGCCTCCCTTATTTCCAAATCAAAACCTTCCACCTGCCACCTGGACCCCCTCCCCCCTCGTCAAAGCCTGCCTCCCCTCCCTGGCTCCACTTATTACTACCATCATCCACTCCTCCCTCTCCTCTGGTATATTCCCCTCATCCTTGAAATCTGCAGCCATCTCCCCCATCCTCAAGAAACCCAGCGCTGACCCACAGGACTTCAATAACCTCCGGCCCATCTCCAATCTCCCCTTCCTGTCCAAAATCCTGGAAAAAACTTTTGCATCACAGCTCCACTCCCATAACAATCTCTTCGCAAAGTTCCAATCCGGTTTCCGTCCCCACCACAGTACTGAAACAGCCCTCATCAAAATCACAAACGACCTCCTCCTTGCTGCTGACACCGGTTCCCTCTCAAAACTGCCATAAAGACTCACCTCTTCACCCTGGCCTACCCCCATCTCTAGACATAAATCACTCACTCCCACCAACGACTATTTTTTTAAAACTTTTTACAATTAATCTATTTATTTTGTACTTGTATTTTTAAATGTTTTTCATTGTTTGTTATTGTTGTTATTGTTGATTTTATATATGTATATATTTTAAATGTGTTATGTAAAGCGACCTTGAGGTCTCGAAAGGCGCTTAACAAATAAAATTTATTATTATTATTATTATTATTACATAGTGCAGACAACCGTGGAGTTGAAGAGGAAATCATCTGAAGCATGAAAGTGGGATGCGTTTCGCTATTCGCTTTGTAGAATAAATAAGGGATGAAGATGTTATTGTTATTATGTATTTTATTACCGTTATTCCGGGTTAAATGTAAGATTTTATCCATGACATGCAATGTGTGAAGGTATAAATATGCAATTATCCAGGACTCTGGAACAGATTAATCCATTTTACAATCATTATTATGGGTTCATTAATAGTTTCAGTGTTTGAACAATTCACAACTCAAATAGCCTTTTGGAAAGAATTAAATTTGAGTACAGAGGTTTTACTGTATACTTTTATTTTTACTTTGCAAAACCTTTTGTAGGTGTAAAATGCACCTACAAAAAGTGTACTTGAGTATATTTTAGCTGTACTGCAGTGTACCTCAAGTGTTGATATTAATTCAGCATTATTTGGAGTCATCTCTTGACTCCCAAAGTGTCACGATATCCTGTTGTGACACAAGACATCTCACACATTACTTGATTTATCATCAGCTGGTAATGGAGAATTTTGTAACCCAGGTTTACACTGGTTACTAGAAAAACAACAACACAACAACACAAACAACAACAATATATTAATATTGATATATCATAAAAATAATGGGTACTAAAATAAAATATAAAAGTCATATATATATATGTTATTTATCGTTGTTCACAAATAGTTAACCAATAACCAGCCACAGTACGAAGATTGACAAATCAGTCAGACCACGTCTGTCTATCTCTCTCTATATACTGTGTATATATATATATATATATATATATATATATACATACACACACACAGTACGAGTGCATGGACAAAATGTATGCAGAGCAGGAAGAGCAGGTAGGTGGGTATAGAGAGACAGGTACAGGCCATCCAATGAATTCATTTGGGCCGTATTGGATGGGGTTACTACATACTGGAATTCTTTCCTATTTTTAATCAGAGCATTTGATTGATTGATTGCCGTCAGAATGTAAAGATGCTCTGTAGCTGTTCTGATGGTCCTTTTTAACAGGCCTTTCTATCTTCAGCCAGGGGCTTCATCTGATGCAGTGCGTTGACATTGAACGTTGGTGAGGAAGCACTTGTGAATGTGAATTTTGTCGTCCCGTTTAATATTTTTTATTCTAAAAGTACTTGGTTTACCGGTTTAAAGGTATCTTGTCGTCAACCTTCTAAAATGATGGCCCAAGTCATTTTTTTGACAAAAGGGATTTATTTGCCTAAAACATCTCCTCATGATGCTGGCCACTTCTGGTAAAATCACCTACATCCTCAGTTGAACAGATCATGTGATTCTACCCCTGTAGTACAATTGATCAATGGATGGATCAATCAATATTTATTTTAGTTTTTTGTGTTTTCTGAAAAACCTGGAAAATTGACTTGGGCCATTATTTTAGGAGGGTGACAATATGTACTTTCTGAATTAAATGATTGGATCGCTTACCTACCTACCTGCCCATTATGCATGAGCTAAGTCCTCCACTAGGCTAGCCAGATTGGCTAGGCTATTGCTAAAGCTAGTGAGTTAGGCACATGTTTTGGAGGACCAGCTTTGGAGTGAGCCTTGAATGGATGGTTGGATACTTCAAACATTTTGTTTACTCTAGTGTCTCTAAATTGCCTACACCAGCTTTAAATGTGTATATACCACAGATGCTGTTGTACACTATGCTGTGAACTAGTAATCTATATATTCTTCTTCATGGTTCGTCCATCAAAAAGGCCAGAGCTCCATCCTCAGGGGAACGCAGCAACAGAGACACTGGACACCCAAAAGGTTGCAGCAATTGCAGGCCTACAGATGTTCTGTATTCATCGCATATTCAATGAATTTAATTGCATTATTTAGAAAAGGTTTACATAAGGGCTGTTCAATTAGCGTGATTATAACACGTTAATGCAATCTTAATTTAATTTGAGTAAGAATACCGGTAATGAGGTATTAACACACGTTCTCTTTGACCGCTGAATGAGTACTGAGGCGCTGCCACAGGACTCCACACTGACCAACAACAGACTAATTACAAGTCAACTGTGGCCCCCAGTGGTCGTCTCAGTGAAGGGCACTCAGCCACATTCAACATTCATAGCAGTTCATAGCACATTCACAGCAGTCGCTGCTGGCACTGAATTATGGAGAAATAAGGACTCATGGATGTGAAGTTTACTTTCAAAACTTTGCCAGATGGTACACTTGACGAAACAACAGTCATATGCAGTTGTTGTCGAGCTGAGTTCAGTTATCACCAAAGTACATCCAGCCTGAAACATCACTTGAAGCCAAGCACACGTCTTCCATGTGGAGCCCAGGCTGCTTCTGGTAATGTACGACAAACCACACTTGACAGCAGTTTTAGAAACAGAACGACGGATGCGTCGACCTCCAGTAAACTGACACAAACAATCGCTAAATGGATATCCACAGCAGACCAATTTACATTGTGGAAGACGAGGGTCTCCGTGATATCATCCTTATTGCCTTCGGTGACCTAACGTACCAGTTGCCATCCAGGGCCACAGTCACGTCCAGGATACACCAGTTGTACGACACGGAGGAGGCAAAGTTAGCTATGCATTTGGAACATGCAACTACTGTCGCGCTCACTGGTGACAAGACATGCATTGACTAGTGAAAACTGATGAGAGGCATAAAGCTAATGTATGCGTTGATCATTTTATGGATATGGCAGGCCAGTGGAAGATTGAAGAGAAAGTTGGTACACTAAACACAGACAGTGCTAGAAATGTGATCAGAGGTGATTCTAGAGTCTGTGGGGGCCCTACCGACCAGTGTGCATCACCATTATGTTATAAATAATCTGACACCAACGAAAAAGGTAGGAAATAAAAACTTGATGTGACGACATCTCTCATAATCACTATAGTGCTAACTGTAGTCAGGTTTACATGAACACTTCTGTGGGTTCACTTCAGTCGTCTTGGCCAGTGAATGTTAGCAACTAGCTTTGGTAAGCAAAACATGAGAAGAATATTGCGCATGTTTGTCCTTTTCTTTTTTTTTTTTAAAGTGTGGATTCTTTGAACTCTGATCCGCTGTCTATAGCATACATGTACAGATGTAATGTTTGTACAACAGGACAGGAGCACGCAAAATCACGGAATCCATCATTCAATCTCGGACGAAATTCTCGCTTGTTGAACGGTGAGCGGTAAGCGTGGTGAGACCGGGCCCCTGGGGCCCCTGAGGCCCCCGGCGGCTCCGCCTGCCTTGCCTGTTGGCTGCGCCTCTGAATGGGACTGCAGCTTCCAAACAGCTACCATTTGAACATCTGCAGTGCACTGCACAGCATTTGATGGGACACTCGCTAAATATCGATTGGATGTAATATATAATATATAACCCAATCCCAGCATACGAAGGAGCTTGGTGTTGATAAATACGGCGGCTGAGATCCATCGTAATGAACGTAACACGTCCCTATAAAAGAAGTCTCGCCCCTAACTTTTACGACATGGAGAAACATCCAACGGCAAAGAAGAAGCAGATTTTTTCAGAAACAGAAATGGAGACACTCGTGTCACTTGTTGATGCGCCCTATGGATGCGCCCCCCCCCCCCCCCCAGGACACTCACCCCTGCCCACCCAGCACCCCCACCCCTCACCCCCCTGGACATACTTCATATTATTTATAGTAATGTTATTTATTGTATTATTTATTCTCAACTGCCGTTGCACCCCCCACCCCCATATCCATACAATCCACATTCATCTGTTGTACCCGTTCCGTTGTATTGCACTAGCGCACTATTGCACCACCTGTACACTTCTTGTATTATATTACTATTTCTCGTACATTGTTAAAAAAATATATATTTATATTTTTTATACTGTTTACAGCCTGTTTCTGCTAGTGTTAGTAACTGTTTACTACCTTAACGATCACTACCTCCACCTGCACTGTTTACTGTCACTTTAATAACTACCGTTAATTACCGTCACTTTAATAACTACCGTTAATTACCGTCACTTTAATAACTACTGCCACTTTTCATGTTTTTCAATTTTGCACTCTGCACCTTATTCTGCATTTCTGCATTTCAACCCGCACCTTTATCGCTCATTTGCACTTCTGGTTAGAACGCCAACTGCATTTCGTTGTCCCTGTAGGCCTACTTGTACTCTGCACAATGACAATAAAGTTGAATCTAATCTAATCTAATTAAGGGCAAGCAAAAAAACGCTATATGGAAACAAATCACTGTTGCAGTCAACAGTGTGTCCCATGTTCAGCCGGCTACGGAAGAGGTAAATAATTAATTGAATAATTAATTAAATGTAAAATTGATGTTAAATTGATCCAGCTTAAAACATTTCACATTTGACCTATAGGCTATTGTTTGCATTGCGTTAAAGTTATTTTATTCCGAATAAGGTGAAGAAAAAGTTGTCAGACTCTTGCGGATATACCAGTCTCGCCACTGGTCGCACTCGAAAAAGTTGCGTACACGAGCTCAGACCTGACGTGAGATTTCATCGCAGCCTGCGATCACGTTCAAATTGATAAATGCCAAGCTCAACGTGGAAATGAGCGTACGTCCATTTTCTGTCGTACGCTCGTTCGATAAATGAGGGCCAGTATGCTCACATACTTTGAATTCTTGAATGTGAAATGTCCTGGTCTCGAACATGTTGATGAATTTGAATAGAACTGTGGATTTTCAAACAACTGGGAAATTTACACTTCAAGTTATATTTTTGAGGCATGTTTCTTGCTGTGATTTGATAGACACAATAGAGATTAGACAGGAAAGTATGGTAGAGAGAGGAAGACATGCAGCAAATGACCACGGGCTGGAATCGAACCCAGGTCGCTGTCACAAGGACTGAATGAGCACTGTGGCACTAGCCCTGGTGGTGCCCCACAAGGCCACGCCCTTCACCTTTAGAGTGAGAAGTGAATGTTACGGATGCCTTCCAGTCAAGTACACATCATCAGTACAAGAACTCACATGCTGGTGATCTTCTCCAGCCTGTCCTTTAGATCGTCCTATAAGGAAAAAGAAAAAACAAAACAATAAAATATACTTATGGTGCATGTCATTGCATGATAAGTATCAATTGAAATACTTTCTACTGGATTTCAATACATAGACACATACATTTCAGTATATATTAACCACCTGCTATGAAAGTGACAATTGAATAAATTCAGCAATGGTCTTAAGACTGCACTACACTAAACTGAAAACATAAAAATGTATTTAACTTATCAAAACCAAAAGCGCAATGTGTCTGTCTCTGTCTGTCTGTGTGTCTGTCTGTGTGTCTGTCTGTCTGTCTGTCTGTGTGTGGGGGCAGGAGCATCACAGACATCCCCAGCAGAGCACTGTTGGATATGTTGCTCAAATCAAAAGACGTGACTGCAACCACTGAATTATTGAGCAACGCTGCTTGCATAACTTTGCATTTGCATGCTGCAGCTAACCTAGCTTTGATTATTAAACTACGTAGAAATTTGTATTTACTATATTTTTGAGAAAAAATGTTAAACTCCAATAGTATACAAAAATAGGTCACTATATATTTTATCATCGATCAGAGTTGTGGATATGGTTCAAAATAGTAGCGATCCAAAACTAGCTTCTCTGGGCAGACTTTTTAATTCAACTTTCTTAAGAGTGGGTATTGGGCACAAATTGGGCAGCACAGGACCACTCAGGCCCACACATCCCTACGTGGCTGTTGTGAAAATGGCTTAATTATGGAAATTATTTGACTCAAGTCAGTTTATGTTCTTTTATGAAACACAAATTACACCAACACACTTTTTGGAAAGTTTAGCCTTCACAATATCCGGGGTCGGGTCGCGGGGGCAGCAGCCTGAGGAGAGAAGCCCAGACTTCCTTCTCCCCAGCCACTTCGTCCAGCTCTTCCGGGGGGATCCCGAGGCGTTCCCAGGCCAGCCGAGAGACATAGTCCCTCCAGCGTGTCCTGGGTCTTCCCCGGGGCCTCCTCCCCGAGGGACGTGCCCGGAACACCTCCCCAGGGAGGCGTCCAGGAGGCATCCTCACTAGATGCCCGAGCCACCGCAACTGGCTCCTTTCGACGGTTCTACTCTGAGCTCCTCCCGGATGACCGAGCTTCTCACCCTATCTCTAAGGGAGAGCCCGGACACCCTGCGGAGGAAACTCATTTTGGCCGCTTGTATTCGCGATCTCGTTCTTTCGGTCACTACCCACAGCTCGTGGCTATAGGTGAGGGTAGGAACGTAGATCGACCGGTAAATCGAGAGCTTCGCCTTTCGGCTCAGCTCCTTCTTCACCACGACGGACCGGTGCAGAGCCCGCATCACTGCCGACGCCACACCGATCCGTCAGTCGATCTCCCGCTCCATCCTCCCCTCACTCGTGAACAAGACCCCGAGATACTTGAACTCCTCCACTTGAGGCAAAATCTTCTCCCCGACCTGGAGAGTGCACTCCACCCTTTTCCGGCTGAGAACCATGGCCTCGGATTTGGAGGTGCTTATCCTCATCCCAGCCGCTTCACACTCGGCTGCGAACCGCTCCAGTGAGAGCTGAAGGTCACGGCCCGATGAAGCCAACAGGACTAGATCATCCGCAAAAAGCAGTGACCCAATCCTGAGGCCACCGAACCGTAACCCCTCAACGCCCTGGCTGCGCCTAGAAATTCCGTCCATAAAAGTTATGAACAGAATCGGTGACAAAGGGCAGCCGTGGCGGAGGCCAACTCTCACCGGAAACAGGCTCGACTTACTGCCGGCAATGCGGACCAAGCTCTGGCACCGGGAGTACAGGGACCCGACGGCCCGTATCAGCGGGCCCGGTACCCCATACTCCCGGAGCACCCCCCACAGGACTCCCCGAGGGACACGGTCGAACACCTTCTCCAAGTCCACAAAGCACATGTAGACTGGTTGGGCGAACTCCCATGCACCCTCGAGGACCGCGCTAAGGGTATAGAGCTGGTCCACAGTTCCACGGCCGGGACGAAAACCACATTGCTCCTCCTGAATCCGAGGTTCAACTATCCCACGGACCCTCCTCTCCAGGACCCCCGAATAGACATTACCGCGGAGGCTGAGGAGTGCGATCCCCCTGTAGTTGGAGCACAACCTCCGGTCCCCCTTTTTGAAGAGGGGAACCACCACCCCGGTCCGCCAATCCAGAGGCACTGCCCCCGATGTCCACGCGATGCTGCAGAGTCGTGTCAACCAAGACAGCCCCACAGCATCCAGGGCCTTTAGGAACTCGGGGCGGATCTCGTCCACCCCGGGGCCTTGCCACCGAGGAGCTTTTTAACCACCTCGGCGATCTCAGCCCCGGAGATAGAAGAGTCCCCCCCCGAGTCCCCAGACCCTGCTTCCTCAATGGAAGGCGTGTTGGTGGGATTGAGGAGGTCTTCGAAGTATTCCCCCACCGATTCACGACGTCCGGAGTCGAGGTCAGCAGCGCCCTGTCCCCACCGTACACGGTGTTGACAGAGCACCGCTTCCCCCTCCTGAGATGCCGGATGGTGGTCCAGAACCTCCTTGAAGCCGTTCGGAAGTCGTTCTCCATGGCCTCACCGAACTCCTCCCCCACGAGTTTTTGCCTCCGCAACCGCCGAAGCCGCGCTCCGCTTGGCCCGCCGGTACCCATCAGCTGCCTCAGGAGTCCCACGGGCCAAAAAGGTCCGGTAGGACTCCTTCTTCAGCTTGACGGCATCCCCTACCGCTGGAGTCCACCAGCGGGTTCGGGGGTTGCCGCCGTGACAGGCACCGACGACCTTACGGCCACAGCTCCGGTCGGCCGCTTCAACAATGGAGGCACGGAACAAGGTCCACTCGAACTCTATGTCCCCCGCCTCCCCCGGGACATGGTTGAAGCTCTCCCGGAGGTGGGAGTTGAAGCTCGTTCTGACAGGAGATTCAGCCAGACGTTCCCAGCAGACCCTCACAGTACGTTTGGGTTTGCCAGGTCTGACCGGCATCTTCCCCCGCCATCGGAGCCAACTCGCCACCAGGTGGTGATCAGTTGACAGCTCCGCCCCTCTCTTCACCCGAGTGTCCAAGACATGCGGCCGCAAGTCCGATGATACAACCACAAACTCGATCATCGAACTGCGGCCTAGGGTGTCCCGGTGCCAAGTGCACATGTGGACACCCTTATGCCTGAACATGGTGTTCGTTATGGACAATCCATGACGAGCAAAGAAGTCCAACAACAAAACACAACTCGTGTTCAGATTAGGGGGGCCGTTCCTCCCAATCACGCCCCTCCAGGTCTCACTGTCATTGCCCACATGGGCGTTGAAGTCCCCCAGCAGAACAAGGGTGTCCCCAGAGGGAGCGCTTTCCAACACCCCCTCCAAGGACTCCAGAAAGGGTGGGTACTGTGAACTGCCGTTCGGTGCATAAGCACAAACGACAGGACCTGTCACCCCACCCGAAGGCGGAGGGAGGCAACCCTCTCGTCCATTGGGGTGAACCCCAACGTACAGGCACCGAGCCAGGGGGAAACAAACATTCCCACCCCCCCGCTCGGCGCCTCTCCCCAGGGGCAACTCCAGAGTGGAAAAGAGTCCAACCCCTCTCAAGGACGCTGGTTCCAGAGCACAAACTGTGTGTCGAGGTGAGTCCGACTATGTCCAGCCGGTACCTCTCAACCTCACACACCAGCTCCGGCTCCTTCCCCGCCAGAGAGGTGACGTTCCACGTCCCCAGAGCTAGCTTCTGCAGCCGAGGGTCAGACCGCCCAGGTCCCCGCCTCCTGCTGCCGCCCAGCTCACATGGCACCCGACCCCTTTGGCCCCTCCCACGGGTGGTGAACCCATGGGAATAATATCGTGTTCCCAATATATATTTATTTTACCATAGATAATGCACGTATATGAACCAGTTCATATGATTACACACAGATTGTTTCACATAACATATTTTATCTTAAGTAGCAAGATTGATTGAGATTTTCAGAAACTAAATTATTGTCACTATCTTGACAGCTGAGATTGCTACTTTAAGTGTTTCTGCTGGGTACACTGCCTAGGGTCGAAGGACCAGAACCCCACAGCACTGGTGTTAAATACAGGTGGGACTGATTGAGGCTATTTTATAAATCTATTCAAAAGGCCGAAATGGAAAGACTTCAACTGGATCTTTTATATAATTAATAGAACAGACAGACTAGCCTCAGAAAATGTGTGTGGTCATCATATTGCCAATTTTCCATTAACGAAAAAATAAAAATATATATTTATATATACATAATTGAATACATTTAATATACAGTATATTACAGTTTAATGACTATGAGTGCACCCCCTGTGGAGACTTGCTTACACAGGGTTTCTTTGACAGTTCACCTTCTGAGTGGATGAAGTTAGCTTTTTTCCCCCATTGACTTCCATTATGAGATGTAGGTGAGCCCCTGCAAAAGTGCTCATTATAAATTATAACTGACATCATTTTTCAAGCTATCAACACAAAACTTTCAACATAAAGAAAAATAAGATTATAGATTGTGCATAGTTCATATGCACAATAACTAGCAAGAAGATGCGCAGTAAACCAGAGGTGCATTGTCTGCAGAGGGACACATTTCTGTTTTTACTGGGAAACCTATATGGCCTATAATTTCAGTTATTTCATTATGGTACCGGAGTGTGTCATGATCCACCGTAGGGATGATGAGGCCCCTTATCATACACAATGACCGTTTAAAAACACACCTTTATTACTGGAAAAAAAGAGTCTTAAAGTCAATGTTGCCATTTGGCAGCATGTCTGCATCGCGTCAGACAGCTCTGTGAAGTGGCTCATTGATCAGATAGAGTCCATTCATACATTGGCCACAGGGGTGTGTGTGGCTTCGATATGCATGTCTTGTTTTCATGTTGTGCTTTACTATCATCTGTGCTCAAGGTCCCCCTGATGCTACCGTACACAGTTGGGCATACTGTACATGCTACTGCAGAGTGGTGCATACTGTACATGCTACTGCAGAGTGGTACATACTGTACATGCTACTGCAGAGTGGTACATACTGTACATGCTACTGCAGAGTGGTGCATACTGTACATGCTACTGCAGAGTGGTGCATACTGTACATGCTACAGCAGAGTGGTGCATACTGTACATGCTACTGCAGAGTGGTGCATACTGTACATGCTACTGCAGAGTGGTACATACTGTACATGCTACTGCAGAGTGGTGCATACTGTACATGCTACAGCAGAGTGGTGCATACTGTACATGCTACTGCAGAGTGGTGCATACTGTACATGCTACTGCAGAGTGGTGCATACTGTACATGCTACTGCAGAGTGGTGCATACTGTATGGTGGCATGTCATTGACAAAAATCCCAAGCAATTTGTAATTGTTAATGAGAGTATGTTTACTGTATTGGCGCACAGTATTTCTCAGCTGAAAGAGCCTGTGAGGAGTAAACCATTCATTGAGTACGCAGCTGATGCTCCCGCGCACACAAACCCTGTTCAGGGCTGGCAATGGTTCACTGCACCAGATAGGTGTGCTTTTCATGACACACATAGTCATATGTTTTGTTAACGACTGCAAGCTGTCTGAGGTGCACCACTGTGCTTTATTGTTCTCCAAAGCATGTTCTGAGACGTCAGCTCTTGAGCCACTGTTTTGTGAGCTTGCTTGATGTTACCCAAGAAATCATCTAAGCATTCAGAGGTGTTTGGACTTGTCTGGGGACATGTAATTAATCAAATTCAGGGTTCAATTACCACAGCTGGCTCCGCCCACTTTGTGCCAAAAAGAAAACCGACGCTCGAAGGAAGGAAAACACTTTGTGAGCTCCTGCTACTGTACAGCGTGGTGCATACTGTACCCACTACAATACAGAGCTGCTACTGTACAGCGTGGTGCATACTGTACCCACTACAATACAGAGCTGCTACTGTACAGCGTGGTGCATACTGTACCCACTACAATACAGAGCTGCTACTGTACAGCGTGGTGCATACTGTACCCACTACAATACAGAGCTGCTACTGTACAGCATGGTGCATACTGTACCCACTACAATACAGAGCTGCTACTGTACAGCGTGGTGCATACTGTACCCACTACAATACAGAGCTGCTACTGTACAGTGTGGTGCATACTGTACCCACTACAATACAGAGCTGCTACTGTACAGCGTGGTGCATACTGTACCCACTACAATACAGAGCTGCTACTGTACAGCGTGGTGCATACTGTACCCACTACAATACAGAGCTGCATACTGTACCCACTACAATACAGAGCTGCATACTGTACCCACTACAATACAGAGCATATTGTACATTGTACCTGCTGCAGACAGGAGGGAGGAGGACTGCAGGTCTGTGACGAGGGCTGGACTTGGGTTACTGCCTGTCTGTTCTTATGGCCTCCTTCCAAGGGTTCTCTCTGAGGAACATACACAACACATGGCATCCACTCATTAGGTCAGTCATCTGTATCTGCATCATTTGTCTTTCCTTTTATTCTTTATTAATTGTGTTTAAACTCAACTAACATTGCAACACCTTCACATGGTCCAAACGACCCAATACAAGTCAAAGGGAGAAAGAAGAGCAGAAATGTTCATCTAGTTACTAGAGTAACAACCAAAAAACTATATATTTATTATATTTGTACCTGGATACTGGCAAGTTCTAGTTTAGTTTCCAACAAAACAACTCTGCTTAGCAGATTGTCCCATGTCTCTTTTGAAATGGTAACAAAGTGTTGATTCTGAAAGACAAAAGACCAATGTGTTATAAGCATGCTAGTATTGTGCTTAAGTTATTTGGGGGGTGGGACTTGGGGAATGCAGGGGAAAAAAAAGACACATGCTGTGTTTCACTAATATCATAAAATGAGAATGGAAAGAACAAAGACAATATTTCTTCAGAAACATTCTGACCACACAGGCTGACCCGTATGGACTGTTTCTATAGATTACATTTTTTTCATTTGGAACACGGTTCAGCGACACACAGCATACTAGAAGCTACGTGACAGACAAACCAGAACTAGAGAAACAAAGGACGACCTTCTGGAGAGCAATGAGGAAAGCACAATGAATACCACATCTTCTAACATGTTGTTTTTGTAGACCATAATTTGCATGGTCTTAACCATTAAATATTGCAACATCGGAACTATGACTTTCCTTAACCAATTCTAATGTTGTAATGGTGTACATTACTGTACAACTCAGGCAATTTGGGTTGTGTACAATTATCATTTGGAGCTAGTAGTGACAGTAGACCAGTGGGTGGGGAATGCATATTTTCCTGGTTCCTCTATCGACAACCACCTGGGCCCACTGAGAACCTAAACCTGCATTTACAAAAGCCTTGTCTTTTCCTTTTTAAGCAAAAGGAGTTCTTGTGCATCACCTAGTGGTAGATAAGTTATACAGATACTGAGCACTGCAGTTTAAAGAAGATTAAATTCCATTTACACGTGGCTGTTAAAGAACCAGTGTTTTGTTTTTGTTTTATATGCATTAGTATTCTTCTATGAACTTCAACAGAGTAGTCATTGCATCACTGCTCCTAAAATAAAACGGTGATAGGTATGATATCCTGTGTGTTCTATGTTGCTATTTTGTTAGCATTCTATGCTGCAGCAAACGTAGACCCGTTTTTCATATGACTTTGATGAAATCCTACCTACCTACTTTAATAAACACATAGTAAAGTCAGAAATGGAGAAGGCTAAATAAATACCTTATATGAGTCTCCCCAGGTTTCCCCTTTCTCCAGATGCGTTTCCAGTTTATCTAAGCGAGTTTCAAGCCTAGAAAGCTTTTCCAGAGCATGACCAAGGCTGTCTCCCAGTGTAGAAAGCTGTTCTTGGGCCATAGCACAGTGCTCTAAACGGGCTTCCATTGATGAATCTCTCTCTTCCACAGCTGGGACCTACACAGGTTAAAAATATTGAGCTGGATTAAGTGATGTGAAGCTTTCTGTTCAAACAGGATGGTATGGACAACCACAACCATGTCCCCAGGCAGTGTACACACTCTCGATGATAGGTTAGACAGAAACTCTATTAGAGTTGTTATGTCACGTTCTTAGCTCACCCATCCCCATTCCTCAACCAATAGAAAGCAAGGCAGTGTCATGTTAAATACATTTTTCAATCAATGATAAAATATTCTAATTTTTCACATCATCATGCTGTGCCATTTTTTTTTCAATTCCTAGCTCCTGCAATTATATTATTAAACATAATTAGGAACATTGCCCAAAGCAATGCAAATAATAAGCAGAATGATATGATTATATGAGAATGATGTCGTTTTTCCTTTTACGTTTGGGAGATCATTGTCTTCTTTCCCTTCATTTGGCAATTGACCGCTTCGAGGTTCAAGAAGCTTCCGGAGCCCAACGTTGTCCTGATGACAAGAGGAGTCTCCTCCAGTACTGTCAGGGTAGGGCTCTTTACACACCTGGGAAAGTACATTGTATTATATCACACACACACACACACACATGCTCACACACACACACACACACACGCACACCCACTCACACACACACACACACACACACACACACACACACACACACACACACACACACACACACACACACACACACACACACACACACACACACACACACACACACACACACACACACACACACACACACACACACAAATTAGTCTCATTGACATAATGTACTAAAAAAACATTACACTTATTGAATTGTTTCCACTTTGTTGAACAGTCAGGGGGAATGGTTCTGTCTCAGGTACTAAAATAACAATTGTGGGAGTCTAGTTCAACATTTCACCTTTGCCTGGTACCGTCTTCACCATCAATACAACAAAATGTTATTGCAAAATTATGATTTTCTGTTCCACCAGCCAATAGCTGATTGGACAGGAAAGATTCTACTGCTGCACAGGTAAAAGACTTGGACCCCGCAAGCTTGGCAAGTCTGTGAACCTCAAGTGGAATGGTGATAGAGACTGTGATGAACGCTGAATGAAAGGATCTTTCAGCAACAATTAATTTTGTCAGCTGCATTGCATACCAATATATGACTGGTGTGTGACGATGACGATGACGATGATGATGATGATGATGAACAGTCTCTGATTCATTGAGGTCAAACAACTGCTACCCTCTTTTCCCACAATCAATAACCAAAATAGCCCATTATTCACTTATACAAGAAACACTCATTGGTCAGAAATGCACTGTACCTTTTCCTTTTTCAGCTGCTTGTGTCTTTGCACAACAAGATTAATGATGTCACAGATAACTGAAATTTTACTTTGAGAGAAACCACACTGTAGAAACTGCTGCTTGGAGAGTATGGGTTTGTACTGGAATATGTCCCTCAGCACCTATAGGACATAAAAACAGTGTGTGAACGCTAAACTCCTCTTAGGAATGTCTTTAATAGGTTAAACGTTGTAAAAAAAAAACCAACAACAAATCATTAATCTTTATTAACTATTCATTTTATAAAATACATCCACATATTTCATATTTTGAGCTATACTTATGGTTATGGTTCAGTAAGTATATGGATTGCAAGATTGTAAGAGAAAACATCTAATAATAAATTATTCGATTTAAATTATCTTAAATAAGGCCAAATACCCTTTAATGGGTTAATGGAATCGGAGCATGTTCCATTGCATGTGATGGTATGCCATGTTTCTTACTTTCCTTTCTGAAATTGCCAGACACCTGTAATGTAGTCATTCAGGTAAATGGCGCTGAATACTAGATTCTGAAGGGAACACTCATACCTTATAAACAGTGTCTGTGAATCGACGGTCAGTTTTTCCAGTGAGCTCAAACTCTGCAGTGATCAACTGTGCAGTGAGAAGGGGAGAGAATGTGGTCAGGGTGAAGTCCACAATTGGTAGAAACGCTGATGGATCTCCTTTGGATAAGCTGCAAGCACAAATTCAAAACACACAATAATAAGCAACACACACACACACACACACACACATGAATGAAAAAGCAGGGAAAAAAGAAAAACTACATGTCTGTTCTTAAAATCTAACGTCATTGTCTGCTGTGGTGGGTATTAAACGTATTTGTTGTGACCTACCCATTGTAATCGACGTATCTTGGATACTTAATAGCCCGCAATAATGAGTCCAGTTTACGAAGACAACCTTTTAAATCGCCAGTGGACATCGTTTAACCGTAGAGGCAAGACAACACCTTTCCCGTTAAAACAATACAAGTTTAAACTATTGGGTCTTATTATATCAGATATGATGAAACGCTGCTAACTGTTGAACACGATAGAAGAAGAAATGCGACTAAACGTACAGCCGTGTGTTGTTCCGTTTGTTTTTAGCGGCGAAAAGAACCGGAACCGCGTCGTTCTACGTCACAGCACGCCATAACCTGCTCCTTACCCCCATCATACAATTATACACAACGATTTTGTACGTTATTTTTATTTATTGTAAAATAAAAATCTACTAAATTATGTTATTTACATTCATAACATAAGTGCATTTGTGATTTGGTGCGTGACAAGAAGAGGGCGCAACACAACCTAAAGAGGAGGAGTAGGAAGAGAAACAGACTGTACGATCCACTAACATCTAACTAGTGGTTCTGTTTACACGCCTTATTCCCGCTGTCTATCTTTACAGTTCGGTTGGCGGGGGGATTCATTAAATCACTCAAACTCAGGTACGTCTCGTTATGGCTTTGGTCCGTGTTGCATTAAGAAATACCCCTTAAAGGAATACGCGATAGGTATGTTGTAAATGTTTTTCGTGTTCAAAACTAGCTTGGTTGGCTATCTGGGCGATTATGATGGATCGTTTTTTCAGCAAATCGCTAACTTAGTTCAATAGTTAATTTCTTTTGGGCCAATAGCAGAGGAGTGAAGGCGGGGACTACGGGTCAAACATACAAGCATACTAGGTGACACTTCCAACATCACTGTTTACAACGCAGGGTGCCCTACCTGAGAGATACTGTGCTTACACAGGACTGTGGATTCAGCCTAAAGGACGGAGCTGAGATGGTTACGTTTATGTGGTAGGGGAGAGATGTCTTTTAAGCTATTATAGAGATTGTTACTTCCAGGCGTTAGGTTAGAAATAGTTAAGTTTGGGTATTAGGTTAGAGATGGTGGCATTAAGGTATTCGGTAGTAAGGGATGGTTAGTTTTAGGTGTTAGGTTAGAGGTGGTTAAGTTTAGCTATTAGGTTGCAGAAGGTTAAGTTCAGTTTAGAGATGGATATATTTAGGTATTTTCATAGAGACACATTTTACTTGGCTTTTTAGCTGTGTCCATTTATTGTCTACCACCACACTGGCATGGCAGCGATATGAATATTCACAATGAGTGAAAATGTCATTACTTTATTTTTCTGTGGAGTTAAGATATTGTTTACTCGTATCTACATTTCGCTTGTTGGATGTCAGACCTATGATATTTGAAGTATGTACATAATGTTTGACTCCATTCATTCTGATGGGGATCCCTGTGTACACAGATGGGTCAGGCGCTGTGGAGGTTGCCACTGGACGCTGGACAACAGCAGCAGCTACAAGAGGAGTTGGCCGACCACCTGGCCGGTAGAGGGCAGCACAGAGCTGGGGAACAAGGCAATGCACACAACACTGATGATATGGAAGGGGCCATTTGAACAGACAGTTTCTCTGGCTGTACTTTGTATATTTAAATAAGTATATTAATAAATGTTACTTTTAAAAGCCCAATATGTATAATACACACAACAAACCTTATTGTGCCTTATATGTATGTCAGTGGTTAGCTAACCGCAACTTTGTTTTCTAACTTGATATGGATAGAGTACTCTCCCTTCATTTAACTGTTGGGTTAAGTAAAATAAGACAAATAAGTAGCAGACATAAAAAGTAATACACACCCCAGAGCCTAGCCTGATCTTGATACAATGCTTTAGCTGTAAATGCATAATATTTTAAACACAAAGAAACCATACTACAATGCAGGTGATATGATGTGGGGGAAACTAATGAGCCCTGTGAAGAGTTTTTATTAGTGAGTAATGCCTATTACATTTACATTTACATTTACATTTACATTTACATTGAGGGCATTTAGCAGACGCTTTTATCCAAAGTGACTTACAAAAAGTACATTTGTCAGAAGAAGGTGAAACATTTTATTGCTGCTAATTCAGTAAGAAAGTCACTAGAACAAGTGTCAAATATTTCAATTGCTAGGTGAACCATTGCTACTGTACAACATCTCTGGTGCCAAGTTACAAAGAGCAATTATAAAGTGCCAAGACGTACAAAATACAAGAGCATGAGAGTTGTTGTTTTTTTTTTGGGGGGGGGGGGGGGGGGGGGGGGTCGGTAGAGGATGGATGATGTGCAGGGTTCAGGTGAACTCTGAACAAGTGAGCCGGAAGAGGGGAAGATACTCTGCAGTCCTGACATTGGCAGGGAGCTCGTTCCACCACTGCGGTGCCAAAACGGAGAACAGTTGACATTTCGCTGTCCGACCTTTTCCGCCTTTGAGTGATGGAGGTACCAGTCAACCAGCTGAGGTAGTTGAGTGGAGTGCTTGAGCAGGGGCGTGGTGTTTCACTAATGTTTGGAGGTAGGTAGGGGCAGTTCCATTGAAAACCTTGTACGCCAGTAGCATTGTCTTGAATTTGATGTGAGCCACGCCACTACAGTGGAGGTCTTGGAAGAGGTGGGTCACGTGGGAGAATTTGTTTCGGTTGAACACGAGGCGTGCTGCAGCATTCTGGATCCGCTGCAACGGTTTAATCGCGGTGGCAGGGAGTCCAGCTAAGAGCGAGTTGCAGTCGTCAAGGCGGGAGATGACAAGTGCTTGGGTCAGGAGCTGTGTTGCTTCCCTCGTGAGGAAAGGCCGGATCCTGTGGATGTTGTAGAGAGCAAATCTACAGGATCGGGTCACTGCAGTGAGGTTTGCAGTGCAGGACACTTGGTTGTCTAGTATCATGCCCAGGTTCCTTGTGGTCGGTGAGGCAGATACTGTGATGCCCTCGACCGAGACCAGCAGGTCCCTGTGAGGGCAGTCTTTCCCCGGTATGAAGAGACGTTAGGGTAAAAGCTTTTATTCCTGGTTGAAATAAAAGTCATGTGACATAATCGTTGGTGTATTTTCAATTAAGCAAACCTGTATTGTTTTGTTATTGTATTCAGCCAGAGAAGGAGGCCCCCAAAGCAGAGCCCCCCAGCACTGCCATGGTCTGGGGACTGATATCTACCAGCTACTCAGGAGGGGTGGTAAGGACACACAGCACTGCCATGGTCTGGGGACTGATATCTACCAGCTACTCAGGAGGGGTGGTAAGGACACACAGCACTGCCATGGTCTGGGGACTGATATCTACCAGCTACTCAGGAGGGGTGGTAAGGACACACAGCACTGCCATGGTCTGGGGACTGATATCTACCAGCTACTCAGGAGGGGTGGTAAGGACACACAGCACTGCCATGGTCTGGGGACTGATATCTACCAGCTACTCAGGAGGGGTGGTAAGGACACACAGCACTGCCATGGTCTGGGGACTGATATCTACCAGCTACTCAGGAGGGGTGGTAAGGACACACATCACTGCCATGGTCTGGGGACTGATATCTACCAGCTACTCAGGAGGGATGGTAAGGACACACAGCACTGCCATGGTCTGGGGACTGATATCTACCAGCTACTCAGGAGGGGTGGTAAGGACACACAGCACTGCCATGGTCTGGGGACTGATATCTACCAGCTACTCAGGAGGGGTGGTAAGGACACACATCACTGCCATGGTCTGGGGACTGATATCTACCAGCTACTCAGGAGGGGTGGTAAGGACACACATCACTGCCATGGTCTGGGGACTGATATCTACCAGCTACTCAGGAGGGGTGGTGAGGACACACATCACAGTTCAAGGACATAGTCCTAGTTTATATACATTCACACCCCTTCACCTCTTTTACATCTCGTTGTTATGTTGCAGCTGTGTGCTAAAATCATTTAATTTTTCCCTCATCAATCTCAATACCCCATAATCACGAAGCGAAACGCAAATTTTTAAAATGTTTGCAAATGTATTAAAATGGAAGGTAGGCTCAAATCAAGGTGTAGAAACATTTCAAAGATGATCAAGAGAAATGGAAGGCACATGAGCTCAATTTCATAGTGTCACAGCAAGAGGTCTGAATACTTATGTCAATGTGATATTTTAGTTTTTTCTTTTTAATTCATTAGAACAAAAAAATAATAATTCTGTTCTTGCTTTGTCATTATGGGGTATCGAGTGTAGATTGATGAAGGAAAAATATTTAAATGTTTTTAGCATAAGGCTGCAATTTAACAAAATATGACTTTGAACACTGAATCCACTGTATATATATATAGATCTGTGTGTGTATATGTATGTGTGTGTGTGTGTGAGTGTGTGTATATATATATATATATATATATATGTATGTGTGTGTGTGTGTATATATATATATATGTTATTATGATAAATACATTTTTATTGTCTTGATAGGAAATAGTTTATTCTGAATATAAAATGGTTACTCTTTAAATGTTTACATCACTTATTTTGACCTATAAATATTTCTGTCTGTCTATTTAAAGGAAAGGCCCAACACAGTTTCATAGATCTGGAGATGCTTCCACCAGAGCTCAGCATCACCATACTGTCTTATCTGAACGCTACTGACTTGTGTCTGGCGGGCTGCGTGTGGCAGGACCTGGGGCATGATGAATACCTCTGGCAGGGGTACCACTCTGAAGACTCTCTTTACTTTCAACATCACCCTAAGAACCCGTGCAAATTCACCACACATCAAAATGTCACTGCCAATGTACCTTTCTCTTTTAACAACAGATATAACTTCTTTATTGAAAATATACATGGTTTCAATACTACATTACATAAGCTTGCATGTAAAACAAGTGCGCTAGGTATGGTAGAAGTTGGTTAGATGTATCGCTCAAAGCTTTAATTATGTATTTTGTTAGGATAAACATATTTAAACATATTGATGATGGATAGATATAGATGTGTGTGTTTATATATATATAATTTTGTTTGTTATCTTCATTAATTTTTCATTCGTGTGTGATAAAGATGAGTTATTTCATTCTAAAGTAGCTGTTCAATTCAATAGAAAATACTGCAACATGTTGTTCTGTGTTTCTCCCCAGGCTGTGCAAGTCCACATGGGGTCACTGTTCCATCTACAACAGAAGGCTACCCAGTGGCTTTTCATACAGGAGACTGTACCTGCAGCTAGATGAAGGCAGTCTGACATTCACTGGCAATGCTCAAGAGGTTTTACACATGCTAAACCACACATGCATAGATACACAGTTTATTGCGGCTGAAACTTTTCTCAGCAATCAAGTCTTTTAATGCCCTTAGGTTTGCCCAGTTTATATAAGGCATTCTGTATTTGGTTGACTTTAAGATTAACTGTAATATATATTAGGTTGCAACATTTGGCAAAGTGACTACATATTGTAAAAAAAACAACCCTTGATAAATACTTGAGTGACCCAACACCAGTGTGTTGTGGGAACGCTTGACAAACACACAGCTGGTAACTCCAGAGAGAGAACCCTTGTGCTCCCAGTCTGAAGGGCTGTCACTCAGCTTCAATGTGTTAACCTCAACATGGTGATATCTCCTATGGTATGCCTCATTGGTATCATTATTGAAGACTCTTTGTCACTCGTATTCGTACATTTACAATTAAAAGCTTTTGTGTACGTGTGCATGTGCAAATGCTTGTGTGCGTGCAAACGTGTGTGTGAGTATGTGGGTGTGTGTGTAAGCCTGTGTGTGATCTGGATCATCAGCAAGATTATGGCTACTTTAGACCTCCACTTACAAGACACATGATAGCCCTGCTCTCCCTCCGTCTCTCCCCCCCCCCCCCCCCCCCCCCCGTCTGTGTTTGTCTTTGCAGGGGATCAATTATTTCATGTCAAAAGGAATACTGGTGGACCATCCCATGGAGCTTGCTAAGTTTATCTTTTACACCAGACGACTCAACTGTAAGATGCTGAGGATTTACCTTGATGAAAGGTGCAAGCACACCCACGGTTAACACATACACATTGTGAGGATGGAAAAAGCAGAACCCTGCTTAGTAGCAGAGTACTCACAGACTTTGAACAAAGATAAGCAAAGGCAGCTCGGCATCGTCCTTCAGGGAAACAAGAGTGTCAAACGTCGCGGTTTCCTGGTGCATGTGTCAAAGTGAAGGTGGAACTGTAGCTCAAACCTCAATATTCTTAAACAGTTCAGGTAGAGAATGTTAATGCAAAGTTGTTGTTTAACATCAGATGAATTGTCTGGTATTGTGTATTGATATGTTTATATATGTGTGTGTGTACCATTAAAGATAATGGGCTAGTGTAGGTCTTTGTGGTCAAATCTGTGCTCTTCCCTGCTCAAATATTTCCAATATTTATTTGGGCTGTGTTTGTGTTTCTGCTTGTGAACTTCTGTAATCAGACGTGATGTTTTGGACGAGCTGGTCACCCTGCACAACTTCAGCAACCAGTTCCTGCCTAATGCCTTGAGAGATTTCTTCAGGCACATCCATGCCCCTGAAGAACGGGGGGAGTATTTGGAGACTCTCATCATTAAATTCAGCCAGAGGTTTTGCACTTGTAACCCGGCCCTGGTTCGAGAGCTTGGCCTCAGCCCTGGTTAGTTCCACATCCACAACCAATTGTTAACTAGAACAAGTTCATCATATGGAATTGTCTCTGCAACACATGTTAACCTTGATAGGCTCATACTAGTTTTACTGCTTAGTACCACTGAAAGGCTCCACTTTATGCAGAGTTGGGGCCGTTTTCAGCACTACTGTCAGTTTGTTCAGCTCTTCTCCCTTTCCCTCTCAGATGCAGTCTACGTCTTGTGCTACAGTCTGATCCTGCTGTCCATTGACCTGACCAGCCCCCACGTCAAAAACAAAATGTCCAAGAGGGAGTTCATCAGGAACACTCGACGTGCAGCCCACAACGTTTCAGATGACTTTGTGGGGCATCTCTATGACAACATTTACTTGATTGGCCATGTAGCTGCCTAGTACCGCCCACTTAACTATCAAATATCCAATTGCAGCCCATGTTCTATAATGCACTGAAGAATGGAGACTGGTGATTGAGTTTGACCATAGGTAAGAATGTTTTAATGCTAACAAGCTCAATTTGAATAATTTTCTTGTGTATATGAAACAAAAATCAAGAGAAATTGTTGTCTGGAAATCCAACACACTGTGAAAACATGCACCTGTCATAAGGCTGCATACAGCACAAAGTGTGAGTCATTCTTTGTGACTATGATGAATATTAAATGTCTTATGGCCTAAGTGTCATGAGATATGGCTTTTCAAATCCAAGTATGAATAGAAGCACTGAAGAGAAGTCTTTGATGTTGCACTTGAATATGAAGGCTGCTGATTGATTCATGATGAGATGTACTCACCCTGGAAACAGAGCCAGGAAAGCAATAAAGATTCATCAATGCACAGAATCTGCTCACTAACATTGGCCAGAAGAATACACCAAAATGGGGGGCGGGGGTCAGGAAAGAGATTGTCTCGGTCAGAAAAGAGTCACTTTGGAAGGAAGATTCTTGCTGCTTTAGCAGCACTGTTGTAGCATCTTGTCAGTAATAATCTCAGTCTAATGTTTAATCTTAGTGCACATGGAGCCCTTACTCCAGAGATTAAGTATACTCTAACAACACAGAAATGAATGAAGCATTAGTAAATTGTTTGACTCTGTAAAGATTTAACTCAGTGGGAATAGTCAGACATTGACGTCACTGTACAAAATGTATAATGCACTGTTTTTTTAATGATTACTCTAATTACACTAAAAATGTGGTTCCTATGCCTATGTTGTTAATAAACGTACAGAAAACCCTGCTGTTACAATAAATGGCACAAGATTTACAGTTATGTGGCTGTAT
>JAXIVH010000001.1:1020000-1030000 GCA_036785325.1 Urophycis tenuis | reverse complement strand
TATATATACAGTATATATATATATATATCCTATATTTCGCACCATGACACTACAACACTACAAATGGCCATGCCTTATATGGGACTTTGCAAGGCTCCAGATAAACCTTCTTTGCTGGGTTTGATTACCTGTTCTATAACCTGCCCCCCCCCCCCCCCCCCCCCCCCACCTCCCACCCCACTTCCTCTAGTCTGTGCACAGTTAATGTCTGAGGTAGAACAAAAACAAAAAATTTAACAACTTAAAGGGGAGATGTACCACAGAATCCTGCTACAGAACCAAAATGGAATCGTACTCAGGTCCTTGAAATGTCACAAAGGCTCGACCATAAATGGACTCAGAAATGGGTTGCTTTTTCTCAGCCCTCCGGCTCGTGGCAGAGACAGCTGCTGATTCGTCTTCTGGCTGTGGGCCTTTCACTACCGTCTGTGCTTATCAGGAATGGATGTCATCTTACTGGCCACCAGCTCATCCACTGCTGCCCACAGTGTTGATACTACCACCTCCCCACATGGCCAACACTCTCATCAAAGCCCCGCCCACACATACACCACAGAATATAGGAGAGAAAAGTGTATAGAATGTGTTCCAAACTGTTACATTAATAGTATTAGTATGAACTGAGCAGCAGAGTCCAAATGAAAGGCAGACTCACCCTTTTCTCATTGGTAACCTTGTGGGGGAACAGAATGGTTCAAGAGAGATGAGACATATTTATTTATTCTAGTCAATCAAAATCATGTATTTCTCTTCAAACATTGACAACATTGACAAGTATTGAATTTCCCAAGCTGCAATAAAATATAAGGGAATTAAATGATTGCATAGACGATTTCAGAAAATAATGATGAACCGGTGTCATGAATACTAGTTAATACATGTTTTTATTTTTATTTAAAAATCTTATCGCCTCAACTCAGTATGTATGCACAGGTTGCAGTATCAAAATATGAAATTGTTGTTCTCCCATAAAACTTGTTTCTGTGACCTAATCTGTATAATTAGCAAATCTTCTTATCAATTCTGCCTGCCTGATTAATTGTCAAGGTTCAGATGCCAATGACATGAAGCATTACAGCTTACAGCTCTGAGCAAGCCAACTATATACATGAAAGTAAGCTGTTTTAGCAACGCTTGACATCTGTTAACCAGCTGCCCGGTGATGCCTCACTTCATGCTTCTCAATCTGTCTCTTTGTCTTTCTCTGTCTACTTCTCTTTCCACTGTCTCATGCTGTCTCTCTTTTTTCTGTCAGACTTTCATTTCCTTGATAGAGTGAGAGGTGAGCTGGTAGGTGGTGCCAAGATGCTATGTGGCCATAAATCTCTCTTTGAGGAGCCTCAGTGCACCCCCCCTCCAAACCCCGACCACCACCCCCACCACCACCCCAACCCCCACCACCCCCACCACCACCACCACCCCAACCCCCACCACCCCCACCACCCCCACCACCACCACCACCACCACCCCCACCCCCACCACCCCCACCACCACCACCCCAACCCCCACCCCCACCACCCCCACCCCCACCACCACCACCACCACCCCCACCACCACCCTCACCACCCTCACCCCCACCACCACCACCACCCCCACCACCCCCACCCCCACCACCCCCACCCCCACCACCACCACCACCACCCTCACCCCCACCACCCCCACCACCACCACCACCCCCACCACCACCCTCACCCCCACCACCCCCACCACCCCCACCACCACCACCACCACAACCTCCATGATACAACTCTTTTGGAAGGAGGGGGACATGTAAACTGGAGTGCACATTACTGCCAGATTCTTCTTGAGAACAACCAAACCAAATGGATGTAATAATTTGGCTTTGCTGTCAGAGTGTCTTCCAATCTCTGACCAGCAGTTTGAGGCTATAGTGCCAGAGAACTGGCTAAACACATGGCACGAGGAAAAAAGAGTGACCCAGGATTTTGTGCTGAAACATTATCACATTAACATTTTTTTTATTTGCATTGCAGAAAACAGTTACTTGGTGAATTATGAGGAAATTTGTGAGGAAATTTGACTTGATGCTTATGCTTAACATTATACACTGGTACAAAGTGAGGTCATTAAAAGGACAACTGATATAAAAAAGGACTGCTTCATACACAACACATGTTGTGTGGCCTGCAATATCAACTAAATTTCAGTGGAACATTGTTCAGAAATGTTGGATCATTGACTTCATTGGCCCATGAAGCCATGATTTTTTTTTCCAATTCACAAGATTCAGAGAATGAAGGAATATTTAACTTGAAAGTGCAATGTGTAGGATAACGTTACAATACGATGTCTTTTTTATTTATATTTTGCAATCATACTTGTATAATTATCTCATATGTATATATATACATATATATCTCATATGTAATCAGGATATGAACTAGGAAAAGGCCCCAAAAAAGCTGCAAGGAGCTGCTTGTCAGCAGGGAAACCTGAGACAAAGAAATAATACACAGTGTAGAAGGTAACAAAAACAAAAACATCAACAGAAATACAGTACACAAGCCCCAGGTATCACCGCGTCACCTCCCAGCCCCCAAACCACAGCAGGGAAACACTAGAAATGATACAGAAATCAGACCAGGTGGCCTTAAGTTAGTTTTTAGTGTCCAGGGGACATTGGACATTAGACATATTTAGACATAAATTGCTTTTTTTAGTTTTGTCTTAAATAGATAGAACGATGTAGACATCTTTACATCATTTTCCATCTTATTCCATAACTGGAATCCCCGGCAAGTGACGCTAAAGTTTGTGTTTTTGTGTTCCTGTTTTTTTCCCCTTGATCAGGAGCTTATTTCTGGTCTTGTGTCTATTCAGGGGATTGCAGATAGGAACAAGTTCACACAGACAAACATTGGATTGGTTTATAACCTGATAAACAATACATACGTTTAGGAAAATATTCAGGTTGGCAAGCTTTAATACGCCTGAGCTCTCAAACAGAGGATCAGTATGGTCTCTGAAATGTGACCAGAAGATGGTGCGAATGACTTCCTTTTGAAGTGATTGTAATTTATAAAGATAGCTCAGAAAGGTTTTACACCAAATGATATTAAAGTAAATAAAGATCTATACAGGATGAGTACTGCTGATAGTGGAAGGTAATCTCTTAATTTAAAAAATAGACCGGAGTACATAGATCATTTCTTGGTGAGTTGCTCAATATGATATTTAAAATTTAAATATTCATCAATGTGGCCCCCCAGGAATTTTGTGTTTTTTACTCTTTTAATGTCATGTCCGTCAATGTTAAGGCACATGTTCTCTATATGTTGTCTATTTTTATTAGATCGGAAAATTGCATAATTCGTTTTTTTTTATGTTCAGAGAAAGTTTGTTGCATTTAAGCCATAACTTCACTCTCTCAATTTCTTTATTAGCAATAGATTATAATACAAGCGGCTCTTTGAGTGATAAGAGCAATTTTGTGTCATCCGCAAAAAGTACTTTCTTGAAAATATTGGACGAGTGGACAAAATCTTTCATATAGATCATGTAAAGTAGCGGCCCACAAATTGACCCCTGGGGGACCCCATGGTTTATGATTTTTTTTACTGGATTCTTTACCATTTATCACCTATTTATCATTTATTACATGTTGTTTTTTCTCTCATAAAGATAGTTTCTAAACCAATCCAATGCAACACCTCTAATACCATAAAAATACAATTTATGTAACAGAATTTCATAATCAATAGTGTCAAAGGCTTTTGACAAGTCTAAGAAAAGCCAACAAAGAGATCACCATTTTCAATAGCATCATGTACCTTTTCAGTTCAATCAAGAACCGCCATACATTCTTTTTTCCCGAAGCCATATTGAGAAGTGTCAACAATATTAAATATGTCTAAATACTTAATTAGTCTGGTGTATACAATGTTTTCAAATATTTTAGAAAGGGAAGGTAAGCTTAAAATGAGTCTGTAATTATTTTAATCATGTTTATCCCCAGACTTGTAGACAGGAACAATTTTGGCTATCTTGGCCATTTTTGGGACAGACCCCAATAATAATGACAGATTGATGCAGTCGGCCAAAGGATCAGCGATTTCGTAAGCAATGGCTTCTAGGATAGCACTGCAGATATTATTGGTTCCTGATGACTGAGATCTTTTCATGTGCCTGATAGTTTCAGATACTTCAATGCAATTTGTAGTGTGTAGGATAAGGTAAGCATCAAGCGGTGATATTGCAGATTGCAACCAACTCAATAAACCCCCCACCCCAGATTTAAGATGACCCTCGACCCCTCCAGCCCCCCCTGTGTCAGCCCAGCAACTCTCCCTGCTCTGATGTTAGGGTCCTAATATTCATCCTTTCCTATTTAGTTGGATTATGGTTTTCTCACAGCTTCTGAATCGATTACTTAGTACATTAATACCTGAAGAGATGTCAAAGAACCCCAGACATAAAACAACTCAAGACTGAAGTCTTGACCTGAGCTGGCCAGTTCGATCTCAACACACCTAATTCATCATTGGTTAGTTGGGTGGGTAAACCTTACAGAGTCTTTGGGAAACTCAATGCGTTTTCTTTCTTCTGCATTCCATTTCAACACCAATGGAGTTGGTGTTGATGAGGATGAGTGAGGATTGACGCATTAATGCAATGATTTCAATTCAGTTTTCAGGGTTTCCTCAAAATTCTAGGTTTACCCAATGGCCACTAGGTGAATAATGACTACAGTCCCAGGAAAATCTTTCCTAGTCCCGGCTTTAGAAAGGTGATTTACAAGTGATACACCACTAATGAATGCTTCAGTGTTGAATGTTAATTTCCCATGACTTGCCATCAGCATTGCAACAAACTGACTTACCCCTCTTCTAAGGTTTAGTCCTAGGTCCTAGAGTCATGAACCATCTTAGCAATGGATATGAATGTTATTGTGGATAGAATCTTTAGTGTGAAAGGTGACCTGGAAAACCATCTGGTAGACCTCGTGTCTTGCCTATCTTATCTAGACCATGTTGATATATATCATTGTTAAGCTGTGTCCTGAATATCATGGAACATCTTTTGCATCCTTCCATTTCTTGACTTTTCAACAAATCCCAAAGGCTACTACTGTAGGCTCACTTGAGTAAAGTAGCTCTCGTCATAAGTACTTTCTGGTTATCAAGCACTGTGCAACTCTGAGGCATTCCTACTCCACAATCCGCAATGCTCGGATCTTTTGTTAAGAGAAGGCATTCCAAACTGTATGTTACTGACAGGGCACCTCCAAAATAAAACAATTCAAATTTCACCTTTTGTGGTCACAGACAAATGTTTTAGATAATTTGCTTTCAAATAATAAAACTGACATCATCACGATTCAGATTCACCTCCTGTCTCTTTCTGCTTCCAAATAGATCCATGTGTGGAAGCTTTCTTAGTTGTTAGCATGTACTGTACACATACATTCTCTGTGATATAAATCTACTGGTGATGAACGGCTGACAGCTTACCATCTCCATAGACTACCCAGTCAGAAGCAGCGGATAATAGAACGTGGAAAATGGTGCCAAATGATCTGTGTTTGTAGACAGCTGACGATATTGTTTTGTTACTGGCACTTATTTTGAATTAGCAACTATTTGAAACACATTGGAAGTCATTCAAAGTGTATTGCCCTCACATGACCGGGAACAAGACTGCTGTAACTCTACAAGTCAATGGAACCAGAACGCAAATGGTGACCCAGCAACCTCCCATTGTGGACGCACAGTGAGGAATTTGAAATTAAAGGGTCAGATCATACTTTTTTGCTTTTTCCCTTGTGTTTAGTGGGGCATAAAGCGTTTTTATTCATACATCTAGTCTGCTTATCTCTGAAGCTCCTAGTGCACAACAAAGGGAGAAGCCCTCCCAACAAAACACCCCTCTGTACTTCCAGAAGCTGCTCATTTGCACTTAGCGTTTGCATCCATAATTTCATTGCGTCATAAAATCCCTCCTCTCAGAACTATGTCTCACCTGGTGGAAACGTAAGCCCTCAAAACGTTGAGCGTGGGTCCTAGTGTCGCCATGGCAGGAACACGCTGTTCTTAAAGCGCCACTGCAAAGCCTCTTTCAATGAACTTCCCAAGGATGACAAATTGAACAATAAATGGCTACAATTCATTTTTATCACTATTCCTCAGCAGTACAACATCAGCCTTTTGGTGGGCTGCGTTTCACTGAGGACTGCACCCTGAACCAGACACAATAGGCCTACCATGCCATATTTTTGCAATGATTACTCATGTGAGACGGGGCAGTTCCCGCTGTATTCGCCCACCCTGTACACTCAGGATCACAACCTGTAGGCATGCTTTACTATTTGCAGATTTGTTCTGTTCAATGTTGTACATCCAGTGTGAAAGTAACCTATTATGTTTCAATGTTGTGGTGAATAAGCTGCAGCCCCCGGCTAACTTGCTACCTAACCTTCTCTTAACCTTGCAGGACGCTAGTGCCCAACACCAGTCCACTCCATGATGTAGGATGCTAAATGGACTGTCAGCAACCTAGAACATCTGCAGGGCAAACTGTCTACAAGCTCATGTTCCCCAAGTCGAGGAGGGGGAGATGTACCTGCATACATACAGTAAGTTGTAGAATAGATTTTTATTTTATTTTGAATAACAATAAAATACAAAATACACACAAACATAAGATATACAAGCAATAATTCAGAAAAGTAGTAAAGCAAAGTGTCTAAAAGAATGCAATATTATTTTCCAGACTGTGGATGCCCTGCTGAAGCTTGTCTTTAATGAGGTCTACATTGTGCAGAACTTCTGGTGTCTTCAGTCAGGGGGCGAGCGGAGCATCCTGCAGGGCAGAACCTCTGGTGTCTTCAGTCAGGGGGCGAGCCCAGCATCCTGCAGGGCAGAACCTCTGGTGTCTTCAGTCAGGGGGCGAGCGGAGCATCCTGCAGGGCAGAACCTCTGGTGTCTTCAGTCAGGGGGCGAGCGGAGCATCCTGCAGGGCAGAACCTCTGGTGTCTTCAGTCAGGGGGCGAGCCCAGCATCCTGCAGGGCAGAACCTCTGGTGTCTTCAGTCAGGGGGGCGAGCGGAGCATCCTGCAGATCAGAACCTCTGGTGTCTTCAGTCAGGGGGCGAGCCCAGCATCCTGCAGGGCAGAACCTCTGGTGTCTTCAGTCAGGGGGCGAGCGGAGCATCCTGCAGGGCAGAACCTCTGGTGTCTTCAGTCAGGGGGCGAGCGGAGCATCCTGCAGGGCAGAACCTCTGGTGTCTTCAGTCAGGGGGCGAGCCCAGCATCCTGCAGGGCAGAACCACAAGCAGGCGTTTCCACAACACAACACACTAGGATGACACACACCGTCCCCAGTAGCAGCACAGCCTGGACACAATGACCACTCCAGTCACAAACTGTGTATATGCTGTGTATATGCAGGGATGCTTGAAGTTTTTGAACGTTAGAAAAACACATTTATTTTTAGAAAAACATACATTTATCATGTATTTGTTATTTGAGTCCTGTGGTATTACGACACCTTACTGTTATTTTTTTTAAATGATAACTTAACTTAAAAAAAAAACATACTCTTCATATGCCTCAAAGGTCAGCTCTATTATTATTATTATTATTATTATTATTATTATTATTATTATTAGGTCAGTCGACAAGCACACGGTTGTTATCGTGATGTAGAGCAATTACAGTTACACTACAATGTTTCTTCTGTAATATGGCTGCAACATAAGTACTCACCACTGTGAAACGTCCTGTCTTTAGGTTGTGATGTGTCTGGAGTGCTGCTTCTGTGTACGACCAGGGCTCGAACAGGTACGGCTGAAACAAAGCCATTCAAACCAGCGATGTTTACAGCTGCTGGACGTGAGGACTCGGTTTGCGGACAAGCGTTTGTCCAATCAGAGACGAGTGGCTCAGCTGACCAATCAGAACCCACTGGGCTGATGGAGGGGCGGCCTGAAAGAGAAGGGATCCAAAACCGAGCGTTTTTTGACGGCTCAGAGCTGGGTTTTTTGCAACGAACAGTGTGAGAATTATAAAGTGTATTTTTAACATTTCAACTATTGTCTCCTGTGACTAGGAAATTCATTTTTCATTCATAATCATTCATTTTTTTAGCCAGAAAAATAACATATTCTAATCTCTGTAAACAACTTGTTTGAACGAGACAGGCAAACGCCAAGATCTCTGATCGGATCCCTTTAAACCGTGATGTCATCAGTGGCCAACACACCACTGATGACATCACGGTGTCCATCACCTGTAGCTTTTAATTATGCGGAATTTGTGGTTATCGATTTTGTAAGCAAGTGTAACTTACATACTGTTTGTACTGATAAAAGTAGGCTACTCTTTGTAAGTCGCTTTGGATAAAAGCGTCTGCTAAATGCCCTAAATGTAAATGTATATGTAAATGTACTTATAGTTTGGAATTTTGCAATAATGGAAAGCTGTCCCACTACTGTGCTGTTTTGGCTTTTGGACATGTGTCTTCGGGAAACACTGTTTATTCGTCTTTTACCCCAAGTCACAGGGCCTGTTGTGTTGGGGAGGGGGTACATCTCATCCAATTACTTTGTTGTTAAATTGTACTTATATTCCTTGACTAGCAAACACAGATCTACCATGGAAGGCGTCTTGCCACCTGCAGGGCCAAATGAACGCGAAGGCCTCGGCGACGGGAGAAGATAACGCGCAAAAGAAATATGACAAAGCTTGAGCCATTCTTTTGATCTTGAGAATTCTCTTTTATCTAACCAGTAAAAAGTAAAAGTTATATAAAAGTTAAGGATGCATTAAATACCAACAAATTATAATTGAATACACGGTCCACATTTCAACGAACTGGCTTACTCGAGTAGGCCTACTCGGTTTGTAAGCGGTTTTATAACTTTTTTAATTATTTGTATCCGCATCCTCAAATGTACACATATCGAACGTCCGTTTTTCTCTGTATTTGATACATTGCATCTGCATCACACCCACAACAGCACCCGCGGGTCACACAGTTTGGACTGTTGTAGAGCAGGATGGACTTCTAGCGACTTTAATGGGAACCATGGACTTCAGTGCCCAGGGGCAGCTGGAGGTTCGAATCCAGCCTTGATGACTAGAATCTGGCCATTTTTTGTATTATTTTGCATTATAAGAAGCAGATTTGCAAGTCAGGTATCAATTCACATTCCCTCTGCCTCTATAGACCCTGTCCCTTGTTACATGGGTCAGAATATTTTGCTTTGCACAGAATGTTTCGGTGGCAACTAAATAGATATTATACTGATATTTTGCCTCTTGTTTCCTTGTTTTGAGGCACACTGAGGTTTTATTACAGTTGCTAATAAATAAATTTATTTCCATAACCAATGGCTATTAAACAGTCATTACAGTGTTGCTGGTCCCCGTTTAGCATCAAATATCTTCATATTTAAAAAATTCAAACATTTATTTTACCCATGTTTTACCCAACATCCTGGCAACTTAAACAAGATGTTTAGAATATGGCACTTGGTCCAGTGACCATGTGCCATATTGTCTATAGAAAATCGGCTTCAACTGCAGGAAATGGAAAAAACAGCGACGGAAGGCAAATGTTGCTTTCCGTCGTTTCATATTTTATGAGGGGTGATCCTACTCTAGAGAAGTATACTCATAGTAGCCTACTTGTGTGTATCGTGAACGAAGACTTGACGTTACAGAACAGAACCGTACAGCCACACAACGGACGGACAGCGCAGCGCGCCTGAAAAGGCGCTGTAATTTATCACATTTTCACAGCACATTTAAATATGATGACTATAATCCTAAACATTTCTAAAAGACCAAACTGTGTAGGACAGTGGATTAACATTTGGCCCCATGAATACTTATTTACGTACCTCCGCTTTCTTCTTCCAAATGCTAATTAGGTAATTGATACGGAGTATCGATCCATGTTTTAGTTTCTGATCATTTCTGATCAGGCTCCGGCAAAACGAGTACTGACAGCAGATATAAATTGGAAAATGGTGGCACATG
>JAXIVH010000001.1:1007500-1012500 GCA_036785325.1 Urophycis tenuis | reverse complement strand
TTCTGTTGTCCATCACACACTGATCCAATACAGCAATGAATGGCTTTCCCATTTCCTATATTGTTAATTATGAATAAATGGATACATACAACATGGATGTATGCAATATGCTGCATGCATCTTTGTCTGGTGGATATGATATGATAATGGATAGGATATAGTCAGCATTGTGTATCATCATAGCCAGGCCGTCCTTGTGTTCCACTGCTTATTTGATGTTAAAAAGAAAGAAAACCTTTGACTTTGATCTTACTGAAATTTGAGCACACCCATTTTCTGCACCATGAAGTCATCTGGTTAGGGCTCCATGAAGTCATCTGGTTAGGGCTCCATGAAGTCATCTGGTTAGGGCTCCATGAAGTCATCTGGTTAGGGCTCCATGAAGTCATCTGGTTAGGGCTCCATGAAGTCATCTGGTTAGGGCTCCATGAAGTCATCTGGTTAGGGCTCCATGAAGTCATCTGGTTAGGGCTCCATGAAGTCATCTGGTTAGGGCTCCATGAAGTCATCTGGTTAGGGCTCCATGAAGTCATCTGGTTAGGGCTCCATGAAGTCATCTGGTTAGGGCTCCATGAAGTCATCTGGTTAGGGCTCCATGAAGTCATCTGGTTAGGGCTCCATGAAGTCATCTGGTTAGGGCTCCATGAAGTCATCTGGTTAGGGCTCCATGAAGTCATCTGGTTAGGGCTCCATGAAGTCATCTGGTTAGGGCTCCATGAAGTCATCTGGTTAGGGCTCCATGAAGTCATCTGGTTAGGGCTCCATGAAGTCATCTGGTTAGGGCTCCATGAAGTCATCTGGTTAGGGCTCCATGAAGTCATCTGGTTAGGGCTCCATGAAGTCATCTGGTTAGGGCTCCATGAAGTCATCTGGTTAGGGCTCCATGAAGTCATCTGGTTAGGGCTCCATGAAGTCATCTGGTTAGGGCTCCATGAAGTCATCTGGTTAGGGCTCCATGAAGTCATCTGGTTAGGGCTCCATGAAGTCATCTGGTTAGGGCTCCATGAAGTCATCTGGTTAGGGCTCCATGAAGTCATCTGGTTAGGGCTCCATGAAGTCATCTGGTTAGGGCTCCATGAAGTCATCTGGTTAGGGCTCCATGCCTTGTGCCCTGCTACTGGGCGGTGCTCTTGACCACAGCAACAACCTAACTCAGTTGTTGTTATCTACTTACTAGTTACACTAGATGGATACCACAATAGAGGAGAAGATCCCCATATCCATGAGGGGATTACCAGAAAGTTGATGCTTGCTGTCTTCAACTGGTCTATTATTAAATATTAACAAGCACAATTCATAATTCAATGCATTAATGTTGCTGCTGTCTTCTCTCTCTCTCTCTCTCTCTCTCTCTCTCTCTCTCTCTCTCTCTCTCTCTCTCTCTCTCTCTCTCTCTCTCTCTCTCTCTCTCTCTCTCTCTCTCTCTCTCTCTCTCTCTCTCTCTCTCTCTCTCTCTCTCTCATGATTGTACTTGTATGTATGTGTGTGTTATTTATATGCATTTATTAATAAATTGATCTATGTGCTAGCAATGCTAGCTGTCTGATAACAGTGTAAACATTGCTGGCACAAAAATAAGAGGTCCCATTGTGCTGAATAGGCCTCTCTTAATCTCTTAATCAACACCTTACTGTCTGTCCGGGGCCAAACAGAGAAGGTTAAGGTTAAGACTGGCAGGTTAAGACTGGCAGAATGAGAGGAACCTCCAGTAATGTGGAGCTTTTAACATTACAAGAACAATAATAACAATAATACAAAAGTGAAGCCTTTCCTCTTCCTTTGTGTGGTGAGCATGTGTTTGTTTTCTCCATGTTGTGCGTGTCTATAAAAAAGCTGCCTGAGGAAGCTCTTCAATGTTTAAATAAATACCTCTAACAGCCCCTCTAACTTTAACATCCCTGTGATCGGTGTGTGTGTGTGTGTGTGTGTGTGTGTGTGTGTGTGTGTGTGTGTGTGTGTGTGTGTGAGAGAGAGAGAGAGAGAGAGAGAGACAGGAAGTAGTTAGCTGGAGACAGGCCGGATAATTAGATGAGAGACTCTGAACCTTGACTCTGAACCTTTGTTTTTAATCTTTCTTTCTCTCCTTCTCTCTTTCCTTCCATTTTCTGCTCTCCTTGCATTTTCGGCTAGCGGCTCACCCTTTACTCTCTGCTGCCCCTGAGGTCAACGACTGACATTTTACAACATACATACAGTTCACTCACTGTTTTTCTCTCTCTTTCTATGTCTGTGTGTGTGTATAAAGAAACACACACCCACACACACACACACACGCACACGCACGCACACGCACACGCACACGCACACGCATACGCACACACACACACACACACACACACACACACACACACACACACACACACACACACACACACACAATATAGATAACTGCTGTGAAGCATTAAGTGTCTGGGATCTTTCTTCCTGTGACCTGATTGGACTGCATCAAGACTCATCCAAGTTGGTTAGGCTCAGCAGAGGCAAACCCTTGTCTGCCATTGGTTGGAGCGATGAGCCATCAGGTCTTAGCGTGGGTTTAGCTCTGAAAGCACAGCTTTGGTGAAGTCAGTTGTGACACAGTTTGCAGTGTGGGATGAACCTTAAATGGTTATTGTCAGAGGCCCACATAGCAGGTGCAATGAGCTCCAGATCTGTTGGTAGCATGTTGAAGGACAGCACCATGAAACCCTGGTCTTCAGGCCAGAGAGAGGTAAGGGACAGAGACTTCAGGTCAGAGAGAGGTAAGGGACAGAGACTTCAGGTCAGAGAGAGGTAAGGGACAGAGACTTCAGGTCAGAGAGAGGTAAGGGACAGAGACTTCAGGTCAGAGAGAGGTAAGGGACAGAGACTTCAGGTCAGAGAGAGGTAAGGGACAGAGACTTCAGGTCAGAGAGAGGTAAGGGACAGAGACCATAGGAATCAGAGAGAGGTAAGGGACAGAGACTTCAGGTCAGAGAGAGGTAAGGGACAGAGACTTCAGGTCAGAGAGAGGTAAGGGACAGAGACTTCAGGTCAGAGAGAGGTAAGGGACAGAGACCATAGGAATCATCTGAACCACTGTGTGTGAACTGCATTTGCAGGACCATAAAGACGGTATTTTGCAATGACTGACCTCTTCTACGTGAATCATGAACTTTATTTCATCTGATTCAATAGTTTAAACTGATTACATTGTTTAATCCGATTACATGGTTTAATTCGATTATATTGTTTAATGAGATTAAATTGTTTCACCCAATGTGTGATTGTGCTCTGTGACCTTGTTTGAAGAACTGATGTGGATGTACAATTGGAGTAAGATGTATAACTTTTTAACTGACACAAATACATACATTGTGTATTATTATGTAAGGAACAAAAAATAATATATTGCTATATCATGATTATATTATTATTGTCATTCTTCTGTTGAAGAAGCAGTAGCCACCAAAGCTACAACAAATCTCTATGATATGTCCATTTGGCCAAAAGAGAGAGCGAGATAAGGGAAGGGAGAGCGAGCAATAGATAGTGGAAGGGAGATAGAGGAAGGAGAGACAGAGGAAGGGGAAGGCAGAGGCTAGTGACGAGAACACATACTGAGGGGATAGTGGACCAGATGCCCTGGTTGACGCTGTCCAGACTGGTTTCTGCCCTCTATGTTAATTCACTTAACCTCTACCACAGGCCTGCAAATGAATATGTCTGCGTATGCATGTGTGTTTTTGTTGTGTCCTGTTTGCCCCTGGCCCCCGCACTGTGTTCTGCCCAAGAAATAAAAGGTTAACTGAATTTGGTCAAGATTTAATGGATGGACCTCATCAGCCACCCCCCTCCCCTTTGTGTGTGTGTGTGTGTGTGTGTGTGTGGTGTGTGTGTGTGTGTGTGTGTGTGTGTGTGTGTGTGTTCGTGTTCATTACCACAGATTTATGGGTATGAGACATACCCCGATACCACATTAGTCTCACCCTGAGGGAAAATAGGACAAAAAAGGTTAGAAAAACCTGGAAAAAACATCCCATGTCATTCAAATTTCTTTCTCCAATAAACAGAAATATGGGCCTTTTTCCTAAAACTTTTACTTTTCATGGACTGGAAAATAAACACACATAAGTCAACAATAAGTTAAAATGCACTATGTACACCACCCTAGCCAACATATGTACTGGATATCTAGAGTAGCAAAGAAGGATTTAGGAGCGTAGACTAGAAGTGTTCATCTAACAATGATTTAGAGCCCTAACATGAAGTCAGAGCTTTAGTTGTAGCTCACACTCACATCACCTCAAACATATTGTCAAGCACATGTTATAAAGTGCATTTTTCTGATTTACATGACTTAAGCATCTTAAAAGGAGTTTTTTTTCCTAATTGTATATTTTATTGTTAAATATATATAGTTGGTAAAATATGTACAATTATCTGAAAATGAATGAATGTCATTGTTGGTTGGATGGATGAGCTGTTATGAAACTATGTCAGCTAAGCACCACCACAATCACCAGCAAAGGACCAAGCCCCCAAATATACCATTATTTTCCTGAAATGGTGTTTCCAAAGACAGCTGAGAAATCATGAATGGTTGTATGAATATTATATTGAATTATGAATATGATTGAGCTAAAGAGCTGTTGAATTTTTTTTTTTTTACTTAGTATGGTGAAAAGCTGTGTGTATATGTGTGTGTGTGTGTGTGTGTGTGTGTGTGTGAGAGAGAGAGAGAGAGAGAGAGAGAGAGAGAGAGAGAGAGAGAGAGAGAGAGAGAGGAGAGAGAGAGAGAGAGAGAGAGAGAGAGAGAGAGAGAGAGAGAGAGAGAGAGAGAGAGAGAGAGAGAGAGAGAGAGAGAGAGGTGGAGATATACATAGTTAAGATGTGACATTGGGTGAGGGCTTATTCCAAACTATGGTTCCAAGCTAAGATGGCACAGTTGGCAGGCCGAGCTACAAGTTACAAAATACACAGACACACATACAGATGCCAGGGGCGGCTAAATGCACTAAAGTGTATATTTGTATCTGTGC
>JAXIVH010000001.1:980000-1005000 GCA_036785325.1 Urophycis tenuis | reverse complement strand
AATATCTGTAACCAAAAGTGAAAGTATGCTGTAAACACAACATAGGAAAAATATTTGTATCAACAGCTACCGTAGAAGCCAGAAACCTTAAAAAGAACTGCTGTCTGCATGCCTTGACAGCACCTTAAAATAACCAGATTGACTTTTATCTCCAGCTTTAGATAAGGCAGGAGACAAGAGGAAATGAGCACAGCGGAGAGGAAAGCATTGAACCAACAAGACAAGATGAAGAAGCATTTAAAGAAGAAAAGAAGGAAATAGGATGGATTCAATCAGGAATCAAAGAGATGAACACTAAGTGATCGTTCACTGGAGCAGTGGAGCGGAGTGATGAAGGGAGAGAGGAAGAGAAGAAAGAGAGAAGAACGACCAAATGAAATGGAATTGGACTGATAATGTGTTTGCCTGTGTATTTTTCTGTGGATGTTATGATTGTGTATGCTGTGTTTTTATATGTATATGTATAGGTGTATAGGTGTGTGTCTGTGCACCTACAGATTCTGAGTCTGTTAACAGATTGGACAGAACATTTTGTGATGTCCTTTTCTGTACGTTTATGTCTACGCATGTTGTGTTATGTTTTGTGTCTAGATGAGTCTGTTATGGTCTGTTTGTATGGGTCTGTAAGAGAGAGAGAGTCTGGGAAAGAGCCAGTGAGAGACAGACAGAGAGAGAGAGAGAGAGAGAGAGAGAGAGAGAGAGAGAGAGAGAGAGAGAGAGAGAGAGAGAGAGAGAGAGAGAGACAGAGAGACAGAGAGCGAGAGATAGAGAGAAAGAGTCTGTAGTTTAAAAGAGGTCATTCGAGGTCAGTGTGTGAAAACAGACAGTTAGAGAGGTTGCAGTCTCTGACCCTGGCTTGTGCCTAGGTCAAATAGTGAAGGTCCTACCCATCAAGAACACACACACACACACACACACACACACACACACACACACACACACACACACACACACACACACACACACACACACACACACACACACACAACACACACACACACACACACACACACACACCTTCCCTGTTAATGACTATATAATGTGGTCTATTTCTGGCTTTTGTCTCAGGCATAAATAGATTCACCTTTGACCCTGACACAGAGATAATCAAAGGAGCTATTCGAAATACACACACACACACACACACACACACACACACACACACACACACACACACACACACACACACACCACACACACACACACACACACACCACACACACACACACACACACACACACACACACACACACACACACACACACACACACACACCACACACACACACACACACACACACACACACACACACACACACCAAAATAAGTCATCTCATGCTTTAGTTTAACATCTGAATTGTAAATGCTTTTATAAACAATATTCTGGCAATGTCTGCATTTATTGGTGAATTTCCCCAGTGGGGGATCAATAACATGTTATCTTATCTCTCTTATTTTATTGTCTTGGCATCAATAACTAGTAAAGTGTCATGTATTACATGTCATTTTTTAAGGTGTTTTCAGAATGTAAACTGTCGATTGGTGCAAGAGTTGTAGATGACAATCAATAATTGGTCCTTGATGTGGGCTTGGAGACAGGTCAGTTAATCTATGAATCAATCTGTAAGTCACAGTTACAGTCCATCTCATAACCAGTCAACCAATCAGATGATCCATTGTTGATAAATGATCACTCGTTTTCAGCAGAAACAAATCAGTGAAGATCCTTGATCCAATGGATTTTCGACTTGATTTCATTGCTCCTGTTTAAAAATGAAATAACAAAAATGATCCGGCTCACAAGGAGGGGAGTCTGGTGAGATCCCTAAATGATAATGAGTTCTCATACATGCATGCAGCAGAAGGTAAAGGAGACAACAACAGGGAAATAGAGGGCAGATCAGATACACCAGGTAGGGAAGCATATCAACCACATGACAGCGGTCAGCCGTTCCGTCAACAGAAGTCTCATTAGGGTTGACATGAGCTGCTCCAGCCTGGGGCACATGCTCCCTGTTGTTAGCACACGCAGCGACATGCACGGGGACAAATGAACCCAAAAGGGAAGAACTATCCACATATCTCATTAAGGGATGTGGACATTTTGTTTCACCCAGACTGGTCATATAATGCAATATGTAAGGTACGTAATGCTCATATCAAATATTCATGTTGACATGTTAATCCCTTGTGTATCATCCCATCCCAACATATTAACTAAAAGCCTCATAATTTGTCACGCAAGCATTTCTGTGACTGTGTTATTGATAATGGTGGTCGGTTCCATCTCTCCCAGAGTTCACAATATCCATGTTCACTGAAGGTTAGGGGCATTGGAGAGATGAAAGCCATATTTGAATTCCAGCATTAGTACCTTAGACAAGACAATATATTTGTACATCCAAATTAAGTTGTTATGTTATTGTGTTATTGAAGCAATTGGTTATTGCAAATGGGGCATAGCTCATTGGACAGAGTGGGTGGACAGAGCGGGTCATCCACTAACCGCATGGTCGCCGGTTCGATCCCCTTGATGCCCCTCCTCCTCCAACTGTCCACATATCGAACCCCACAAATGTACTGATTGTAAGTCGCTTTGGACAAAAGTGTCTGCTAAATGCCCCTTTACCCTTTAATTGGTTGGACACAAGTACTGTGGACTTGTGATTATGATATGATAATTAGGTTTTTCAGTGATATATATATATATACATATATATATAAACAATAATAATGAATATATAATTACTATTTTAGACAATCTACAATACACTGCTATAACACTGAGGAGAGTTAGAAAGACATTAGTACAATTAACAAATATTAACAAATTATATATATATATATATATATATATATATATATATATATATATATATATATATATATATATATATATATACACTACAGTACGGTACGTAGAATATAGTGTGTATGTGTATAATGTCTATATACATATACTGTATGTAGCCTATAGTGTAAGTGATAAAGTGATCAGTGTCAGTGCTGGAGTGCATGTGTGTGCATGCGGGTGTGTGTGTGACAAATTTCCATCTTGACTTAGTATTCAGACTCTGTCATGCACGTGAAAAAGACTTCCTGCTACTAAAGCCACCAATACACTTCTCTATCTGTAACATGAACCCAGTTTGCAGTTCTGTTATGAATATAATCGCTCACTTTCACACACACACACACACACTTAATAGCCTCAAACCTTTTGCATCCTTCCACTCACCATAACCAAGCACATTCTGCATACAGTGATATGTGTGTGAAACAAAAGCATGTGAAAACACAAACAACACAAATACACTCATCTACTCACACATGCACACAATGCTTGTGCAGATTTATACAGATTACACCATAAAAAAACACCCTTTCAGATGAAAGCACTGGGCTTTTTTCTCATCTCCTGCTGTGTATAAGTCCTTACCAGCATGCCTTGAACAGACACACACACACACACACACACACACACACACACACACAAGCATGCGCGCACACCCACCCCCCCCCCCCCCCCCCCCCCCCCCACACACACACACACACACACACACACACACACACACACAGACACACACACACACACACACACACACACACACACACTCACACACACACACACACAGACACACACACACACACACACACACACACACACAGTGTAGTTGATGAGTTGTGTGGCAGATATATGGGCTGGAATGTGGCCATAAAATATACTTTTGAATCACTCTGTGCTTTTCCCAAGAACGGAAACACTGAAACTACCTAAGTAATAGTGCAGGAAATGGAGAGAGCAAGGAACAAAGTGGGAAGGCAATAGAGGAGCATGTGGCAGAAGTAGCAACGGTTGTTTCAAGTCATCTGTGGCGCACCATGTGTAGGTCTTTTTTCTGTTTGAAATGGTATTGTTTATTCATAAATGAACCTATCACTGTATTTTTCCTACATGTTCAAATACACGAGCAACCTCCATTGAGCACTCTGCTGGGCACAGTGTTCTCAGGACCCTGCTACAAAGGGATGGGGACTAAACACTATCTCAATGTCATCAATGGAACAGCAAAGCAGACTTCTTTCATTACTTGTTTCATTCATTACCCCATAGTTTCAGCAAGTACTTTATTAACAGGAACATATCAGATACTGTATACATAAAGTAATTCTGTGATTGCCTAGTTCTGGGAAAAAAGTTTAATGAAGTATTACCAATTTGTTTCTACTGATTTACATTTGTTTGTTGTCATTATTGCCTGCCTATTTTTATTCTACTACTGTCCTGTACTTTCTACTGTGGCAACCACATTTCCCATCTGGAATCTATAACGAACAATCTTATCATATGTTATCTTAGTACAGACCAGCAATCAATTCATGAAAACATTAAACATAACAACAGCATCTGCAATAGAAGGTAGTATCACATGTTAGCAGCAGCAAAAAGTCTAAGTCTAAGTCTAGTCTATGGTAAAACCTTATCACCTCGACTCTGAATAAAAGACACCACGAGAATGCCAACAATAAACAATTTGCAGTTTTCAATATAATATATATATTAAACTTGACTTATTTTTGTTATTTTTCATATGACATCTGAATTAGTACCATTAGATATGCTACATGTTACACATAGAATTTAACTTACTTTAGACATTTCTCACCACAAATCCTGATTGAAGAGCTAGTTACCTCAACGTGGGCACCAATTTAACCCTTACCCTTACCTTACCAACCCTTCCCCAATTACCGTGTCCACAGAGACATGATGAAAGGAAACCTCTTATTTGTTACACAATGCCCATATTTTAGTCATTTTTGTTTTTGCTGCCGTCAAATACTCAAATCGGTGTCACATGGTCACCTGCACTTTCTCCATAGGTACAAAATGAGATAATGGTGTTAATGAATAGATTAACAGAATACAAATTAAAGCAATGATGATAGACACCTTACATTTTGTACAATTCAAGAGACAATTTGTCAAACTCATAAACTCATAAAACACCTGATAAGTGGATTTCTGTCACCAGGGGATGTGGGCTTCTTCTAGTGAGGGAGAATAAATATGTTATGTTGTTTTCCACAATTTGGCTAACTTTAGCATTTAAACAACATTGGGAAGGACAGGAACAGCAAGTAAGCCAGAATTTATTTACACCTCCCTGAAGTAGCCGGGGTAGGGCTGACAATATTCGTGAGCATTGAATCTGAATGTTGTTTTGTAATGGAGCCAAAACCATTTAAGATTGGATGCTGCAACCTCTCTGTTTATCATTGAGTGCTAATTGTTAAGGAATAGTGGTTGTGATTACATGAAGAAGCAGGGGATCATAACATAACATGAATGAGTTGGCTGTGTTGTCATTGTGGGGTTTATGGCTGCATTACTGGACACTTCCTTATTCTGAAGTCATTTATGCTGTTTTGTAAAGAAATGCTAAAACTTTACATGATAAAGCTTAAAAAGAGGTATATCATCTGCTTTATCATGTTTAGCCCTGAATTTCATACCAGGATCCGGGGGTGGTGACTATATGAATTATGATGAAAGGTCTTACAAATCAGAAGTCTAACTGGACAGCACTGCAACGTGTGGAAACGTGCATTCTCTTGATTCCTGTACATTTCAACTTATCATGTTGGTGGGGGAGTGAATGCGTTACACAGAGAGAGGCCCTTCTGGAAACAAACTTGACCAGTGAATCAGTCACATAACAGGTATTCTGGGAACATGACATGGCTGATAATCCATTACCAGGAAGGAAAAACAGCCAACTCCATTTAAAAGATTAGATCATGATTTATACAGCGGCAAGTTTACAACTGACCTCCATTCAAAGCTTTGATTTGAAAAAAATAAGTTAACAAATTATGGTTAAATATAACTTGAATTCTTGAAATAAACCTTGCTAAGGCATAGGCGACTGCATAGGCATAGGCGACTTGAAGCACACACACCCTGTGTGTGTGCTTCAAGTCGCCTATGCCTTGGCCAAAGAGTTGCATTTGAGCACACCGCGAAGACCAACAGACAACCAGCACGTACGTTCTGCACCTGTGTGAGAGTAAGTAACTAGCAAGTGGAAGTCGTCTGTATTTGTCCTTCAAAATGAGAAGCTGGAAGATCTAGGACTGAGGATATATACAAACATGAAACAAAGCAGTTTCACACCATTTCACACCACTCTCACTCAGACAGTTTCATGATATGGGAAATGATTAATGACCAGATGAGATGAAATGGAAAAATGTTCTTTTTGTCTGTGCCCTCTTGATGAAGTCATTAGTTTTGCTGTTTTGCTCACTTCCGTTTCTCTTCTTGTGCACTGATTTGCTGAAGATGAACAATCTGAGTGGTTTCTCTCTCAGACGTCCCCACTTCACTACACTGAATACTGCAGACAAAGGCCCACTAGTGCCAGCACAGAGGCTCACCTCTAGCCCAGTGTTGTCCAGCGGCTCATTAGAAACCCCATGGTACACACATACCATGGGCACATGGTCACCTACAGTAGGGTTATGCACATGGTCACCTACAGTAGGGTTATGCACATGGTCACCTACAGTAGGGTTATGCACATGGTCACCTACAGTAGGGTTATCATCCATGTGGACTTTGTCCATGAAAACCCACATGGGTTTTAATATCTCTCTTTTTATCTTTTTTTTAATCTGTGAAGTGACACTCAATGCTGCATCATATCTAAGATAAGATAGTCCTTTATTAATCCCCCTTAGGAGAAATTCATCTGATCATAGCTTTCACTTTTGCAAATGAAAACCTAAATGCAGTTCACAGAGAAGTCCAGAAACTATTATGATCATCTGATATACAGTATGGAGAGACTTTTTAAATCTTGGAAGCCACAAATGGAAAGGAATAAGATTTCCCTAATATCCATTGCAGTTATTGTATAGCAGAGACTAATAATGAAAAGGTTATGTATGTAATAAAAAAAATACACGTATATTTTCAATAGCTGTGTGGTAGGATTCATTTAATTAAATGCTATTCATTAATGCCTCTTAATAAATGTTTTGTCTTTTTCTATATGTTTACATTTAATAGCATATTAACAAAATGGAACTTGGAACAGAAAAAGTGATGCTATACAAATGTAATTAAAATGACATCACAACTCCAAACACCACAGTCAGTGACTCTGGATGTGCTGCTTCCTGAAATCTACAAAGTGATTGTTCTTACAGAGAACCATCTTACCGTTGACTATGATGATGTCACATTGAAAGAACCAGTCCACCCGCCCTATTGGCCAAACATTCAGCTGTCCAATGACATTTAGAGGTGGAACTGTGGCTTCAAACTAGTTGTGCGTGTGTGCATGTGGGTAAGTTGCATGTTGCGTGTGTGTGTGTGTGTGTGTGTGTGTGTGTGTGTGTGTGTGTGTCGGTGAACAGCTTTTAGCCATTAGCAAGCTTTTCAAGATCTATTTTCACTCTCTGGGTGAGACCTTGACCCTGACTTGGAAGCGTAGACACCTCACAAAGAGGCCACGGACCTCCGTGAGCATGAAAACACCTTCTCTGCCTCATGGCTCTTTATGTCTGTGTTTTATGGTTTATTTATTCATTTTACCTATTCTTGTTCTTCAACCAATAATTACAGATTCAAGGAGCTCAATCTAATTGCTGCTGTATTTATTCATGAATGTGTGAAATAATTATACTTTATTCATCAACAATACACCAACCAAGACATACTTCAAAGTCAGGAAAGATTCGGAATAGAAATACAAAATGAGACAAGAGATCAACCACTGCATACAGTGAATAGTTTAGCAATTACAAAACATCTTTGTTGAACAATTCTTCATAGTCAAGTTTCTAAAATAAACCTTAGTACTGGATAACCATAAGTTAAAATATCAATAAGATATCAAATAAGAAGAACATATGCATAGCTATAGCAGATAACCATTGATGGGATGGTTTCAGAGGAGATGGGGCTGTCCAATGTCTGGCAGAGATACAGAGGGATTGTGCAGATCATAGGGAGCTACGTAGCTTGTTTCACAATCCAGGTACCACACATGATAATCATTTGGATTGTGAATCAGTTCCATGCAGTGGAGGCCATGCCAGATGCAGCTCATTAGTGCAGATCAGAGGATGGGTCAGGACATGGGGACAGATAAGCAGTGTAATGTGGGTGGAGTCCTGTGAATGCTGTCCTCAACAAGTTTAACTTGATACTGGCAGCTACAGGGAGCCAGTGGAGGGAGATTTGCAAGCTTAGATTGCTTGAACATCAGAAGGTAAGCTGATGTATGTTGCATCATGTGCAGAGATGTAGCTATGTACACTGGTAGCCGACTGAAGCGGTCGAGAGTCTGACTGCAGCGCAGGACCCCCCGACAACATATTGACGCTGCATGTCATTAATAGTTGAGTCAGCCTGACATTAGCTATCATTCTTAGTGGTGTGAACCTCACTCTGGTGGCCACCTGGACCAACAGGTGGATGACCAACATCAATGATACATCTTTATCAAATATGCTAAACAAGCTATTATGTACAAGATATTCTATACAAGGTCAACTATACAAGGTATTCTATACAAACTATTCTAATACAGGGTATGCTATACAAGGTACGCTAAAAAGGATACCTTCTCTGAGATTGTGCAAACCATTGATGAGGTACAAACCTAAAACTTACTGTATATGTGCAGACACAAATTGTGCCTTTCGTGTAAACAGTTATTCTGAATCAAGATACAATATAGATTTAAAAAAAAAGGTTGTTTAACCCATATTTTTCCCTCAAAAACTGGAGCCAATGATAGATCATAGTGTGGATGTGTAATGGTAAAAAAAACTACAAAAAACTAAAGACTTCTATATAATGGGACTTGGACACTTAGCTATGTAATGCTACTGACATGCAGCACAAAAGGCTTTAGTGTGTCTCCCATTATGTGTGATTGGTGGTAAGCGTCTCTTTAATGGCTAATGAGTGGAAGCAACAACATGCCTTAGGGCTTTGCTGGAGACAGGACACACGCAGGACACTTGTCTAAAGATAGTTGCTAATTGAGTTGTCAAACTGCAGTTGAGGGAATAATAGGGTCAAATAGAGTTAACCTTGTGTTATATGCTAGTACACACATCTCTGCTTAGCAACAATATCTCTTTTGCAAAAGGATCCCCCTCACACAACAGTTTTACAGGAGAACCTTGCTCTTACACGTTCAATGTTCAATGTTTTTGTCCACTGCACATCAACATTGTCCTGCTGTTGAAATGCAATCACGCTATGCTTTACAAAATTCCCCAAAAATCTAAATCCCATAACAGTGTATGTGCAAGGACCATTACACATTTTCTGTTGATGATGAAAAATATTCCACAACAGATTAGTATGGATGCAAAATAGTTTTGCAAGTTGGAGAAAATATGTAGATGTTGTAACATCTTAAGGAGACTGTTATGAAGTGGAATAATTTCTGCAGAAAAATTGTTGATCCAAAAACATTTGAAAAGATTGTGATTTCTTATTATCAACAGGTTCAACATGTACAATGAACCTGTTCTTGTCAAGTATCTTTGGATCCACAATTGAGAAGTTCAACATCTTACTCTCCTGTTCCACAAAGCCAGTGGCCAATGGTTTCAAATAACCTTTTAACCCAGACTCTGATCATTAGAGTGATTGAGAGTATGGTAGCTTCAATGATGAAACCACACACACACACACACACACACACACACACACACACACACACACACACACACACACACACACACACACACACACACACACACACACACACACACACACACACACACACACACACACACACACACACACAGAAAGAGGGGAGAGAGGCCTATGGGGTCATTAGCAGTGCTGCCTCAATGATATGGCCCGAGGTCACATTAGTAATTAGATTGGCTTTACAAGGAGACTGTAGAACACACACATACACATGCTGTGGTTCTATACAGCAGGACACAATGCCTGTGTATGTCCAGTCATTAGCAAAATATGATTTTCATGATGACTGGGACATCAAACAGAAGATGACTCCATGGACCACCAACGGAGAGTGAAAGAGATGGAAAAGAAAGAAAGACAGAAAGAAAGAAAGAAAGAAAGAAAGAAAGAAAGAAAGAAAGAAAGAAAGAAAGAAAGAAAGAAAGAAAGAAAGAAAGAAAGAAAGAAAGAAAGAAAGAAAGAAAGAAAGAAAGAAAGAAAGAAAGAAAGAAAGAAAGAACAAAACAATTAAGTATTGAAAGAACCAACAAATTGATGAAAGAACAAATGTACAAACATAATTACAGTTTGTATTTGGTGATGGGGAGAATAGATTAGAAGGAATGTCATTGACAAACAATACTTTATTTGAATAAAAATGATGTTCTTTGGCAAAAAGTGCCATCCTTAAATGTGGTGTTTGAATATGTGCAGTATTGTAAGATGTACAGATGATCATAACAATTGTTGTAGGATATCACATGGTTTGGGGTAACACTTGAATGTGCATATAGTTGTTAAAAACAGAAAGTAAGTAGGTTGTTAGACGAAATCTGGAAGTGAGCCTTTCCTCTATGGTTTCAAAAAAAATCTCAGAGCTGTTTTGAACTGTGTTTATGAACCCTCCAAGCATCTCCCTAAAGACTTACAAAGGATAAGAGACAGAAAGAAAGAGAGAAGATCAGTGCGAAGAACTGACTTGGGTGAACTGCGGTTGTAAATCACATCATGTCAGGTTGTTTATTGAAAAGACTGCTGCAGAAACCAGTATTATAAACAGTGTCTGTGGCCACGCATGTGTTTAGGTGGACAAAGAAATCTTTCACCTCAGTATTAAATTGTTCTATATTCTCGCCGTTCACCGCTGTTCTAATTTGCCTGTTCTTTCTGCATTTTTATGATATATATAGAAATCCTTATGACATTATTGCTAACTATTGTTTGACCTAGAACTGTCCCATAACTATTTAAAGGCTGTCCTGTTGAATGTTTTGAGGATTGGTTGCAATCAAACAACAAACAACAAAGCTTTTTGTTCCAAACAACCCTTATGAAGGCATCCCAGAGGAATACAAACTATGAACACTATCTATCTACTACTACATATCTACTGTACACATTCTACTACTACATATCTACTGTACACATTCTACTACTACATATCTACTGTACACATTCTACTACTACATATCTACTGTACACATTCTACTACTACATATCTACTGTACACATTCGCTGACAACTTACTTGTTTCTTGTTCTATCCAATCCAGCTTTGTGAGAATCACAGATGGGCTTTCCATTTTTTCCAACTCTGCTTATGGCGAACAAACCACCTGCCAGAATATTCCAACTATACATGCTCACACACACACACACACACACACACACACACACACACACACACACACACACACACACACACACACACACACACACACACACACACACACACACATACATACATACATACATACATACATACATACATACATACACGCATGCACACTACGTTTTTGTCTGTGGCACTGCTTTAAAAATTGCTTCCTGGGACTGGAAGAGAATGTAAACAATGGGGAATGTAGTGGGGGTTGTTAGCCAGCAAGAGAGTGAGGATGGGAAATATCTAGCATCTAGTTTTCTGCAGACCAACTTATCAACTTTCTCAGTTAAAGTAATACATGTAGAAAACATTTTAGCCCAGTGAATTTCTTGAAGAGCATTTGACCAATTTGGCTGAAATCAAAGGAAGCAGATGCCACCAATTATCTCCAGACATTGAAGTGAGTCTGGAGTGAGAAAAAAATCAAAATCTAGCTGTTAAACAATCAAGATGCTTCAGTTTTAAGATTCACTTCATAGAGACGAGGGATATCACTAAAATATTTTTACTAGAATTGTGCAGTTCTAGCCTCAGTTCCCTGACAGTATCTCATCAATGTCATCTACTTTCAACAGTTTAAGAAGGTACAGGTGTATCCCAACTGCTCAGATCCACCGGAGCCATCAGCATCGCATCTGATGAACATTCCATCTTTTATTTGTCAGGGAAACTGCCATAGTAATCAATGGAAGGTGCTCCACAGACTCTGGGTGCACAGATGGCTTTGTCCAAACCAAACCATCCCAGAGCTTTCATTCTCAATGGAGAGAGCTAGCGTCAACTCATTACTTTCAGTCAAAAAGTCAGTCATTCTTTGTGAATGGATTGTTTTCAGTGGTTTTGTGATGCTCCATGTGGGCCACATTCAAACCAGGAGTTGATGTGACTATGATGGAGACACACAACATAGTAGTTTTTGTGGCACCCTTGGGTGGGTAAGAGTTACCAAGAGTAATGGCAAGTCCCTTTTTGTCAGACTCTGGATAAGAAGAAAATAATGTCATCAAAAGAGTATTCTTTTAGGCAAGTTAAAGTTGTTGGCCATGGAGTGGGTGGCCTAGAGAGAACAATGAGTACAGTGTCAGTGACTTTAACTATGGAATGTTGAGAGTTGATACAAGTTTTCCACCACTGACAAAAAACTCATTGTGTCATTTATTCTAAAATATCCTAACAAAGAGCAGTGACATCAATCTCTCATACAATTATAATTGGACTGAATCTGTTTGAATGTCATCTGTAGTGTTTAGTATTTTAAGGTTTACAGGATGTTCAAATCCAAACAGTATAAACACTCTGCAACTGTCTAAATGTTCATTACATCTCCCATCTGGATCTGTTGTTGTTATGCCATTCTATAGAAACCCGTTGAAACCCGTTTGAAATCGTTTCTATGTCTTTTCTGTGGTGTCTACATTTTCAAGGAGGACACTTGCTGTGGTTTATGTAATGTACATATCTACCTCTTATCTTTTTTGCAACTTGTACACACTGCACTCTTGTAAATTGCTGCACTATTGTACGGCAATGTTCTCTCTATATTTACCTCTAGCCACTCCTCTAAGAGTCTGTCAGGAAAAGCATATTTATGAAACAATTGCCAGACATTAATATTTTAGTCACTTTCACCATCACTTAGATTTGTCTCTCACATACAGACAAGCTATCTGCACCCAAACCAGCCTGTGGCTCCACATAGCTCAGAAGCACATGTTTGTTCATACTCGTAGCTTATGATTTTGTTTCATATTAAACAAATAAGGTTTGGCAAAATACATTATATTTGTAAACTATTTGAAACATATTTGAATCAGAGTGAATGTAAGCTCAAGTGGAGATGCCACTGGTTATGTCTTACATAAGTCATGGTGTGTATTTAAAGACTCCATGTTGAACACCTGAAGGCCTTTGCACTGCACGGTACCCCGGCCAGACTCAAGTCTGTCAACTCAGGCATATCTGGAATGAATGGGCCGAGAAAGCACCACATTTTCAGCAAAAGGCTGAAAAACCATGAGATCTGGGCTGTTCTCGAGGGACACCGTAGTGTGTGTCTTTGTCTTGTAGCCCATGCTTGTGGTGGTTGAAGCACTCAGTCACAGTCTGATGATAGTATTGGCACGCACTGCATCTTACCTGAGTTTACAACCCTACTTGGCAGTGTTAGAAGCGTGATTTACCAGCTGGAAGTACAGAGGAAATGGAATATATTACTTAGGGATTAAAGAGGGACATCATTAATATTGAGTTCTTCATGTATATGTAACAAAAACAACAGTGTTAATACCATCGCTTCTTTTCCAGGTGGAATCTATGTAGCACATTGCTGTCAGGACAGATAATCACAGAGGATGTTTGGAACTCCCTGTCGAACACTGTGTGTGTGTGTGTGTGTGTGTGTGTGTGTGTGTGTGGGGGGGGGGGGGGGGGGGGGGGGGTGTAATTTTCCTGTGTGACTGCCAAATACCCACTAAGTCTAGCTATCCATTATTCTGAGTATGTTCTGAGCACACAATGATAGAAGGTTGTGGGTTAGACAGTAACTAAGGGAAGATTAGGGGGTTATGTTTGTTTAGAATTATTTATTGTTATTATTATTATTATTATTATATTATATTATTATATTATTATTATATTATTATTATCTTATTAATTATTATATTATTCTTATTCATGGCAAACAAAACAAATGAAACAGCTTGTAGGAGGGAGGCAGTGTATCCATGTACATATGTCTAGGGTTGCTTGCAACTGAGTTCATAGGTCAGTTAAGAAATATCTTAGATTTGACTACTTCTTAATGAGTACTTCATAATACAAACAGAAATACAACTCACCTACACACACAGCAACTGGCACAGGCATGATTGATGGCTTCCTTTCATTATGGTGTAAAAGCTGTGTGGACGTCAACTTTTCCTTCATTACAAGTGGGCTAATGGAACTGTCAACATATGGAGAAAGTTTTCATACAGCAGGTTACTTCAGTGGGTTCATTTGACAATGTTGTTTTTAGGGTAAAGCTTCACTTGTAATATTCCTAATTTATGTCCATAAGCTCAAATATGTATGTTTCGGTTTATGATAAATAGGATGTCATAAGAAATGTAAACTTTCAATAACATTGTGATCCACATATGTCCTATATTTTATGGTTTATAACTTGCTGCATTCATTAACCATAAGTGTAACATTTTTGTGATTTGGTAATAACAAAATCCCAACTATGGACTTAGGGCTGGGTCAAGCTGCTAGCAGACACTTCAGACCTGAGTTGTTAAAGTACAAACAAAACCAGAATGTACCCCAAGCACTCAAAACACTGCCAGGACCTCTGCAACGTCACAAGAGACTCCTCAAGTTGACGTAATATCATTACTGCTCTCCCCACCACCCTCTGCCTCTGTCTCAGGAACCACCCTCTGCCTCTGTCTCAGGAACCCCCCTCTACCTCTGTCTCAGGAACCACCCTCTGCCCCTGTCTCAGGAACCCCCATCAGCACATCTTATCATCAGCAAAGCAATGTTTTGGTGATCTGGGTTCATGCAGCTCCTTGCCCTCCCAGTGTACAACCTTGTCTACCCCATAGCCACCTAGTTGGCTCCATGCTGGATCAAGCTTGGACATTAACTACTACGACATTGGAACAGAGACAGACAGAGAGAGAGAGAGAGAGAGACAGAGAGAGAGAGAGAGAGAGAGAGAGAGAGAGAGAGAGCAGAAAGACGAGAAAAAAGAACATCATCCTCCATCTGAAGCCAGTCTGAAGTTGTTATTTAAGTACATCATGGTGGAAAACCCAGACATGCACTGGTAAGTAATGTGAATGGCAGCAGCTTGCTCAATTACCTCTCTTGGAATTCCACAAGAAGCCAAAAGCAACCAATAGAAGATTGCATATTCCTCTGCTGTAGCTCCTGGTCACTGCTCAGGTCCCCTCCTCCTCCTCTGAACTGAGGCCGGATTCACTACAGATTATGAATCCTCTCGTTTTGGATAACTTCCTCAGCAAAATAATGTGCAAACTGTCTAAACAAGCCCGTTAGATACTCAGTCACCACCGTTTGTGTGGTGACCACTGACACTTCTGCCTGAGGCATGTATAAGCTAGAGTGAGAAACATCTCCACACTCCCCTGATCATCACGGGTGCCTCACAGCTCCAGCTTCCTCCTCAATGCAGACACACTTTCATCTGTCACAAACACAGTGCACTGCTTCCCCTAAAAAGATTTATTCAGCATGTTCATGTACTCAAATATGTCCGCAGTCACTGCACAATTCCCACACGCTGGACCAAAGTGGCAGCCATGACCGTCTGTTTGTGAGGCTCATGCGGAAGAGATATGTAGTTACACTAACCTTTAGGTGGCTACAGAAAGGTCAATCACCATTGTAAGGTAACAGGTAGAAACTTGATTTCATTCTTGTAATTCAAATGATAATGACTAATAATGAAAATTTACAGTCGGGCAAAAGTACAGGCAATGCTATGGCAAGAGCTGCAACCAACTAGGGAAACTTGAAAACACCAGGAGATGAGGGAATGGAAAACACCTGGGAAAAACTAATTAGACTTAATGCAAGGGGTGGATACATCACCATGCAGGTGGAGTCCTCCCTAGTGCCCCTTGGTGGACTCTGTTCACCATCATATTCATGTTGGCAGCAGCCGTTTGTCCATCAAGCTTTCATTCCACCCTTCAAACCAATCCAATCAATGCTGAAGCGCAACCGGCTTGATGCCACATTGTTGGTGTCTCCTGGAGGCTTTCTGGTAGAACCAGAGAGACTGAACATCCAGGCCAGGCCAGCGATGACGATCTTACCTTTGTTTGCTGTATGATATGATATACGTATGATAAAAGGAAAGTTAATTTTAAGAATTGTTGCAAATATCAATTCAACATTCAATGTTCAGAATATATTTATCTACACATGAATTGGTATGGAAATCATTGTCATCCAAAATCCAGTAGTTATTATGTAGATCTGACTAACAGGCATGCTTGGTTTTGTCTTTAGCTGATTATTGGATTCTGTCTGGTAAAACAGAACTCGACTGCCATAACCAATACAGTCAAAGGTGAAACATATATTTATTTATTTATTCATACTGCCTGCCAAACTGTGACTTTTTAATATATTTTCTTATATTATACCCAATATAGTTACATGATGCCATGATACACAAATGTAATTATGATGCAGCATGTTCTGATATCTTCCTATACATTATGTAATCATGCAGTAACGCTCTGTAAGCTGAATGTTTAATGCTTCTGCTTGCAAAGAAAAACACTTTTGCCATTGTGGAATGTACCTGCATGTCATCACGAGATTGGACAAACACCCAACACAGATACACAGCCACATAGTTAGATATGAAAGAGAGAGGGACCTTCACACACACACACAAACACACACACACACACACACACACACACACACACAGACACACACACACACACACACACACACACACACACACACACACACACACACACACACACACAAACTCACTTTCACTGGCAAACACAGCCCTGTTAGATTTATTTCTTCCAGGGAAGGACTGGCAGAGATCATAGTGGCTGCTTCAGGGTGAAATGCAGCTGTTTGTGTGTGTGTGTGTGTGTGTGTGTGTGTGTGTGTGTGTGTGGGGGGGGGGTTGTAGGGAAGAAAGAAAGAAAGAAAGAAAGAAAGAAAGAAAGAAAGAAAGAAAGAAAGAAAGAAAGAAAGAAAGAAAGAAAGAAAAAAAAGAAAGAAAGAAAGAAAGTGAAGGGGGATGAATTGGACAGATTGGGAGTCTGACCGACTGACCTACAGTCTAATTATATGTCATTATCAGGAGACACAAACTAATCTAAATTACTGCAACAGCTCACATTTATATAGTTGTATTAAAGAGAGATGGTACACATGCAGAAACACACAAACACATATGCATGGACCTGGGCCAACACAAATGCACATATTCACCATCCAAATATAAAATTAAATAAACACATATATATATATATATATATATATATATATATATATATATATATATATATATATATATATATATATATGTGTGTGTGTGTCTATGTTGTATTTATGAATTCATGAAACTACTTATAGGCCTACATACACAGTTTGGTGTGTATAAATAATAAATAAATCCATAAATGAATAAGTTAATCAATAATAATAATAACAATACCTAGGCATATAAAATATGAATAATGACAATAATAGTAGGCTAATCATAATTATTATGACAATTATAATTACAAAAAGAATAACAATGAATGATTGAATAATATATATGAATAGGAATAATAATATAAATAAATATGTAACGCCTAACCACACTGCGGTAAATGTATAATAAGTGTATATGTAAATGTGATATAGAGAGAGTGGACACCACGATACGAAATATAATAAGTTTGATGTCTCCGTTGGACATTTCAAGCAAAGTGCATTGCCCATATCGCCACTACAAATGTTTGCAAACAGTTAATAATAAACCCTTTAGGCCTAACTCTGAAAGGCATTCGTAGTGAGATGCTGAAAAGAGGGCTCATAGTGCCCAGTGACGTAAAGAAAGACTAGTTTTGGTTTTGGGAGGTTCGTAATGGCTATAAAGGTGGGGTCCATTAAGGGACACACATTGCTACAGACAAACCTGCAGATTACAGGGACGAGTGAGATTATAGACCACAATCCACATTGGTAAAGTTACCTTAAATATCCCCCAAATATCTATTCATCTTCATATTGTTTTTATATTCAATAAACTATTTTTAGGGATCAATTGAAACCACCGAAGAATGTTACAATCGCTAGACCTATGCCGATCTTAAGACCAGTTCAGTTCATTAACGAGACGTTCTCTCGCCCTCTTCGCACATAGAGCTTTCTCTAAATGTGAAATATGGGATCAATATTTCACCATTCAATAGGCTAATGTTTTTTTTTTTTAATCCAATTATAGGATCGAGATGTAGGCCTAAGTTTAAAGCTTTTTTAGATAAATTGCTGTAGATCTGATGACTCCCAAAACAAGTTAATTATAAGTCTACGGCTTTTAGTATTTCCTATAAAACTCAATGGCAAAATAGTCTCAAAGGCGTAACTAACAATAGGCCTATGCTCAAATCACGCGAGTTCACTTGAACGTTTCATTATTTATAGTCTTTTTTTAATTGGCAATTTACTTTAAGTTTATGTTGTCAGGCGAATTGACTGTAGATGACAGCTTCTAATGTCAGACAATAGACTACAATGTCAGTAAACAATGTCAACCATGACGCTTTTAAACAACTTAAAATGTGGACTCAACAAATGGATTAGGCGTCATGTGTGCCCGCATGTGTGTGTGCCTCTGTGTGTGTGTGTGTGTGTGTGTGTGTGTGTGTGTGTGTGTGTGTGTGTGTGTGTGTGTGTGTGTGTGTGTGTGTGTTGTGTGTGTGTGTGTGTGTGTGTGTGTGTGTGTGTGAGGGTGGAGGGGGCACACACACACGCGCTCCTGCATGCGTGCGTTGGCCCACTTGTCAGGTCCATTGAAGTTAAGGACAGATACTCAAAGTTGGGCGAGTTTGGCCTTACCTATTATCGTATTATTGTCCTCTGTAGGCTTCACGATTGGTTATTGGAGGATGTGACGTGAGGCCCCGCCCCGCCGGGCCCGTGGCGCTGCGCTGCAGACAGCTGTGGACGTCTAGTCTGCAGCGCTGCGTACTGACCCTGCATTCCGTTCGCGGCCCCTCTATATGCTTGCTAAGTTTGCCAAGCAAGAACTGTTGGACCTATTGGAACTTTTCTTTTTACTTTTCAGCCCTCATTGACAATCGCCATATTCCTAAACATTTCAGAGAATTCTTTTTATTGGTCGTTGGCTTGTTTGTTGTGGAGTAAATCATTCGATTTTCTTTGGATTGCATTTGCATGTTCTAGAGTTCCTCTCTCAACGCGTAGATGTAAAATGTTGATGATCATATTTTCTGGAGAGACAGTTACAGGTTACAGATAAGTAAGGCGGTGTTATATAAAGGAACTTGTTTATTACGTATACATAAACGCTTTCTTAATTTTGACAGTAGACAATACATGGTCTATTCTTGTTGTGCAGCCTATTGCCTTTTTCGGCAGCCTTGCCCATGGGGACATTCAGCGTGAAAACATCTAAAGTGGAGCAGAACAAAGTGTAGTGTCTACTGAATCAGCCCGGTGTGTCTCTGCGAGCCTCTTGTGTTCACCATGAGCCTTGTGTCGGGCTTCCCTCACCACCCGGCCATGCACCACCACGACACACACTACTCCTTTCACGCGGCGGCGGGTCGATGTCATGAGGAGACCGGAGGACCTCCGTACTTCACGGGCTGGTTGATCAGCCACGCAGACATGTCACCGACCGATTACGGACTTGCACCCGGTTACAGCCCAGAGTACTTAGGAAACACAGGTTCTGCCGTTGGGTTGGACCCCCATCACCACCACTACGGATCGGCTATGGTCCCAACTGGTATCTCCGTGAACGGCAACACAGGCATGCACCATCACACGCACCCTCGCCCGGTGAAACGGAGACCCACGGCCAACCGCAAGGAAAGACGCCGAACTCAGAGTATCAATTCGGCGTTCGCCGAGCTGAGGGAATGTATACCTAATGTACCGGCAGATACCAAGCTGTCTAAAATAAAGACCTTGAGACTAGCCACCAGTTATATCGCATACCTGATGGACATTCTGGACAAAGACGGTCAGCATGGAGATACAGAGGCCTTTAAAGCCGACTTCAAGAAGACAGAAGGGAAGGAGGAGAGAAGGAAAAGAGAAGCAGTAAGTAAATCATCTTTAGAAATGTAGTGTGCTATTCTACCAAATAGCCTCACTTTACTGTGGGTAGGCCTACGTCCATTATAGTTGCGAATTTAAAAGGTTAGGCCTAAGACCTCATATAAATAATTTAGTAATTATATATAGGCCTATATGAAGCTACATTTGAAAATGTAGCCTATGTAGACTATTAGACCTAATTATAATAAATACATATATATATATAAATATAATAATGATAATAATAATAATAATAATAATAATTATTATTATTATTATTATTATTATTATTAGTAGTAGTAGTAGTAGTAGTAGTAGTAGTAGTAGTATACCTTATAATAATAATTAATAATCTTAAACATGAACGATAAACCAACTTCGATTTATGTGCCAAGGTATAGGCCCTAATGAAACCCCATAATCAATATGTACCACATATAGACGAGTAGATGTGATGCAAATGTGATGCAACAATTTATTTTGATGTTTGTTGTATCATAAATTCCAGAAGGCGTATATGCCTAGGTATACCTGCAGTAAGACATGAAGGTTGTGGAAATGGGATAGTGGAATGAAGACAGTTGAGAATATTGCTGGAAATGGATCAGCAAGCCTAGCTATGGACCTAATATGTTATACGCTAATTTACATTCAGTGTTCAATCTAGACATGTAGACATTTTTATACAACAAGGAATAGGCCTATAAACTTGCATTCCTGACCGATTTAAGCCTAGGCCTATAGTCAAGCACAGGCCTAGCCTGGAACTGGACCCAAAGTCACAAAAATAACGAGGCCAAATAAACACAAATCTTCATCTTTCACATAAACATGATTGTTTACATTGATGAGAGGACTTGGCTGCATGGCGAGACAGCAACATTGAGTTGAAGAGATGAAGGAAGGACACGTTGGTCGGGGAGGAGTTAAACAGCTTCATATTGATCAGATGAACAGTGGTGTCTGGCTGGATGGGTGCTTGGAATTGTTATTGGGGAGAGCAAATAGTGCAGAATAAAATTAGGATTGTACATTATGATTATCAGACAAAAACAACAATAAGGTCAACTTTATTTAAAATAATTAGCCACATGGAACAAATTTGGCATACAATAGCCTGCTGCTATGACAGCTATCACCTGGGCCTATTGGTGAATTAAAAAAACCCAAGGTCAGCCAAACTAAAAATGGTATGGGCTTACAGCAAGCTTTAAGGTCAAGTAAGGGCTGAAGTCACTAATTCCAATATAATATCAGCCCCAGCTGTTCATTCCTAAAATATAGCCTATTGGTCCTCAGGATGGATACAAATAGTGACACATGTAATTTGCCTTCATTATAAAAACTATTATTATTATTATTATTATGATTATTATTATTATTATTATTATTATTATTATTATTATTATTATTATTATTATTATCATCATCATTATTATTATTGTTGTTGTTGTAAGAATCAGAAACTTAAACGTGTGTGTGTGCATTATCATGATGTGCCGGGTGTTCAACATTGTCAAATAACGATACAAAACGAATAATTCAAACTAAAATAATAAATAGCCTACAAAATAAAAAGCATCCCTTTATGATAGGCCTATATAGATATAATGTGTCAGTATAGGCCAGGATTTTAAAACTGTTTATGACAGTAGACATCCCCATTTTTGATAATCACATGATCTTTTGACGTATTTGTTCGCTTATTTTTGTATTAATGGACTTTAAAAAATACAAATGTAACACCTAGCAATCATCTGGTCTGTGACACAACTGTTTGTAAGGGCCAGGTGTCCTTCCTGTTAAAGGCTACCTGCTGCCATTGACCCGTAAGAATATTAATATAATAATAATATTCATAATATTTTTCAATCCTATATGCAAGTAAGATTGCACATTGAAGTATAACATAAAATCACATTCCGACCGTCAATGTGGCTCTAGCTCTATCTGCATGGGCCTTTTATGTCTAGATAATCGCGGATGATAGCAGGCCTACCATTGTTCAAAACGTCTTAGATTCCTTCTGAAAGAATAGTTTAAATGTTTTGATTTATTGAAAAGACTAGGTATACACTTCAAACGGTATAACAATGTGTTTGTGACATTGTCTAGATAGGCCACATTTATACAATCGCTCGCAAAACGAGGCTATTCGTGGCCGAATCAGAACACAACACATTGAAGCAGTAGCCTACTGCTTATTTGTTTGGCAGACATATTTAATCTACAATGATTTCAGACGTCGTGGAAGTGGATCAGGTCATTTCAATGTAATGATTGTAGGCCTATTTATTCTTATGGACAACAGAAAGACATTACTAATGTGATGGTCAGATAGCATACGGCCTAACACGCACGTACGCAAGCACACACACACATAGAGACACGCGCCCACCACACACACACACACACGCACGCACACACACACACACACACACACACACACACACACACACACACACACACACACACACACACCACAGGTGCTTGCATGCACATTTATGTAGGCCTATTTGTAGAGGCAAACTATAAGCCCTTAATATAATATATAGGCCTAATTGGTGCTTGAATTTAGAAGCCATTATTCTCACAGACACACAGGCACCTCCGTATTTTAATATCCCAGCCAGATATAAGAGGTGAATTTCGTGTTACTTTGGGTCATTTCAAGCTAGTTTAAAGCCAACATGTGTTTTTGCGGCTTGATAAAAACGTGTATTCAGACACCGCATACACATATCCACGATTCATTTGGTCGATTTGCTCTATTCTCTATTCACTGTTTAAATTCGTCAAAGCAGTTGTTGGGTCTAGCTGCATTAGTAACATATTTAAGATGTTCGTTCTTGTAATAATGCAGCCCTTCCCTCTACCCCGTCTTATAACAGGTTGAAGTTCTGAAAACACCTTCGTCAACAGTGAGTGACAAGAAGACCAAAGGACGCACAGGATGGCCTCAACATGTCTGGGCACTCGAACTCAAACAATAGCACACACGTTCTCTTACTAGTGGTTCTGTTCTTATGGATGACACGGAAAGCGGGAGAATTCACACGTTAAGAGAGTTGACAAAACGCACGCGACGTCGTTTAGCGGCACGAGCTCAGTCTGTCTGGCGCCAAATCACGAGGGTCGGCCGGATCCTCTTTCTTTATTTCTCCTGCTTACTGGTCTGCAACAACAACGATAGCACGCGCGCGCGTACGCGCACACACACACACACACACACACACACACACACACACACACACACACACACACACACACACACACACACACACGCACGCACACACACACACACGCAGACACACACACACACACACACACACACACACACACACACACACACACACACACACACACACACACACACACAGCTGCGTTAAAAGATAGGCCTACATGTATGTGCAATGTTACCCTCGTGAATGGAGTAAAATGGGGAAGACACGCTATTTCCTGGACATTAATGGTGTCTTAATTGACTATTGTCATTAATGAGCATCTATCTATCATCGTCGAGAAAATCAAGTAATTTGTAAGACTCCACAGATATATCAGTTGTTAAACTCCTCCTCCATACACCGTTGTTATATCTCAATTCATCCCACTATATTCGGAGTAAGTGTTTGAGGCGTCGAGGTGATGTGTCTGTAATATTGGAATTGTTGTTGTTGTTGAGTCGTAGCAGTAGGCCTATTTAGTGGTTGATTCGTTCAATTAAAGTCGAACTTATACCACTTGGCGAAGTCTATAACTGATAAATAGTATAGGCTGTTTTTGGTTGTTAACAATGTAATTGATTCAATTAAAAAAGACTTAAAATAATCTGTGTCTGTAAAACGCCATATTTAGCTATAGGCCTACGCGACAACCTGTAGGTCGTAGGCCCTGTACACCCTACAAATATTCCTTCAGGCACTTGTCATTTGAACAAACGTTTCTAAATAGGCAACCGATGCAATTTTACCATTCATTTATTTATTTAATTTAATTTCGGTTGTATTCTTCGGCAAGTATTTACGTGATCCAAACGACCTGTCTTCTCTAGTCCTACAGTGATGAGGGACTATTTCACCTCTCGTCGCTCCTGGTAGGCTGCAGCGGAGCCGCGAGCCGCGGAGGCGTCAGGCGCGCTGGAGAGGCGCCGCGCGGAGCAGCGAGCGGCTCGTGGTCACTTGAGTGACGGACACACAGCATGTTGTCTTCACGTCACCTAGCACACATAGGATGTTATATAGGCCTACATTTAAGCACAATATGCACAATATGCTTGAGTTAAGGTTACTCTACATGTTGATATATAGTCTAAATATGTTGATCTAGTCTAAATAAAAATAATCAAAGAAGTGTTTTTTGGCATAAAATGCGATGGGTCATAGAAAATATATATCCATCATAGGTCAACGGCATATTTTCCGTTAATTCGTCGTATTAGGCCTACTGTATCCGACAGGACATGAAGCTCAGCTCATCAAGATAGGCTACACGAAACCTGGCGCAAGACCACCATTGTACATTGTTTATCAAGACCACAAACTCCTCCAAACATAGTTTTCAAGTTAGCCAAACCAGGCGATCCTGGGTCCATTTTACCAACCCATTTAAATCGGCCATCGATTATTTTCTAATCAAGTTGACTTTTGCATTATACTTGATTAGAAAATGTCAACGTTACCTGTCATCCTCATAATTATATTTTTGTAGCCAATTATCATTGATAAGTTGTTTTTAAATTATTAAAAACAACAACAAATCGTCAAACGGAAGTCAGGCATTAAAGTAGGAG
>JAXIVH010000001.1:832500-975000 GCA_036785325.1 Urophycis tenuis | reverse complement strand
GTAATAGACAGACAGACAGACAGACAGACAGACAGACATACTTTATTGATCCCTGAGGGAAATTGCGTTCGTCACAATACTCCAGTAAAAAAATAAATAGATAAATAAAATAAAATAAAGAGGACACTCTACGTATAGTAGTGTTAAATATATAAATATATAATGTACACCTATGTAAAAAAAAAAAGACCCATGTATATATAAACCTATATAGTAAAATATACAAAAATATACATAAAGAAATGAGAATATACATAAATGTACATACATCCAGGCATAACTAACTACTCCACCATCCACTGAAATACACTAACATAGATGAAAAAGGAGCTGACGCAGATGGTGTCTTAAGAGTAATATATGCTGTATTTTGAGTTTATGGACTAAACAGCTGAAAGGGAGGAGCTAAGGGTTCCATCACTGTCAGAAGCAGAGTGGAAATCTATTGGCTGAATTCTCCTGAAGGGATTTCAAAAGCATGTATATTTTCCCAGACGAATTGCCCCTGTTTTCACAGTGGAGCTTATTTTTGTGAGAAGTAAGTCTTAGGTGCTGTTTGAAAGTCTTCTCTTGTCAATAAGTAAGTCAGATAGGGATCTGGACTTTTGCATGAGGACAGGGATCTTTTGGATTGCTTGGATGCAAGAACAATTCCAATACAAGGTCAGTTGAAAGGCATCCCTCTAATGTGGCACACAAGCAGTTGATCTGCCAATGCCAATTAAGTGTTAGTCACTTCCCTTAAGTAGCATTTGTGAGCCTACAAATAAAAGTACAACTATTTTGAAGTTGCTGGCTGGATCTCCTAAAACTCCCGTAACTCTCGTCTTCTGCAACAGTTCATCAGAGGACTTGATGATGCAGGATTTATATTTATGTTAAGGTTTGTCACAGGGTCAGATGTGTGTTAACAAGTTTGAGGTCTTCATCACACCATTAGACCAACTGGCATGATCATTAGTGCATACCTGTGGGCCAGCTGTGGAACTGCCATGGACACCCACATCCAACAGAAAGCATCATAGCATTTATAGCCATTTAAAACATCCTATCCATTCATCCATCTCTCCAATCAACCATCCATCCATATGTACATAAGCAATAGCATCCTATCCATTCATCCCTCCAGTCAACCATTCATCCATCCATCCATAAATATATTAAATAACACGTCACATAATAGCCTACCTTTCCCTTAATCTGGACCTAGAATTTAGATGCATACATGTACATATTACATTCATGCATACACACACACACACATGCATGCATACATATATACATACATACATACATAATTCCCCCCCCCCCCCCCCCCCCCCCCCCCCCCACACACACACACACACACACACATACAATCACTCACTCACCCACATTTCCCTATAAATGGCTCCTGAACCGCCCATGACTATGAGTTGCCTTGAGCTCGGTGGGTAAACTGTTCCATATATTAACTCCCTTAATGAGGAATGAAGACTGGCCAGAGGAGGTTTTTCGGTGAGCTACCCTACAGTTCCCTGCAGCAGCGCTTCTAGTGGACCGCCCTACAACCTGCATCGCTTGGACCAGGTCACAGAGAACCTGAGGGGCCCGCTCATGCAGGCATTTGTGAAGTAGGTTGATGTTGGATGAAGCTATATAATGATCAAAGCTGAGCATGTTCAGGTCCCGCTGGACATCGCAGTGATGAGATCTTATCGGCCTCTTACCTAAGGTTTTTAATGCACGGTTGTAAAGTCTCTCCAGAGGTTTGACTACTGAAAGCCTTGCCTGCGACCATGCAGTTACACAATAGCCGAGGTGTGAGAGGATCATTGAGTGTAAATATATATTGGGTGCTTCAAATGTTAAACATTCTCTGATTAGTCTGAAGGTAAATAAGTTCAGTCTAACCATTTTGCTGATTTTCTTTACGTGTTTATCAAATTTGAGATGAGCATTAGATGAATCAACATTAGACCTAAATATTTAACTTCTGTGACCTGGCTGATTGGTTGACTATTGATGTTAATATTTAGAGCAATTGGTATAGGAAAAGCAAATTGACACAGTTTTATTAATGTTAAGCGCCAGACAGGACTTGTCAAGCCAAAGAGCTACAGCCTCTAGATGTTCATTTAACTTATGGGAGACTGCAGCACTTGTTTTACCATGGGCATAAATAACCGCATCACCTGCGTACATTTGAAAGTCAGCCCCTTGGCATGAATCAGGGAGGTCATTAATAAACATACTGAAGAGTATCAGTCCTAACACCAACCCCTGTGGAATTCCAGTTTTGGTTTTTAAAAATGATGATTTGGCATTGTTGATAGCAACACATTGTTCACGGTTTAAAAGGTATGATTTGAACCAAGCCAGTGTGTTTTTTCTGCAAAATTATAATTGTGTAATTTAGATATTAATATGCTGTGGTTCACAGTGTCAAATGCTTTTTTAAGATCTAAGAACAATGCCCCCACCAAATTACCTTTGTCTATATAAGAGTTAATTTGTTCCAAGAGGAAACAATTTGCGCTCTCTGTTGAAATTTTTGCCCTGAATCCAAATTGCAATGGGTGTAGATGTGTGTTGCTTTTGAGATGTTTAGTTAATTGTGTAGCAACTGCCTTCTCCAAAATCTTAGATAGGGCATGCAGGATGCTGATTGGCCGGTAATTGTTCACTTGGCCTGTCGCTCCAGATTTAAATATTGGTATAACCCTTGCTTGTTTCCAGGCTTCAGGAAACGTCCCACTTACCATCGAGGTGTTTACCAAGTGGGTCAGTGGTTCGGCCAGTGCATTAACATTTCTTTTAACAAAAGCTATGTCTAAATTAAAGAGATCTTTTGAAAGGGTGGTTTTGAGTTTTTTAATTATCTCAACTACTTGGTCCTTAGATATTTGTTTGAGTTCAAACATTTGGCCTTTCTTTTCAGCTATGGTTGGGCCAGACCAGACACTTGTCTTAAAAGTTCTGGCCATGTCCTCAACTGATCCGACAAAATAGTCATTAAAGGGGAACTTTGCAACTTTTTTGAGCTTTTTGGACCTTAACATTGCAGGTTAAGAGTCGCTGTGATGGTTCTCTAACACTTTATGGGTCGATTGGTGGGTGCTTCGACACCCCCTGCTGCTTGCGGGCTGCAAAAGTGAAAATGCAAGTTTGTGGCGGCGGTCCGCCGCCAAAAGTCTCGCACTAGTCTCAGTCTCGCAAAGTAACAAACTGCTTTACAGCACTACACACCCACAGTAACAACCTGCTTTACAGCACTACACACCCACAGTAACAACCTGCTTTACAGCACTACACACCCACAGTAACAAACTGCTTTACAGCACTACACACCCACAGTAACAAACTGCTTTACAGCACTACACACCCACAGTAACAACCTGCTTTACAGCACTACACACCCACAGTAACAAACTGCTTTACAGCACTACACACCCACAGTAACGAACTGCTTTACAGCACTACACACCCACAGTAACAAACTGCTTTACAGCACTACACACCCACAGTAACAAACTGCTTTACAGCACTACACACCCACAGTAACAAACTGCTTTACAGCACTACACACCCACAGTAACAAACTGCTTTACAGCACTACACACCCACAGTAACAAACTGCTTTACAGCACTACACACCCACAGTAACAAACTGCTTTACAGCACTACACACCCACAGTAACAAACTGCTTTACAGCACTACACACCCACAGTAACAAACTGCTTTACAGCACTACACACCCACAAACATGGAACCGGCTAGATATAAACACAAGTAGGGAGAGGATTATATTCATCATGGATCCAGCCGACTAAAAAGAGACACAGGAACCCACCGTCAGAGGATCGGAAGAAGCGAAAAAGGGTGACTGACAAAGAGGCCAGACACGAGTAAACACTGGGCGAGCTTTTCATGAATGGCGTGAAGTACCCTTGGGTGAACTTTGTTCTGTTTTTTTCTGTATGGTGGCTGTCTTGATGTTAGTCTCTGTAATAATGTGTTTGCTTGACCGTATTGTTGTGAGCCCTGTATGTTTCTAGCTTGCGTTCTTGATGGTGGCGGGGGTGTTAGCGTAGCAGGCTAAATCCCTGAATCCAGGTTTGTGTTGTTTATTTAGATCACTGGATTGCCCTTCGAATGCCTCAGATTTAGCTACATGTGTGGCCTTTATCATGTGATATGTCCGGCTGACCATATAATGCAGTAGCCTACCCTGCGCGAGAGTGGCTAGTTAGCACAGCTACCCTCTACTCACAGCCACTTGCTACCAAACACGTTTGTTTCCATGGTTGTTTTGCTGTTCGTCTGTCTCATCCCACAAGTACAGGCTAAATCCCCAAATCCAGGTTTGCGTTGTTTATTTAGATCACTGGATCCCCCTTCGAATGCCTCAGATTTTGCTACGAGTGTCGCTTATATCATGTGATATGTCCGACTGACCATATAATTCAGTACCCTGCACGAGAGCTGCTAGTTAGCACATATTCATAATCTTTTGTCATGCTGACCAGTATAGTTTGATGCATGCATGTTTTCATGTTTTATTACTTTTGATGATGTGGGTCAGTGTGCTACACCATACTCGAAATGAACATTTTTGGCCCACCGGTTGCTGCAAGCATGAGCCTCTGAAGGAACACAGCGATGATAAGCCCTGGATCATGCAAGGTAATTAAAAAACTATAATACAAGAGCAGAATTGAGTCCCTGTATGGATGCAGTCATTTTACTCACAATGTGTGATGCGTTGGGAATACAAGTTCAGCATCTCACAAGGCACTGACTGCAACCGTGCTGGACAAGAGGTGGTTGAACCAGGTGAAGACGTTTCTAAACTTCAGCTGAGCATCTACATTTGTAATGGTATGAACCTTATTTTTAGATGCACTTCCTAAAAAAAGTTGCCACCTTGATTTCACTAAGCAAATAGGTAAGGGTTTGGTGCAGTTGGTCAGGTCTAGGTTCAGCAACATCATGTGCTCAAATAATGAGGCGACTACCTGAATATAGTGAGTGACCAGGTTGTTCCATCAATGGATATTTTCTTCCAAGATGATAATGCTTGGATTCTTTGTGCTCACATTTTGAAAAAATGGTTGAACATGAGACATAATTTGCACACATGAATTGACCACAGAGTCCAGACCTTAACCCCATTGAGAATCTTAGGGATGTGTTAAACAGTGGTTTGAGGAGTGAAGAGTCAGACCACTCTCCAGCACATCCCAAAGATTCTCAATAGGGTTAAGGTCTGGACTCTTTCACCACTCAACCTCTCTTTCACAATGTGTGTCCGATGAATCCTGGAATGGTGATCTTGGAATATACCTGTGCCATCAGGGAATAAATAATTAATTGATTGAATAACCTTGTCATTCAATATGTTCTGGTAGTCAGCTGACCTTATTGTTTGAACACGTAATGTTGCTGAACCTAGACCTACCTTGGGGGTGTACTACGAACCTCGATGAACATACCCAGGCTTTCTTTGGATAACCTGGATCAACAAATACAAAACTCTCAATCAAAGTTAAACGGTACCACAAAGCTCACTTACGAGTCGATTTGTCAAGCCAGGTTTTCCGCTTTAGTTTCAATGCGCGTTCCCGTAAAAGGGGCGTAAGCCAACGTTATTCACCATGACAAAATGGATCCGATGGAGCGAACACGGGCTGTGTACTTCACTCAGGAGGAGCAAGTAGTCATTATGAACTCATACGAGGAGTTTAAAAAGACAATAATGGCAAGGGGCAATACTGTTGCCCATAATAAGGCTAGGGAGGCGTGCTGGCAAAAAATAGCAGATTCTGTGCGTAAGTGAAAAGATTCTGCATAGCCCAATTGTCTAAAAATAACTATGCCAAATGCAGAATTGTTCGCCATTAATCAGAATCAGAAACAAGTTTATTGCCAAGTAGGTATGCACCTACAAGGAATTTGACTTGGTGCAATTGGTGCAAGAGAAAAGCAGTATTAAAAATATAAGTAAAATAACTATAAATATATATTCATATATTCAATGTATAATGAATACGGAGCAGTAGTGTATGCAAATTACTTGTCAAAAGTGGGATTTGAACCCACGCCTCCAGGGGAGACTGTGACCTGAACGCAGCGCCTTAGACCGCTCGGCCATCAGCGGTATTCATTTCAAATACATCCTATATGTAAAAAAGTATTGCATGTACCGGAAAGTAGTGACGGTGGTGTGGTGGATTAGTATGTGCACACCAGCGACCGGAGTTCATATCTTGCCTGTCCATCATCATGCCTTTTACCCCATCTAGATTGGGTGCTAGCACGACCGTCCGAACATGGGTACAAGTAAGAAATAAGCACAAAAAAGAGTATTTTATTCTATTATGTTATATTCTAAAAAAAACAACATAATTCAATGTGGTAAGTTTAAAGCATACATTTCAATAATTTCAGGTGAATGTAGCCTATGATTTGCAATAGGCTAGGCTCTAACCTTTCATCTGATGTTGATTACCTGTAGCAAATAAGAAAAAAACTCAGCGAAACACCCTGAATAGGAGGCGGCGCTCAGCTTTAAGTAGCCGATCTAATCGGAAAGTTAGCTGAAAACCTCCTCCTGACCAGGTTTGGTTGCGAGCATGAGTTACCATGGTGATAAAGCACCGCTAAAAGAGAGCGACTTTCGTATGACAGCTAACCCAGGCGTTGAGCGCAACATACCTCGCTAACCCACTAATCGAGCTTCGTAGTACACCCCCCTGATCAACTGCAGCACCCCCTATTTGCTTAGTGAAATCCTGGGGACTTTTTTTTTGGCCGGGCAGTGTATGTATTCAAGCATTTCTGTTTAGTCTTCTAACAGCAGGGCTATTCTCATTGTCTCTTTCCCATCCAACCACACAGGACCACATCAGACCTAGAAAGTTTTCAGAACCATATTCTGGTGTATGCAGCAAAGTGCATGTCATATAGCAACATTTGTGTACAAAACACAGACCCTGCTTGCTGCAATAGATTACAACAAGCATAAACAACGCCAGCCAGCACGTAATTGTGAAGGACACAAGATGTAAGTTGTTACATTTTTACTTGTGTAAAGAAAAAATCTTACTTTTGTTTGTAAGCGTTGGGGAAATTATCAATGCTAATGGCTCGTCCTCTGTCACCAGGTACAAACACTTGTACATTAAAGGAGAAAAAAACTGTACTCCTACATCTCCGACATCCAGACGGCCATCCTCTCCAGGAGGATGAGAAGTGGAACAGGACTTCCTCACAAGATCATTATGAGGCCTGATGACCCAAGACGGCTCTGCCTGCTTTGCTGTACAGCCACCAACCACATCTGAACTTGTGCGTGTCACAAGGAAACCTTAATCACGAGAACCCTCAAGAAGATGCTACACAATAGCCGTAAGGCAAATAACAAACAATGAAGCACTGTTATTTGCATGTTTTTCAATATCCACAATAAATCTTTTTCTAACCAAAAAGTGTGTATTATTGAACAACTGATACAAAGGTGATGCCAACATCTGTTATATAAAAAACATGGATCTTAGAAAGAGGGGTGGTGCGCACATCCAAAGGTAATCCACAGGTGCTAGACAATTGTAGAGGATGAGACAAAAGGTGGGTCTGCAGTTTTTGTCTCCAGAAGTAAATTTATTTACCTTACAAGGCAACATTCAGGCATATAAAAAACATTTTAAAACTATATACAATATGTATTTACAATGTTGATTTACAATGTTTTACACATCCAGGCTGTGCACCCTGAATCCCGTGTAGTCTGGCTATAAGTGTCCAGGGCCCTTCTGGGCTTTCTAAGTTTCGTGTCGATAACTTCAGGTGGGAAGTCGGATGACGCGGTTGAAGTTGATTCCTGCAATATAATACAATGACCTGATGTCAATATGGCGTTAAAAGCCTACCTTTTTTTTAATAAATTACAACTTAGATTAATACACAAACTTGAGCAGATACATAAATGTACAATTGCTGAACAAATTGTTCATGCTATCGTTATGTATTATGTTGGTCAACACTCTTACACCTAGGGTTGCCAACCGTCCCGTATTTCAGGTGATTTGGGACAACTCCTGTCCCGCATTTCCATCACAACCTCGTCGGCCTTGTCAAGTTGTCAATGGCCATAGTAGGCTACTAAACCAAATAATGTTTAAACCAAAAACTATGTAAACATATATACAGTATAATATTATTATAGAGCGGAGCTTTGCTGTAAACGCGCCAAACTCACGCGCACGTGCGCACACCTGGAACAAAGTGTCCTGCATTTGGGATTGAGAAAGTTGGCAACCCTACTTACACGATCGTTCTGTTCAACAAAAGATCAAACAAATCTAATGTAGGATAAAATATCTCCCCGTCAACTATACAAATAGGATGACCATGTCTACTCTTCATGAACAGACTGAACACCTACCTCGGACATGGCTCCACGCATTTGCAGGCTTCTTTGAAAACAAATGCTCATGGCTCGCGTAGAAGTGGGAACGTCGTCAGCGAGTTGTGTTACGACAGTGTCGTAAAGACCTACTCCCTCCCACCCCCCCTCCCGAGAAAAATGTCAGCAGGAATGGCCAAAGTTGCATAGTGGGGCTTTAAGTGTTTGCGCAATTGTTCCACTGTCTGAGAGGGTTTGATCTCCAATTTTGAATTCCTGCACCGTGCTTTGAGCTTTCTGCGGTTCTATTAAGCTTTTAATTTGTTTCCAGATAAATGAGCTGTTACCCTTTGCCTCCGTTAAAAGTGAAATATAATATGTTGCTTTAGCTGCATGTAGTTCTTTAGTGACTCTATTACGGAGCCCTTTAAGATAAGATAAGATAAGATAAGATAAGATATTTCTTTATTAATCCCCCGTAGGAGAAATTCGCAGAGACCAGCAGTGCAGGGGATAGATGAGCAGTAAAGAGCCTGGCTAAATTCTATACACAATAAAAAAACAATAGATTAGATTAAATACGCGCTCTTAAGTCAGGTCGGTGACGAGAGGACCCGTATGCATACTAGTGTCCTAGATAGCAGTTTGTGGTGCAAAATGCAAGATAGATCAAATAGTGCAAGTAGATAAAATAGTGCAAGTATGCGGAAAGTGCAAGGTGCAAGATGTGCAAATTTATACAGGTATTCCAGGTACAATATATGAATGGTCCTGGAGTAACAACGGCTGGGTCACAGTCCAAGGTGTGTGGTGTGGTGTATGTGAATGAAAGTTCAGTCCATTCCATTTGTCTGGTGGTGTTGGAGCTTCCTGAGCCTGATGGTTGGTGGGATGAAGGAGCACCCAAGCACTTTGAGGCACTTGGCTGAGTGAGCATGTGGCTGAACGTGTTCCTGAGTTGCTTCAGTTGCTTCAGTTCAGCACAGTGAGGCTGAGAGGGTAGGTCCGGGTCGCCAGCAGCATTCCCCTCGTCTTCCTCACTGTCGCCGCCTCCACACCGTCCAGCTTCATCCCCACTGCAGGGCTCGCCTTCCTCTCCGGCTTGTACAGCTTCCTGGCACCACCGCTCCCAAAGCTTCCTCCCCAGCACACGGCAGTGAAGAGGTGACACTGGCCACCGCAGACTGGTAGACCATCCGTGGAAGCCTGGTGCACACAATGAAAGATGACAGATGGGCAGTGGTTATTAGTGAGATGAACAGACATAAGATGAGAATGGCTAGAAAACAGTCTGGGGTGTGTGGTGTGTTATACAAATCCATTATCTGGTGGTGCTGGCGCTTCCGAGACGTTGGGAGCGGGTGGTTGAGGTATTGTAGAGCCTGATAGCTGATGGGATGAAAGAGCCCCCCAAGCGCTTTGAAGCACGTGGCTGAGTGAGCCTATGGCTGAACGTGCTCCTGAGTTGCCTCAGCTCGGCGTAGAGAGGGTGAGAGGGGTTGTCCAGGATCGCCTGCAGCTTTCCCCTCATCCTCCTCTCTGTCACCGCCTCCACACAGTCCAGCTTCATCCCCACCACGGAGCTCGCCTTCCTCACCAGCTTGTTCAGCTTACTTGCCCCACCACACCCGATGCCTCCTCCCCAGCACACGACGGCGAAGAAGGTGACACTGGCTACCACAGACTGGTAGAACATCCGTAGCAGCCTAGTGCACACATTGAAGGATCTGAGCCTCCTCAGGAAGAACAGCCTGCTCTGTCCCTTCCTGTAGAGGGCCTCGGTATTATCAGACCAGTCCAGTTTGTTGTTTAGGTGCACCCCAAGGAACTTGCAGGTGTCCACCATCTCCAGCTCTTCCCCCTTTATGGGGGAAGAGGTGGCTAGGGCTGTGTTTGTACCACTCTTTAAACAAGCCTTGAGCGCAAAATCCTGTTGTTTCATTAGTTGTCTAATAGATGAATTAACCCACAGAAAGGATTGTTTTTCTTTAAGATAGTTTAGCCGTTTTGAGGAACTTTGAGATAATTGTATTAATGGCATTCATAAGTTCACTACAACATGTGTTCGGGTCAGTACTTTGCAGAGCATCGTCCCATGTTACTTCGTTTAGTTCATGTTCCAATGTTGGTAGATCTTGCTTCGGTATAATGAGTTTATCTACGTTCGGTAGGCCTAGTCTATAATTGACAAAACGTTTCTTGATTAATTTCCTAGCTGCCAAGATCATATTGTGATCTGCTAAGCCTGTTATGAGGTTGAAGGTTTTTATTATGCGTTCAGTCCTTTTTGTGAATATGAGATCTATCTGGGACTGAGTTGATCTAGTGATTCTCGTTGGCCCTTTAATTATTTGACTGAAATCATGTTTAGACATAGTACTAGTTTTACTAGTTCAATAGACATAGTTTTAAATTGTGCAGTAAAAAGTAAGCTACAGCCCTACTGCTTACATTATTAATAACAAATGGTAGTATCTTGTAGCATCCCAGATGGATTGCTAATGTTTACTTTAGCAGCATGTTATGGGATTGATTCTGTTGTTTCTGGTGTGCATTCGAGAGAGAGAGGACCTTTTGGTCTTTCTCTCATTCAGTATTTTAGATAACATATATATATATATATCGGAACGAAATGAGTTCTCTGCATTTGACCCATCCTATGGTACATAGGAGCAGTGGGCTGCTATGTTCAGCACCCGGGGAGCAAGTTGGGGTTCAGTGTCTTCCTCAAGGACACTTTGACATGCGGAAAGTTGGAGGAGGGGGTCAAGGGGATCAAACCGCCGACGGTTAGTGGACGACCCACTCTGTCCACTGAGCTACTGCCGCCCTTTGGTTGTGTGAGTAGATGTAAGATGTGATTTGTTTGAATAATAGTAGCTCTTTATTTTTGCATTGTTTCATTTTGTATTGTGTTTATTAATTCCTGCCACAGTTTCATTGTTATATCATACTGCTTTTCTCTTCTAATATGTGTTGGCCCATGGCTGAGGGCGTACATTACATCCTTTAACACAGCGGTTCTCAACCCCCGGTCCGAGGACCGGTACCGGGCCACACAGCTGGTACTACACGGCCGTCAAATGTCTTGTGTTCCCATCAGAATCATTTTCTGCACTGCCACTCATTTCCTGACACTTGTACCCAACCGGACTGAACAGTGCAATGCACAGGGGCCGTATGCAGGTTAGGTACAGCTGCAGCAGTACACTGAAATGAGCGGACCTTAGCAAACCTCCATGAGCCGATTCTTTACAGGTTGTTTGAGTAAAAGAAAGAGTGATGAACAAGTGCAAAATGCTACCAAAAAGAAAAGAAAAAGCTTCAATCGCAAGTACGACATTGTGTATATAAAATACAGATTTGTTGCAATGGGCAATTTGGCTCGCCAACGAACCAATGAAGCCATCCAAGCTCCAAAGATACTTAATTACAAAGCATCCTTCTCTCACAAACCAGTGGATTTTTTCAAAAGGAAAAACGTGAGTTAGATTTGCAGAAGCAAGTTTTAAAGGCCACAACATCAGCTGAAGTCGCTGCAACGAGGGGTTCAGATCTTGTTGCTCACCGGATTGCCAAAGCTAATAAGCCCTTTATTGGAGAGGAGCTAATACTGCCTGCTGCAAAAGACACCTGCCTCAAACTTTTGGGGGAAAAAGCAGCTGGCATAGTGGGAACGATTCCACTTTCCCACATAGTGGGAAAGGTTCCACCAACAATATTGTTGCCAGGAGAATTGATGGTATTGCCGAGGATATTGAGGGACAATTGCTGGACAGAATAAAAGCATCTCCGTGGTATGCAATACAAGTGGACGAATCCACTGATGTGGAAAATAAAGCAATGATGTTGGTGTACATCCGATATATGTATCAAGATGAGGTGCATGAAGATGTACTCTGTTGTCTTTCACTTCCGAGCTCAACCACCGGCTCCGAAATATTTAGATTGTTGAAAGAATACGCTGCAGGCAGACTGGATCGGGTGTTTCGTGTTGGGGTCTGTACTGATGGGGCTGCCGGTCGGTTGTCCGGGTTCACTGCCAAGCTAAAAGAAGTGGCTTTGACCGCCTGGAGGGCTGGAGGGCTTTGACCGCCTGCAGCTGCTGATGGTAACCTGAATGCTCTCTGCAATTGTTTTGAGCACCTGGTCATGACGCAAGCGATACCGGCCTTCCCCCAGAGCTTTTGGGCAACAGCTCAAGATGTGCTCAAGGGTTCCCTTTCTCTGGCACAGGGCACATCCTGGTGTATCGACCAGACCCCAGGTGTGTAGGTTGGAAGGGCTGGGGAGGACGTCATAGACTGCCTGAACTAGGAACTTGATGCGGTGTGGCTCTGCCCGCCAGAGGTCACCCCACGTGATCTTCCTCTCCACAGCTTGTTCTCATCTAGTCCAGGCACCCTGCTGTGCCATTCCCACTGCTTTGCTGGACCTCTCCTCTTCCACCGCCGCCCTTACCTCACCTTGGACTAGCTGCCTCCGCTCCTTCCCCCGAGCCTTGTCGAACCGGGGGCTTTGAAAGGTACCTGGCCCAGCCCTTCCTCTGGCCACTGCTCCCACCAGGACACCATGGCGCAGCCGTGACTCAGCCTGGTCTACTGCAGCCTCTGCCTTCCATTTCCTGCCAGTCTTGACCTCTACCCCTGCCCCAGAGACTTTGGGGTCCCTAGACTCACAGAACTGCAGCGCCTCCCTTGTCTGCAAGACCTTGAACTCCTCTTCGATGGATTTTAGCGGGAGCCGTAACTTGCAGGTGTTTCCATAAAGGGCGATGCTGCTTAAGCTCCTTGGGAGTCCCAGCCATCTCCTTAGGTAGCGGCTGACTCTCCTTTCCAGTTCTGAGATGGTGGAAATTAGAAACATGTACAGGAGCAGAAACCACAGGATCCTTGGCAGAATCCCATGTTGGTACACCCATGCTTTAAATTTTCCAGGGAGCCCAGTTTTGTCGACCTTCTTCAGCCACCTCTCCAACTCCTCGCAGGTGTTTCTGATGGAATTTGTATCCCTGAGGCTGCTGTCGAAGACCTTTCCCAGGCTTTTAACTGGTTTTTCAGACAGGGTCGGGATTTGAGTTCCTGAGATGGTAAAGCCAAACTTTTCCACCATCTTGCCCTTCTTCAGCACTAAAGATCTGGATTTTGCTGGCTTGAATGACATCCTGGCCCATTCAATCAGCCTATCCAGACCCTTCAGGATCCATTTGGCTCCAGGCACTGACTCCGTTGTCACAGTGTCACTATCACATCTTCTGCTACAGAGGTTAGGTGGCTGTCGAAAGGAAAAGCCTTAACCAGAGTATTCGAGCTACGACCGACAGTCACCATTAGCAGCGCACTTTAGTGACGAGAGCTGACTCGCAAAACTAGCATATTTGAGCGACATGTTCATGGCCTTGAATGAATTAAATCTGACGAGGCAGGGGAGGATGGCTGATACATTCAGGCTTGCAGACAAAATCGCCAGATTCAAAGCCAAACTGGCAACCTGGGCACAGCGTGTTAACCGGTGTGTTTTTTACATGTTCAACAACTTGTCCCGCTTTTTCGGAAGAGCCAGAGGGACTTGGTGAGGTGATACACAGCCACCTGACATCACTGTCCGATGCGTTTGAGCGGTATTTTCCATCTACAAAGGACCTGAGGAATGGCAAAGGATGGATGCGTGATCCATTTCAAAATGACGATGGTACAGGCTCCCATCAGAAAAAGACGACCAGCTGATTGACCTCAGGAATGACGGAGGACTGAAAACACTCTTTGATTCAACATCACGTGAATGTCATCCTTCTGGATGAAAGCATCAGGAGAATACAACGTGATCAGCACGCTCGCTCTGAAGACGCTGCATACATTGCATTTGTTTTGGATGCATAATTGCATATTGTTAATGGAACCGCAGGAATAACAGCTGACAAGTTTTGTGTACAGCTAAAGAGGAACTGTGTCAATACCGTCAATCATAATCAGTGTATGATCACATTCAAACTGTTCTGTTCTTGTTGGTCTGGACAAGTATATTATTGTGTGGTTTGGTTTTAGATTTTACTAAATTTGTAAACGCGATCAACACGATCGCTCTGAAGACGCTGCTAATGTCTTTACCAATAAAAAGGGGCCAAAATGTCTCATTTTGAAGCGGTCTGGCAATTGAAATAGGCTGTTATTTTCATAAAATGTATATTACAATTGATATAAATTGCCAACCGGTCCATGAGCTTTTTTTAATGCTTCTGCCGGTCCTTGGCACAAAAAAAGGTTGGGAACCCCTGCTTTAACCTGTATGCACTCATTTTAGATGGAGCCAGATGGAGGGCGAGCATGATGGTGAAAAGTAATATTCTGGTTAAAGATGATACTTAGAGTCAGAGGAGTAGAATTGATATGTGATTAAACTGGACCAATGAATTGATAAACTGCAGTGGCAAAGTTATCTGTTCCAATGAAAATAATGTATTTTTGTCAGGGTTTAGGTGGTGGAAATGAACAGTCATCTCATAATTGTTAGTGGCTAAGCCAGGGGTCATCAACTACATTTGTCCGAGGGCCAGAATTTTTCTCGGCAGACATTGTGAGGGCCAGATGCTTTCATAAAATGAAATAAATTAACAAAATATTATATATATATAGCCTTTGTCAGTGTTAACAGACTCACATTACATGTACGGCAGCAAGCCACTAGGGGGCGAAAGCCATATTTTAGCAATACCTTTTCCTCTACACTATACTATACTATTCCTCCATCTATCCATCCATTATCGAAACCGCTTATCCTCTACGAGGGTCGTGGGGGGCTGGAGCCAATCCCAGCTGCAACAGGCGAGAGGTACACCCTGGACAGGTCGCCAGCCTATCACAGGGCTAACATATATAGACGAACAACCATACACACCTATGGTCAATTTAGAGACACCAATTAACCTAATCCCCAACCTGCATGTTTTTGGTCTGTGGGAGGAAGCCGGAGTACCCAGAGAGAACCCACGCAAGCACGGGGAGAACATGCAAACTCTACACAGAAAGGTCCCGGGTCCCAGGTGGATTCGAACCCAGAACTCTCTTGCTGTGAGGCGACAGTGCTAACCACTGCACCACTGTGCCGCCCCTATACTATTCCTGAATTCAGAAATATTCTGGGGACCGGATGTAAAGCACTGGCGGGCCGGATGTGGCCCGTGGGCCGCCAGTTGACGTTCACTGGGCTAAGCATGTAGAGGATGTAGAGGAGTTGTTCTGTTCAGGTTAATGGGTTTGGCGGAGAAATAGATCTGTTTCTCATCGGCATAAGAGTGACATGAGACGTCTTGGAGGTCCAACCGGTATGTGCTGGTCAGGTTTTGAAGTGCACGTATTTTTGTACACTGTAAATACATTATGTTGTGTTGTTTCTCCAAAGTCTCTGGGTGTACTAAGCTTGCATGTATCTTTATATGTCTTTCTATCTGTTTCGTCTCTTTGTCTGTCTGTCTGTCTGTCTGCCCCCCTCTTTCTCTCTGTCACTCACACACACACACACATACACACACACACACACATATGGGAACATAGTCCTACTAACATAGCCTACCTTGATTATGTTCAGACAAGTAAACAGTACTACAAAGCCGCTTGTCCAAGAAGTCTCCAGAGAAAGTAATAGTTCCTAGTAATCCAGTACCTGGTCTGTAGACCTGTTCGCAATTTGGTGTTGGGGGAATTTCTCACTTGAACTGAGTTAGTGGGTCCCTAGACATGAAAAATCACAGAGGTGCTTGTCCGCCATAGTGCCACGAATTACGTAATGGTCAAATCAAATATGGCCGCCATTGGCTATGATGAAAATCATACTTTTTTTCTGAATGTATATACACATGTAATACCTCCATTTAGACCAATTATGGTAGGTGGACTCCATTTAAGCCATTAATACGGTCATATTGGGTGATTTTGACCTTGAAAGGTCAAGGTTGTTATTCCTATTCTGAAGACCTTGGCCATAACTTGGCCATTATTAGGAGTAAAAACCAGATGCAAATCTAATTCTACTAAATCTGACATTTAACATTCATTGCTAATATTGTTTTTAACACACATATATATATCCATTCTCAGAACAGGACTACCGGAGATCTCCAACTCAAACTGAAATAAGAAAACTCTGCCATGATAGACAGAGGAAAAATCGGTTAATTCGGCTCTAGTAGTAGAGAACACAAACCTCCCTCTGCTGCTGTGTTTGTAAGAGAGAGCTCAGCCTCAATCCTCCTCCTCTTTAACCCCTCCCTGATTACCAAATTGATTACCACCTGTGGGGGAAGGAGCAAAAAGGGAGGACAGGAGGGAGACCAGCAGCCCCACAAAGAAAACAAAACAATTCACTCCCAGGTGTATAACACCCACACTACCTGTTTGTACAATGATATAAAATAAAACAATTGGGTGTAAATAAAACTGTAGCAATAAAAGTGATACAAATACATCATACCAAATTAACCAAACATGCACCATATAGTCTGATTTCTCTCAAAGTGTACTGTGTGCATGCATGTTAGTGGGATGGGTTTTTGAAGGATGGTTTTTCCATTCCAGAATATGGAGCATGAAACCCCAGCAGCACGACAGCCACATCGGCGATTGTCACACTTACCTGCACACTTACATACTGTGAGCAGACTTGGTGGTAAGGGCTTCAAACATTTTGATGGCAGGAGTGTGCCAAAGTGCTTCTTCCATCCATGTTCCATTGGCTCTAGTCTTGTTTTGGGGTCCTTGGCTGTTGCAAGCAAGCGACATGCCGTATGAACCAGAAAAGCCCCTTGTTGGATGTGGCCTCTGATCCCACTACTTGTGGGAGGGAGAGCATCAATTCCAGCACTTCCACTGGTGTAGATTTCTACCCTGAAGTCATCAAATGTCTTAGCTGTTGTAGTTGACCTGGCCCCAGCCCAGACATGCACCAAGTACTTCTCAGCCAACTCTGTATCTTGCTCTGTCAAGGTGTCTGCTTCTCCAAAGTTGGCTAAGTATTAGACTCGGTCAAAAGCCATAGCAGCATGTTTCGTCCCCACCTTGCTCATAAAGTCATCTCCAGTCAGGATATGTGCTTTACTCACTGTCTTTGACAGTGATGCTCCAAGACGAGAGACTGCTTGATGGAGTGGAAGCATTTGCCGCCTCTCACCAGTGCCATACTGCTACCATTCCGAGATCTTGGAAGTTTGGGCTGTAGTGAAGCAATGCAAAGGTGTCTGTGTCATTGGAGACTATAATAACTATCTTGCACTGCTTCACACAAACAGCCCACTCAACATGCACCAGCAACCTGGCATCAGCCTCCTCAATCCAGTTCTCGAGGTCTGGGATCTCTTCGCCACCAGCTGCCTTTGCTGGTAGCACCTCATCATCAATGACAACAGAGCTGACAATGACATTAGCATTGCCACTGGCTCGATTGCACACCATATCCCGAGCTAACAGTTGGAGATTCCGCTTGTTCTCCTCAGACGGCCAGAACTTGTCAAGTTGCTGAGGGACGGGTGTGTATTTGTTCATGCCAATGATGTCGATACCTGTTGTTGAGTCTGTATGCCGCATGCGCTCCCCTTCCTTCAGGGACATCTCGATGTAGGAATCTAGTACAAGATGGATGAAGGATGAAGAATGATGATGGCATTGATGACAGCACCTAAAGTAGTGAACTGTGCTAGAGGCATCTGCCGTATCTTTGACATGAAGTCTACCACAACATGAGTGGCATAAGTAGACTTAGGACTCCATTGGGTGAGATCAAGGCAAGGCTCAATCTCACTGACAAGTTTTAACTTGTCGACATGAGCTGGAAGGTCACCATCAAACAGGGGAGAAGCTGACAGCATATCATGAGAAAGTATCTGCCTGATACTCATGCACCACGTCTTAGAAATGTCCATACTCCTATGTGCCTCGGCCATGTCTTTGGATGAGACTAACTTCTGCTCGTTCATACTGATTGTCTGTGTCTTTAGTGGTTGTTCATTGAACTTAGGTAGTTTTCTCTTTAATAAAGTTGCGCTAATTTTCTTGATCTTCTCAACTAACCTCTCCTGCCTGTACAAGCAGTAGACATGCTTCCCATTTTGGAGACAGTTGAGCAAGCGAGGAGCAACACCTCAGTCAACAGCCTGTTTGGTATGCAGATTGTGCAGTGGAACAGGCACATTGACTGTCACTGAGTATGGATTCTGCTGCTCTAGCACAAAGTCTAGCGGCTTTGAAACATTTTCGTTGAATGTAAGGAGGCGAGTGGTGCTCAGTGCATGCTGGAGATGGCATTCTGTCTGTTTCAAAGTGTGGTTGTTGGTGAGAACGTTGAGGATATCAGTGATCATCCCAATCTCATGGAACAAGAGCTCAAACTCTGCTACAGCATTTGCATTGTGTGTGGCTCCAACTACAAAGTGACCTCCAGGAACCTTTGACACTCGCTAAATGGTCTGCTCGACCTTCATTTCACTTCCCACAGCACAGCCAGCCAGCCCAGAGCGCCAGCCCAGAGCGATCCTGCACAACCCACTGGCCTATAGAGAAGCTCCGGTAGAGCTCAGGATGTGTGAAATCTAGCACCTTGATATGTTCAAGATACCATGAACCATGACAGGTAGTAGGTAGGTAGTTTATGCAGTCACATTCTGCTAAGATTGGCATAGAATCCTCTATAATTTATGATCTTCTTGACAGATGATTCAGACAACTGATTAAGGTTGTCCTGATCTGCAATTGAAGCAACCAAATTCAAGCTTTTGGGGCCAGGTATTTTAGAATGCTCCATGTTGATCAATATGTGCGATGCTCAATAGTGAGACGAAAACTTTAGAACACTATTGAGCGGAAATCTTTTATATTTGTCTACTCCTGGTAAAATACAAGAAAAGGCAAACCTCTCCTTTTTTCTGGGAACTCTGTCCAGTGTTGTACAAATACTCAGTATAAGGGCTGACTGTAAATTTAAGTTAGTTCGCATGTACATGTCTTCTGAGATTCTTGAGAATAGGAAAACAACCTTGACCATGACCTTTCATGGTCAAATCACCCAATATGATCATGTCAAGGGCAGAAATAAATTCCACACACATTCCACACACACACACACACACACACACACCTGTGTGTGTGTGTGTGTGTGTGTGTATGTGTGTGTGTTACAAACAATATTAGCAATGAATGTTAAATGTCAGATTTAGTAGAATTAGATTTGCATCTGGTATTTACTCCTAATAATGGCCAAGTTATGGCCAAGGTCTTCAGAATAGGAATAACAACCTTGACCTTCCAAGGTCAAAATCACCCAATATGATCGTATTAATGGCATAAACGGAGTCCACATACCATAATTAGTCTAAATGGAGGTATTACATGTGTATATACATTCAGAAAAAAAAGTATGATTTTCATCATAGCCAATGGCGGCCATATTTGATTTGACCATTACGTAATTCGTGGCACTATGGCGGACAAGCACCTCTGTGATTTTTCATGTCTAGGGACCCACTAACTCAGTTCAAGTGAGAAATTCCCCCAACACCAAATTGCGAACGGGTCTACCGTAGGGTTGAGCACCGAAACTCCAGTAGCCCTACTTCCAGTAGGGCACCGGTTCTGACATAAACGGTTGTAACGAGACCGAATAAGAACGCAAATTTCGGTGCGTCATTTCGGTTCCTGACTTTTTTTTTTTTTTTTTTTTTTTTTTTTAAATCAGGAACCGAAATGACGCACTGAAATTTGCGTTCTTATTCAGTCTCGTTACATGGGGCTGCGGGCGGCGTCAACCTGCATGACGTCAGTGCCGCTACGCTGCACACTTGTTGATCAGATCATCAGAACTGATAGCAGTGAGAGGAAAGATCGAAGGTTTGGCTACATTTCACATCCAAGGATTCCGACTCTGCAACATGCAACAGGTGCAATAAAGTGATATCGTGCAAAGGAGGTAACACCTCAAATTTAAGTAAACACCTAACGACTCACGGTGTTTATACCGAGCAATGCACCGTCCGTGTTCGATAACTTGCGGGATGCAGCAAGCACTTCAGCAGCAGCAGCAGCAGCTGCTGAAGTGCTTGCTGCATCCCGCAAGTTATCGAACAAGGTGCATTGCATTGTTGAAATCCAACACTTTCAACATACAATTTTATTGTATGTTGAAAGTTCAGCCATTTTAGTTATTGTACCAATGAGAAGGCAGACAATACATCTGTTATATCAAGTAAAAATTTCAGTTCAGTTCATCTTTAAGTAAGACACTGAACCCTGAACCCCAACTTGCTCCTCGGGCGCGGATCATAGCAGCCCACTGCTCGCTCCTATGTACAATAGGATGGTTCAAATGAAGAGAACGAATTTTGTTCCCATATATAAAAAACATGGGAATGACAAATGAAGACCACAAGGTCCCAGTAAATAAAAAAAATAAAAAAAATAAAAATCCCAGTAATCACCAGTAAATTCCTAATTGTTCATATTCCTTTTCTTTGTCAGTAATCACTACTGTTTGCACTATCTATTTATGCTTACTCATGCTGCTATTCCTACCTCATATAACAGTAGATTCCGACATTGCATATTTATTTTTATTATTTTTATTGTCTTTTTTTATCTTTCTGTCTTATCTGTAGAAATGTTTACTTTAGTTTTAGTATTAGGAATGTGCACTTTATCTGTTTCACCATGAGAAGGTGAGAAACGTACTCTCGATTCCTTTGTATGTCTTGCCATGAGAAGGAATTGACAATAAAGCAACTTTGACTTTGACTTTGACTTTGATAATCAGCGATGACATTGGGATTGCTGTTCGTTGAGTCTTTAAAAGCCACCAATGGCTCCATTAATAATGTTTAATGTTTACAGCTGCTGATGCACAATGCACATTTACAATTTCATTTCACAATTTCATTTCATTCACATCTTCTAAATTTTATATTTCTATTTTATTTTATTTATTTTTTATTTTATATTTTTTTATTTGTACAGTTTATTCTATTTAGATTTTATACATTATTTATATATGGTATCCAGTGTGGGCAGCAAAGTAAGCATTTCATTGTTCAGGGAAACGTGTTTCTTTACTGCATACATGACAATAAAACCTTTGAATCCTTAATTTATACCAATGGCTTTAGTTTGACGTATGAAACCACGGGGGTACAGTTTTAACTAACTTTAACTAACAACATACTAGGGACGTGCATGCAGGCTGGACAGTGTATAGGCACAGCCTGTGATAATCCGGTCAAAGTGACAGTTTAGCAAAACAAAGTAAAACTAGTTTTCTCGTATTCCTTTTTTATGATCCCAGTGTTTTTTTCATCAAAATGTTTCAAAACATTTCTGAAACAAAGTTAAAATATGGTGTGTGGCGTTAGGGCCTGCATTTTTATGACATATTCATCACGTATTAACGACAAAACTATCATGTTCGTACTGAACTTATCTTGTCATAAAAGGAAATAAGGCATTTCTGTATGGACAAGGGATAATTGGCTGGTTATGGCACGAGTAGTACAATGCATACCTTCTTGGCTTAAGACAGAGCAACATTTTACTGTCCTTGAGCTATTCATTAACCTGTCCAGTTAGGAAGCAACACTGATTGTGAATCAATTTCACCTGCTGTTGTGAAAATGGAATAGACAACAGGTGACAATGAGAGGCCATTTGCAAGACAACCTCTATAAAGGAATGGTTCTGCAGGTGGTGGCCACACACCATTTCACTGTCATCCTTTTTCGCTGATTTTTGGTTACTTTTGCTTCTTTTTTTGCCAGTGACCTCTCTGCTAGAGGGGGTGTGCTGTGGCAAGAAGGTTTGCTGTGTCTCCCACAGTCAGTACGTTTACATGCAGCAAGAAATTCGAATTTCTAATCGTATAAGACATCGTTCGGACTTTTTAAGTGCATGTAAACACCTTAATCCAACCTACTTCGGACCTACTTCGGACCTATTTCGGACATCTAAAATCGGATAACTACACCTGGATAATTCGATCATAGTCAGACTTTTAACGGCATGTATACTTAGCAATCGGATCTGAATCGGATTTTGCATTCTGCGCACGCGCAGTGCCATTCTGCACATGCGCAGCGCCACATAGCGTCCAGAGTCAGCCAATGCTCCGGCTGTTAATCCGATTCTCTGAACGGCATGTATACTCGGATAAGTGATCCGGTCTTACGCATGTCATTATCTGATCCGATCCGAAATTCGAATTTCTTGCTGCATGTAAACGTACTGAGTGTCGAGAGCATGGAGTAGATACCAGGAGACAGGCCAGTACACCAGGGGCCTGTTTCAGGAAGCGGGTTTAGTGAAAACTCAGTTAGTTGAGTCAGAGTTGAAGGAAACTCAGGGTTTTCGGTTTCACAAAGCCAGTTCATCTTAACTCTGAGTCTGTTACTGCAACAACATACTCTGTGAAGATAACCTGCTCGCTGGCAGGTTTTCTCCCACTAAGCCTGAGTTTCTCCTCTTTAAGGGGTAAAGGGGGCATTTAGCAGACGCTTTTGTCCAAAGCGACTTACAATGAGTACATTTGTGAGGGTTCGACATGTGGACAGTTGGAGGAGGGGGATCACTGGGCTCGAACCGCCGACCCTACGGTTAGTGGACGACCCGTCTGTCCACCCGCTCTATACACTGAGCTGCAGACTGAAGGAAGTGTCAGCCATGGTGTGTCCTTTTCTTGAAGAGCCAGTTGACATCGAAGCGCAAATACTCTGCAGAAATCTCTGTGGGGAGAGAGTGATCAGACCCTGCTTGGATGTTTTCATTCATTCCCTGATGATTATCTGTTGGAACCTTACTGTTTTTCTGCACATTCTATCATTTGTCTTAACAATATTCTCAGCCCTCATATCGTTTGTATGACTCATTGTGGACATGCTCTTAGTTCTGAAAAAATTATTTGTGTTGCACGCTGAGCACGTTTCGAAGGCAACTGTCTGTCGGGCTGTCAGAAATGTCACTTCTGCACTGAAACGTTTACTTTTACTTGTGTGGTGTTCCCAAGTCACAGACCCACAAGACTCATCAAAGAGGAATTCCACAATTGCAGGTATCAGTCGTAGCAATTATCTATTTATTTAGTATGAACCGTTGAGACTTTAAGCACTAATCTTACTGTTCTAGGTTTTAGGGTTTCCAGGTGTGATTGGCATTGATGGCACCCACATTCCTATCATAGCTCCTTCCGGAAATGGGAGATATTATGTGAATAGGAAGTCTTTCCACAGCATTAATGTGCAGGTAAATAGTAGCATTCCAAATGAAAGATACGTCACAATACAGCTAATTACTGTTCTGCACTGTTAAGATCTTATGTGATGCAGCCCACATCATCAGTAACGTGGAAGCAACGTGGCCTGGTTCTGTGCATGACTCGCACATTTTTCGTGAGTGTACACTGAGCACTAGATTTGCCCGTGGTGAGTTTCTATCTAGACAAATATTAATCAATATTTTGTTTCCTCCTATGGCATTTGAAAAATGACACTGTATCCTCATATTAATGGAGGCAGGTTGGATGGTTACCTGCTTGGTGATAGAGGGTACCCCTGCCAGCCCTATTTGCTGACCCCTGATCCTGAGCCCGGCCCGCAGCAACGGTACACCTTGGCTCACTGCAGGACACGAGCCAGGGATGACCATTGGGATCAGTGGCGGTTCTACATTGAATTACGCCCCGGGCGAGATTCCCTCCGAGCGATTCCTGCCAATTCCCCACATAGTGACATGATAGATAGATTATAGAGAAGCGCTTTGCAGCGCAGATGTTTTTTTTTTTTTTTTTTTTGACGATCTCGTGCCGTGGCCTCCTCCCGGAGGGACGTGCCCGGAACACCTCCCCAGGGAGGGCATCTAGTGAGGATGCCTCCTGGACGCCTCCCTGGGGAGGTGTTCCGGGCACGTCCCTCCGGGAGGAGGCCACGGGGAAGACCCAGGACACGCTGGAGGGACTATGTCTCTCGGCTGGCCTGGGAACGCCTCGGGATCCCCCCGGAAGAGCTGGACGAAGTGGCTGGGGAGAGGGAAGTCTGGGCTTCCCTCCTCAGGCTGCTGCCCCCGCGACCCGACCCCGGATAAGCGGCAGAAATGGATGGATGGATGGATGGATCTCGTGCCGCCCCCCCCAAAGTGCCGCCCCGGGCGGCTGCCCGGTCTGCCCGTGCCTAAAACCACCACTGATTGGGATGCTCAAAGCCAGGTTCCAGTGCCTTCGTCGGCTTAGGGTCACCCAAGAAAGGGCGTGTGATATTATTGTGGCATGTGTGATTCTTCACAACATTGCCACAATTAGAGGAGAACAATAGGGATGTCCGATAATATCGGCCAACCGATAATATCGGCCGATATTAGCCTATTTTTGTAATATCAGTTCATATCGTTATCGGTTTTACCACTGATAATGTGCTTGTGCATAAATATGGCACTTTTCCATAAATTGAAATAGTGTCCTTATTTTTTATAGACAGTGTTAATTTGTGAAATGCAATCTAGTGAGGCATCACAATAAAAGTAGATGATGTGTTAATTCCACAACAGGAGATATGGGACCTAAAATTAGTCTGGGCAAAAATAAAAACGCCTGTATATATCGGTATACCATATCGGTTGATATCGGTATCGGAAATTAAGAATTTGGACAATATCGGCTATCGGATATCGGCAAAAAGTCAATATCGGACATCCCTAGAGAACAATGTCCTACTTAACCAGAGAATGATTCTGAAACCCAACATCCTGACCACCCTGCTGACGCACGAGATGGAAGAGCAGTCAGAGACACAATATGCCACCATCATTTCTGATTAACCCATCACCTCCCCACTGTCCAATAAAGACAATATGAAGTATTTATGACGTCCTCTTTATTCCCTGCAAGTACAAATGCAGTACAATAATAATTATTTTTTTATGTTGTTCAAACAGATAAACGTATCCACCTGTGGGCATCTCACCCACCTTTAACTGATGTTCCAACAGTTGTATTTCTAGTTGAGTCTTCTGCATCATCAGCCTCATGTGGTCCATTTGTAAATTGGATTTTTCAATTTCTTTTTCCAAGTACACCTTTTACAGCTGTTTCATAGGGAGCTATAGGAACACACACATACACAAACATACATTGAATTTCACAGTGCCAGGTCCATTTAGTTTCATTGTATGTCATGGAACAACATCTTACTGAGGTAAGTTATGCTGTGGAGGTGGATGGACCCTCTTCCTCATTGTCATTTCCATCATTGCTCTCTTACAGGAAAATAAGTTTTAGTACGGTTCAACACTATCAGCAACTGTTAAATGTTATTGTTAAGGTATAAACCTCAATAGGCCTCTGTGTATCCTCCCTCTCTGTGGTAATGAAAAGTAACATTTTTTGTGTTCAACCCATTATGAAAAATCTGTCAATTATTAACAGTTCTTACAGCATGAAGGTTTGTTGTGGCAGAAGGATCCACCAGACAGATTACACCATCAGTAACTGGTAGAAGATGAAGAAGATTAGACAGTTAATTTATAACTGCACCCAGTAAAGTGCCCCAATTTGAATTTTGTTTTTACAACAATGTGCAGGCCACATCACAATTTTTCATTTATTTAATCTGACTCACCTTAAAATAGATTGAGGTCTGAAGGACTAAGAATCTGAAAAGTAACAACAGTCAATTTGGAAGAATTGTACTGCTAGAAGAAAATCAGTGTGCCGGATTGTGTCTAGGATGGTTCAGTGGGGGTCAGTGAGCTAACAATGGCAGAAGCATAATTGTATATAAATTAACTTAAATTCAGTTCAGTTAATTCATTTGAAAAACTACCCACCCTGGGAATTTCACCCAGGGGTTTCTATTAAGTGAACTAACCCCAAAATTAAGGAAGGCACTGAGGTCTGTTGTGCAATGAGGCAGAGACAGCAGTTCAACAATACAAAACACTTTTATTGACACACATTTCTATTCTAAAACCAATGTAAAAGCAAATTACTCACTACGCGGAAACAAGGGGAACCAATCAGTGCTGAGACCTACTGTGAGGAACTGCGTCCAAGGAGGGGGGGATCCCAGGGACACCACATGTGGAGCAAACAAAAGTAAAAGAATCAACCAAGTACAACAACACCAAGGGGACACCGTGACCAGGACACCAATCCACCACCTGAATAGGGGAGACCACAAAAAATAGGGAAAACTCTATACTCACAAATGAGATGCAACCCATAATAACCCAAAGTAAACACAAAACTAACAGGATAATCGTATTTATTGGTTGCAACAAAACCAATTACAAAAGAAATTACCACAAAGGAACAAAATCAACACACACACACACACATACCTATATCTACTGTATATAGGTAGATATCTACATCTATGTATGCATACATGTATATTAATGTTGAAAAAGTGGAACACTCAAGATAAAACTTTTACATTTTTCAATTAATACTCACGCATTTACTCGGTCAGCAATTTTCTGCCAAGCCTGCTCATGTTTTTTTGCGGCAGCTACTGTGTTGCTTTTTTTCTTAAATGTCATCATATTCTGCATATGCACTCATTAATATTTCACTCCACTGGGGAAAAATAGGAGGATCCAGCCTTTTTTTCTCCTGCTGCCATTGGTGGAATCGTACTCTCTGTGTTCCATTGATGCAGGCTTCATACTCTCCTTGTGCACAAGCTTTATTCAGGCTGATCATACTCAGAGTTGATTGAACTTATTGTTATCACCTGTTCTGAAACCCAAAACTCTGAGTTTGACAGCTCAGAGTGCTAAGCCTGAATGCTCTGAGCATTCAGGCTTAGACTCAGAGTTTGTTGAGCCTGAAACGGGCACCAGGAGACGTCGAGGGGGCCGTAGGAGGACAACAACCCAGCAGCAGGGCCGCTATCTGGTCCTTTGTGCAAGGAGGAACAGGAGGAGCACTGCCAGAGCCCTACAAAATGACCTCCAGCAGGCCACTAATGTGCATGTTTCTGCTCAAACGGAGAAACAGACTCCATGAGGGTGGTCTGATGGCCCAACGTCCACAAGTGGGGTCTGTGCTCACAGCCCAACACCGTGCAGCCCGATTGGCATTTGCCACAGAACACCAGGATTGGCAGATTCGCCATTAGCACCCTGTGGTCTTCACGGATGAGAACAGGTTCACACTGAGCATGTGTGACAGACATGAAAGAGTCTGGAGATGTCGTGGAGAACATTCTGCTGCCTGCAACATCCTCCAGCATGACCGGTTTGGTGGTGGGTCAGTGATGGTCTTGGGAGGTATATCCTTGGACGGCTGCACAGACCTCCATGTGCTAGCCAGAGGTACCATGACTGCCATTAGGTACCGGGATGAGATCCTCAGACCCATTGTCAGACCATATGCTGGTGCAGTGGGCCCTGGGTTCCTTCTCATGCATGACAATGCTTGGCCTCATGTGGCTGGAGTGTGTCAGCAGAAGGCACACCACAGACTGTCCAGGAGTTGACTGATGCCCTGATCCAGGTCTGGGAGGAGAACATCCATTGTCTCATCATGAGCATGCCCAGACGTTGTAGGGAGGAGTGCATACAGGCACGTGGAGGCCACACACACTACTGAGCCTCATTCTGAATTGTCTTGAAGAATTACGACAGAAGTTGGATCAGCTTGTGATCTGATTTTTCCACTTTTTATTTTGAATCTGATTCTGAATCCAGACCTCCATGGATTAATGATTTTGATTTCCATTGAATATTCTTATGTTGTTTTAGGATTAGGGTTTCTTATGATGGCGCAGCAGGCCATGTAAATCACTAAACTTACTATGTCACATCTGTCAAGCAGTACCAGAATCCATGGCTTTATTGACCTTTTGCAGACTGTATAGTTTTTATTGTTTCTTTTTCTCATTGTAAAGCCTCACAAATTAAACAATGTTCAAAAGCATGGGTTACAGCCATGTGTGCAGCTCTCAGATATGGTGGGGCATTGGCTGGTCATGCCAGCTGCAGTCTGTAAATGGCATCTCAGAGAATATCTCTGCGGTCCTTCAGAGCCTCTCAGCATCAACACATCCATGACAGTATAGAACTCCATGACATACTAAGTAGATCCTCCACAGTATACCTGTTGAGAATATTCAAGACTTTTCTGTCTGTAACCAGGAACCTGCACAAATATCTTCAAAGTGAAACAGTAGATTACAAACGAGCTGTATGTGACACTTGATAACAAATGTGCACACTGCACAGGTGAGAAGGCTGTTAACCTTTTGTGCAGCCAATCAAATCCCAGATCCATGTGCCACTATCAGACAAGGGCAGGAGCAAACGCATGGAGTATGAAGTTAACAGCTGCTGTTGTGAATGGTCTTTCAGTGTGCATATGGCATCACACTTGGTTGAGTTGCACAATGGGCTTTACAAGACAGGCTTTACCATCTTTGTGTAATCGATTGAGATGGGAGAACTTCATAAGTTGAATCACATTCAAGTGATTGACCACTTGGCAAAATGAAAAACTGTACTGTTTAATGCTCAAAAACTCCACCAAACTTAGTTTGGACGTTTTTGTTGTACACAAAGGATTCTCAAACTGTTGGGGAATAACTTGTAGTTGATTTGAAATGTGTTCTGAAATTGTTTACAGTCATTGTGGAATGCAGAAGAATTTGCAATAGTTGCACCTTCAGTCACCAGTCCATCAAGCTCCTAAAGTTTGTGGACGACACCACCTTCATTGATCTCTGGTGGAGATGAACCTGGAGCTCAACGCTCTAAAGACAATGGAGATGGTTGTGGATTTTAGAACGGAGAGTCACCGGGTGGGACTCCGTAGTCAGCACAGTGGAATCCTTCCACTTCCTGGGCTCTATCGGCAGGACCTCAGGTGGCAGCTGAACATTAGCTTCCTCATCAAAAAAGCACAACAGAGGATGTATGTCCTGCAGCAGCTGAAGAAGTTCAACCTGCAGAAGACAATGACAGTACACTTCTACACTGCCATCATTGAGTCCATCCTCACCTCGTCCATCACCATCTGGCACGCTGCTGCCACTGTCAGACAGCATGATGCGCTCTGCAGAGAAGGTGATTAGCTGCAATCTGCTGTCCCTCCAGGACCTGTATACCTACAGGAGCCTGAGGCCAACAGCAAAGATTGTGACCCCTCTCACCGTGGACAAAAACTTTTTGAAACACTGAAACACCCTCTGGCAGGAGGCTGCAGTCCATCAGGACCAAACCCCACGCCACAAGAACAGTTTCTTCCCCGCCACAGCTGGCCTTATCAACAAGACTTGGACCCACTGACACTGTCTCTTACCCCGACACTCTGGACCAACCAGGGCAGGAATTTCACTGCGGCCACGACGGCCATGGCTGCCGTGCCCCCTCAGTTTGGCCTTGTGCCCCTCAACAAATGATCTGCCCTGCAGCCACAGTGGCCTTGATGCCCCGCACTGCCCCAGATGATTTCACCCTTTTCTCCTCTGCCTCTTTCCCATCAATACGGTTTTTAGACACCAGTATCTTTTGTTGAGATTCTGAATTCTTATTGGGCAACATCAAGTGAAACGCTGCGCACATACACACAGCGGTGGGTTGGTGGTGGGCTGTTTATGAGACTTTAGATATGTGTAACCAAGTGTAAATGCTGTTTTCTCTGAAAGGGAATGGATATTTGTTATGCACTATTTGCTGCTCACAGTACAGAATTTTTTAATGGTTTGTGTTGTGTGCTGAATTATGTTCTGATGACTCCTGCTGGACAATTAAATGTGCAAAGATGATAACATTGTCAATCCAGCAGCAGAAATGTTCCAGGTATTTGGTTTGAGGCTTTGGGCGAGGGTGACATTCAGCCTCGCTGACTGGGCCTTCATTAACCACTGGAAGGAGAAACTGGAATAAATTCCACTTTAAGAGAAGACCTGAGGTGGCATGCTCAGACTGTGAAAAATACTCCAAAGTTTTGGAGTTTGTACAAATATTTGATTTGCCAATAAACTATATTGTGAAATAAACAGCTTTATTTATTTCACTGATAGTTATACTATGTATTTAAAATAACCCTTAAAATCATTGTTTTATTTGATGGCCTTGCTGCCTTGGCATTTGCCCTCAAAAAACTGATAACACCAAAGGTGTTTTCAATTTTGTCAATTTAGGCCAAGTGGCCTAAAATGATGAAATTCCAGGTCTGCACTGGACATTATGTGTGACATAAACGCATATCCTACCCCCTAGACAACCAATTGCACATTCTTGCACTACTGCACTCTTTAAAACACTGCCACCTTGCCAGTGTTGATTGATATTGTCTATTCTTACGCATCAACCACCAAGTCAAAGTCCTTGTATGTGCAAACCTACTTGGCAATACACATCGTTCTGGATCAGTAAGAAGCAAGGTACGCGCGGTCACAAAAAGCTATGGCATGGACTATGGACTGACTCCTGGTGGCGCACAATGGCCATTACATAAAGTTTATACAAAATATCGCTGTTTAAACAAAACATATTGAAAACGGTATTCCAAGATTCACAAAACTGTCAATAACTCACTTTGTATTTCTTGTGTATTATGAGGGGAAATTACGCAATTCGATGTCGACATGGGAAATTTTGTTAACAAGTTGATTCCTGAGAAAGTAAATGCAACCCGAGTAAATAGGAATTTCCATATTAAGGAATTTAAGTCGGCACTGAGTGAATTTTGGATTATCCAATTTATTCCGAGTTATTGAGTGAAGCAAACAGCTAGGGCTTACCTGGCAGGACATAACATTTACATTTAGCAGATGCTTTTGTCCAAAGCAACTTACAATAAATACATGAGGTGAAACACTTCATAGCTGTTAAATTTAGCAAGTCAGCAGAACAAGTTTCAAGCATTCCAATTGCTAGGTTAACCATTGTATACAATATCTCTGGCCTATGATGTTAAGTGCCAAGACGAACAACATACAAATGCATGAGGGCAGGGTTTTTTTGGGGGGTGGGGTAGATAGATGGAAGTTATGCAGGGTTCAGGTGTACTCGGAACAAGTGAGTCTTGAGTCTCTTCCGGAAGATGGGGAGTGACTCTGAAGTCCAAACATTGGCAGGGAGCTCGTTCCACCACTGCGGTGCCAAAATGGAGATAAATTGCGATTTCGCCATCCAACATCCTGCTTTGAGTGGAGGTAGCAGTCGACCAGCTGGGGTAGTTGAGCGGAGTGCTCGAGCAGGGGCGTGGGGGGTAGTTGACTAATGCTTGGAGGTAGGATGGGGGCAGTTCCGTTTACAGCTTTGTAGGCCAGCACCAGTCTTAAATTTGATGAGGCACTACAGGGAGCCAGTGGAGGTCGTAGAAGAGGGGGGGGGTCATGTGGGAGTAAATGTATGGAATTCAGGGCCCATCAGTCCATCAATAACATACCATTTTGAAAAGGGAATTAAATTTGAATACTCCTACATGCATTGAAGACAAGAGTAAACGGTCAATTCAACCTAATTTGAAAAGTACATGGGGAAACAATCCTGGCATAAACAGCCAATCAAATGAAGTGAATACACAGCTAATGTTTATACAAAATTTTATTACAAAAACTCTACATAATGCAAAGCTCCGCATAAAAAAAAAAAAGATACTTTAAAGTCAACTACAGAAAACTCCAGGTAGTAAAACCGCAGTGAAAAGGATGAACACACACACCACCATTAGATAAATGTTTAGCAGTGCTTTAAAGGAATAAAAAAATGTTCAAAGTAACCGCCTCATCGAAATTCAATTGGCAGGGCTGACAACAACCATCTTTTAAATGGGTGATTTCTAATCTAGTGGGGGAACTCCAACAACAAAAAAAGTTTTCCCTGAATCAAGTTACTCAAGTGTTGGTAACCTTAATAAAAAACAAGAAAAAAAAATTCAGGCCAAACCAACAGCCGAGAGCATTACAAAATGAACATAATCAAACATTGCCCGTTTCACATCCTTGTTTTGTAAATTACCCCAAACATCAGATTTATTAGTCATCCTCATCCTCATCATCATCGTCGTCATCGTCATCCTCATCGTCATCGTCATCATCGTCGTCGTCAGCCTCCTCCACTTGTGCAGCTTTCTTAGCAAATGGCCGACCGGGTCCAGATTGTTTCCCGGCACCACCTTTGGCAGGGCCACTTGCTGCGCGGTACGCAGCGACATCCTGGGGAAAGAAACGCTGGTTGGCAAGAGTTTCCATCGGTTATCCAAGTAAAGTATAGGGTCGTATCACCATTACCTTTTCATATTTCTCTTTGAGTTTGGCTGCCTTCGCTTCAAAGGGGAGCTTGTCTTTTGGGCCCTGCTTGGACCAAAGTTCGCCTAATTTCTTGGCAATGTCGCCAATGGATATTCCAGGATTATCACCCTTTATCTTTGGGCGGTGCTCAGAACAGAAGACGAAGAAAGCAGAGCTGCGGGTAAAAATTGCATTATTTGTGATTAATATACAAGAATTTCTGGCCCTTTATATCTTTTCTCTGTAGTTCATTGACGGGCACGGTAGAGAAATACATTGGTCATCAGCAAGCAATCAGTATATATTTAACCTCTAGTTTTCAACAAGCAGTTAGAAACAACCACGTTGATTTGGAGTCAATAGTGAGAAATGTTGACTTGAACACGTTGGTCTCGTCAGTGGTGTGTTAACTCACGGCGGCCTCTTGGGGGCGTTGGGGTCCTTCTTCTTCTTGCCTGTAGGGGTTCCTTTAGGGGGCACGTAGGACTTCATCTCACAGTCATAGCGGACTTTGTCATTCTTGGCCATTTCCTCAAACCTTGACTTCTCCTTGGCTGACATTGTCTGAAAAAAGTAAAGACATTAATCATTAAGCAAAAATCAATATAAAAATCTAAAAAACAAAAGGGCTGTTCGTTTTAACCACGCTATAACAAACCAACCTACCCTCCACCTCTCGGAACATCTTTTGGAGAATTCGGAAAAGCCAACAGAAACTCCAGGGTGAGTCTTTTTATGTTCTTCGCGACATTTCGAAACAAAGAACGCATATGAAGAAGTCTTTCCTCTAGGCTTTTTCGGGTCTTTTCCCATGGCTGAAATTGTGTGAGAAAGAAAACCTACGAAACAAACACATGATAAGAGGCGTTACACAGCAGTCCACATGGAGAAGAGGCGTTACACAGCGTTACACCGCAGGCCGTCCAGCAGGCCGGGCTCCCCGGGCGCGCGGGGCGGTAACGGACTACCGAGGCTGTAATCGGATTTCCGATGGGGCGACAAGACGAGACTCCATTTTGTCTCTTCCCGCCCCAGTACAAAAGCGCCAAAACATAATGATCATCTCGCAATAAATAGGCCAATTTGGCTACAGACATAACAAGGAAGATAAATAATCACGAAACGCTAAAACGTCACTCGGTTAAATAAAGCAGTTAAGGTAGAGGGCTAGTCAAAGGGTCATGTTAAAAAGCTAGGATAGTAGATCAAATGGCGTTTGCATTAGGCGACGCGCACGAGTTGATCCTACCAACAAAAGTCTCTATAACAGAATATCAACGTATTAAAGTCAGCATTTCTCACAATTGACTCATAATCAATGTGATTGTTTCTAACTGCTTGTTGAAAACTAGGAGCTTAAATACTCGATATACTGGTTACTTGCTAATAACAAAATTATTTACTATACCGTGTCTATGTCAATGTACTACACAGAGAATAATATAAATGGGACAGAAATTCTTGTAAAGAACAAATGCGAAGTAACTTACCAGTTAGTCGTCTCAAACTTTCAGCAAGCGAATGTCGAAGTAAACTTCCCACTGTTTTGTCAGCGACTGCAGAGTCTACCTAACTTGTCTAGAAGGGCTCGTGACACCACCCCTAGGCAAGTGATTGGTCAATTCCGACGGTTTAAATTTAAATGCAGGCCACAGAATGAAAACGGTGATACCATTGGTCTAAATCCAACATATCCCAGCATCACTGTTCTATGGCGTGCATCTAGAATGATTGGCTGGAGTGACGGGGCAAGCAGACGGCGCGAAAGTCTCTTTGTGAATATCTAAAAACAAATCAATTTATACCAAAATATTATTTCTATTTTGAACATGGAAAAAACGCAAGATTGAATGTTTGCTATTCATCCAAACAAGAACAAAACTATTCATGGTTTTATTTTTTTAAAACCGTATCCCACACTAATCTATCTACGTTGGTTAAATTGCACAGAAAATTGCCAAATGACATAAAACGGCCTTCATTGCATTTTCGGATTAGATGTAGGTTATCAAGATATATAAGAAGACCAAACTTGAGACGTTTTGATTTAAGTGTATTGACGGTTGCAAAAAATTGGAATGTTAAAATACTTGTGAATGTATTGATTAACAAGAATGCAAATTGAACCTTTCCGCAGCAAACACTTGCGGTTGAAGACAAAAAACAATGTGTCCCTATAACAAGTTTTTTTATTTCTCGATTTCCCATCATTCAACCCACAGTTAAATAAAATTGTATTAGATATTTACAACCTTCACATAATATGCTTAATCTATTGACACAAATGTATACTTCCAGGGTTATGTAAGGATTGCATACATTGTAATTATTAATTGCACCTCCCTCAACCAGTCCCCCCCCCCCCCCCCCCCCCCCCCCACACACACACACACACACAAACATTTCAACCCTGCAACACCCAACTATAATAACCCATATCCCTTCAGATTAAAAAAAAAAAAAAAAAATTAAACATCATCTGCCAAGCAGGAAAAAAGCAACTTGCATAGCTACTTTTTAGATCAACACTACAGCAAACTAGCCTCGATTAACTGGTCAAGAGTCATCTAAATAGTAATTTAGTGTGCTAGCCAGATAAGGTTTTAGCCCATTTCTTTGTACTTAAATGTGTATGGGTTTGGTGCTGCGGTGTGGAGGACTCCTGGCATTAGTTACCTGCATCCACTCGTGACTAAAGCACACTGGCATCATTTGCCAATGGATAGTTATAGAATCTGAATGATTTGTATTTTCAAGTAAAGTTTAGCAGTAAGTTCACAGGACAGCAGTAATTTTCATAAGGAAATATCCTATATCCCATAAATTTACTACAAAAATGACAAACTGAACAAGTGACATTCATCTGTATGACATAATATGCAAGCTCTACCATGTAATTTGTTAAAATATGGAAATCACTTTTGAATCAATACGTAAGGGACAGTTTGGACCATTTCACATCTTTGGCACAATGGTTCAGATTTAGCAGTGCAAATGAAATAAGCCTTAGTCAAGTGGTGATTTAATCATCTGATTTATAGCATTGACTGTGGCTAAAGATTTTCAGATGATATCAAGGGATCTAAATAATGTAACGACTAAACAAACAAGGAAAAAGACAAAAAAAAGGTTTAAATATGGAAAGTGACAGTTGCAGGTAAACAAAGAGGCTTAAGAAGATAGACCTTTGAGATAAGAATCTGGAAAAGGTGTGTAAGATCGATCAATATAAATATTTATTCCAAATACTATGGAAGAGAGCGCTGGACGGTGAGTAAACACGTTGTCGGGTTGGAGTTCAATGCTGGCCAATTTTTCAGTTTGTCTTTTTTTTTTAAGAACAATTGGCAGTTTCAGTTTCATGTATTGATCCGGAAGCAAATCACACTGTCAACAATAGAGTGTGCAGATGCATAGCAATGTCCATTGTATGGCAATGCATATCCAATACACAAATTGACTGATAAAGATGGTCTTAAACCAACCACATTGTCTCTTCGGATGGTATTCATGAGCATTTGCTATCAGGTTATCATACAGCCACAATGTTGTTCATCTCCCATTTCTGAGTGGTCTTGCTGTTGTCACAGTCTGCTATGAAGACTTTGTGGAGAAGATCAGAGCGGTCCAAACATTTACCTGCAAAAACAGATGGGTACGTTAAAACACACACACACACACACACACACACACACACACACACACACACACACACACACACACACACACACACACACACACACACACACACACACACACACACACACACACACACACACACACACACACACACACACACACACACACACACACACACTACCTGTTGGCACATGAGTGAAGCGGTGGAGATCCTGGATGGTAGTTAAAGTCAGAGTGAGAAAAAGATGTTATTGTGGGTTACGCTACACACAAGATTACCAAAGACACATTTCATAACTATAATTGGCTTTTGTAAAAAGGGCAATAAACAGTAGAAAAATATTTTTCCAATGTGATTTACTGCAACAATATTGTGCCAGGCAAGTACAAATGTTTCACCTGTACCTTAAAGTATTTCCATTCTGTGTGTTGATTCAGGTCACAATGGGTGATGATAACAGCTGAATTATCAGCACCCCTGGTTAAGCACTGGTCATACTGCATCAATTGATTTGCCTCATTAATGCGAAAGAGCTATAAGTTAACAAAAACAAACAACATATGAACATGATGAAACGTGTTGGCTCTACTCATTTGAGAAAATTAGTAGAATGCTGTGCAATTGTAATAGGGTCGCAAACAATCAACTCAGAAGATTGTTATTACAGCAGCAAATAAGTGAGACAAAGTAATTTGAAACATATATGGTAACGTCCAATACACGCACACGCACACACACACACACACACACACGTGAATGCAATGCAACTTATGCATGAAAATGGCATTACCTGATTTCCTCCCATCCTGTGACATGGTCCAATCTCAAGAGTGCCTCCATTGGTGTGGCCCATACTGTCGATACAGTAGCTGGTTTCAAAACCTCGGATCTACACAAACCCAGAAGCTCTTAGTACTTCATGTTTGATTATCAATTTGAATACATTGAAAAAAACACACATTAATGAACAAAATATTTTTCTTTTATACATTATAAGACTTTCATTTATATTTGGCTTGTTTATCTGTTGTATGTAGTGCAGTGCAGTAACATGATCAGAATCCTTCCTGCAGACTGGTAAGCCCATGCATTAATATGTTGGCAGAATTGAGTTGGCAGAAAGGAGTAAGGCAAATAGACTTTGGCCCTGTTCACACCTGGCATTAACATCAACCAACGTCTTGGGTGATCCAAGCACAATGGGACTGCTTTAAACACGCCGGTTCACACAGGGCATTAGAATACATCGAGTGAGCACTTGTTATCAGATCTCACTCCCCTTCTCTGGATTCATTTACATTCAGCAGATGCTTTTATCCAAAATGACTTACATGAAGTACATTTGTCAGAAGAAGGTGAAATATTTAATAGCTGTTAATACAGTAAGAAAGTCACCAGAACAAGTTTCAAGCACTTCAATTGCTAGGTTAACCATTGCTAGAATACAACCTCTTTGGCTAAGTGCCAAGTTACAAAGAGCAATTATAAAGTGCCAAGACGTACAAGAGCATGAGGGTAGAGGGTTTTTTTCCGGGTCGGTAGAAGATGGATGTTATGCAGGGCTCAGGTGAACTCTGAACAAGTTTTCAAATAAACACAAACATAATTTCCAAATGTGGGAGACAGCAATGCTCTTCCACATGCCTAAGCTGCCAGAAATTAAACAATACAGACTGAGTCTATTGCGAACCAAATTGCATTCGATGCAAACATACGACAACTATCTTTTCTAAAAGCGCTCAAACGTCATGGACAAAGACAGCCTATGTGAATGGATGTTTTCGGATGTTTCTGTTAAGATTATGGCAATTTGCAGCCTAAAGCACCTCCTAATGTGGTCTGAGCAATCGTATCTCAATGCGTTTGGTTGTGTCTTGGGTGCATTCTCACCTGGAATTCGAGCTCTCCACCCAAGATAAATGTTAATTCCCGGTGGGCACGGTCAAAATGACAGGTTTGCGACTAAATCAACACACTTGAAGCAATGAATTATTAAAAAATATATATATTTTGGATATAGCGTACATACCTCACCCCATTCCACATTTTTCGGAGGCAAGGGATAATGCACCGGAATGTCATAAGCAATTTCCTCCATGAACCATTGGAAGCTCTTGCAACGGTGTTCCTCTCTGACAAACAATTGAAACAAATTTTGTGTAATGACTCCAAGTGAAGAACTTCATAATTACTCCTTATGTTAATTCAATATTTTGGATTACGAAAATAAAAAAGCAGTTCCTTGTTTATACCACACTGAGCAGTCTCTTGGACAATGGCTGCAGAAAGTTCTTGGTAACAGGAAAAATCATGCCTTAACCAAGAGTAGGCCATTGAGAGGTGAACCTTAAAGTCTCATTTACATCACGCATGGAAGCTATTCCAATATTGCAGCCCAAACAATTTGTAAAACCGACCCAAACAACCTCATTGAATTGCAAAATGGGTTGATAGGTCTTGAAGTCTCCCGGCAGATTTGCGCTTTACAGGAATGGAACAAGCCAGTGCAACATTTGATAGTGCACTCTTACAATTCAAAGTATTGAAACAAAACCCTTATGAAGGTTATGTATGCCATATTTAATCTAGATTGACTAGAGATATGCATGGGATGGTAAAATATCAACTGTTGATGTGCCAACATGTGTATTGATGGTTTCAGAGTGCAATAAAACAACCTTGCCCCTGTCTGATGTTGCTGGATTGTGTTTAAAGCCCGTAAAGCCCAGTGTGTCAAGTGGGAGAGCAGGGCAGAAACCAGATTCAATAGAATTTCAATATATTGCAATAACTCCTTGTAAATTATATTGCATGGCCAATTCTTGATAGCCCACTATCTGTAAGGAAAAATAAAACAAATGAAAGGCCACAATTGCATCATTACAACCATGGGAGACTGGCGCACCTGCCACTCAGGAGGCAAAAAGAAGAGTGGACCTTTTTGCCTTTATTGGTCATTCCCAGAATTTTAACATATGGGAACAAGATTTGTTCTCTGCATGTGACCCATCTATGGTACATAGGAGCAGCGGGCTGCTATGTTCAGCGTCCGGGGAGCAAGTTGGGGTTCAGTGTCTTCCTCAAGGACACTACAACATGTTGGAGTTGGAGGTGGGGATCGAACCGCCGACCCTCCGGTTAGTAGACAACCCGCTCGACCCACTGAGCTACTGCCGTGTGTTTTCAATGTTACTTGAACAACACAAACTAAACCAATTCAGAGGCAGAGCACACACACATTGTGCAGCTATTGACCTGAAATGATGTTAAGCTTTAAGGAGGAACAGTGTGTATGGATCATTTTGGAAAAAGAGACACGACTGTAACCTGTTACCTGAAGCGTTTAAGATCACTGATGTCTCCGTAGGCTAGAGTCTGGGTTTCAGGACGACTTGCATAAAAGTAGTCCTTATACTCATCCCACCACACCTCCACCACACGCACATAGTTCTATAACAAAAGACAGATGGGAGAGATCAGTTATTGTGTTTGAAAAATGCAAGAGAAGTACTACTTCTAGTAATGATAATATCTAATATCTAGGGATGTTCATGATTAGCTGAATAGCAGGAACCAGAAATACTACTGACAGAAATACTAGCGCTTCTACAAAGATAAGATTGGCAGTAGCATGCCATGCACTGCTTCCTCGGTGACAAACATTAAACAATGTGTAGTTTCCCAAACATGGTAATCATTTGATTCATATTCATTTAAATCATGTTCACATTTCTCAACGGTGATCTACACCCCAGTTAGTAACTGCGGTCAACTGCGCTGTCGTTTGAGATCTGTTGGACTTCGTTTCAATCGTTTTAATTGAATATAAAATAACCACTACGCATGTATTACCAGTTTGAGCGCCTCACTTTCCCACAGTAATAATATAAAGCGACATTGTGTTCATTGTCATTATGTCACCTAACTGTTGAGTGCCCCCTCCTAACAATAGTTTAAAGGTGTGATGAGGAACGGTGGACTTAATTGACACATTTGCACAAAGACATAACATTCAGGCAGCATTTAAAATGTGGTTTCATTACAACATTTTCAGAATGAAACCTAATTTTAAATGCTGCCTGAATGCATCCAATATTTTAAATATTGGATTAAGCTTTTATCAATTAGCACTTATAATACACACAATATTTTCTTCAGAGTATGCTTGGCGTCTTTGATTGTAATGTGCTTAATTTTGACAGAATTGTAGGCATTTTCTTTGTTATGCAAGTCATTCACCAAAAAGTGGAAACTAAATAGTTGTAAGGAACATCCTGTTTAATTGTCAAACGTGTTCAATGTACCTTCAGTGTAGGTGATGACCCTACATGTGCAGGTGGAGGATTGCCCTGCCATCCCTGGAGCCTGTAAATATGCCCAATTCGGGAACATGGCACAAATAGCAGCTGACCACCGCACTGCCAAATCTACACACACACAAATAGATATATATATACACATACATACATACACATATATAGATACAACATTTTTTCAATTCAATATTTTTTCAACCTACCTTATATGATATTTCAAAGTTTTCTCCCCCCCAAATCTGTAGTCCAGGGTCATAAAGGCCCAGCTCAAAAAAATATTCTCTCTCTATGGCAAACAAACCACCGGCCATTGCGGGTGACCTGCGGATACATAAGAGACATAACGTTAAAAACACAATGTTCAATTGCAGCATTTTGGAACAAGGATGGCCCAGTTGTTCAAATTAAATAACAATTTAAAAAACAAATGTAATAGTCAAAAGTTGTATCCCTATGGCATAAAATGAGGTAAAGGAGTGAGGAATGATATGGACAATAATAGAGCCTTGATTATGTTCTTCTGAATAGTGGAAAGAGGTGTTTTAGTGAAGAAAGAAAAAAATGACTACAACAGAAGCTACTTACTTTCACCAGAGGCTAAATATATTTTAGAGGTGGACTAATATATTGTTTTATTAGACATCCATTATTACAATCAAGCCAATGCTCACCAAATACTTTGCCACTGAATATAGAAGGCCTTCAGAAAACAGGAAAATAAGAAAAAGCTGTGAAAAGCATTTTCCTGCACAGCACAATACAATTCAGTGCATTTGGCAGTATAGAACTATGGCATTTGTGAAGAAGTTTCACTAAATATAGTTTAGAGGCAGGAGACTTGAATGCAAATCTCTTCAATTAAATTTAACTGAATAAAATAAGGTCTCCTTGTTAAAGCCTTCACTCCTCACAGTAATAATTAACACTAACAGTAGAATATTGTTAAATTGTATTTATTTGGAACCATTAGAATGGTTCCAAATATTCTAGCATTATTTGCAATTTTGCCAAAAATATGTAAGCCCTAATTCTCAGGCTTCAAGAGAAGTACAATTTCTATTAAAGTGCAAAATGCAGAGAGCACTGTGGACAGGGACACCATCAGGGTGGACATCCATCACTAACTCTGCCCTCTACTGCCCCTCCTTCCAATGTGAACTCTAGCACCTGGGCTGGAGCCACAGCAGCTTCTAGGTCAGGTAGCAGAGACTGTACCACCGGCTACCTCTAGCTTAATGCAATACCAATGAGAGTGTCATAACTATTTAAATAGCCTCTCATGTCGTAGTGGGTATGTGCCATATCTTTAAAACCCTATTTCACACTAGATATTAGGTCTAGATCATTAGATATTAGCAGCGACTTAGACATTTTCTTTCCATATTCATTCCTATCCGGATGTTTTTGCTGGGGGAGTAGAGTCAGGGGCTGCCCACCCTACCCAAAGATGGGAGGTTTTTTCCCCACAGATACTTACCATGTTTTACCCATAATTTGACCCATAAATAGAAATCTAAATGAACAGTGAGTTATTCCTTTAAACTCTTTGAAACAGACAGATACCAACCCAGCGGGATGGAGTTCAAAGGAAGAAAATTGTCAATTCTATTTAAAAACATTTCCATTTAGCACAATCAACTGGTAGCTCTCTAGGTGTGAACTTTCTAGATGGAGTAAAATAGTGTTGCGGTACCTATATGGCTCAGTCTTAGATTTTCTTAGTTTTTTCTCCCTTTCCCCAAGAGGAACTCTTTTCCAAAGCATGCTCCAGTCCCATGCTCCTCTAGCAAAGCCATCTTGGTCTCCTCCCCCCTGTGGCTCAATGTTGAAAGTCTGGCCATGGATGGAGTCGATCAAAGGCACGGTGCACACTGTTCTGGTGGGTGAGGTTTGGAGGGCACATGAAGGATATAGCGCATGCATATGGGAGGAAGCAAGGCAGAGGCAGAAAGATCATGGGGGACATGGGGGACGTAAGTGGTAGACACATCATGCACACGATGGGAATAAATGAAAGGAAAAACATTCAAACATGATTAGTGATGACAGGGAAGGGCCATGCAAAACAAAACACAAACAGCGAGGAAAGGTTGTGCAGGACAATACAAAGGTGCAGTCAAGCAGGTTAGACAGATGGATTGATAAGCGGGTAGTTGGGGATGGAAGATGGAGACACAAAAGATAACATTAGGGTCAGATGCTTGTGGGTTGACGTGTGTACCGATAGGGTTCGGTGGTGTGTTTTCTCTTTGTCTTCTCTCTGTCACCAAGTGGTACCCGCTTCCAGAGCAGACTCCAATCCCATGCTCCTCGAGCCAAACCGTCTTCATCTCCACCCTGCTGGGCCTCCATAGTGTACTCATTACCGTCAATATAATCTATCAACGGCACTGTACATATAGTCCTACAGGTAAGTTCAGACACAGACAGAAAGGCTCAAAATACATAATCCTTGATTGGACATTTCACTCCGGGTAAAAGCATAGTATAGATAAATAGGTGCTGGTATTGTGCAAAATAATTATTTAGCTCATTACTAAGTTATATTTGTATACTAAAGTTATTGGAATCATCGGCTGTAGTAAATATGCCAACAAACTAAAAAAGCTAGTTTACATTGTTGGTGTAATTACTACATTAACATGCACTTCATCATTCCAAGTTATTTCATACTATGAAAATGAAAGTAGCTATTGTAGCCATTAGCAAAATGTGAATTTTACTCGATACCGGCAACAGGCTTGCTTTTCTGTCAGTAAAATATTCCTCACAACTTTATTTAAATTTGCATAAAAAAATGTCAATGCAGACTACACATTTGATGGTAAATTTCCAAGATGAGTTTTGTTAAGCCCTCACTCACTTCCCATTTATCGGAGTGTTAACTATAATCATTTAAAGGTGCAGTGCGTAGCATTCAGTGGTGCAGAGTGTAGAACTTAGTGGCATCTAGCAGAATGGACTCTGAAATGGATCTATATAGGAAGCGGGTCCTCCATGGAGCCATACTACCATGTTCCTACAGTAGCAGAGAACAGATGAACGGCTCTTTATTTGACTTGTAAGCTATGACCTATAGTTCTACAGACCAAGTAAATAAAATATATTAACTATCAAGAAATCCGATTCTTGACAATAGGTTTCTCAATGCTGTTGTGGACGACGACTGTTTTGGAAGTACCAACTGGCACTTAACAGGCGGGGTAGGGAGGGGGGTATTCAGTTGGTCTACCCACCCTTATACCTCTTTCCACCAACATACAAGAAGCTATGTGGTTGGAAAGAGGTGTGAGGTGTGCAATCTGCAACCTCCCTGCTAGATGCCACCAACGACGGCTTTTAGCTAAAATGATCAATTCAGAGAGACAATTGAACACAGATGATTCCACGTTAAATCTAATTTATGCACAGACCACCTTCTGTCTCACCACATCCTTTTCTGCAATCTTGATGGATCATAACAATGGTTTTAAATCAAATCATTGTACATTTAAAGTTTAAATCTTTACTCTGGTAGGAAATGCCTGTTATTTGTAGAATAACAGTCAATGTTTGTGCTGATAAAAGATTGCAGAAATGTGTCACATAAGCATCCATTGAGTGGACAACTTTGAGCACAAAACTGTGCTAGTATTTTAAATGAAAAGCATAAATGTATGCTATTGGCTGATTCAGAATGACTCTGAAATAACAATGTGTAGCTGACACACCATCCCTTATCAACACGGACAATAGATCACAAAAAGATCACCATGGTGGATCCCAGAAAGCTGTCAATATTTTTGAACCAAGCAAACAGTTATTTCAATATTCATTTGATGACACATTGTTGATATTAGTTTGTCAGAATGATACAAAAGAAATGTAAATTAAAAAAAATACTTTTTTACTTGTTTCTGGGGGTAGAATAAAACTTGGAACATAGAATGTTTGGAATGAGTTCAGACATTATATGTGTTTCACATTGAAATGCTCCATTTTGTGTGTAAGTGTGTTACCTGTCTTTTGAAATGGGTGCAACCAGCGGTGCATACCAGTTCACGCTGACCTCACAGTGGGCATCAAGGTAGATCAGAACCTGGATCATTCAGTGGAAAATACAACAACAACAACAACAAACAATGAGAAATGAAGAAGGCTAAACATCTACCAATCTTTGCAGGATAAAGCAAATGAGGCAGGAATCTAAAGATAGTCATTGTTTATATTCTATGAAAAAGTAGACAGTAGAAGTGCATTCAGAAAGTAATCAGACCCAATAACTTTCCACAACATTATTATCATTATTATTTTTTTTCTTTTAATCAAGACGAAAATAGCATACCTGCCCTATAGTGGCCTTCTGGGCACCTATACTCCTAGCTTGAATAAGTCCTTCTCTCTTCTCGTTTCTGAAAAGTTTGACCAGACCGTTCCATTGTTTGATGTATTCTTCCAAACGCTCCTTAAGATGGACTATATCCACACACAGTGAGGCATGCACATAGACACAAAGAAATGGACAGATAAGAAAACAAACAGACAATAAACTCAATGACATACATAAACCACAAAAAATATTCAATCTCGGAAAACTAAAACTTGTATTTGCACTACAGACAATTACAAGAGGCCACGGGGAAATCCTTAATCCACACTCACACTTAATCTCCCATAAATAAGATATGTAATAATACATTTACTAATAATTATATATTCTACCTGAAACAATCCCCAATCATGTGCTTTTTTGCTACTTTTCTCAATTTCCACTGTACCATATTGTGTGGCAATCAAGTGAATTGCATCATTGGCACATGTGGTGGATGTGATGGAATGAGGAACGCCTCCTAAAGGCTACAATAATGTTCCAGTGTGTGAAAGACCCAGTGGCAAACAAGCGGCCCCCCCTTTCCCGAATACACTTGGAAGTCATACACAGAATCAATCCCAGTTGTGATCCTGAGTGTTTTTCTGTGAGAGTGCCACTGTAATTTAGAGAAAATTACTGTAAAATCCTATGTTTTTGTCAATCACAGAAAAAAGGTCAAATCATTTATGAGTGAGCACATTGAGGGAAGCAGCATGAAACAGATGCACGTGTGTGCACAAAGACTTTCACAAAGACTGGCTTTGCTCTTGTGCTCCCAATGTGTTTTCCTACACCCTCAGATGGTTTTTCTCCTTGCGCTGGGGCTTTCATTTTGGCACTAAGTGGGCGGAGCGAGACATGGCCTTTGTATCCCTGAATGTGATTGGTTACATGTTGCCGGACAAGTCCAAACACCTCTTGAAGTGCTTGGATGATTTCATGGATAACGTCAAGCAAGGTCACATCTAACCAAGAGTCTGCTGAAGAGCTGAGGTCTCAGAACATGCTTTAGAATACAATAAAGCAGTGTTACACCTCAGACAGCTTGCAGTTGTTCAAACATTACTATGCCTGGCACAAATACAAGGTTCATCCTGAATGATCAATTCAGGATTATTAGGCTCAGTGAACCATCAGCCTTGAAGATTAGCAGTACAGTATCAACAGACCAGGAAATAAAAACTTTAAAAATGCTGATCAGGAAATAAATACTGCATTGCCTCACTGCTGGTGTAACATAGTTATTTAGTGTATGATAAGACAGCGATCGTCTAATGAAGTCTAATAAATCTGTCAGTCGTATTATATCTGTATTGTTATATAATGGTAAAATGTCAATACAAAAGTGTAAAAGGTCCCTACATACGGACTTTCCACTGTGATTTCTTGTGAATCAACATCTAAATGTTATCGATGAGTGCAACCAATAACATTTAGGGATACAATGGCCATGGCTGGCTCCGCCCACTTAACAGCGTGTTGTTGCTTCACTTTATGTGCATGCTCAATTAATCCTTTTTCCTCACAGGCTATGTTATAGCTCTTGCAGCCAGATAAATACTGCACTTGAGTGCAGTAAAGGTGAATGTCTGACTGTGACTGTTTTAAATATATTTTGCACTATTCAATTTTCAACGCACTACCTCACTTTTTTTTGTACTTTTCTGTGTTTCTATGTTTTGTCTGTACAATGTCTGTTTGTTTGTCCATTTGTTCATTTTGCACCACAGGTCTGAGAGGACTGCAATTTCATCTGTGCTATATGCCTGCCATGTAGCACACTTGACAATAAAGATACTTGAATCTTAAATCTTAGTTGTGGGCATGAAGCAAATCTTTGCACACAATTTTTGGCAGTGACATGCCGCCAAAGGTTTTCTTTCATAACTACACAACATCTAGACAGTGACACCAATGGAAGGATGAAGGCCTTACCAGAAGGCAACTGGGTATTCAATGGCAATTTAAGAAGAAACCCAACCACAATATGTACTTTCCTAACATACTAGGTTACATATGGCATTTAAAGTCGGCCTCCCTAGAGCCCTTTGTCCGTTCTGGGCTACAGTAGAAACATGGCGGGCTCTGTGGACAAGGACCCACTCCCTATGTAAAGAGCTCATACTAAGTTAACGGAAACACAACAACTCCACTGGGACACACGCAGCAAAAAATAATTATGTAAATATAATAAAAGTTACATCAACTTTACCTTTGTTACTAAAATCATCTATCATGACAATTTCAGCAAGGTATCTCCTGGGTGTCCTCTTAATGACACTGTGGACAGTTCTCATCAGTGTAGACCAGCCTTCATTATGAAAAACTATTATCACACTAGAAGTCAGCAGCCTTTCATCATAATGCCAGTGCTTACACCTGGAACAGATCAGAAAAATGTAAGTTACGGGAATGAAATCAAAATAATCAGTGTATCCAGACCAAACCTTCGTTGGCATTGCCAACGCATCCGTTCATTTCATTTGCATTCTAGGCTTTTATTAGCTTAATATACTATTACAGTTGAATAATAATTACCAAAATTAATATCATAAATCTTTGAAATCAAACAGTGGCTGGACATGCAGAGCTCCTTTCTGTCTGACTATGTCTGACTTCTGTGCATGGTAATCACAGCCAATCATGGTCAAATCTAGTCTGGGAACCAAACGAATCAGCAAGCTCATATCTTATTTGATCTGGCATCTGGCAGACATGGCCTGGGTCGGGCCAATCACAGCCGCATCTAATATGGTGCAGGTTTGATACAATGACCGTACAGAGGAGTGCAATAAGTAAGCATTGAAGCCTTGCATCAATGCGCAAACTCCTTATGTTGGTGTTTGACATAATGTTTGTTGCTACGCATTAGACTGGCATTACATTAGCATTTTAAATAGTAAATGTATCGTATGTAATGTACAATCTTAGCACTTAACATCATAGGCCAGAGATGTTGTATACTATGGTTAACCTAAAAATTGGAATGCTTGAAGCTTGTTCTGGTGACTTGCTTCAAAGATTTCCCTCGGGATGAATAAAGTATCTATCTATCTATATTTATCTCTACCTAGCGAAGTGTTTCACCTTTTTCTGCCAAATGTACTTATTGTAAGTCGCTTCTGACAAAAGCGTCTGCAAAATGCCATAATGTAATGTCAATGCAAAATAAATCTTGCCTAAAGCAGCCTCTATAACGGGTTTGATTTGGTTATTATTGTTTTTTCAAACCAACAATGAACACCTCCGCGTTCCAAGTCACGGTGTTGTTTCAGTTCAAACAGGCAGCCTGGCCGCAGAGTGTTGGCTCCATGTTTAAAATACCTTTATTAATGAGAGTCAATAGAGCAAGACTCCTTTTACGTTGTGGAGTGTTTGTGAATGTTGTTACTTGTAAGCACAGATCTGTCATTAGATCCAAAATATAATAAAATAAAAAAATTATCTTACACCTGGTTAGTCATAGTGCCTGGACGCTTCATGTTCGTATCGAAATGTTCGTATCGAAACATAGAAACTTAGGGAGAGAGGGGGGGTTTTGGGGGCGTTTCTTTTTCTGCATCATTTTGCTATTTGGTTATTTTAATACATATGATTGTTCATTCTTAAACCCCTGATTGTTTGACATTGAATTTGAGTCAACTCAGAACGATGATTTAACAATTACATTTTAGGGTAGTGGAAAACAAATAGTTTGACATTTCAGTATTCATCAGTAAATTAAAAGTATTAGTATCAAAAGTACAAGCAGTAAATGTAATAGTAATATTAGTACTTACTCCTCATGTCGTAAATCATTGACAGTCCTATCAAGGGAAATCATGTCACTAGCAACCATGTTGAAGCCAAATTCTTTGATAGAAGCCTGGACAGCCTCTTTGTAATCTGGTCCCAGGACAAATGGTTTACCAGCCTCCCCTGGGCCACCTGGAACCCCAGGGGCCTCAGGCTCATGAGGTTCAAAATTCCCCAAGATATCTTTCTTTAGGATGGGATTTGTGTAGGTATTGGAATGGGGCTTGAATGTTACATATTGTTGCTGGATTGCCTGATTCTGATTGGGGATCGCAGGATTGATGTCTCTGCCTGAAAGGATTAAAAGAATAAATTAACAAAACTCCAAAATATAGATGCAGTGTTGGCAATTAATGAGTTAATACTGTGGTGGCCCATCAGTCTAATTAAAATAGGCAAAACATCTGCGTAGATATTAAATAATATTTATTGGATAATCTACTAAATTAAGTTTGTAATCATTTGAAATAAATGAAAGGGGGTTGGATGAAATCAAAGTGGCATCGCATACAACAGCCCATTAATCAGCTCATGAAGAACGGGAGGCTTTTACGTCATTTGCCCACACCTAATTTTTTCAATGAGCACAATGAGCCCATCTTATTCCTAAAATCGGCTCCGCTTCTCTAGGTTGATAAAAAAATATATATATAAATGTGATTTTCTACTAAATAATAACCCAATTTTAAATACTCTGTTGTTGTTGCTGTTGTTGTTCTTGTGAAGTGTTTTTGTTTTGTTTTTACCTGGTTGGTGATTTTTTTTCATGAATTTCTTCAGGTGCATTTCTTTATACATTTTATCATATGAACTACAGCCCAACTGATAATGTGTTTCACATCATGGGTCGGGCTATTCATATACATATATTTTTGTGTTAAAGCTTGATCATTTATTTTTGAAGCATTTTTTGAGATTCCCTTTATATCCCGAGAGCAAGCAACAAATTAAATGCCCTGATGATAAAAATAAATAGATAAATCAGTATGTTGGCCTGGTAAAGGCATGTAATAAGCCTGCACAATCATTTCATTCTGACCACATTAAATGGCCTTCTAGGACTCCCTCCACTAAAAGGAGGGGATGGATAATCTGAAAATAAAGCTTACTCTGATAAATCAAACCTCACCTTGTTTGAGTCTGATAGAGTTCAAATCTACCTCCACTCCCTCTACGTGAGGCCAGGGTACCACAGGTTTAAAATGATCCACTAGGTCCCCTTTAGGTAGCAGACTATAATCCTGTTGAAAGAATGTTGTTTTTGCATTAGTAGTAATTGTTCAATTTGCAATGTCAGTGAAAACAACCAGAACCAACTGACGCATTGCTATGGAAGCAATCAAAGCAAACGTAGAAAAAAAAGTTACAATTATATCAGCTATCGCTTGACGTTTCAAAGCTATAATCAACTTCAGTCAAGTAATGGAACTGCATGTGTTCCGGCTCGCCATTCATCCCACAGGCCATTTTAAACGGATGTAGATCCCGGAACACATTTGTTTGTTTTGCAATTTTATGACATCAGACTGACTGTTGACGTTTGAAGTCTACCTACTTATAAAACGACGTAAGTCCATATTATGCATATTTGAGTAGGAATAAAAATAAAGATTCCTGCGTGTAATACATACCAATTAATAAAAACATGCAATCGTATCTACATAAGTACAGGCTTAAAAAAGATATAGTCCGGATGCATAATGCATAATCTACAAAGAAACAGTAGGCTTTTCCAAAACATTTTTATTAAAAGCTCCTAACTTATCTGATAGAAACTAGACGATATAGCTCATCAAGGGACCAGTGATATCATCATGATAGTATCGTTCCGGGTTTAGAACCCTACGTTCCAACATCTCAAGTTAACACTAAAACCCCGAAGTGCTTCTTAAGCGGTCATCTGTGACAACACGTTAAATAAACACAAATCAAAAATCTAATTATTGTTGATATGCTACAACGATATCCACAATGTCTCCGCAATCACGTAGTAAAAACACTGCACTTGCCTATATTATACCGCTACAATAGCCTACAATGCGTTATATACATGTACAAATTGTATTGTAACTACAGAAAGAAAATAATAACCTCTTAAATGGTTATTATGATATTAGCATGTTGGTTCTCCTTACCCGTTTTGCAAAAGGGTTGTCTTCACTGGGTTTCGGCGAGAGAAAAGACCAGAGCACCACCAAACTGAAAAATGCACCGACCACAATACAACTTCGCAAAACAAATCCCACTTTAAGTCTCATCTTAAGCACAAAATGAGACCGGCGAGCGTCTCATCGGCTTCACTGCGGCCTGTGATAGTAACTAGTTGCAGAGTATCGTGTGATTTGCACTAACAATGTGTCCAAACCGGTCGCAGCCATGGAGTGGAGAATATCAAACGTCACATTTCCTGTAGAGAAATACTTTATTTCAAAGTAAAAGCCACAAAATGCTTCCACTGCATACGAGGAACTGAAGTAACATATTATGATATGCAGTCGTGGATATTCATTGCATAGTATTTAATAAATACTATTTATTATCCACACTTGATTGTGTACATTTTGCTATAAAATACACTCTTGACATAGGTCCATGTATACACCATACAAAGTTTAATATTATTTATACACAACCACACCGTCCATCCGTCCAACTACGCGCAAGCGACAAGAAAATTCGCGTACTGCGAATAGACAGAATTAGTCAGAATTCACCTCATGGAGTAAACTATTCATGAAAGTAAAAGTCTCATCTGATTGTATTTAGTAGTGATCCACTCACAAATGTTGCAACTCTATGGACAGCTGAGGTAATCCTCGTTACCTGTATGCCTTTGGTCTCACAAAATCTGAACGTCTGAAGTGTTTAACACTGCCATAATAACATTAGCTGAAATCGCAAAGTTGACTCCTGTCAGAAATCAACATGGTGGCTTGGGTTATATTGGCATTTTAATAGTGTTTTGATGTATGAGTATATTGATATCGACTAAATATATTTAGAAAGAACAATTCGCTGTTTATTTAATTGCCAATTGGATTTCAAGTCAGACAGGGGTGGTGGACTATAAAATATTGCCTGAACTTATGGCCATATACCGGGTTGTTGAAATGATTGAGGGATCCGGGAAGAAAGAGAAAAGCCATTAGTTCAGACTACAGCAGTACTCATGGGCCTGCATCACGGGCCACGAATGCCTGCCCACATGTGGTGATGGAGGTGAAGATGCTTTTGCATAGAACACTGAAGACAGGTTGAAGAGTATGATTTAATGGGTTAAATTCCTCTGGGAAAATCAGAGATTCTGTCCAAAATGAAGGAAGTGAGTGAAAAGGAATGGCAGAGAGAATGGGAACCTGCAGCTAAGGGACACGTTAACATCAACTCATTGAACAAGTACATGGGAGAAGGAGGGAAGGGCCAGCTACAAACAGAAATTGGGATTGTCACATTCTCCACAAAACGTTTGTTGTACTTGTGTCAAACAAAACTGTTTGCTAGAATATAAAACGTGTTTCCATATGTTTTACGTAGCCTAAAAATTGCATTATCTTTCCTTTTATTTTATGTAGGCTAGTATTCTTTATTTCTTTACCCTAAGTGAAGAATACGCATTCTCTTGATCGACAGCTGGTAGCAATACGCTGCGATGTTTGCTTGACAAGTCAAAGAGGAGCTTCCTTCAGAGGGCCGTCTCTTTACAACACGGCAGGCAGCAGGTTCACTTCGAGGAGCCTACTAGTTTTTCGTGACATTGCTTTCGGGACACGAGACATTTTTCCTTGGATGGCGAAGGAATAACGAAAACGTGAAACGAGACACAACACGTATCTAACCTAATACCTAAACCTAACCGTATCAAAAAAAACAACACCAAATACCAAAACTACAAAGAGGTATAGGCCTAGGCCTAATCCATTTCGTTCGTTGTTTTCCGTATGAGGCTTTATGCCGAGCTCCACTACTTCCTGAACTTAAACAGGCTCCTTTACTTCCTGTCTTACATTATTGGACAAACTGATTAATCCAGGTGTGTCTGACCGTTGTTGTGACTACTGAGGTCAGAGTCAGACACACCTGGATTAATCAGTTTGTCCAATAATGTAAGACAGGAAGTAAAGGAGCCTGTTTAAGTTCAGGAAGTAGTGGAGCTCGGCATGACGAGATTGTGGGGTCTAGGGCATGATCTGCTTCCATGGGTGTGGGCAGTGAAGCGTGATCTATATAAAGGTTTTTAAAAACACTGTGAAGCATGTTATGAACCAGTAAGGCCTACACTTGATTATCACTATATTATATAAAGATAACTTGTGGCAAATTTATTTTGATACACATTTAATTGTGGTCTTTCAACCAGCGGATGGCTTGAATAGAATGATCACATTGGTAAGTTGGTGGGGAAACCTCCAATCCTTGGGGAAACCAACATAACATGACAAAACTCAATCAAAATTCATTCAAATGCTACGTGGTGGGGAATTGAAACTGAACTAAAATAATGCAGTTGTCATGATTTCCAAAAATTCTCTCGGGTTTCTCCCTCCAACAAATCAATATGGTCGCTAGGTGAAAAGTATTGCCTACACTTCATGTACAAATACATTTGAAAAAAGTATCTATTTTTGCCTTTCTACAGCTGTGGTCCAAATATGTCCAAAACAGTTACAAACGGCTTGCGCCCCATGCACCTAGTTAAAGTGTTGACATTCTTTTCCACCTTTATGTCATTATTGTACAATTTCATCATTATATATACGGCTTTCCATAAAACTATACGTATTAACACGCAGATGTTGGTGATAATTTTGATTACGTCCGTCTGACGTATGACGCGTTCACGTGGAGCGAGCGAACGAATCACAAGTCTCGGCTGAGGACGTAGAGACTCTGGTTTATCTTAAAGCGACAACGCTTTCGGGCGATCTAATAACAAAATCAACGCATCTTATATTTTTGCAAACAAGCTAAATTTTTCAAGAATAGATGGAAACTGGACAGGTTCCGAAATAAGGGCGGCTGGCATCCGTTGATGTTTTACAGCTATCTGGACCTGATCTGGACTATCCTTTAGCCCGTCTGTTCCTGCATTGTTATGCCATGTGGCCAAGGGCGACGAAATACCCCAGAGCGTAGCTGCATGTGTGATTCGTGATTATCACTGGCTGTGCCTGAAAGTTTATCGCAGTAATTTACTAGCCAGTAATTTACAAGGAACTATGTGTGAAACCCACTTATACATTTTAACTTATACATCCCACCTCGATGCGTCCCACGTGACACCCACCCACGCTCGACTCTTCCGTGATCATCGACCAATCACCGATTGGTGACGTTACACATGCCACACGTCTGTTTCCTCGTTTTTCGAATTACAGTGGACACACACACACACAATTTGGAATTACTTGTGAATTTGCTTTATAGGCCACCAAGAACAGAAGAAACGATGGCTGAAACTCAGTTGGATACGAAGTTACTTTGCCTCTTTGATGTTGACGGGACACTGACGGCCGCGAGACAGGTAGTTAACAAACCACAGAAGCCCAACCAGAAAATATGGCAATTAATTGTGTTTGTAGGTTTTTTTTTTTTTTAACAGCAAACCCCATAGCATTCATTCAGTGATAGGCTAAGGCATGTTGTTGCCTAGCCGCTGCCTGATAACTCTCAGAATGAAGGAGAGAACCGGGCGGGTTGTGTGTATCGTAGAGACTGCCCTCTGTCGGGCAGGCGGGTTGTGTGTATCGTAGAGACTGCCCTCTGTGGGGCAGGCGGGTTGTGTGTGTCGTAGAGACTGCCCTCTGTGGGGCAGGCGGGTTGTGTATCGTAGAGACTGCCCTCTGTGGGGCAGGCGGGTTGTGTGTATCGTAGAGACTGCCCTCTGTGGGGCAGGCGGGTTGTGTATCGTAGAGACTGCCTTCTGTGGGGCAGGCGGGTTGTGTGTGTCGTAGAGACTGCCCTCTGTGGGGCAGGCGGGTTGTGTGTGTCGTAGAGACTGCCCTCTGTGGGGCAGGCGGGTTGTGTGTGGTAGAGACTGCCCTCTGTGGGGCAGGCAGGTTGTGTGTGTGGTAGAGACTGCCCTCTGTGGGGCAGGCGGGTTGTGTGTGTCGTAGAGACTGCCCTCTGTGGGGCAGGCGGGTTGTGTGTGTCGTAGAGACTGCCCTCTGTGGGGCAGGCGGGTTGTGTATCGTAGAGACTGCCCTCTGTGGGGCAGGCGGGTTGTGTGTCGTAGAGACTGCCCTCTGTGGGGTAGGCGGGTTGTGTGTGTGTTAGAGACTGCCCTCTGTGGGGCACAAAGCAGAACAGGTTGTATCAAACGTTGAGTCATGTGTTACCATGTATCTATCATAGACTGCAGGTCGTGATGCTGGTTAAGGGCCTGCCTGAGCCCACCGTTTTTCAGAGTTGCAGATTCACTTCCTACAGCCAATTAAAAATAAATTATATTTTAAAGTTGAGTTGAAGTAATTTTGAGCTGAGTTAGTTTTTTTCAATGTTCTGCAATGTCTGCCTCACCTCAGGAAAAATCAAAAGTGGAGGAGGTCCCTAGAATATAAAAATGAATACATTGATGAATAACAATTTTTTCGTTGCATCACATCTCAAATTATGCAACTGTAATACAATCAGAATGAATGTAATTACATTTAATCAATGTTACATTTATCCAATTGTACTTACCATAATACTTCAACCAATTAATTAACAGTGTGTAACCATTAGACTGCAATAGTCCACATGTGATTTACTATATTTGACATTATGAAACATTTTATTAAAATATACTGTATATTCGGTACACAGACTCTTTAAATTGATATTTGTCTTTTGCCAATTGTAATACTTATGTTAATCATTGCCATGTGTACATTGTTAATAGTATAAATAGGAACCTTCAAGGAAAATCCTTGTCTCTTGTCTGGGCTGTCAAACAACTCCAGGGCTTTGTAGCGGAGTGTATTGCTTGCAGTCAGTAGCCATAAATAGTAGTTATCAGTCAGAAAAATATATATCATTAAGTTGTGCAAAACTAAGCTAACGGAATGTTATATTTAACCTCCCCCACCCCCACCCCAAAGCCTGTTTTATAATAATAATAGTAATAATTAGTAAATAATACTTCAACCAATTAATTAACAGTGTGTAACCGAAGGTACTAGTGTTTAGTAACAACTAATACATTTTCAGCAAGTTCTGCATTTTCAGTGAGTTTGAATCTACAGTTTTGATATGTCATATGTCAAATATATGGCAAGATGTTTTTATGTGTTATTTTGTCTTGTGTGTTATTTCATAGGCATTAATGTATCTGCTGTCTTTTTCTCAGCATGTGACTCCAGACATGGAGCAATTCCTCCAGAAGTTGAGAGCAAGGGTTCGAGTTGGAGTAGTGGGAGGTTCCGACCTCAACAAAATCAAAGAGCAACTGGGAGAAGATGGTGAGACAAACAGTGTAAAAGTCAGAGTTAAATAGAGTGAAACTGTTGTAGACTATTGCTGGATAACTTTGCATTATTCAAGTCTCACCCTGGGTTTAAGTCAAGAGTTGGTCTGCTTATTATTGCAAAGTTGTGATGCTGCTTGCGATACACTTCTTTCAGAAAATTAGCTTTGTACGGCCATCACCCATATAGACTATTCAAGCAGGATACCTGATTCTCTTCAATTAAATGCCTGTTTTTGGCAAGATTGAAATAGCCTATTAGCCTATTATTTTAATAGTCTGTTAAAGGCAACAAAAAAATCAAGCCCTGTGTTGTGTTAATTATGATTTCTGGGACCCCTTGACTGTGATTTTTCTTTTTCTCAATGCACCCCAACCCACTAAGATAAAATAACATAGAACATAGTTACTGTGGTCAAAGGCTGAAAGAAACACATATTTAAATTTCTACTATTACATTGAAATAATCTGACAAGATTAAGTATTGCAACAAACGGCAAAAATACACATCCAATACTAGTAGACCTATATCTAAATGTTCAGTAGTTGTAATGTTACGTTCAGTAGTCAGCATAATTGCATGATACTGTGTTTTATTTTGGTTATGTTGCTGACATGTTTTTTCATGACATTTCAGATAGTTCATGTAAAAGATAGTAATGAAGCAGTAGTAGGTATTCTTCTACCATGCATACAGTAATGTTTTTACTCTGAAGCAATAGTTACAGGACATGTGTTACACAGAACCTTATCCTGCATGCAATTCAAACATGCTAATATTTAGTCTTTTTGGTGCATGTGCAGTGATCCAGAGAGTCGACTACCTGTTTGCTGAGAATGGTCTGGTGGCCTATAAAGATGGACAATTACTCTCAGTTCAGGTAAGAAAACTGAATACCTTTCACTCATGTTGTTTGTGATTTAAGTGTACCGTTAATGCCAATTGACAACTTTTCTTCATCACTACAGTCTATCCAGACCCACATGGGAGAAGAGCTACTACAAGAGTTCATCAACTTCTGTCTCAATTACCTGGCTACAATTAAACTACCTAAGAAGAGGTATATATATACCCTCTTCATCAACATTACATGTAGATGTGTCAAAATTGGAAAACATTACACATTTACAACATGAATCTGAGGTTTAAAGCCAGTGGTTTAGGATGGCCCTACATTTTGCCTTAGTGTAGATAGATAGATGGATAGATAGAAGACTTTATTGATCCCACATGGGGGAAAATTCAGATGCTGCAGCAGCATAGAGAACAACTTACAAGAAATAGTGTGCAGGAGCAAACCTAGTGCAGATAGCCTATATACTGTATACTATTTACATCGACACATTTTATTAGTTATTTACAGCACATAGCCGTGTGGGTTATTGAATATGAATATAAGTGAAGGAAAATGAATATTAGTAGCCGAGCAGCAGATATGCCTGACACTGATGATGATTGTGTAGCCTAATTGCTGATGGGATGAAAGACCTGCGTTAGCGTTTCTTTGCGCAGTGTGGATGGAGTAGCCTGCCGCTGAAGGAGATGCCCAGGATGTCCAGGATGGACAACAGTTTGGCCATCTTCCTCTGCCCCACCTCCTCAATGGAGTCCAGAGAGCACCCAGAACACTGGCCCTCCTCACCAGTTTGTCAGTTTCTATCTCTCACTGAGACTCTCCCACACCAGCAAACCACTGCATAGACCAGGGCTGATGCCACCACTGAGGCATAAAAGGTCTTTAGCAGTGCACTACACACACCAAAGGACCTCAGTCTCCTTTGCAGGTGGCGACTAGGTGTAGTCTAATTTGTTGTTGAGGTGAAGCCCCAGGTATTTTTATTAACTGACAATCTCAATGTCCTCTGGATGATCACTGGCAAGATTGGGGCTTTCCTCCTGCGGAAGTCAACCATCATCTCTTTGGTCTTGCTGGCATTCAGGTGGAGGGAGTTCTGATCGTCCAGTTAACAAGTCCCCAATGGCTTCTGTATTCACCTTCATCCCCTACTGACATACACCCTACAATGGCTGTATCATCAGAACATTTCTGAAGGTGACAGCTGCTGGTGTTATGGTTGAAAGCTGATATGTAAAGGGTGAAAAAGAAGGGGGACAGGCCTGTTCCCTGTGGGACCCCGTGCTGCACACCATTTACATTTACATTTACATTTAGGGCATTTAGCAGACGCTTTTATTCAAAGCGAGCTACAAAGAGTACATTTGTCATGAGAAGGTGAAACATTTCATTGCTGTTAATACACTAAGAAAGTCACCAGAACAAGTTTCAAGCATTTCAATTGCTAGATTAACCATTGCTAGTATACAACATCCCTGACTAAGGGCCAAGTTACAAAGAGTGATTAAGGTGCCAAACGTACAACAAATAAGAGCATGAGGGAAGGGTAGAGTTATACACCACCACATCAGACACGCAGTCATGGAGCCTCAGATACTGGGGTCTGTTGGTGAGGTCTGTAGTCCAGGCAACCAGTTTGGAGTCTGCTCCCTCCATGGCAACCCTGAGGAGCGATGGTTGTATGGTGTTTAAAGTGCAGAAGAAGTCAAATAACACCCCATAGGTGTTTGATCCCTCTCCCATAGGTGGGAGAGGGATCTGCAGCAGGTCTGTGGTCCACCCCGATGTTCTGCTGGTTGGACTGTGTATTATGCAATGAATCCTGTAACATCTTGTACTTTTATGTAATAATGCATTGTTACAGCATGTCATTATTTTGTGGTTATATTAGTAAAGGTTAACAATAGGCAAGAAAGGGTCATGGCAAATCTTGGCAGAGTTGGTGACTTAACATCCCCCATAAAGATCTATCCACATTTAATCGTGACATTTGAAATGCATACAATTGAAACACTATGTTGGCTATATATACACTGATATTCATACATCGGTTTTCAGTAACAGTGTTAACAATCATGTAAATCATGTTGACAGTAAGCTCAACATGGTTGTGACACGCACATGAATTTGAGCCATGGGTCCTGACTGGTGTTGAAGATGCTATATGCCCATGCTTGTTTTTAGTTTACATGTTCGTTGGTCAGCTTAAACCCTGCAATTGCAACTTGTGGCAATATTTTGTATTCATTTCATACTTTTAACTAATTAATTGTGTGAGTAAGTCATAGCTTCTTCATAGAAATGTTGAGATGAGTCGTCTAAAATGAAATTATTTTGTGAAAATTTAGATTTTAATATTTTGTGTGAATTATGTGTGAAAGGATTATGACAGTGGCATGTCACCTGTTAGCAGTTTTTCTTAGTGGTCTAAGCAGGCCTGAGTTGTGATAATGTCACTTTTATATGATTTTAATAGTCATACATACTGTATATAAAGTTAGTGACTGACTGTTATAATCACAACTGCATATGACTTGATATTCTGATTTAATTGGAGTAGTGAGGGAGTGAATTCAGGTGATCCTGTTGTCTAGTAGAGTGTCTATGTCAGACCCAAAGATTATATGTTGCAACCCAATAGAAAGCTCTTTCAGATTGTAGAGCTAAGATCTCCCTAAAGTGGGCCTGATGTATGTCACTCCAAAGCTAAGTCATTTAACATGATAATATATTAATGCAGTATTTTTCTGAGCTCTTGTTGCAGGTTCACCACTTTCTGTCAAAAAAGTTAGCATGTTGATGCCAGTGGTGGATGCAACATTTTAGGAGAGATCTCTTTGTACAAAGACTTTCAATGCTGATTGCTTAGTTGATTATTAAAATATAATGGGTCATATTGTGACCCATTATATTGTGAAGAGAAACCTTAAATCTTAAAGTACTCGTGAAAGATTTTACTCTGTCAGTGATTAGACTTTTTTAATTGATGTTCATGTATTTTCTTGTTTTTCTAGGGGGACGTTTATTGAATTTAGAAATGGCATGCTGAACATCTCACCCATTGGACGAAGCTGCACACAAGAGGAGAGATTGGAGTTTTATGAGTTAGACAAGGTAACACATACACGCACACACACACATGTTTAGGCTTGGGAACACTAGGCTTGAGGAATTTAAAAATGTATTATAACTATTTGTTACAATAATTAACACAATTATAATTGTTCAAAAGGTACAGTTACCGGTTATGAGGTAACTGTTATGTTCCCCAGCAAGCACAATTTCTTCCTTTGAAATTATGGTATTGCTACTCTTTCAATTCACAATTCAAACAGTTTCAACAAGTTATTATTGTCTCAGTTAGATCAGTGAATAAGAAATATCGAAGATGACGTCACAATAAGGTCAGCAGTGAGCCAGCCCCCCCTGGCTCAAGGAAAAGCTGAAATAACAATGATCAAGAAATCATTTTAAAGGCACAATATTTCACATTCTACTAGCATGTAGCTTAAAATAACCTGGACATATCAGTAGTTAATGCTGATCGATACTGATTTAAATAATGTTAGCGATAAAGTACACCTCAACCTGATATATATTCCAAGAACAATATGCTAGGCAGTCTGTAGGACCTACTCTTTGTTTAGAAGAATCAACTATTGGCACTCCCAATAGTTGATTTATATCTTGTAACCTTTTTTCCCCAGAAAGAGCACATCAGAGAGAAGTTTGTGTCTGCACTGAGGGAAGAGTTCAAAGGTAGAGGGTTGTCCTTTTCTATTGGTGAGTCATGTTTACTTCACACTAATGTATAGATAATAGTGTGGTGCTGCATTGGCCTGTCACAACAACTACTTTTGTTGGATGATATATTGTCTCAGAAATAATTGCGATAAAATTTAATTTCATAAAATTCTATGCCACGGATACAATGAAAATATAATAAGTACTTTTAATGAAAATTCAGACATTGGAATTAGAATGTCAATAATTTTTTTGTATAGATTTCTTGCTAAAAATGAATTCCTTTTGGCTGGAATTATGCCGACATTGGGAAAAAAATAGCTACTCAAACAAACTATTAGCCTCAAGTTACTTGTTAAGATCCTGACACACCAAACCAACATCAAAGAATTAGCCGAAACAGATTGTTCTGCTAAAAAAAATTGCACTTGGAACTCACCACAAAGACTACAGCGGTCAATGGCCAACTAGCACTTGGTTCTGGACCTGCTGAGAGGAAACAACTCTCCCTACCAGCAGGTGCTGGTAGTCTGTTTTGGTCTTTCAAAATGGGACATGGGAAGCCCTCAGATTGTGGATGTATAGAAACATGTCCCATCTTCACCTGTGGCCTTCCGCTCTGTGGACGAGATGCCTCGCTTCCCACACAGAAGGCTATAGAGGACAGAAAGAGCGTTACTAAAATGTTCTTGACATTAATTGTTAACACACAATTACATCAGTCACACAATGAATAAACAATACGTTAAAGCAAGAAGAACAGAAAAATCAAACAAATTAAATCGTGTCAGCTATTTACAGCAGTTACGATGCAAACATTGTGAGACAGCAAAACCCAATAAGAGCCGCGGCAGTGAAAGACATTCAAACCTCTACCTCATATTGCCAGTAAAGCCAAGCTCATGCTCCGTCTTTTAAAAAAAATATATCTTGCAGATTTAGAGTTGATAATTTTGAGGATTCATTTACCATGGAGTTTACATTTGTAATCCATGGGAGGATTATGATAGGTGAGTATAAGTGGGTGAATCTCTGTGCAATTGGAGAGCTCTTGGATACATCCATGTTTGTTTTTGAGGTTATGCTGGTCGACAACTAAAGGGTTAGTTAGGCGATCACTCTTTCTGCATTGGTATCCAAAAATCTACCTATATTCAAGGTACCGGTATTCACATATTCTCAGTGAAAGTAAACATTGGCTTGTAGCACTGACTGCTATTGAGATGAATGATCAATACATATAACAGACAGTGTTACTTATGAGGCTATGAAGGTAGTTTATACTATTGTTGCAATAAGAGGACTGTGTTGCAAAAAAATACAAAGGTTCTTACCTCCGCCATGTCCTACAAGGCGTACAGTAAGCATGGTGACTATGACAAAGATACAAATGAATGTCACTTCAAAGTGCATTATATATGTACAGTCCCATTCAGCTCCCTGATTTTATATTATTTTATTAATGTTGAAAACTATTGCAACATACCTTTATGTAAGAAACACATGTTAACACGATGGGAAATATGGGGTTCAGCTCACATGAAGGATAAATGATCTGCAGTCTACACACAGCAGCTGGGGTTATTTACAAAGTACAAATGTAAATATCTTGCTCTCTACTTTTGGTTTCTTTCTGTGTGCTTTTATTTACCTTCATAAAAATAAATGTTCCCTCTTTCTTTCCAGGTGGTCAGATTAGTTTTGACGTGTTTCCAGAAGGCTGGGATAAAAGATATTGTCTTGACATCGTAGAGAAGGACAGCTATAATACCATTCACTTTTTTGGAGACAAGACTAAACCTGTAAGCATGTTTCAAATTACCAAACAATTTATATTTACATTACAGAACATAACATTATGATGCATGTGTTATGCTAATATAATTTTAATCTGGGTGCCCTCTTGATAACGGCTCTCCATATTTCTGTAAAATTTGCCTCTGAGCAATAAAAAAGGTTATATAATAATAATTAGTAATGTTTATAAAACATGATTTGGCTTTAATGCAATAATCATCCAAGTATGTTAACATTTCTGTAATGTAGTTTATTTCTATAAAGTAAATCAAATAATTGACACCTTAAACATAGATTGTCAGATAACTTTACTACAGTACACAAACAACATGTGTTACTGTGCACTGTGTAAACAAACATGTCTATAATGTGCAGTGATGTAAACATTTGGTTCCGGGCATGCTTTAATCTGCATAACCTGTTTTTTTGTTTTTTGTTTATTGGTCAGGGTGGCAATGACTACGAGATCTATTCAGACCAGCGTACAATTGGACATGAAGTATCTTGCCCAGAGGAAACGAAACAACTCTGCCAACAATTGTTTTTCTCAAGAGTAGAATGAGTACTGACAAATGACCACTCTAGTGACCAAGACAGCCAGTTGTTCATAATAGCGGTTAACTTTCAAATGTTAAAAGAGTGATTGATAATTAACATTTAAATTAGAATCACATTTTGTGTAATTTCTCTATACTCTAAAACATGTTAATGGAATTAATTTTTAAGAATTTTCCATTACTATAGATTATTTGTATTTGAACTCGTGCAAGTCCAAAATTTGAAAAACCATACTGCTCAATACTGAAATAATTGAAATGAAGTCCTGATCACAGTATTTGATTTATAAATATATTCTAAATACTATTTTGAATCATAAAGGTTAAATATGTTGGTATACACCTGTCTATGTTGCGGTCGTGCATTTTCAGTTAGTAGATTAGTGTCACTGGTATAAGGTCACAAGTTATGTAAAATTAGACACTTCCCTGAAAGTATCAAAATGACTTAAATTTTTACATATGCCCAATTTTTATGCAATGTTCAACTACTCTTTTGCTATATGGGTACATACTGGACATACAGGATTCTGCTGAATTGGTGCAAATTGCTAGCCTAAGATTGCCAAACCAATTCACAAATGCATATTCTGGAATATCTCATTCATCTCAGTTCATTTTCGATAACATGTGGGCATTGATAGAATGATCAAATAAGGGGCATTATCAACCTGTGTAGATCCAAAGGCCTCTGGAAGTCATTGGATAGACCTAGTCTACAACTGTCTAAAATTGTTTGCTGGTACTATGCAGACTATTATGTTTGTATCAATACTGAGAATTTTATAAAATTGTCACTACAATAATTTTTACTTCTACTACTACATGTAGTGCAGGCGATGGCGTGCAGGTCACGTTGGTTCTATTGACAGAAGTAACAGGGGGAGGGGGAGAGGATCTGTTAGGAGTGATGATATTACTGCACCGAAGTCGAAGTGCTCCCAGGTGTTATTTCGCCATACATTATAGTTATTATTTTTTATCCGCTTACAAAATTGCCATGTTTCATTTTGTGTTACCATACTTGGGTCGTGTAACTACTCATGTAACCGTATTTAAATAGGGAAAACGTGGAAGTGCTTGGTCGCTTCTAACTTCACCCCCGTTTGGATCCTAAGGAATATACTGGGCCAAGCTACATGCTATTGAAGTAGCGCTATGCGCCAGAGCGATCGAGTGCACGCAGGAAAGTGAGAGAGGTATGTATCAACTCATCTAAGATCAGGGAAGATCGTAGTTCAGTGTGGACAAACGGTGGCATTTTCCTTTAAGTGAAGACCTTAAAACCACATCATCCAGATTACTGTGGTCACTACCGAAACAGAGTTGTCACACGAAAAAGGTAAACCACACTTTTCACTCCAGCTATTTGGTTACTTTACAAAAATGTATAGAAATGGGGGGTTGAAAGAAAAACCATATCCACCTGTGCCCTGTATGCATTTGTTCTCTAAATCAGTTGGTCTGTCTGTCTGCTTATGCAAGCATGCTCCAATAAGGTACCTTTATCTATATTTCACATTGTGTTATCCTGTATTTAGGGAGGGGATGAATCAAGTGTTGTGTATTTCTGTTAAATAAATATAGTAAATCAATCAATCATCAATCAATCAAATTTCTGGATCCTATACATTATAGTTTCTGATATGCTAAAAACACCAAATTGTGTGTGTGTGTGTGTGTGTCGATTGTCGATATTACAGCCAACGAACTACGCAGAATATATGGACAAAGTGTAATACATACAATACATACATACATACAATTGGACTGGTTCACACACTTGAAAGACAACTTGCTAGAAAGTGTTCTTAGAGACTCTCCAAACACTCCTGACATTGTTGTTGTTGATGATCTTTTAAAAACTATTGTGATTCTGGAAGTGGGTTGTTACTTTGACATGTACATGGACCTGTGTTTCTCAGAGAAAATGTTAAAATACCAGCTATTAACTCATGCTCTTTCAATCAGTGGTTATAGCACAAAACTGGTTGTACTTATTTATGGTAGCCTTGGACATGTTCATAGACTCTGTGTTAGAGGATTGCAAATTGCTGGACTCCATAAGAAGAAATCTAAGCAAATAGGCAAATACTGCTCTGTGTCAGCAAGCATAGGCCGTCTACATGTATGGAGAAGGTGGTGCCATCTCTACCCCTGATAACTACAGTATGTATTTATTTATTGATTTGCTTGGCTGTAGGTACCTGCACAGTGTTTGTGTTGCTGTGTGAGACATTAATGGGCTCTTCATTAATATTTGGAATGCTTTGTTGTTGTAAGTATTGGTCATTCCAAATAAATGAACTAAGTGTGTGTGTGTGTGTGTGTGTGTGTGTGTGTGTGTGTGTGTGTGTGTGTGTGTGTGTGTGTGTGTGTGTGTGTGTGTGTGTGTGTGTGTGTGAGACAATGTGAATACTTTGAATACCTAATAATACCTAAACCCTAAAGAAACAATAGATATCCACACATACTCTGTGAATACCTAATTCATTTTTTTTTATTTAAAGAGAAATAGAAAACATGGATTAAAGTAAGAGCAGCGATGGAGAATGAAATGAAGCAGCATTGGAGACAATATAAAGTGCCTGGCATGCAAGTGTTTACATTATACATAAACTGAAGAGTTATACATGAGCGTTAATGGGAACAGTGATGATCACAAGATATGGATACAGATATAGATGTGCAGGAATAAAGTGCCTGTGCATATAAGTATACAGTATTATACAGGTTTTTATGTAAGTGTTGAGTTATACAGTTGAAAATGTTTCCATGATGATGGCATATAAGTATTTACATCAGTGCAAAGTAAAATCGGCATACCCAAATTAACACAGTAAGAGTTGATTTTAACACTTTTAAAGTGTCTATATGGGTCCACACCTCAGAGTGTTAACACTGCCTAACTAACACTGGTTGGTACCAGTGTTATTTTTTTTTTTAACACTTCTATGTAGTGTTAGCATTTAACTCTCTCAGAGGAGAATTTCTTAACTACACAAGTAGTAAACACTTAAAAGGTGTTAATATAATTCTTATATATATATATTCCTAAAAAAATACTTGGAAAATAAACTTTGCTAAAATAAAACGGTACACAGCAAATTGGGCAGTATAGGTACATTTTACTCTGTAGGAGTACATTTTACACAGGTTTCAGGGTTTATTTGTGTCCAAATGTACAGTGTTGTACTTACACTGACACCAGAGTTAAAATATTTACTCTATAAGAGAGTTAAATTCCCAACACCACAAGTGTTCAAATGCACTCCTTCACAGGAATCATATGACACTACTCTGAGTAAGTACAACACCTATCATATTAACTTCTGTGACACTGGAGGGATAAAAATGAACACTGATTCAGTGTCCATTCGGCACCAGATGGGGTAAAATTTGAAAGATGCTTTTAGGACCAAAATATAAAGTAATACTACTTGAAGAGTACAATTTACACTAAAGGTCCTTACACACCAGACGCGATGCGAAATTGCGGTGCGTTTTTGCGAAAAAATTGCCTGCGAATTTCTCGCGTCAAAAGTATTCACATTGGCAGCGATGCGATTTTGCGTCAATGCGAGATTTGTGCATGGAATGTGCGAAAAAAAATTGTGACGGCTCATTTATGACAAAAATGGACATGTCTAGCAGCAGCAGTAGCGACAATGAGTTTGCCATGTTTCTTGCCGCACGTAAAAGAAGGTTTTGGGTGCACCCTATTTTACAAACTCAGGAAAGAGAGGGGGAGTACCATACTCTCGTTCAGGAGTTAAAACTCCCCTTCTCTCCTCCAATCCCTACAGACACGTAGTGTGCTTATGTTTTCTAGAAAGTCAATGCTGACAGATGTGCCGTACTGTATATGCCGGCATTACGACAATGTTATCATTCACCGACTCGGCTAAGTTGGCTATCACCGTTGATGCTGAGGTTTACTGAATGTACATACTGTATATAACCGATTATACGTACTGTCTTTGTAGCCCAGCTGGGTAGCTATCGTTTGCCACACGTTATCTTTCATTTCGTTGTCTTTGTAGTTTTTATTCCTCTTATCATACAGTATTGGGTGGTGGGACACGCAAACAATCAGTAAATCTGCCATTGTTGGTTGTGAGGTAAATCGGGGTACTGTGACATAACCTACATTGTGTGACATGGGTCAATTCCATGTAACATGATTGGATGATGTGTTTTATCGCGCTTAAAAAATCAACCCTGTTGCGAGAAAAAAAATTGTCGCGTTTTCGCTGCGAAAAATCGCGTTTGGTGTGCATGCAGTCATAACAACATTAATGGTTTGTAATATGCGAAATATTCGCGCGAATAAAACGCGTCTGGTGTGTAAGGACCTTAATGCAGAAATTATGTTACACTGTTAGGTTTGAATATACACTCATGAAATCACCATTTTACACTGACTAGAATATTATTTATTTTAAAGATTATCTTTAAATTTACGAAGAACTCCATGCTAGGTCAAATATATATTTTTTATTTTAGTATCGACAGCATTACAATGGCAACAAGTTCATTCATCACTATAAATCATTAAGTTAATTCATTAATTAAAAAAACTCAAATTATTTATAACATTACAATATCATGAATTATGTCCTCAAGGAAGTTCAACCCACATCAATGAAATATAAAAACATGACAACACACTGGTCTGGCGCAAATTAAAATTAAGTAGCAGACTTCTCTACTTCGTGTGTGGCGCTATGGTCCACTAATAAGCATTTTAGCCGATTGCATCAGGCTAAAAATGACGCGATTGGCTTGTGCACAAACCATTTTCTATAAATCTATAGCAGTGGTCGGCAAATAGTGGCCCGCGGGCCAATTTTGGCCCGCCATCTATTCTATCTGGCCCGCAAGATGACGTTAATTTGCGGTTTAAAAAAAATTAAAATAAATAAATAAATTAAAAAAAAAAAAATTAAACCCCATGTTTTTAATAAGAAAAAAAAGGCCTACAGCAATCCCATCAATTTCAAAACATTTATTGAGGTATAGATGATAGTCCTACTAAAGTGACAAAACAACAGGTGGAACATCCTTGCATCCATGACGCACAGGTCAGAACGGTATTGGCACGCGAGTGCGCTTAATCTAGCAAAAAAACAAGTGTCCTGTCTCCCTCCAGAGAAGGAGGGAGAAGGATCTGCGCTGCTCCTGAATAAAGACAGAAAAAAAGGAAATTACAATTTAAATAAGATCAACCAATATAACTGGGCTTTTTTAAAAACTATTTAAAAAGGCCAGTACTCACTTAATGGGAAAAGTGGCTCCTCCCTTCGGTCACAATTTTGTGGATGCCGGGTGACAGGGATGTCACTTTTATCCTCAAGCAGTTCTCCAAGTTTGCATTGGTCAGACGGTTCCTCTCGTGTGTTTTGATTGCATTCATCGACGAAAAGCTTGACTCACACGTGTAGGTAGATGGAAACATCGTCAGCACATAAAGGGCAAGTTTCTTAATCCCTGTGTACTCTTCTGAGCATCCGATCCAGAAATCCTCCACGGAATGCGCACTAAACGCATCACGGACGAGGGAGCTTGACTGGAAATCAATGAGCTCCAACTGAAACGTTGCCTCGTCCAACGAGCTCATGGTTTTTTTCGCCAGTGAGGAGAATTCCTCGCTTCGCGTGGAGAATGGGTCGCGGACAAAGCCAACAATTTCCCTTGGGACGCAGTAGTGTTGGAACCGTGACTGAAAGTTGGCCCGTAGCTTTTCAATGAATTCAGTCATTATTCCTGTCACTCGCCCCCCTCCCTGTGATTTTAATGTTGCAAAGTGCAAGAGCCTTCCACTTGATAGATCAGACTGGAACAACTCCAGCTTCCTTGTAAATGAATCCATCTTCTCGATCATGTCCACAATGGTTTTCCCTCTCCCTTGTAGTTGCAGGTTCAACTGGTTCGGCTGGCCAAAAATATCAGTTAAAAACGCGATGTTTAAGATGGACATTTCATCTTCTAGAAAAGCCAGGTGATCGTCTGAAGCACGCATCTTACTCATTCGCAGGAAGGTTTTCACTTGCTCTAGTAGCAAACAGAAGCGCTCCAGTGCCTTTCCTTTACTTAACCAGCGCACATCATTGTGAAGCAGCAGATCCTCGTAGCAGGCCTCTGACTCAGCAACAAGTTGGCGAAAAAGACGGTGCTGAGTGCTTGATGCACCCCGGACAAAATGAATGACTCGCATCACTTTATCCATGACACTCTTCAGCTCGCCACTGAGTTTGGCGCACAGGACACTCTGGTGAATTAGGCAATGTAGTGCGTGCATTTGTGGCGCTATCTCCTTCAATCGGGCCACCAGACCTCTGTGGCAACCAACCATGGCAGGTGCACCGTCTGTCACGATAAGGTTTATTTTCTCAAATGGTAGTGCATGTAGTTTAAACAATTCCTCCACTTTGGCAAACATAACATCCCCAGTGGTGTTCCCTTCTAATGGAATTAGAGCCAACAACTCCTCCCTGAACTCCTTCCCATCAAAATAACGCACGTAGATACACATCTGATTGATATCAGAGTTGTCTGTACTCTCGTCAATGGCAACTGAAAAGTATTTGGCCTGACTCAGGCCACTCATAATTGATCCGCGCACATCGTCAGATAGGCTCTCTATGCGTCGGGAAGCTGACCTCGCCGAGAGCGGCATTTGTTTCACTGAGGCAATCACTCCATCCATTGACTTATCAGTAACCAGCTCCTCCAAAACAGCCACCATCACTTCCTTAAAAACCTCTGCGTCCGTAAATGGTTTGTTGTGACGGGTAAGAACCCATGCTGCTTTAAGGGACGCACTTGTAACCTTTTGCTGCTCGGTGAGTGATCGAACTAGGATTTTGCTGCTGTGTGCATATCCAGCCTCCAAGGCTTTAATGTTCTGTGTTCGCACCTCTGTCCCGGGAGGATGAGCGTTTTTGAAGTGGCCATGCTTTGTCTCATGGTGTCTTCTAATGTTGTATTCTTTGCAAACGGCAACCGCCTCGTTGCAAATGAGACACATAGGCTTGGCATTAATAAAAGCAGGCAGAATAAACGCATACCTCTGCTTCCATTCTTCTTTGTAGGTCCTGCATTCTGAATCAATTTTTCTTTTCAAGGCTTTCGACAGTGACATTTTGCATCGATAACTAGCAAGCAATGTTCAGCTATTCATTTACACGTCATCCAATTTGTATACATTAGTTACGGCAGGTTGCTAGGCAAGTCGCCTGTTTCATGAGAGACGGCGGGAGATGCAGCAGGCGGCATAAAAACAGCGCACATAAGCAAATAAACGTTTTTAATGGAATTAAATTAAATGCATTTTAAAAGTTAAATGATGTTTATTTTAATATAATATAATAATTAATAATATAAATAGTAGGCCTATAACCACCGCCCCCCCCCCGCCCCCCATTACAAAAGCTATGGCCCGCGATGCCATTGTCCGAAAAAAAATTGGCCCGGGTCCAAACTTAATTGCCGACCCCTGATCTATAGGAACACATGCACAGGAACCACATACAGCTCATTCCCATCAAAACCATATGCTGCCTGCAAGTCAAATGGTTTGAAAACATGCAACTCATCAACTTTAAGCAGAAAAGCATCATACCCATTTCCCTCCATTACATTATAGGAATGAAGATGCTCACAAAAACCCAGAGTCTCAAAATCATGTACAGCAAGAAAATATTTCCCTGAAAAGACAACAATGTCACTTATCTGACTAAATACATCCCATCTTCAACTTTGGAACAAACAAGAAGACCAGGGTGATACTCTGTCCCATAACATGTGATCCAAGAGACTACATCAACTTCACATTTTAGGTCAACATGCAGACTGTCTGCTATCACGTCTCCATTTTTTAAGTCACCAACTGGAACTGTTTTTGTTGGCCCACAAGCAATGCTTTTCAAAGGCTCCGATTCCCAGTGATATGCAATTGCCATTTGATGTTTTTGAGCTAAAGACTTAGTTATATTTTTGAAATTTTTCAGTGTTCTTAAAAAAACGATGTTTCGCCTCAAATCTCATCCCCCAAAAGTGAATAAGAGGGCCAATTTTCCGTATAGCTCTTGGATAATTAATTTTAAAGTGCTGCTTTGGAATCAAGTTGCGATGAGGGTACAGTTCTTTAAACAGTTTATGATGGTCAATAATCAGATGCTTGAGGCAATCCGTCATGCCTTCTGTTATGACTGGTGAAAATACAACATTGATAATTTGAAGTAACAGTAGCAAAAGTCACCAATGTGTATTACCTTCTGGCACAACATCTCCAAATATCAAAGGCACGTTCCGTATCAAACAAAATGTTTGAATGGCATTCAGACCAATCCCATTGCCAGTTTGTTCCAGATTTAGTCTGCTGGGACGATTCTTCCTTTCAAGATAACCATAGTTAAAGGCGTATTCCCTTTCAATTACATCAGGGGTGAATCTAGGTTCCCAGTTTTGGGGGGGCTAAGCCCCAAGTTCAAACCTTTTTTTTTTCCTGTGACCCAAAAAATCTAGGGGTGGCCTGGGTGCATGCTCCCCCATAAGAAATCTTTGAAAATATCCCTGTAAATGGTGTCATGTAGTGGGTTGTAGGAAGAGAAATTAACTCATTTAGATTTATATAATTAAATCTATATTTCTATAACTGTCTGACGCAGTGTTTCCCACAGGATTTTTGTAGACTATGGTGGGGGGCTCGCAATCCTCTAGGGGGGTCCGGGGGCATGCCCCCCCGTGAGAAAAAAATCAGTAGATTTCATTTAAATGCATCAATCTGGTGAATTTTGAGAACCAATTTATGACATATCAATTACTGACAAATTACTTACAAACTGCTGGTACTGATATGAATGTTGATGATACAATGTGTCATACTAAATGGGGTTGAGGAGTTTTCAGAAAGCATTTATACAAAAATGACTAAAACACAGTGCTGAGCCTTTATACTACTAGTGGACTGTCAAGCGCACAGCTGGGGCGGGGGGGGCGGGGGATCGCGAGGACGCCTTTCCATGGCGATGGGGGGGGGGGGGGGGGGGGGGAACCGAACGTTGGGGAGCCAATCCAGCCGCGAGGATTTCCCCTTATATTAAACGCTGCAGCCCACCTGTGTAGGCATATTATTGAGCTGCTAGTGAAGTTTATTTGCCTTGGTCAAATGAGTCCGCCAGAGCTAGTGAGCGGAGCGGAGCGCTTTTTTTATTTAGACGCCGGAGCGGCCGCTCTGTTCCGCTCCAGTGTCGCTCCGATACCGCTCACACCACGAGTCTGAGGCATGCCCAAATCCAAACGTGTGTCTTCTTGTTGCACTTGTCTATCTATTAAAATAAATGTTCTATGACTGAAATATATTGCCGTTGCTCTTAGTTCTTTAGGATGTACGTTTTCTGTTTAAGGTGGCAATTCGTAGTAGATTATTTCTCCCTCATTTAAATTGGAGCGAGCGTGGAGCGATTTCAGTGGAGCGGCATGATTTTTAAGTGGAGCGCGGAGCGAAAATGAGCGGAGCGGTCGGATGCGATTTAGAGCGAGGAGCGGCCGACAGAACAGCCATCTGAGAGAGGAGCGGAATATTCGCACCGCTCAGCTCTGCTCACTAGCTCTGGTCGGGGAGGATATTGAAACTATGGCGGCCGAAATTAGACTATGGTGGTGCGCCATAGTCTCGTCAATGTGTGGGAAACATTGGTCTGACGTACAGCCAATCACAACTGTCCGACGTATGTGACAATATGATTGGCTGTACGCTTGAATGGGAGTACATTCAAGCGTACAGCCCATCATATTTTGTGATGTCATCAGTAAACAACGGACCCCGAGCCGATCTGGTACGTACACCGGCATGATAACAGAGAGCCACGACATCTATAATTAACTCGTGATGATTTAACCATTTCGTTTATTTTACTATTTTAAAAGATAATCTGTTATACCTTTATATCCAGCTGATTGTGGCAGCGCTGCTTTTACCAGCTTGGGTCATACATTCACTCCCAGTCTGTTATCGCCGTGTCTGCAGACTCGCGAGACTCACTGCCAAACAGAGCGTGGGCTTGGAACAGGCGGAATTCCTGCGCTACTCGAGACTATTTTATTTCTAATTCTAAAAATTAAACTGGATCTGTTAACTAAATCAGTTGTTAGGTGTGAATTTGACGATCTCAAAAAAAAAAAAAAAAAATCTGTATATTTTTTGGGGGGCTAATGAAAGTTTTGGGGGGGCTCCAGCCCCCCCAAAATAGGGCTAGATACGCCACTGAATTACATCCTGGTTAGATATGATTTTGTTGTCTGAAAGGTATCCAAACAAAAGTTTCAACTCAAACTGCCCCACCCCTTCTAAAATATCATGCATGAGGTCAACTGCATAATTATCAACAACACTGCAGATCATTTAGTAAACACGTTCGCTTCACTCCAAATGATGACTGCACTGTGGGATCCTGTATGTCGCGGCATTGTTGAGCATATAGAACTTGGTTACGCAACATATATGGTTCGTTGTCAGTAACAAGCCTTTGACACTCGTTTTTGTCTGCCAGACAAAAGCGGCAAAAATATCTGGCGCTGAAGGACTCAACATAGCCAAGTAGCGTATGCAAACCTAAATTGTCCCCAGTGACTTGTGCAACTGTTCCATACACCGGTTGATCAGAAAAAGGAACATTAATTCCTGTGCACTCAAGAATTTTAAGGTCACGCACTAGAGGCTCCAAGATGGCATTGAGGCCATACTTGTTAATATACTGACTATGAAACAGAGCAACAAGATGAATATTAAACAGAGTAGAATTTATTTTGGGAGAGAAGTTTCTTAGGACAAAGTAGATGCTTCCAACTTTATGGATACCATGCTTTGACCCAAGCGGATTAGCGGTTTCAAACCGCAGAATTTGAAGAGCATTTTTATTTTTGGAAAAGAGGGGGTGATTTTTAAAATAACTACCATCACAAAAGTCTTGGTAGACCCCACCTCTGTCAGCAGGCTGAGCAAAATGCCTGCAGATGTCCTTGTTGGAAAATATAAACTTTAAAGTCTCCAATAAGGGAATATACACAAATTTGTCTGTTACAGGAACCTGATCATATGTCCCAGAGGACCGATTCCTTCTTGAATCAAACCGTACACCCAAAGCAATCTCAACAGGCTCCACCACTCCCAATTTCTCACTGTAATATTTTTTCCACTTTGTCTCTGTGTTGAAATTCTCTACCGGATTTTCAAGGCTCTCAAAATAATCTTGGAGTCTGCCTTTTAAGTCGTCATTGTCACAAGGAATCAATTCTAGGACATCATCTTTGATATTTGTATAAGCAACATCTACAAATTTCTCAAATTTATCAACAAAAGACTTGACTGTAGTTTTTGCAGTTTGCAGTTTTTTAGTTTTTGCTGACGACACGACCGTCATCGGCCTGATCACCGACGGCAACGAGACGGCGTACAGAGAGGAGGTCAGAGCCCTGACATCTTGGTGCCAGGACAACAACCTCCTTCTCAACATCAGCAAAACCAAGGAACTGATTGTGGATTACAGGAAGAAACAGAGGTGGACACGCCCCCATCACCATCGACGGGACTCCTGTGGAGAGAGTCAGCAGCTTCAGGTTCCTCGGGGTTCACATCACTGAGGACCTGACATGGACTCATCACACCAACATCATAACCAAGACAGCCCGTCAGAGGCTCTTCTTCCTCCGCAGGCTGCGGAGGTTCAACATGGACTCCAGAATACTCTGTAACTTCTACAGGTGCACCATCGAGAGTATCCTGACCGGCTGCATCACGGCCTGGTATGGCAGCTGCTCCGCCCTCAACCGTAAGACTCTACAGAGGGTGGTGAAAACTGCTCAGCTCATCACCAGGACGGAGCTGCCATCCATGGACCAGCATCCATCCGGATGCTGGTCCGCAGCATCCGGACCAGGACCACCAGACTCAGGGACAGTTTCATCCCACAGGCTGTAAGACTGTTAAACTTCTGAGCTCTGTGAAGGTCACTACATCTGTTTATAGGAACATATTTATTTTCATATTTATTTTTATATTACATTATTCATGTCTGTTCATACCTCCCCATATTCTGTTCATACCTCCCCATAACTGCTGCTAACCCAAACTGCACATGTAAATATAACACTTTTACACTTTTGCACCTTACAATGTTTTAATGTTTATGTTGTTATTATCATGTTGTATTTTTATTGCTCTAGTTTTGTACTTTTTATTGCACTAGTTTTCTTTCTCTTATTTCTGACACTTACGTATTGAGTTGTTTGGGGTGCCTGGGATTTAAGATTTTCATTGCCAACATGTACGCTGTATCTGTTGAGCATATGACAATAAAAAAACCTTTGAACTAGGTAGACCACATTATGGTCGGACATGCCACGTGGAGCTCTACGAAGGGATTCATAAGCCCCCTTGACGGTTCCAAAACAAAGGTCCAGACACTTGGAATTACGGGTCGGACAAGTCACATACTGGTAAAAATGACCCAGATTCTTCCCCGGTTTACAATTATTAAAATCACCCATGACAAAGACCGGTGCGTCCGGCGTAGTGCTCTGAAGCCGCTGCACCGATTCAGTCAAGGCTTGTGTAGCATTGTCAACATTAGCTTTCGGGTGAATATAAACAAGGGTTACAAACAACTGTGGGAATTCTCTCCTAATTGCAACTAAAAGCATAACTCGCACTCACATCCACCATTACCGATCACACCAACGTTAAATTAACGCAATGGCTAAATTACTAATGATAGGCCACAGCTATTTTTTCACAGAAAAGTTTCCTCAACTTCTGATGAGAAGAACACGTGTGGGCTTGCTAACAAGGCTACACCATTAAGCCACACTAAGGTTATGGAGTAACGTTAGCCACTAGTTAGCTGCACGTTGTCAACCCTTCTTTCTTCGTCTAACGGAAAAATGAAAACATGACGAGCGCTTGTCTTCACCAACACGACTGACATAAATGTTATATTAATTTAGAAGTGATGGACAAATGCTGACATATTTTCGTTTCTCAAACTTAAACACAAGAACGACAGCAACCTCCCATTAAAGGGCTAGTTCGGATTTTTTGACATAGGATCTAATTTCCAAGTAAGCCAGTGTGCTATTTATCAGTGGAGACGTTTTCAACAAGTTTCATCCAGTCTTCTAGTTGCAGAGTTCGCTGGTGCTAGGCTAGCCCAAGTCAACGGCATCTGCTAGACTGCTAGTCTTACCCACTCCACAGTACACTCGAGGCAAATACATTATAACGCCAGACTATTGATGTAAATGTCTGTGTTGATAGAATAATGTTAGAAATAAAACTACCCTTGCATCGCATTGCATTTTGAGGAACTAGTGTCTCAGCAGAAGCGTATATACTTTTATTCCTTGTAGGTTACTTAGTAGGCTACGCTACGGCAGTGGCGGATGTTACCTTGGCTACCGGGCTCAATTATAGTTTATTTAACATTACCTGCCGCTGTCATTGCTACAGAAGCAGAGGACAGCGCATGAAGGAATTTTATTAGACTATTCAATCAACAAGATATGGCCACGTTTGAAAGACATGTGTTTGATTTTGACAACGATGAGGAATTTGCTTTATCCAACGAACTCTCCACAATGCATTGAACTGTAACTTATCTCCACTAACGTTGTCAGTAGGCTAACGTTAACGTTTAGGCGGGAATTTTAAAAAGTAGCGATAACGCATTAATGAAACCAACACTTCACCAACAAACGTTAAGCTAAAACTTGGTTTGCGCTTATATTAACCGATGTGAATTGATTGCACACGCGTTAAATTTATATAGTTATGGTGGAAAAATTCTCTCCTCTCCTCTGCTGCAGCTCCTCGAGTCATACGTCAGACAACGTGAGGTTAGGACGCTACGTATGTAAAATGCGGACCTGAACGACTCAATCATATATAGACACTGGAGTTTGAACAGTAAAAATAAACTCTGCACTAACACTAATGAAAGAATGTACACCAATAAGACACACTGACAAGTGTACACAGACCACAATAAACACCACAGTGTATAAAATATACTCTATGACTTTTTACTCTGGAAAAATAACACTCTCGCATTTGCTGTGTAGTCATGTTTGGCAGTTTAAAAACATTTATTTTCAAACTTGCACCACAAATATTAGAACATACAACAGTAAGGCACAATGTATGTCCTCTCACTCTCATTATAGTATTGCTTATCGGTCTAAAATACGTCAGCTGGTCAATGAAAATCACAATATGTTCATTATTTTTTTCTTCTATACAGTACGCATGAAAATGTTCATCGAAGTACAGTGTGTCAACAGCACAGCCTATTATGAAAGCATGTTCGTCATGTATTATGATATTACAGATTTTCTTAAATACAGGTATACATCATGTGATGTTCCAGTGCATACCAACAAGTCAATCTGGTATTCTGTGCCATAATTTCTGACCCAACTTACAGTTGAAACATCTGAACATGGATCTAATTGTAATGTATGAAAGAGTAATTCTCCACCTTCCAAGCTACCAATGCTTTTTAATTTTAAAGGACCAATCTCAAACCGCTTAAAATAATAATGTTCATAGTAAATTGCCAGTTGACGCTGGTGTTGCTTTACTAGAGATTTAGTAAGGTTTTCAAAATGTTTTACAGACTTCTTAAAAAAATTGTGTTTTGCTTCAAATCACACACACCAGGGCCATTTTTTATTATAATCCTTGGATAATGTATCATTAAGTGGTGTTTGGGAATCAATTTCTTATCATGGAATAAAGTTTTGAACATGTTGGTGGTCACATATAAAATGTTTTAGGTAACATATCATCCCATCAGTAAGGATAGGGGAGAAGACTATATCAACAATCTGTATCATGATTGAAAATTAATGCATTCACATTAATGCATATAAATGAAATAATGCACCAAATGCACCTCAAACCTTAAGCTTAGAAATAGCAAACTAGGCTAAACCACCTTCAACGTGAGCTCAAAATACGACCACACGTTATAAATGTACGCATACAGAAAAATAGCACATTCAATCAAAGAGATTCGACACTTCAAATACAATACAATATAATTAACTATGCCGGCATTAATTAATTTACCTCCACGTTGCAGGCCTGTTGCGTTGCGTTGTTTGGGTGCGTTGAGACCAAAAACTTAGCGGTCGTTTCACTCAAATGAGCCAACAAAATGGTTAACCTTTTCTTTGTGAAGGAGAGCTCTGTGTGCGTGGAAACGTGCGCGTGGTGAAAGGTGCGGGAAGTCACAGTCCTCGAGGTGGAAACTCCCCGGTGGCGTCTGCTGCTTTTTTGCTTCTTTACGTCCGTTTTGGTCCAAACATACAGCACTTTGTCAATAGAAGTAGCACAGGGTTACTTCTATTTGTAGCCATGTGCTACTTGTTTTGACATAGTGTCACTAGGTCAGCACGGGCCAGACACTTTGCTCTGGCGGGTCGGATTTGGCCCACAGGCCGCTTGTTGGGGGTGGTGGTCTTACATTGTAGAGAGGCAGGGACTCACATACACGCACAACCACATTCACACCCAGATGAACGTCAACACAGGGCGATTTATTGGGCTATTAATCTGTCTGGAGTGATGGCTTATGAAAGGTCAATCTTTCCTTGGACAAGGAGTTATGGCCCAAACTCCTTGTCCAAATGACTTCTGTGTGCTCTCTGAGCAGTGAAGGGATTGTAACATATGTGTGCTGATGTGGAAGAATGGGAAGAAAACTGACCAAGACGATAGAGTTTATAACAAAGGAAGCATTAGAGGATATAAAAATTAAACTACTACAGTGTGAATGTAGAAAATGTGGATTTTCTGTTTAAAGTAATTGGATGACATCTAGTGGACACACATTATAATGTAGAGGCAGTCATGTAGTAGCCTAGTAGAACAAGACTGCATTAATTGCATGCATGCATTCAAACATACTTTTTCCTAACAATCATCAGTATTGATTTTATGGGTAATAATAATAATAATTATAATTATAATACATAGGTTTTATATAGTGCTTTTCTCGGTACCCAAAGCCGCTTTACATAAACACTAAACAAACAACAAAAAAGAAAATAAGAAAGAAAGAGGGTGGAAAGTGATTCGTCAGGTGCTTAAGGTAAGTGAATATATCTATTGGTAAAACAGCCATGCTAAACATCAAGAAGAATAGATGTAGGCCTACATAAAGTCTAAAGGCCTCTAAAGTGTGTAACTGAATACATTACTGCAGATGTGGAATAAACACCAATATAGCCTAGGTACATACTATAGTGAAGTGAATGCACAGCACGAATGATAAAAAGATCACCTATTAATGGACTGGTGTGGTCTGACTTTGGTTAACATTGATTGGGTGAAAAAGGGTCATAATTACAGGCTGTGAGAGTCAAGGGAAGGAGCTCATTTGAGCTCATTTGTTATCAAAACACGCTATTGAACGCACTATTTTACATGTTCAGTAGCATGTTGAAAAGCAGTCCAAAACATTGTATTTTACAATGTTGTACTGTATTTCAAAAACAGTGTTTTGAAATACTAAATTGATGTATTTTACTGTGAAATAAAGTAGAACAAAGTGGAGTTATGATTGCAAAAACACTGAAAACATTGATTTATATCAATGCACGTCTAAAATGAGGCATCATTTTGACCCTTTTGGCACCCTCCCATACGTGTGTGTGTGTATGTTTTGGTGTGTTTTGTGTTCATGCTTGCGTATATATTTAGAAGATAATAGAAATGCCATGCTTTCCATTGTAGCACAAGGAATGGTGTCTTTATGCTGGTGCATGCTTAGCTGACAATGGGAGCTATGGTTGGCGTGGTAACATTTCCGCAGAAGACTGTAAAACAGTGGGCCTGGGGCGCAGGCAGCATCTGCCTCATAGTTCCTGCCAACACACACTTGTGCGCACACAGAAACACACACACACACAAACAGATGCCTACATGTACTAATAAACACTTATACCACACACAAACACATGCACACAGATTATGCTTAAAGGAATTCCTCATGCATGGGAACTATTCTTTCTATCTTTGAGAAGAATAAGGTCAACCTCCATCCAGCTCAATTCCTGTCCTTCAATGAAATTGAGCTGGTTCAATATATATGTTCAATATATGAGCTGTCACTTGCCATTGTTCATCTCATATAAACCCTCCCTGGAACAAAGCTAGGGGCCGCAGTCCATTACTGAATCTTCCACATCACCTCATACAGCTTTATTATCTGCAGCTTCAAGCTGAAATGTATTCCTGTTCCCTGTCCACTGTTTCCTGTTTCATGGTGTGCTGGTTCCTGGTTATTGGTTGCCAGGTATATGTTGTACTGGGTAAAACATTTTTATGGAGAAAATGCTGGAGAAAAAGGTTTATTACATAATACAACATACATATGTTGTATTGGTTAATTGACATCTGGAGTTAAAATGGATTCAATATCCTTTTTAAAAGAAGGGACCTCTATCCTAAGCACACTTCCAATGGAATGTGTTGCTCCTCTGTTGGGTTTGTTTCACAATATAGGATAAGATAAAAATGATGAAAGAAAATGGTTCTGAACAACAACATTGCAGAGTAAGAATGGCCAATAAAATGCTGAGTGTGAAAGAAACTGAACAACGGACAAGCAAAGGATTGAAGATGAGTTGAAGAGACGATAAATATGGAGGAAGTGGGATAGATAGAAAGAGCCGGAGAGGTTGAAGGTTGGAACGGCAGACAGACCGATCACAACCTCGCCCACAGCTGTGAGAGCACAATTTGATACTGCGGCACAGACAACACACACACACACACACACACACACACACACACACACACACACACACACACACACACACACACACACAATCACACACACATACACACACACACACACACTCAAAGACAAACTCACAAGCATACTGCACACACACACAAACGCCCACATATGTACACACACGGTCACACACACATGCATTATGCACACACTCACACTGCACACATGCACACATGTTCACATGCCAACACACACACCCACACACAGATGCAGAACATTAGACAAATGAAGACAGACATACTGCTACACACCTACACTGGTGCACACACTATCCAACGGAGCCAAATTACACATGAAATATTAAAGATTGAAGCAATCGGCAAAAATAGAGAAGAGGGGAAGAGAGCAAAAGTAAGACACAGAAATGAAAAAGGGATGGAACAAGAAGGAGTGAGATAGGTGGCTAGGTGGAGAGCGATAAAAGAAGGTGTATAATGTTATTGTCAATTGGTCAGTGAGATTTTGATTATCAAGGATATTTTCTTTCCATTAAATGTACATCTACATTTACATTTAGCGCATTAGACACTTTTATCCAAAGCGACATACAATAAGACCATTAGACACATAAATGTTATTCAAATGTGTAAATGTGTATTTAAAATGTAAAAGGTGTGTGTGTGTGTGGGTGTGTGTGTGTGTGTGTGTGTATGTTTGTGTATGTACGGTCATGGGCGTAGGTTTGGTTTGAAATGTGCTGGGGACAGAGACGCATTTTCAGAAGTGCATTTTCAGAAGTGCTGGGTACAATGACGCGCATTTATTTGTCCCCCTTTCGCGCAGGTCATGTTAATTAATAAAAATGTATACAAAAATGTGATGATGACACACACGCACACGCACACACACACACACACACACACACAGACGCGATGTCTTGACTATGCTCACGCACAGAGCTCTAATACTTTTCATTGGATAATGTGATTCAGATAGGTGCAGTTCATGGCCGTGTCTACCTGCTGAATGTAACCGCTGTGAAACAATCGGGAAATAACGTTTAATTTCTCTGATTAACCGCTTTATCGAGACCGGCGCTCGCTCTCTGTTATTGTTACTCTATGTCTCTCTACCAAAGTGCTAGCTCTCTCTCCGTCTCTCTCTCGTCATTGGACACAAATCAAATTAAATGTTGTTTCTATTTTGTGTAAATTAGGTTAATGCTTTTGTGTTTTCTTGTATTATCAGTTCAACTTGTTGTACTTGCCTGAGGAAATCGTGGATATTGTAACGTGTTGGGGGAGTGTTTCCCAGAATGCATTGCGACATTCTGGCATTCTGTGTCATTACCTATGGTCATTACATGTTATTGCTATTAGATAGGGTTTGGAGGCGAATGTTCAGGACATGTTGGGTTGCATTTCACTGTTTCATTACGTTCACTTTGTTGACTGTTGTTTTTGGGATGAGTCAGGAAGCACCATTACTCAACGCACTATGGCATCTTGGCATACCACTACCACTCCGCTCGTGACCGCGTTAAAAGTTCACTTGTGACCCTGTCATACTAAAGCGACTTGTTGAGTGGAGTTCTTCTCTCTTCGTCGAGCTTGACGTAACTCAGACTGCATTTAGTGACTTAGTGGTGAAAGACACCGGTGCGAGTCCCACAAGGGGGATTCTTTCATAAAAAGTGGTGGGTACAAAATGACTCATGACGAAAACTGGTAGGTACGTGTCCCCACCGTCCCCACCGTATTCTACGCGCCTGTGTACGGTGTGTGTGTGTGTGTGTGTATGTTTGTGTATGTACGGTGTGTGTGTGTGTGCTCTATACCCTTAGCGCGGTCCTCGAGGGTGCATGGGAGTTCGCCCAACCAGTCTACATGTGCTTTGTGGACTTGGAGAAGGCGTTCGACCGTGTCCCTCGGGGAGCCCTGTGGGGGGTGCTCCGGGAGTATGGGATACCGGGCCCGCTGTTACGGGCCATCGGGTCCCTGTACTCCCGGTGCCAGAGCTTGGTCCGCATTGCCGGCAGTAAGTCGAGCCTGTTTCCGGTGAGAGTTGGCCTCGTCCAGGGCTGCCCTTTGTCACCGATTCTGTTCACAACTTTTATGGACAGAATTTCTAGGTGCAGCCAGGGCGTTGAGGGGTTACGGTTCGGTGGCCTCAGGATTGCGTCGCTGCTTTTTGCGGATGATCTTGTCCTGATGGCTTCATCGGGCCGTGACCTTCAGTTCTCACTGGAGCGGTTCGCAGCCGAATGTGAAGCGGCTGGGATGAGGATCAGCACCTCCAAATCCGAGGCCATGGTTCTCAGCCGGAAAAGGGTGGAGTGCACTCCCCGGGTCGGGGAGAAGATCCTGCCTCAAGTGGAGGAGTTCAAGTATCTCGGGGTCTTGTTCACGAGTGAGGGGAGGATGGAACGGGAGATTGACCGACAGATCGGTGCGGCGTCGGCAGTGATGCGGGCTCTGCACCGGTCCGTCGTGGTGAAGAAGGAGCTGAGCCGAAAGGCGAAGCTCTCGATTTACCGGTCAATCTACGTTCCTACCCTCACCTATGGTCACGAGCTGTGGGTAGTGACCGAAAGAACGAGATCGCGATTACAAGCGGCCGAAATGAGTTTTCTCCGCAGGGTGTCCGGGCTCTCCCTTAGAGATAGGGTGAGAAGCTCGGTCATCCGGGAGGGGCTCAGAGTAGAACTGCTGCTCCTCCGCGTCGAGAGGAGCCAGTTGCGGTGGCTCGGGCATCTAGTGAGGATGCCTCCTGGACGCCTCCCTGGGGAGGTGTTCCGGGCACGTCCCTCCGGGAGGAGGCCCCGGGGAAGACCCAGGACACGCTGGAGGGACTATATCTCTCGGCTGGCCTGGGAACGCCTCGGGATCCCCCCGGAAGAGCTAGACGAAGTGGCTGGGGAGAGGGAAGTCTGGGCTTCTCTCCTCAGGCTGCTGCCCCCGCGACCCGACCCCGGATAAGCGGAGGATAATAGATGGAATGGATGGATGTGTGTGTATGTAAGAGCATGTGATTCTGGGTGTGAGCGTGTGTTTGTATGTTTGTCCATATATGTGTCAGAAAGGTCAGTTACACAGAAAGTATCTCTTCACTCCAAGAGTTTAATCAAAAGGAGAATTAAAGTTACGGAAACAGATTTTAAGCACATGCATACATACAAACATGCAAACGAACACACAAGTGGACTATGGCACAGAAAAAAAATCCAGTGGGCATGTGGGATACCAGAGACAGGGAGGACAGTTCAGCGGGGTTCACTCACTGACACAAGAGTGGAAGTGCAGGGCAGCGCTGCATGTAGGCAGATGTGAATGCAAACATACAATCAGCTGACTGCTAGTTCAGGAAAAACTCAATGTCTGACCCGTGTGTCTCCATCACCAGAGCGGATACATCTTTTCTTGACATACAGTAATAGACTCTTATAGAGACAGTACCAGCTTCTCTTTTTGGCTTAGCTTTTTCTTTCCATCTTTTCATTTTATTGTATATGATTTTCTTGGATATGTTCAACATAGTATCAAAGAATTGATAGAAAACTCACTGTAATAATGAGAGTATCATAATAGAGTAACATAATAACATAATATTGTGACATAATAATTCTCCGTTAAATTTTTTCACAATACTGTATACTAATACGTTATATGGTATGTAACCTTATGCACCACTGATGTAGAGGATTTGAGTAGATTACATTAAATGTAACAGAAGACTTTTAAACATTCCAGATTAATATCAACCTGCTCATTATCTGATGATGATATCACTTATTTCCTTTTGTTGTAGCTGAAGTGGTTCAACGCATTTGGGGATGCCCTCTACTATTGTGGCATGATCCCTCATTGCAGAGCTTGGCTCATTCACTCACTCTGTGATTCACTCCCATCACATACTTGGGAAAATGCCCACAGTTTGCCTGACTCACTGTTGATTTCTGCTGCATGTGGTTCCCCCCAATATAAGCATGTTGCAACTGACTTCAACTGCTGCATCATGCAACAACTTGAGTCATACACAGTCAAGTATACACCACTTCTAGTCAGTTGTGATTGAACCAAGCTCTCCCCTCAACAAAATCATTCACCCTTTGTTCTCTGATGTCTGGCTTGTATTCCCTTTACAATGTGCAAACACATACTTCTCTTATTAATGCTGGAGGCAATCTATGTTTTTAAATAAATCTAAAACATAATCATATTTAATCCAGTGTAGTATGCTCCGACAGATAACCATTGTAGTAAATAATCCAGGCAATGTGGTAGGTAAAGCAAGACTAAACTAACAAATGTTCTGTCCCTTGCCTTTATTTGCCAACAATAATCATTCTGACAGCTTCAGCTCCCCAGTGGAGCAGCATGATTGATATTCTGATGATGAAGGAGAGGATGCTCCCTGATCTTCATTATCAGTGATTCAGCAGCTTGTTTTTATACACCCTCAGCCTTTTACACAGCTGATGACTGCTTTTTTGACTACGGCTGAGGATCAACACCAACAAACGGATTATGGACAGCAATCTCTTGATTTTCACGGAAACATGGCTAAACCCTTCTGTCCCCACAAAGATTGATGGACAGATTCCTCCATCATTGAGAGCCACTGCTCAGAGAATGCAGAGTATCTCATGGTTAAATGTAGACCCTTCTATCTACCCAGATTCACATCTGCTATTGTTACGGCTGGTTATATCCCCCTGATGCTAATGCTCAAGTTGCAATGAAAAAACTGCATCCTTCCATTAGCAAAGAACAACCCTGATGCAGCCTTCATTGTTGCGGGTGACTTCAATAACTCCAACCTAAAGACTGTTCTTCCGAAATTCAAACAGCATGTCTCCTGTCCTACCAGCGGAAACAAAACTTTAGACCACCATGTTTACATAATCATGGCTGATGCCTAAAAATCCATGCCCCAGGACAATCTGACCATGTCTCTTTTTTCCTACTCCCAAAGTACTCTCCACTCATCAGCTGTGTGAAACCCACAGTGAGGACAGTCAAGATCTGGCCAGAAGGGGCGGATACTAATCTGCAGGAATGTTTTAAAAACCATGACTGCAGTTAGCACTCCTCGGAGGCAACCCTTGACTCCCACATGGATGTTACCCTAAACACCTTCTTTGTTCTGGATTATATGAACTCTAGCACAGAGAGGTGTCACCACACTGAAAAGGATCACCACATTCCCTAATCAGAAGCCATGGATGAACTGGGAGGTCCGAGTCCTGCTGAAGGCAGCAACATTGAGTTGAGCTGCAGGCCACACCCCTCTCCGACTGAGCACTCAGGTTAGAGTTTGGCTGTGTCTCAATCCACGTACTTCCACGAGTACACTTCCGTAAGTGCACTGTGTGCACTATGTACTTACTGATGTAGTGCGTGAATTCCGTCTAAGAAGTACAGTCTCAAATGAAGCACTCCCGTTTTGCACTTACCGGAAATGACGATACAAGCGTTCGTTCCCGTATTAGCATTCACGTATAAGCATATCAGCACAAACCGTTCACAATTGCTTATGACATCTGTCATACATCTGTCTAACAATAAAATGGTAATACATAACGAAAAATAACCACTTTTCGATTGATGTGTAACGTTATATCTTACATTTAAAAGGAGTGGTCTGGACCAACGGTCCACAGGTGTCATCCGCAATCTTTATCAGATTTTTTGGGAAAGTGCTGGCGTTCCCTCCCCTTCCGTTACGTAGACAAAATGGCGACCATTGAGGGTGAAAAGTGTCCAGCGTAGTACACTCAGCTTTTTGACCGTTATGAGTGCACCATCCGGGTACTAGCAGTGTACTGCGTCTTGCCGCAATTACCAGTGTGAACGCACTATGTACTCAAAAAGGGAAGTTTAAGTGCGCAAGTACGTGGATTGAGACACAACCTGTGTCTCCCTGCTGGAGGCAGCTGATTGAGTGCACCAGGTGGAGACGATCTGGGGAAAATCAGCACTCACTCACAGGGCAGTGAGGAGCGAGCAGTGTTTAAAGGAAATGGTTGGAAAGTTTGGGGAAAAGGAGACTGCAGGACCAAAGCTTGCAAACACGGAAGAAGGAGCCGGTGAGCTTTTGGTTGTTTGGGTGTCTTTGCAGCTTGCATGTGTGATGGCTGATTAAAATGTGATTAAAATGCTATATTTTTAATATTATGCTGGTGAAAGTATAGTTCATAATGTGGTGTGGTTCAAAAAGTATTTAAGCTAAAGGTAATTGGATAAAATATGATTTGTGCGTATTTACAGGTGTTAAAAGCTGCTGAAGTTTGTAAGGGTAAAATCATCATTAAATGGTGCTTTAAAAATGTATTGTTTATTTTGAGTACTTTAAATATGGGTATTTTCTACTTATTTTGAGGCTAATTTCTAGTAGATTAAAAAATTAAGCATTTGATTTTGGATTATATTGATTGATTATGGTTTCTTGGGTTGTATTTTGACCACCTATTTGTGTTTGTATTTAAGGTTTTTCACCTGTGTTTGGCCTGGACAATTTTCAAAAATAAAAGAAAGAAAAGAAAGAAGTCTGAATCTTGGTCATTGAGTGAACTCCAGTGTAACCTTCCGAGCAAGCTGCCCTTTCAAGTGGGGAGCTGCAGTGTAAACCTCACAAGAGTGAGGGCCACTTGACACTGGGGATCTGCCGGCGTATAGCTCATCCTGGGCTAATCTGAAGACGGGCATCACTAAGGCCAAGCACAACCACCAGCGAACTCAACCTCTTGGTGGCTATCAAGGAGGTGCTCCCTGCAGGCCACCAGCCCCTCACGCTCTCCCCCGCCGACATGCAGCACTGAGCAGGATCAACCCAGGGAAGGCAGCTGGCCCTGATGGTGTCACCGGACGTGTCTACAAGGCCTGTGCTGAGTCCCTGAGCGCCTTAAATCCACCACCATTGTGCCGGTGCCCAAACACTCCCCTGCAGTCGGCCTAAATGACTCCCGCCCAGTTGCACTTACCCCCATCATCAGAAAGTGCTTTGAGGGGCTGGTCCTGGCTTAGATCAAAACCTGTCTACCACCCACACTGGACCCCTTTCAATTCACCTACCGCCAGAATAGGAGTACGGAGGATAACATTTCAACGGCACTACACTCCCACTACACCACGGCCTCTCCCACATGGACAAAAGCAACACCTATGTGAGAATACTGTTCATTGACTTCAGTTCAGCATTCAATACCATTGACCCCTCCAAACTGATCACCAAACATTGACCCCTCCCTCTGCAACTGGACACTAGACTTCCTGACCAACAGACTGCAGTCTTTTAGGATTAATGATGACACCTCCTCCACCCTCACCCTGAACACTGGTGTCCCGCCGGGCTTTGTACTGAGCCCTCTCCTGTACTCCCTCTTCACCCACGGCTGCACACCAGTACATGGTTCAAACACCATCGTTAAGTTTGCAGACGGCAGACGACGGGGATAGATCTCATCAGCAACAACGATGTCCAGCTATGTTCACCCTCGAGGAAGCCCTCTGGAGACCACTGCTAACACTAACCCTATCTTATTGCATTGTGTATTGTAGCCATGTGTATACCCCTATACCAGTCAGGACATCAACCCAACATCGACACCATCCACGACCCAATACTTGACGCTGCTCCCCTTCCAATCTGCTCTTCCCATCTCTCTCTGTCTTCACCATTCTTGAAGTGATTGGCGGTCAAGAAGGCAAACTCCATCTCGGCATCCAATGCCTGCCTCCAGACCCTCCACTTCCTCGCCCTAACAGAAACCTGGATCACCCCAGAGAACATGGCCACTCCAGCTGCCCTCTGTACCGCTTACTCCTTCTCACACACCCCAAGACCATCAGGGCGAGGAGGGAGGACTGGACTACCGGGCGCTTCCCTCGGAACACCTGACCAGATCAGCATTTGAACTCCATGCTGTTTCTGTCACCATTTCTATCAAGCTCTACATTGCGGTAATATACCGTCCTCCAGGTCCCTTCCAAGACTTCTTCAATGAGATGAATGCCCTCCTCAGCTGCTTTGGATGGGCGACTTCAACATCCAGCCAGAGAAGTTGCAATCTAACCCTAATCAATCAGTCCCCCTTCTCTGTTCCTCCTACCCTGTCACCTGAAAACCCTCTCTCCCTCTACTCTCTCCTCTGCTGTTCTCTCATCACTACCCCCCCCCCCCCCCCATCAATTCTCACTACTCTCCATTGAGGAAGCCTCCTCTACCCTGCTATCTTCCCTCTCCTCCTCTTTGGATTCCCTCTGTCCCCTCACATCCATAACGGCATGATCTTCTCCTCCTCCTCCTCCTTGGCTGTCCGAAACTCTGCAGGCTCATAGAACAGAGCAACGGGCAGCTGAGAGGAAATGGAATGGAAGAGATCACACTGTGCTGATGATCTCTCCCACTACCAGAGACTACTAATAGACTTCACCTCCACTGTGTCAGCAGCCAAATCTACATTCTACCAGAACAAGATCAACTCCTCTGCCTCCAACCCCAGAAAAATGTTTTCCATGTCCTCCTCTCTCGTCAACCCCTTGTTCTCCTCCACCTGTCTGCTGCGTTCAACACCATGAACCTTCAGACCCTCCCCACCACTTTCGCTGATCTCGGCATTACTGACACTAGGATAGCCTGGTTCACATTTACCTTATGAAGCACACTCATCAGGTCACATGGAATGGCTGCCTGTCCAAACCCTGCTTGCCCACTGTTGTCCCTAGTGGCTCAGAACTAGGACCGCTTCTCTTCTCCCAATTTACCAGATCTTTCGGCTCTGCAATCTCATCACACTGTTCCTCTCGTTACCCCCCCCCCCCCCCCTCAGACACTCTGATGTGCCGTTGTTCAGGGTCCCCCTCAACTTTGCGTTTTTTAATCTTTTTATCTTATTTTCATTATATTTTAATCTAACCCATGTACTCAACTACACATATGATAGACAAACTCTGCTGGACATATGCCCAAATTTTTTCAACTTTCCCAACTCGCTACATGGAAGTTCACCAACGGACCCCTCCTTGTGTGGATTAACCTTACCGTGGCTACCTGGTCAGAAGCGTCGCCGAAGGAAAAGAGGGGAAAGAACTGGGATCCTGGTCAGGCTGAGGAGCAGACAACACCATCCTCCACTCCCCAGTGTTCTCCTAGCAAACGTCCAATCCTTGGATTATAAACAGGATGAACTAAGGACCAGACTGGCTTTCCAGCGGGACATCAAGAACTGCAATGGCTGGATCCCTCGGTCCCTGACTCAGCCATTCTACCTGGGGACCTCTCTGTTCATCGCCACGTCCAAACAAAGGAGTCGGGAAAAGGCAAGGGAGGCGGTGTGATCATAATTGTCAACAACAAATGGTGTGTGGATGTACAAACAACTTCTGCAGGGTGCTCTCCGGATCTTGAACATGATGATCAAATGCAGATCCTTCTATCTGCCCAGAGAGTTCACAGCTGTGTTTCTCACCGCTGTTTACATCCCCCCACACGCCGACACCACACAGGCGCTGGACAAGTTATACTGAGTGATCGACCAGCAGGAAACTCTACACCCGGAGGCTGCTTTCATCATGGCTGGCGACTTCAAAAAAGCGAACGTGAAGAAGGGGTTGTGTGGGAGACCGGCGGCAAGCAGAGAGAGAGACAGTGTTTCCAAGTCCAAGTTAAGATTTATTATTTTTTTCTTCTGCACTCAAACGTCAGGAAACAAAATGAAAATAAAGACTACATTCAACCAAAGAGTTCTAGGCCTATAAAAGAGGTCAAAATAACAGAACTGAAAGTAAATTAAGGAGCAGAACAAAGCATGACTGAACTCAAAAGAACCAACCCCCCCAAATGAAACACTGAAGGGTTACATATACTTTGCTGAGCAGCCCACGAAGAAATAGAGGGCAGACAAAGACTACTACTATGTAACCACTTCACAAGACACGGACAAAGGCCAAATAAAATAAAGACAAATGTAAGTAACCAATATTTTCTAAAGCAAAATGATTCTAATTCCCTTCTCTAACAACTAAACAAATGCCTTCAAATAACAATAAACTTCCTATTCCCCCCTGACGTTCCCGAGGACTTGGATCATGCCACCGGACTCTTAATGTGAAGTGCTACGCGCAGGAAGCCTTTTGCCCGGATGACGTCAGGAGGAAGTTGGGAGCTGCGGCTGCTCCACGCCAGGGTCTCTCTCCACCAACACCACAGTAACTCAGAAAGACAAAATGTAAGTAACAGAATCACAAATTAAACAAGCTATGCACCTAGCTGTAACTTAAGTGTGAACCGCAAAATAAAGTGTAAAACTGAGAAAACGGCGTTGCGTGTTAAGTGTTTGTTTGTTTGATGTCTCGCATGTATGTTGTGTAGCGTGTATGCAGGATGATTGTGATGGTAACTAAATAAAGTACCGTGTAATGTTAATGAATGCCAAATGTGTAAAAATGAAATGGAACAAAAGAAATGCGGCGTAGGGAAGAGAGTAGAAGTGGTGCTTTGCCTTTTATCAATGTGCAGCCGCAGGGCCGGCCGTCACAGGTTGCCAAAATGTAAAGTTTGTAACGCGTGGTGAAAACATCCTGGACCATGTTCACACCCTGTTCGCACATGCCTAGAAGGCCCACCCCCGCCCAGCCTTTGGCAAATCAGAGCACTCCTCGGCCCTGATGCTTCCAGCCTATAGGCAGGAACTGAAGCGCGAGCAGCCCATGGCGCATTCACTACAACGTTGGACTAACATTGGATGCTGGATGCTGCCCTGTGCGACTGCTTCCGCACTACGGACTGGGACGTCTTTAGGACGGCTGCAGACAACAACATCAACGATTACACCGAGTATGTAATGGGATACATAAGCAAAGGTATCACAGCTGTGTTTCTCAACGCTGTTTACATCCCCCCTCACGCCGACACGGGCGCTGGACGAGTTATACTGAGTGATCGACCAGCAGGAAACTATTGCGGGTGACTGTATGGAATTTCCCCAACCAAAAGCCATGGGTCAACGGAGAGGTCTGCACGATGCTTAAAGCGCAGACAGCAGCCTTCCACTCTGGAGACCCATGTGAGTACAAGAAAACCCGGTACAAGCTCAGGAAATCAATAAAAGCAGCCAAGGGACAATACAGGGAAAAGGTGTCCTGCTACAGTGGCTCCAACACCAGGCACATGTGGAGTGGGCTTAAGACCATCAAGGACTATAAGGGTAAGGGCTACCATGTGGGGGCGGTGACCACTTCTCTTCCAGAGGAGCTGAACGCCTTCTACGCCCGCTTTGAGGTGCACAACAAGCCTGAGGTCTTGTTGAAACAGGACGACTGCCCACTCGAGATATCTCAGGCAGATGTGTGCAAAACCTTTAAAAAGGTGAAGGCACACAAAGCTCCAGGTCCGGACAATATCCCAGGGCTTGCCCTAAAGGCATGCGCACACAAACTGGCTGGGAATGGGACAACAGACTCCAGTCTGTAGTCCCCACATGTTTCAAGAAGTCCACCATCATCCTGGTCCCGAATCAAAAGGGAGCTGCCTAAATGACTACCGCCAAATAGCACTCACCTCTGTTGCCATGAAATGCTTTGAGCAGTTAGTCAAAGCTCACATGACATCCTCCCTGCCCACTACATTAGATCCACTCCAGTTCACCTACAGGCCAAACAGATCCACGGATGATGCATTCGCACTGCACACTGCCCTCTCCCACCTGGAACAGAGGGACACACATGTGCGAATGCTGTTCATCGACTACAGCTCTGCCTTTAATGGTCTGCTTCTGCAAAAACCCGTTTAGTACTTGTCCTTTTGACATACGATAGGTAACTCCAAGTTGCATATGCATGCTTGTTCGCGAAAATGTTCTACTAGAATAGAATAGAATAGAATAGAATAGAAAAATACTTTATTAATCCCAAGCTGGGAAATTGCAATGTAACAGCAGCATTAAAAATACACAGAATATATATACATTAAAGATATAAATATAAACTTAAACTAAAATGTAAAATAAATATAATCTAAACTAATCTAAACTAAACTTATTTTAGTGCAAGTATTTTTGAACAGTGTTGAATATAATTAAATGAAATGAAATATAAGGTGCAAGGTTGCAATAGTTATTGGCTGTTATTGTACAGTGTGAATGTGGTAGGAATGATTTCCTATATCTGTCCCTTCGACAGCGGAGCTGGAGCAGCCTGTGAGAGAAGGTGCTCCGCTGTCTGACCACTGTTTGATGGAGAGGGTGCTGATCATTGTCAATGATGGATAACAGTTTTTTCAGCATTCTCCTCTCCACCACAGACTCAAAAGATTCTAGCCCGAGACCTAGTACAGAGCCAGCCTTCTTGATGATTTTATCAAGTCTGTTGATGTCACTGGCTCTGGTGCTGCTGCCCCAACACACAGCAGCAAAGAAAATGGTGCTAGCAACAACAGACTGGTATAAGATCTCCAACATCTTACTGCACACGTTGAAAGATCTCAGCTTCCTCAGGAAATAGAGTCTGCTCATCCCCTTCTTGTATACAGCTTCGGTGTTAGATTTCCAGTCCAGTCTGTTGCCGATCACCACCCCCAAGTATTTGTAGTCCTCCACCTCCTCCACCATGTCCCCCCTGATCCATAGTGGCTGTGGAGGCAACCTCTTAGTCCTCCCGAAGTCAATCACCATCTCTCTGGTCTTGTTGACATTCAGCCTCAAGTGATTCTGTTCGGACCACTCCACAAAGTTGTCCACCAGTGTCCTGTACTCACCCTCCTCTCCACCTCTTATACACCCGACAACAGCTGAGTCATCAGAGAACTTTTGCAAGTGACATGACTCAGAGTTGTACTGAAAGTCAGTGGTGTACAAGGTGAAGAGGAAGGGAGAGAGCACAGTTCCCTGTGGAGCTCCTGTATCACTGACCACCACATCAGACAGTACACTGCCCAGCCGGACAAACTGTGGCCTGCCTGTCAAGTAGTCAGTAATCCAGGAGATCATAGTGTCGTCAACACCCATCCCCCGCAGCTTCTCACCCATCAGCAGAGGCTGAATGGTGTTGAAAGCACTTGAGAAATCAAAGAATGTGATCCTCACAGTGCCTCCCCCACCATCCAGATGCATATGGGCACGTTGCAGCAGGTAAATGACAGCATCATCGACTCCTACACGGGGCTGATAGGCAAATTGTAAGGGGTCCAGAAACATCCTCACCTGTGGCCTCAGCTGAGCTAAGACCAGTCTCTCCAGGACCTTTATCACATGCGATGTTAGGGCGACTGGTCTGTAGTCAGCCAGATCGGACGGCCTCGACTTCTTGGGAACTGGGACCAAGCAGGAGGTCTTCCACAGCAACGGGATTTTCTCCTGACACAGGCTCAGGTTGTACAGATGTCCCAGTACAGGAGACAGCTGGCCTGCACAGGTCTTCAGGATCCTGGGTGAGATGCCATCAGGGCCTGCAGCCATCCGCTGATGCAGCCTTTCCAACTGCCTCTTTACCTGGCCCGTGGTCACCATTGGGCGGGGGTTGGTACAGATGTCATCATTGGAGGAGGAGGAGGGGGTGGGGGGGAAGGAGGAGGGACAGATGGAGAGGTGTTGTACAGGAGAATGCTGGGGGGAGGGTCGAACCCTTTGGGACAGTGTGAGTGTGTGGGGGGATGGGGGTGTTGGAGAGGTATCAGGGGGTGAGCTAAACCTGTTGAAAAACTGGTTATACTGGTTAGCTCTGTCCAGGCTCCCAGATGTCTGCCTGTCCTTCCCCTTCATCCCTGTGATGTGCTTCATTCCCGCCCACACATCCCTCACACTGTTCTGTTGGAGCTTGGCCTCCAGCTTCCTCCTGTAGTTGTCCTTGCACGTCCTCAGCATCTCACGGAGTTCGTGCTGCACTCTCCTCTGCTCCTCCCTGTCTCCTGACCTGAAAGCCCTCTTCTTCTTGTTCAAGAGTGCCTTCAGGTCACTGGTAATCCAAGGCTTGTTGTTGGAGAAGCAGCGAACGGTCCGGGCTGGCATGGTGGTGTCCTCGCAAGAATCTTATATAGTCTGTTATACAGTCGGTCATGTTATTGATGTCCTCCCCATGTGGCTCACAGAGAACATCCCAGTCTGTTGACTCGAAGCAGTCCTGCAGTGCCTCAGCAGTCTCCTGTGTCCACTTCCTCACTGTCCTGGTGAGCACAGGTTTCCTTCTCACAAGTGGGACATACTTGGGAGTCATCATGACCAGGTTGTGGTCTGACTTGCCAAGGGGGGGAAGGGCTGTGGCGTCATATGCGTCCATGGCATTAGCATATAGTAAGTCCAGTGTTTTATTGTCTCTGGTGGGGCAGTCAACATATTGATGAAAGTTATTTAAAATATTGTTTAGTGAGGCATGATTAAAATCACCTGTAATGACCATGAACGCATCCGGGTGTTCAGTCTGTAGTTTAGCGGTGGCGGAGCTGATGACTTCACAAGCCACCGCTGCATCAGCTGACGGGGGGATGTAAACAGCGATGGTAATGGCGGACGTAAACTCCCTCGGCAAATAGTACGGACGCATTCCCACAGCCAGCAGTTCAATGTCTGGGGTACAGAGACGTTCCTTCACGCTTACATGTCCGGGATTGCACCACCTCTCACTCACATAAAGTGCAAGCCCGCCACCCTTCTTCTTCCGACTTTTGGAAAAGTCTCTGTCTCCACGTATCAAACTGTAACCGGGGACCTCAACGCTGCTGTCCGGGATGTGCGAGTGCAGCCAGGTTTCACTGAAGCAGAATAAGCTACACTCGCGGTATTCCCTTTGGGTCTTCACCAGCGCTGAAAGTTTGTCCATCTTATTCCCCAAAGACCTCACGTTCCCCATTATAATCGCTGGGACTGCTGGTTTATGTCTTCTTCTTCTCTCCCTCCGTTTGGTTCCAGCCCTGCAGCCCTGGCGTTTTCTCCGTAACTCCTGCGGGACCGCAGGTCTGTCTCCGGGCAGCAGCACATTCTCACGCAGCGCAACCAGCTGATCGCGCGTGTAAACAATGCCCCCGCTACTACCGGCACAGTTCACTGTTACGAAAAGTAAAAAAAGTAACAGAAGAACGCGGAGAAAAGTAACAAGACCCAGTCCAACCATTGTCTCAGATGTTTAGACGCGGATGTTGAATACTTAAAAAACAAATGCAAAAACTGAAAACAACAAATAAACAAAAGATACAAAAACACGAGGGGAGCTGCAGCTACAGGCTGCCGCCTGAGGCAGCGCCAAAGTCTGACTACCCGCTTTGCATGCATTAGCCAATGTAAGAAAATAGACAAGATAAACGAGCGAGTCAGAAAAGCCTTGCGAAGGGACATACTTTCATAAATTAGTATTCATGACCTCGCCCACATTGGCTTGCGCCCGCCTGCAGGAAGACAGTATTGATTCTGCGGCCAGCAGATAGCAGAGCCCATCTCGGCAGGTAGTAGCTAACAGCAAGTTGTCAACATGGCAGATAAAGTTCATGCCTGTGTTATTTGTGGCTATAAAACATCAACGTTGCAAGCCTTGCCCAAGAACAAAGACTTGTGGAAGAAATGGTTGTAATTTATCTTTGGAACACCACCAGCGAAGTACAATACGCAGTTAGTTCTGTGTTCTAATCTTTTCGACCACAGTGTCTTTTTCCAACGTCGGTGCCTGCAGAAGTGCTTTTGCTTCAAAGTTGTTGTTGAAACCTGGATTTGTACCGTCACAACGATTGACCAGCAGCTCACAGTCTAAGTAAAAAATAAACTTTTCTGGCACAATTCCCACAACTGCACCTAGTAAAATGTAGGTAGGTAGGCGTGATTGTTTAGAACATTTATATCTTTATATTTGGTGGGCTATGACTGAATGGTCTTTTCTATCTGTTTTTTAGAAGTCTACAACTTGAAAGCATGACGATCGCCACAAACTTTCACCTCTTTAAGGGGAAAATTTAATTTGACATACTTCTGAAACGTTCATCGACAAATGATCAGGATGTGGTTCTTGTGCTATCTCTTCTTCCTCCTCGGATTCAGGATCAAACACATAAGGCTGTATCTCTGAAGACATTTTGTACATCAGTTTCTTTGCACGGTAAAGTTGACAGAGCGGAGCCAGGTTGAAGTCTTGATAACACACTAGAGGGTCTCATCATGACATGAAAATCAGTCGCCTCTGATTGGAACAGCACTGTGACGGACAGTTAGCCAATCGGAGGTGAGGTAATTTAAATATCATGAATATTCATGAGTTAGAGCCGAAAACCTGTCGTTCGTCCCACCCACCTTTTTCACGAAACTAGAACAGCCTGAAACAGGAGCACCACAAAACTGGCTCACAGGGCAAAAGAAAAGATAGACAGATAAATACTCCATTTATCCTGAGGGAAATTCAGTTTCTCAGCTGCACATCTTCAAACATCATCATTCAACAACAAGACCATAAAATTAGTGCATAGAGCATAGTGAATAGAATGATAATTAAAAGAAATGCAAGGTAATAAATAATAATAATAACAATAAAATAGTAATAAAAATGCATGGTTATAAAAATGCAGGATTGCAGTGGAAGGTGTGTGCAAGTGCATACATGTGTGGGACCAGTGTTTCCCACAAACACTGGGACCAGTGTTTCCCACAGGATTTTTGTAGACTATGGTGGGGGGTTCGTGATCCTCTAGGGGGGTCCGGCGCTCCCGGGGGCATGTGCCCCCGGGAGAAAAAATTCGATTTGTTTTGATTTATTTGTCCCCGTGGGGAAAATTGTCTTCACAGACTGCACATTATGTGACAAAACAGTGGGACAGACAACAGACAACGTGACAGTACAGTGACAGCATACAAAACTACAAAACAACATAACACCGGTGGTAACATACATGACGACACAGTGAGACAGTGGACAGACATTCATCAGACAGACAGATCAACGGGGCCTGCTGTTTAGGGCCGTTATGGCCGCAGGGATCAGGCTTTTTCCTAGGCGGGCCCTCCTGAATTTGATTGTTCTGTATCTCAGTAGATTCAGTAGATTTCATTTAATTGCATCAATCTGGTGAATTTTGAGAAGCAATATATGACATATCAAATACTGACAAATTACTTACAAACTGCTGGTACTGATATGAATGTTGATGACACAATGTGTCATACTAAATGGGGTTGAGGAGTTTTCAGAAAGCATTAACAAAAATGAGTAAAACACAGTGCTGAGCCTTTATACTACTAGTGAACTGTCAAGCGCGCAGCTAGGGGGGCGGGGGATCACGAGGACGGCTTGCCATGGCGACGGGGAGAAACAGAACGTTGGGGAGCCAAACCAGCTGCGAGGATTTCCTCTTCTATTAAACGCTGCAGCCCACCTGTGTAGGCATATTATTGAGCTGCTAGTGAAGTCTATTTGCCTAGTTGAAATGAGTCCGGGCCAGAGCTAGTGAGCGGAGCGCGAGCGAGCGAGGAGCGGATGGAATGTTGGTGCAGCGTGGAGCGGTTTTTCATTCAGCCGCCGGAGCGGCCGCTCTGTTCTGCTCCAGTGTCGCTCCGATACCGCTCACACCACGAGTCTGAGGCATGCCCAAATCCAAACGTGTGTCTTCTTGTTGCACTTTTCTATCTTTTAAAATAAATGTTCTATGACTGAAATATATTGCTGTTGCGCTTAGTTCTTTAGGATGTACGTTTTCTGTTTAAGGTGGCAATTCGTAGTAGTTTATTTCTCCCTCATTTAAATTGGAGCGAGCGTGGAGCAATTTCAGCGGAGCGGCAGGATTTTTAAGTGGAGTGGGAAGCGAAAATGAGCAGAGCGGCCGGACGCGATCTTGAGCGAGGAGCGGCCGAGAGAACAGCCGTCTGAGAGGGGAGCGGAATATTCACACCGCTCAGCTCTGCTCACTAGCTCTGGTCCAGGCGATTTAATGTTTAATGTTTAATGTTTAATGTTTCAATGTTTATATTATTATCATGTTGTATATACATTTTATTATTATTATTGTTTTTTTATTTTTATTTTATTTTTTTATTGCACTAGTTTTTCTCTTCTTCTGTTATTCTAGACACTTATTGAGTTGTTTTGGGGTGCCTGGGACTTAAGATTTTCATTGCCAACATGTACGCTGTATCTGTTGAGCAAATGACAATAAAGACCTTTGAGACCTTTGAGGCGGATATTGAAACTATGGCGGCCAAAATTAGACTATGGCGGTGCGCCATAGTCTCGTCAATGTGTGGGAAACACTGTGTGGGACATCATTTCCCTCGTTCCCCAGCTCCTATCCGTCCCCCTCCCCTCCCCAGTGATGTGTTATAGAACCTGATGGCTCTTGGCCGGAAGGACCTCCTGAGTCTGTGGAGCATTTCAGTGAGAGCAGCCTCCCACTGAACAAGCTCCTTTGTCCCACCACCAGTTCATGTAGTGGGTGGCTGCTGTTGTCAATGAACGAGAGCAGTTTGGAGAGGGTTCTCCTGTCAGCCACTGACACCACCGAGTCCTGCTCTGCACCAATAACAGAGCTGGCCTTTTTAATCAGTCTGTCCAGCCTCTGTGTGTCCCTCTGTTTGGTGTGGCCATCCCAACACACCACTGCACAGAAAAGGACACTGAAAACCACAGACTGGTAAAAAGTTTGCAGCATTCTTCAGCAGACATTAAAAGATGCCAGTCTCCTCAAGAAATACAGCCTACTCTGCACCTGCTTGTAGACATGGTCAGTGTTTTCACTGACCAGTCAAGTTTGTGGTCGATCTGCAGTCCCAGGAACTTATAGGAGGCAACCATCTCAATCTCCTCACCATTGGTCACGCCATCATTTACCGCCCTCCCAAACCAAACCCATCCTTTCTCTCTGACTTTTCCGACTTCCTCACCCAGATATCTGCCATCTCACCTTCCATTCTACTTCTGGGGGATTTCAATATCCACATTGACACCGACTCCAAATCTGCCACCGAATTCCTGGAATTGCTACACCACTTCAACTTCATTCAACATGTCAACTTTCCCACCCACAGCCGTGGTCACACCCTGGACCTGGTCTGCTCCATTGGTCTCACCTTGCATCACCTCTCCAGCTTCAACCTCAACATCTCCGATCACCTGGCAATCATCATGAACATTGACATCCCCATTCCCACCGCTAAGGTTAAACGGACAATATCCTTCAAAAACCTCAAATCCATCTCCCCTTCAGTTCTTTCCGCCTCTCTTGCAAGTCAAATATCTGCTTCCTCCCTACCGTTAACTGACAACCCTTCTGACCTCACCAAATTCTACAACGAAACACTGTCCTCCTGTCTCAATCAGCTAGCCCCCATCAAAACTAAAACGGTCTCCTTCACCCACTCTGCCCCCTGGTATACTCCTGAACTACACAAAATGAAATCACATAAACGACAGCTGGAAAGACTTCACAGGAAAACCGGTTTAACTGTCCATCTGCAAGCCTATACAGATTACCTTCAGCAGTACAAGGATGCTCTCAGTACTGCCCGGTCCACCTACTACTCTCACCTCATACACTCCGGCTCCACCAACCCCAAGGCTCTCTTCTCAACAGTAAACAAACTCCTCAAGCCCATCGACAATACCTCCAACTCATTCACCACTGAAAAATGCAACTCCTTTCTTTCATTCTTCCAAACAAAAATCAACACCATTTACAACAGCTTGTCCTCCTCTTCTGTCGCCGTGGCCTGCACTCCTCCTCCCTCATTTGTTTCCCTCCTCCTCCCCTCTCAGCCCCTGTCTCACTTCTCCCCTATATCAACAGGGGAGCTCCTCAAAACCATAACAGGCATGAGAACCCCTACATCTGTCCTAGATCCCATCCCGTCTCACCTCATCAAGGATTCTTTTCCAGCCATCTCCACACTCATCACAGAAATAATCAACTCCTCCCTCAGGTCTGGCTCAGTTCCCCGTTCACTCAAACTGGCTGCTGTCACTCCCATCCTCAAAAAACCCGGACTCAACCCTGACATCATGTCAAACTTCCGGCCCATCTCCAATCTCCCCTTTCTGTCTAAAATACTGGAACGTATTGTCGCCACTCAACTCAAAGCCCACCTCTGCTTAAATGACCTGTTCGAACCATTTCAGTCCGGTTTCCGTTCTGAACACAGCACTGAAACAGCTCTCCTGAAAGTCACCAACGACATCCTCCTCTCTGCAGACTCCAGTCACCTCACCGTCCTCATCCTCCTTGACCTCACCGCAGCTTTCGACACCATCAACCACACCATTCTCCTCTCCTGCCTTGAGTCTTCTCTTCAAATCACTGGCACTGCACTCTCCTGGCTCAAATCATACCTCACTGACCGACAACAATTCATCTATATCAACAACTGCACCTCCTCCACTGCTCCTCTGTCCCAAGGCGTCCCCCAGGGTTCGGTGCTTGGTCCCCTCCTCTTCATACTCTACCTGCTCCCTCTTGGCAACATAATTCGCCACCATGGTCTCCACTTCCACTGTTATGCCGATGACGTCCAGCTTTACATCTCCACCAAGTCCATCACCCCCACCACTCACTCCACACTCTCAGACTGTCTTGCCGACATCAAATCCTGGATGCAGACCAACTTTCTCAAACTTAATTGCGACAAATCTGACCTGCTCATTATCGGCCCCAAATCCCTCAACAAAACCACAGACAGTTTCCGCCTCACCATCGACAACTCCACCCTGTCTCCATCCCCTCACACCCGCAACCTCGGAGTCATCTTTGATAATTACCTCTCCTTTGAAGCTCACATAAACCAAATCACCAGAACTGCCTTCTTTCACCTCATTGCCCGTCTCCGCCCATCACTCTCCTTCTCTGCTGCTGAAACCCTCATTCACGCCTTCATCACCTCAAGAATCGACTATTGCAACAGCATCCTCTACGGCACCCCATCCAAAACCTTAAATAAACTACAGTACATCCAAAACTCTGCTGCACGTCTGCTCACCCACACCCGCACCCGTGATCACATCACTCCTGTCCTCCAGAAACTCCACTGGCTCCCTGTTCCACAATGTATTCAGTTCAAAATCCTCCTCCTCACACACAAAGCCCTCCATAACCAGGCCCCTTCCTACCTCACGGATCTGCTCCATCGTCACAACCCATCCCGCAGCCTCCGTTCATCATCTGATGCTAACCTCCTTACTCCACCAGCCAGAACCAAGTACCGAACCTGGGGCGACAAAGCCTTCTCTGCAGCCGCCCCCTCCCTCTGGAACGCTCTCCCCAAACGCATCCGAGACTGCACTGATCTGCCCACCTTCAGATCTCTGACCAAAACACACCTTTTTAAAATTGCTTTTAATGTTTAGCTCAGTGTACCTCATGTGTCTTGTTTTTAGTCTGTTTAGGGTACTTGTACTATTTTATATTGTTTTGCTTTTAATGTAATGTGTCTTTGAGTATTTAGAAAAGCGCTCTTAAATAAAATGTATTATTATTATTATTATTATTGAGGAGGTTCAGTCTGGACTCGTGCAGAAGTGCGCGTGCGCGAAAGCTGCATGCTGCCTGTTACGCTGCTCCAGACTTGCGTTCGCTTTTTTTTTTTTACTTTTAACTTTCTTTTCTTTTTCTTTTTACTTATTTTTTTTTCTCTGAAGTACTGGGAAGCCCTACACTCTCAAGCAATGCTGTTTGAGGGAGTTTTGTGGTGCTTTTCGTGTACTATTTTCATTCGCAATGCCGCCTACACCGGGACACGCTGCCTTTGTTTACTCCGGAGAACAGCTGATCGCACTAATGCCGGCCGGCATGGTGGCCAGACCAGCGGATATACCACCCGATCTCTGGAGGAAAACTCACCGGGGATGCAGAGGAGGGAAACAACGTCGGGGGAGAAGGTTGACACGGAACGTGCGCATGGAAAGGAGGAAATTCAAGCCGTGTCTCCCTTCTATTGTTATGGGGAATGTTCAATCCCTTAATAACAAAATGGACGAACTAACGGCGCTTACGCGGAGCCACTCAGTTTATCGGGAATGTAGTCTGATGTGTTTCACCGAGACATGGCTGCACATGGATATTACGGACCCGATTGTATCTGTCGATGGCTTCCACACTGTTCGGGCGGACCGGGACTGTACCAAGAGTGGTAAGCGGAAGGGGGGAGGGCTCGCCGTTCTAGTTAATATCAGGTGGTGTAATCCCGGTCACATCTGTATTAAGGAACAGATCTGTAGCCCAGATGCTGAAGTGTTGGCCGTTGGTCTACGTCCATACCACCTCCCTAGGGAGATCCCGCATGTTATCATCGTAATGGTGTACATCCCTCCCACTGCTAACCCATCAGCTGCCTGCGGCACCATACACACCACCGTCTCCAAACTACAGACTAAACACCCTAGTGCCCTCATCATCATGTCGGGAGACTTTAACCACGTCACCATGGATAAAGTTCTGCCGACTTTTAAGCAATATGTGAGCTGTCCTACGAGAGGGGTGAGGACCCTGGACCTGATGTATGCCAACATTAAGGAGGCATACATCTCTTCTTCTCTCCCCCCTCTGGGCAGGTCGGATCACAACCTGGTTTACCTCAATCCCTGCTATGTGCCTCTGGTGAAGAGGAAGCCTGTGACCACAAGGACTGTGAGGAAGTGGTCAGAGGAATCTTACGAGGCACTGCAGTACTGTTTTGAGGTGACGGACTGGCCTGCACTCTGTGAGCCTCACGGGGAGGACATTGATGGGCTCACAGAGTGCATAACAGACTACATTAACTTCTGTGTAGACTGCTATGTTCCTGCGTCGACAGTCACCTGTTACGCAAACAACAAACCTTGGATCACCAAGGACATCAAGGCCATCCTGAACGACAAGAAGAGGGCGTTCAGAGAGGGCAACCAGGCTGAGCTGAGGAGAGTACAGGGGGTACTCAAGGTCAAAATTAAGGAGGCAAAAGACAGATACAGGAGGAAGCTGGAGATGAAGCTCCAGAAAAACAACACAAGGGATGTGTGGAGTGGTATGAAAACCATCACGGGCTTCCAGAGGACTGGTAGCGTGGGGCTGGAGGGTGGAGTGGCTCGGGCCAATGAATTTAACCTTTTCTTCAATAGGTTTGATACTGCGGCCCCCGCCCCTCCCCCTCATGACCCTGCTGCTACTGCTGCTGGCAGCCCAACAACCAGTGCCACTCCACCTCCCCCTCCTTCTCCCCCTCCTTATAGACCGCCCTCCTGCCTCTCACCACCTCTATTCACTCCCGGCCACTTCACATCTTCACCCTGCCCCACCCCTCCCCCCTGCTCTGCATACTGTCCTCCACTACCTGAGGACCCTATCCCTCCCCCCACTGACACCTCTACAGTGACTTCCACGCCTGACCTGGTGAGAAGACAACTGATTAGACTCCACTCTGGCAAAGCGGCGGGCCCTGATGGTGTGTTCCCCAGGGTACTTAAAGCCTGTGCCCCCCAGCTGTGTGGAGTACTTAATCATGTCTTCAACCTGAGCCTGCACCTCCAGAAGGTCCCTCTGATGTGGAAGACGTCCTGCCTCGTTCCTGTCCCAAAGACGCTGCGCCCCAGCAGCCCCAAGGACTACAGACCGGTGGCTCTGACATCACATATCATGAAGACCCTGGAGAGGCTTGTTCTGGACCAGCTTAGGCCAATGGTCAGACCCTTCTCGGACCAGCTGCAGTTCGCCTACCAGCCCAGCCTGGGAGTCGAGGACTGCATCATCTACCTGCTGAACAAAGTCTACTCTCATCTGGACAAGCCGGCGAGCACTGTGAGAGTCATGTTCTTTGACTTCTCCAGTGCTTTCAACACCTTACGGCCTGGTCTCCTAGGTGAGAAGATGGCGGCGATGCAGGTTGATGCTCCCTTGGTGTCCTGGATTGTTGACTACCTGATGGGCAGACCACAGTTTGTACGTCTACAGAATTGTGTGTCTGACAGGGTGGTCAGCAACACTGGGGCCCCACAAGGGACGGTCCTTTCTCCCTTTCTCTTCACCCTCTACACCTCAGACTTCAGCTACTGCACTGAGTCCTGCCACCTTCAGAAGTTTTCTGATGACTCAGCAATAGTTGGCTGTATTGAAGGGGGTGATGAGGGTGAGTATAGGACTGTTGTGGGCAACTTTGTCTCTTGGTGTGAGCTGAACCATCTACAGCTCAATGCTACAAAGACAAAGGAGCTCATTGTGGACCTAAGGAGGGTCAAAACACCGGTGGGCCCTGTGTTCATCCAGGGGGTTCCAGTCGATACTGTTGAGGAGTACAAGTACCTGGGGGTGTACTTCAACAACAAGTTGGACTGGACCAGGAACACAGAGGCCGTCTACAAGAAGGGCCAAAGCCGACTCTTTTTTCTGAGGAGGCTAAGGTCCTTCAACATCTGCAGGACAATGCTGAGGATGTTCTATGAGTCGGTTGTTGCCAGTGCAATCTTCTTTGCTGTCACATGCTGGGGCAGTGGGATGAGGGTTGCGGACACCAATAGACTTAATAGACTCATCAAGAGGGCTGGTGATGTAGTGGGTGAGGAATTGGACACTCTAACTACCGTGGCAGATAGGAGGATGCTGTCCAGGCTACGGACTATCATGGACAATGCCTCTCACCCTCTCTTTTCCACCCTGGCTCAGCGGAGGAGTTACTTCAGCAGAAGACTCCTCTCACCGAGATGCACCACAGAGCGACATAGGAAATCATTCCTGCCTGTGGTCATCAAACTATACAATCTGTCACTTTCATCATAGTTTCTGCTGCACAACAGGTTATTCATTCATATTGCATAACTGGTCATTTCTTTTAATTTCACTGCATAACTGGTCATCTCTTTGCACAACAGGTCTTTTCCAACATAGAATCTGTCATGCTACATCCTTGCGTATGCTATCACCTCTCAGTGTATGCCTGGTTGTATGTACATTTATGTATATTTCTTTATGTTTGTATATTTTGTATATTGCTTACATAGGTTTATATTTTACATAGGTTTATTTTACATAGGTTTTTATTTTTATTTTTTATTTTATTTTATATATTTATATTCTAACACTTTACTTTACGTAGAGTGTCTGTCTCTTCTTCCTTTTGCACTGGAGTATTGTATTGTAACGAATGCAATTTCCCTCAGGGATTATTAAAGTACGTCTGTCTGTCTGTCTGTCTGTCTGTCTGACTCCAGGATACTCACCAACGTCTACAGGTGTACCATTGAGAGTATCCTGGCTGGCAGCATCACAGCCTGGTACGGCAGTTGCACTGCCCTCGACCGCAAGGCTCTGCAGAGGGTGGTCAGCACGGCCCAGCGCATCACCAGGACCGAGCTGCAAACCATTCAGGACCTCTACAGCCAACACTGCAGGAGGAAGGCCAAGCGGATCATCTCGGACCCCAGCCACCCGAGCCACAGTATGTTCACACTCCTCCTGTCTGGCAGATGGTATTGGAGCCACCGGACCAGAACCAGCAGGTTCAGAGACAGCTTCATTCCACAAGCCATCAGGCTACTAAACCACCTATGTATTTTTTTTTTTTACATTTTAGCTGCTATGTCCCTACACCCCACTCATTACTTCACTTAATTTTTAATCTTTCAGAAAGCATTTATTTATCTATTTATTGTGTTGGCATAGGTGTTTTATTCTGGAGTCTATTTTATTCTTAATTTCTGTGATTGGCCCTTTTTGTATTTTTTTAAATGTATTTATTTTTCTTTCATTTGTTTGTATTTATATTATTTTATATCGCAAAGTTGAACGACCCGAGCAAGAAGAATTTAACTGCTCGTAATAATGTACATTTGTGACAGGCTATCCCCCTCCTTGCCACTCCGTGGCACTGTGCCAAGTTGGGTGTGCCGTGAGTACCTGGTGGTACGCTGCCCCTATAAATAGGAGCCGTTTGTTTCCTCTTCCGCTTCCGCTTTGCTCCTTGGTGTCCGTGGCCTGTGCGCGTGGCCATCAAGGCGTCTCAATCCCGCTACACTCAGGTAATATCATGCCGAATTCCCTCTGTCCCTGGTGTTTTATTGGTGGTGCATGATCTCCATCTCCGCTCCTTGCAGTGCGGTTGATTGTTGTGGAGCGCACTCGCCGGACGGGATCTGTCCGGGATACGGCTTGTTGGTGTGGACGCTGTGGGCTCTTCGTCCATCGCCTATCGGCTCGGCTGACTGTTGGTCTGTGGGGCCGTGCTGTGCCCTGCTGGGGGGTCCTTTGGGGTGTGTGTGTGTCCGTGTCCGCACTGTGGTAGGTCCCGCTGTCTGCCTTGTTGTGGCTCTGTTTCCTCCTCCTTCTCAGCTGATCATGTGCTTTTTTGGAACAGCTGTGCGGCTCGTGGTGCGGGGCTGTATACCTCCCCAGCTTCCCGGGCTGTGGCTTCATCGAGTGGCTTGGTAGATCGCTGTCATCCCGGACCAGCACTCCGTAGAATTCTGCTGCTTTGGCTCTCACTACTCCGTCTGCATCTCTGCTGGATCTGGCTCGCGTTGCGAGCGCTCGTATCGGCCGCGCATATTGTGCAACGTGTAGCCTATCGGCAGTGTTCGATCTGGGCGTATTTTCATTCATTTCATTGACTGGCTTATTTCTGTCATTGCCCTCAGTTTGGTTATTGTTTTTGGTTATTTGTTTTGGTTTAAGTGACAGCAATTTGTTTTGTTTTTTGTTTTACTGTGTGGTTTCTTTGCCCTGTTTTTAACCTTTGTTTCTGTTGGACAGGTGCGGCAGGCTATCGGCGGCAGTTCTTCCGTGGTGGTGGTGTTTTCCTTTTTCACTATTTCCCCTATCAGTGAGAGTGCGGTGCCACGGGTGTTTTTTATTTGCGGAACCCTCTATCTTGGTTTGTCCCCCTGCCGTCCGGTAAGCCCCCGCCCTGTCCCCTTCATTTATTGCTTGATGGCCAAGGTAGTTTGAAGGAAAATAATATTGAATTGTTGGTCAAATCCTATTGTATAAATAAAGTGTCTTCTTTTGTACACCGTCTCTTGCCCTGTGGAATTATTCGAATCTGAGTGACCTTAGCTAATCATTTTATAATTTCCTGGGAACTAACTTCCCCCAGGTCGCAATCCTTCCACCCTCGTGATCCCGTCACACATTGTTATCCAGTATGTCCAGTATATCCAGTATTGATTGATTGATTGATTGATTGATTGATTGATTGATTGCAACATGCATCTCAAAATGTTTGGCAGACATAAGCTCTTGGACAACTGCACATCACCTCAAGCTCAATCTTGCAAAGACTGGGCTACTCTTCATACTGCGATGAAAGACTGCCCTACAGGGACCTACTGGTCTCGGTCGGGGCATTACAGTATATGCCTCAACGACGGTGATGAACCTTGGCATAATACTCGACAAACTATCCTGCACTGCAAACATCACTGATCCAGACCCGATCCTGTAGATTTGCTTTCTACAACATCCGCAGGATCCGGCCATTCCGCACGAGGGAAGCGACACAGCTCCTGACCCAAGAACTTGTCATCTCACACCTCGACTACTGCAACTCGCTCTTAACGGTAAGGTAAGAAAAGATCTCCGTGGAGAAATGCTTTATTGGTGAGAACTGGAAAAAGAGAGTGTCGAAGAGCTGAACGCAGATGGCGGAAAACGAATCTCCAGGTCCATTACGAAATCTATAAAGAGAGACTCCGTATTTATAACTTTAATCTGAAAAACGCAAGGGAAGCCTTCTTTTCTGAAATCATTGCTAAAAACAATAACAATGCACGAGCCCTGTTCACTACTGTCGACAGGCTAACAAACCCCCCTGTGTCTGTAGCACCTGAACTTCTCTCCACCAGGGCCTGTAATGAATTTTCCACCTTCTTTACTGACAAAATCCTGAAAATTAGACAGTCGCTCAGCCCCTCTACCCTCGGTCCTGGGCACCTACAGGCCAGCTGTCCAACTAAATTAGCCCCATACACCATGACACAATTTAATCGGATCAACCACAAAATTTTAGAAGACATTATAGAACACCTAAAATCCTCCTCCTGCTGCCTCGATATTCTTCCAACAAATTTTTTCAAACGTGTTTATGATTGCTTGGCCTCAGATCTTTTATTAATTACCAACACATCTCTTCTGTCAGGTATCTTCCCACAGGCCTTGAAGACGGCTGTTATCAAGCCACTCCTTAAAAAGAACAATCTAGATGTATCACAAATGAACAATTATAGGCCCATATCAAACCTCCCATTTCTAAGCAAAATAATTGAAAAGGCTATCTTCCAACAGTTAAATGCCTTCCTAGCAAGAAGCAACTGTTTCGATGTCTTCCAATCAGGATTTCGACCTCACCACAGTACCGAGACTGCCCTTGTTAAAGTCCTCAGTGACATCCATTTAAATACAGACTGTGGCAAAATTTCAGTCTTGGTTTTACTGGATCTCAGTGCTGCATTCGACACAGTTGATCACAATATTTTGTTAGATCGACTACAAAATTGGGTTGGCCTCTCTGGCACAGCGTTAAACTGGTTTGAATCCTACCTGAAAGACAGAGATTACTTTGTCTCCCTAGGTAATTATACATCTGAACGAACGCAAATGACATGTGGTGTTCCTCAAGGCTCTATTCTGGGGCCTCTTTTGTTTAACATCTACATGCTCCCACTGGCTCAGATCCTGCAAAATGACATCTGCTACCACAATTATGCAGATGATACACAAATTTACATAACAATAACCCCAGGTGACTATGGTCCAATACAAGCATTGAGTAATTGCATTGACCAAATCAATGATTGGATGTGCCAGAATTTTCTTCAGTTGAATAAGGACAAGACTGAAATAATTGTCTTTGGAGCCAAGGAAGAACGATTAAAAGTTTGTGCTCAGCTGCAACTGGCAATGTTAAAAACCACAGACCAGGCAAGAAATCTAGGTGTTGTCATGGACTCAGACCTGAATTTTAGCAGCCACATTAAAATGATTACGAAGTCTGCCTACTATCACTTAAAGAATATATCAAGGGTCAGAGGACTGATGTCTCAGCAGGACTTAGAGAAACTTGTCCACGCATTTATCTTCAGTAGGCTCGACTATTGTAACAGCATCTTCACTGGTCTCCCAAAAAAGTCCATCAGAAAGCTCCAGTTAATTCAGAATGCTGCTGCTCGAGTCCTCACAAAAACTAAGAAAATGGATCACATTACTCCAGTTCTCAGATCGTTACATTGGCTTCCTGTCTGTCAGAGAATTGACTTTAAAGTACTGCTGTTAGTTTATAAAGCACTGAATGGTTTGGGACCAAAGTACATTTCAGATCTTCTCATTTTCTATGAACCATCCAGATCTCTCAGGTCATCTGGGGCGGGTCTGCTTACTGTCCCCAGAGTCAGAACTAAACATGGAGAGGCAGCGTTCAGTTTTTACGCGCCACATATATGGAACAAACTGCCAGAAAGTTGTAGGTCTGCTGAAACACTCACCACTTTTAAATCCAGATTAAAGACCTTTATGTTTGCTACAGCCTTCCCCTAAGCTTATCTTAACATGTTTTAATTTCCTTTTTATGCTTGTATTTTAATTTCAATGCTTTTAATGCTGTATATGTATGTATGTATGTATGTGTTATTTTTTTTTTCTTTTCTTTTTTTTTTTTTTTTTTTTTTTTTTTTTTTTTTTTTTTTTTTTTTTTTTGCTATGCTTTTATTGTATTTTAATGCTTTTATGTATGTAAAGCACAATGAATTGCCTTGCTGCTGAATTGTGCTATACAAATAAACTTGCCTTGCCTTGCCTTGCCTTAACCTCACTCTTAGTCTCTCTGCACCCACAATAAAACCCTTGCAGTGGATCCAGAACGCTGCAGCATGCCTAGTGTTCAACCAACACAAATTCTCCCACATGACCCCCTCTCCATGACATCCAATGGCTCCCTGTTGTGACTCACATCAAATTCAAGATGATGGTACTGGCCTACAAAGCTGTTAATGAAACTGTCCCTACCTAACTCCAATTGTTAGTGAAACCCCATGCCCCTGCTTGAGCACTGCGCTCAACTACCTCAGCTGATCGAATAGTACCTCCATCACTAAAAGGAGGAAAAGGTCGTATGGCGAAATCACAACTCTTCACCGTTTTGGCACCGCAGTTGTGGAATGAGCTCCCTGCCAATGTCAGGACTGTGGAGTCACTCCGCATCTTCTGGAAGAGACTCAAGACTCACTTATTCAGAGTTCACCTGAACCCTGCATAACATCCATCCTATACCCACCCACCCCCCCCAAACAAACAAACAAACAAAAAACCTTGTATGCTGTATGTCTGGGCAGTTTATAATTGATCTTTGTAACTTGGCACTTAGTCAGAGATGTTGTATACTAGCAATGGTTAACCTAGCAATTGGAATGCTTTGAATGCTTGAAATTTGGTGACTTGCTTACTGTATTAACAGCAATGAAATGTTTCACCTTCCTCTTGACAAATGTGCTCATTGTAAGTCACTTTGGGTAAAAGCATCTGCTAAATGCCCTAAATGTAAATGTAAATGTAGTAGGTTAGGGTTAACGATTACCCAATCGCCAAATCAACATATCTACACTAAATCATGTTTGAATCAATACCTAGTTAACATGAACGCCATGCATGAAGTTTACATGAAGTACCAGTTAATGATGACTGGACTATCAGTTAAAGGGAAACACCACCGTTTTTCCATACTGAACTATGTTCTTCCCTGATCTTAGTCAAGTTGATACATACCTCTCTCGCCTTCGTGCATGCACTCAATGACTTTGGCGTGCAGCGCTACTTTGCTAGCATGTAGCTTGGCCCAGTATATTCCTTAGGATCCAAACAGGGGTGAAGTTAGAGGCGACAAAGCACTTCCACCTTTTCCCTATTTAAATACGGTTACGTGAGTATGTGAGTTACACAACCCAAGTATGCTTACACAAAATGAAACATGCCAATTTTCTAAGCAGATAAAAAGGATAACTATAATATATGGTGGAATAACACCTGGGAGCACTTCGACGTTGGCGCATTAATATCATCACTCCTAAAAGATCCTCTCCCCCTTCCCCTCTTACTTCCAACAATAGAACCAACGTGACCTGCACACCGTCGCCTGCACTACCTGTAGTAGTAGTTAGAGCACAGTTGAGGAAGCATCAGGTTGTAGTAAGATAGCTGGTGAACAATCAAACATCATGGTTATAACGTGCATCGTACAGGGTTGTGACTAAAAGAGAAGGTATATAGTCCCGTCATGTTTCACAGAATTCCAACTCACCACAAACGACGGGAAGTTTGGTCAGCTGCTTTGAACATGTATCCAACAACACTGGTGGAGATTCTGAAGAACTGGCGTGTTTGCTCTGAACATTTTACAGAGGAGGACTATACCTCCTCAGGATTATGTCTAAAGGATACAGCCACACCGACGTTTCTGAAATCACGTTCACGTTCAACTGGATCATCACTCAACTCTATAAGTAGCCATATGCATGGTATTTGGTTGGTCTGGAAGTTGCAATAATGTTAGCTGTCCTAACGTTACTTGAGTGGAGTTCAATTAGGTTAGCACGAATAACTTCACTGCAAAATCAGTGCTCTTCTGAGACTTGCGATAAGAAATTGCTGATTGATTTGCATGACAACTGAGCTCAGAAATAACAATGAAGCAGGCTCATGTTATAGGCCTAACCATTGAGCAAAGTCTGTTGTGTAACGTTAGTGTCACCAAATGTGCTTCTCTGTATTACGAGACTGCTAGGTTACCATGCTAATGCCTTGACTAATGGTAGGGGGAAGGGTATTTTTGTCTCAGGTGAAACACTCACGCCAGGTCTATCATGAAAATGCCTCTACTGACAGTGGTTGTGGGGATGGGTGCTTTTGTCCCAGGTGAAGCACAAAGAGTAGACTGCTGTCTGTTTATGTAATGCCCTGTAACAATACTTTCTTACTCTGATGAATGTAAAATCGATCAAGTATTGTAGTGCTTTATTTTGCTTTGGAAAAAAGTGTTCTTGGGATTGTAATTTCCGTCTGAATTGTGTCAATTATTATACAGGAAGAGTTGAGTGACGTACAGCAAGATCTGCCTGAACAAGAGGAATCCTTTTTTGAGGGTGTACCTCATTCAACCCCCCAGAAGCACAGAGCTGAGGACCCTACTGCTACATTCAAAGTGCCCTTGTCTGTACAGCTAGCCAGTCCTTCACGTTCAACCAAACAGCTGTTGCCCTGGCTCCCACATGGACAAAGCAATCGGTAGGCTAATGAATCTTCAAGTTCCACACCACGCTACGATTGCACTTTGACCTACATTTACTTGAAATCTGTTTCGTGTCTAGGACACTGCATCTTCATCTACAATGATGGCCACCTGTAGTCCAAAAAAAAGTCTCATATATGAGGTGAGTGACCTCTACTGAACTTCTATGTTTGCTATTGATGATCCATCATGCAATATATGGAAACTATTTAACTTTGTTCCCTGTAAAGTCAGGTAACTGTTTAATCAAGATCTACTCTATGTGGCACTAGTACCAATGCATATTTTTATGTTGATTTGTCTACAAGAGGAACCACACCCCATTGAAGCAGCTGCGATGGGCATGAGTGCAACATCAGTGTTTGATGTCAGCATGACCTCAGAGCCTGCTGTTGATCCTGCAGACACCAGCTTTGTGCCTAATTCTAGCATCTCTGGACAACCCAGAGGATGCAAAGAGAGGAAGTGGATAGTGAATGAGTCCAAACTCATGGAGCTATTTCAGAAGTGCCCAAACTGTAGTTCTGCGATGTGTGACCTAAACCAAACTATAACACAGTTCGGCAGCAGAATAAATATAAATTGGCAATGCAACAATGGCCATATGGGACAATGGGAGTCATGCCCCAATGTACGTGGAATGGCAGAAAATAACCTTCTTGCAACAGCTGCCACTCTCTTTTCCGGCTCAACATACACCGACATAGCCGACTGGGCTGGACTTTTCAACCTGCAGTTGCCCCAGAAAACAACTTTCTACAACCTGCTCCCGGTGATTGAGGAAGCATACATACAACAGGAGAACATCATCAAAGCAAGATTGATTTGCCAAACCGAAGATGGAGAAGGAGTGCAGCTATGCGGTGATGGCAGAAGTGACAGCCCTGGACACTCCAGCAAATACAACACATATTCTTTTATGGATGACTCCACGAAACAGATTATGGCGTTTGAGCTGATGCAGGTAAGACTGTGAATTATTTTCACAAAGCTGTGATCAATTATCTAAGATGTTTTAGATGTCATCATCCATTCATTGTGTGCTCTGTTGGTGTCCCAGCCCTCAAGTTCTGTCGCAATGGAACCACTGGGCTTCAAGAAAGGCCTGGAGAAGATCCTGAATGAGGGCATCGATGTAAAAGTGGTCACCACAGACCAGCAACCCTCCATAAGAAAAATGATGAGAGAAGAATATCCTCTTATCATTCATCAGTTTGATCCGTGGCATGTAGCCAAAGGTTAGTCTACTTTTAGTTTATATCTCCAGTTTTGTCTGTTATTCTCTGTGTATTACCAGTGTTTCCCACAGGAAATTGTAGTGGGCTGTAGAATGTGTGCGGTGCACTCCGACTGATTTGATTACAACTTCATACCCATTTCTCTATAGCTAATTAGTCCTAAATTGGCACTAATAAAGAATATAAATTAATGCAAGACAGACACAAATGATACTGAAACATCAGGATGTATCAGATATGGTTGAAATGGTAGGCCACTATAGTATATGCAATGAAAGGGAAAACACTGGTATTACATTTACCACAGGAAATAAGTGCACACCAGTGGCAGCTGATGGTAAGACAGTAGTGGTAAGCACAAATCTATGATCCCAGCCCTGCTAGAGGGGTCCGGGGGCATGCCCCCCGGAGATTTAAAGAAAATATATATTTTCCTAAAATGGTGACTTATAAAGAGCTTTGAGGAAGAAAATCAACAACTTGTGATTTTAAAATCATAAGACTAACCTGCAGTTCAGGGTAGTTGAGAAGACTGGATATCTGTATTAGCAGAGGATTGTTTTAGTGCTGACTGCCTGGTACTGCATGATGACAGGGTCTACATTGCCTGAAGACTGTGTGGGTAGAAACTTTGTTGAACCTAGAATATGTGTTGACTTTCATTGTGACACACTAGGTCGTTCTAGTTTCTTTAGCTCACACTCGTTTAAATTAGGGCCCTTTTCCTACTTGGCCCTTGGCCCATACCAATTGAAAATTGTGAAATTACATCTGACATTAACTTTAATCATAAAACATTAACTACATACAACAATCAACGGTTATGAAATTATGTATGCTTGTTTTTGAAGGGTTAGGTGGAGAAGAAAACCACAACACCCATTGCACATTGGAACAGAGCAGTAAAATCAGTTAAAGGATGCAAAAAAGTCTAAAGGACAATGAAAAATACGACAACAGGACACCTCGAGCAGAGCAACAAACTCAAAACGAGCGACTGGGGGGCACACCAGCGCTCCAGGTAGCAGGTGATGACTTGTGGGCGATGAAAGGATCATGCTGTACAGGCTCACAATCCAACAACACTCACATAATGTCAGGTGCCAGAAACCTGGAGAAATCACAAACACAGCATGAATAGTGCCTCAGTGGGAAGATGACATGCCAATAAAATGACAATGACAAATCAGTGGTGATAAAAGTAAATAAGTCACACCTTGTAAATAAATTCTATCCTCCTGCTTTTTCTGGCAAACTGCTCAATCACCCTATCATACCACCTTGGGTCTCTTTCTGATCTTTTCACCACTGCTCTCTCAATAGCTATCATGCCCAAGCTCCTAAGGCATTTCTAGGCCATAGTATTGCGGGTGAAAGAATTTAACCGCTTCAAACAAGAGAAACTCCTTTCTACCCCAGCAGAAGTTGCACCTAGTGTTGCAATTAGACATATAAGGCGATACAGTTCTGGCATGGCCACATCCAGTGCTGTAGATTTAAAGAATGCCAATGTGTCACAGAGTTTGCCAACACCACTGTTAATCTCTTCATCATTATAAAAAACATTTAATTCTGACCAAAAGGCCCTTCCACACCGGAACGGAATTTCGCAGCGAATATTCGCAGCGAGATTCGCAAATTAACAAATGCACGTATTCTAATTACTCTGTGCACACCTAAAAGCGAAAATCCGCTGCGGAAAAACCCCCCAAATCTGTCTGTTTTGACAGCGAATTTCACAAGCGAAAAAGAGGGTGCGACCAATCAGACAATGACTTGGCTGTGCTCTACTGTGACATCAGCAACACTGACACCTCGAAGGAGCTTACAGAAAACCTAAATAGCAGTAGAGCTACTAAACACTAGATAAAAATGGGTGAACAACTTATAACATTAGTGAGGGACAACCCGGCATTGTATGACAAGTAGGCGAGATTATGGACACGGAGCTGAAAGAAAACATTTGGGCTCGAATCGCGGCCGAACTGGGGAGAGATCGTTTGTTTCCCTTAATCGATATTAACGTCAGCTGAAAGACATAAAAGCATAAGCTCCTCATTGCTGCTAGAGCTATCCATCTTCGTTTCTAACTACTTTTTGGACTCGCGCTCGCATAATGATAGTCGGAGTAGAGCGGAATAGAACGCGGAAAATCAGAAAAATCGATCCGCAATTTCGCTTCGCTGGTGTGGACACTTTTTCCGCTTTTCGCATTTTCGCTTTCCGCTTTTTCGCAAATCCGCTTTCCGCGCCGGTGTGGACAGCCCTTAAGCCTGTCAACATTAAACAAGTGACCATAACTATGCATCAGAGACTTCAGTGCGTCCTCTGGAAATGCTGTGTTACCACACCTAGAGGGGGTCAAGCAGCTCAAGAACACACAATTGTCCAGACCACTAAAACAAATGTTGATTTGCTCAATCAAGTTGTCCAAAATCTTAAAATGCAGGCCTCTGTAGAACTGTTTGGGATCCTGTGCTTCTAAGCCAGTCCCAAAACGCCTCTGACTACTAAGCTCAGGATCTTCAGTGAGAACTGCTGCTTGGCTGTAAATCACGTCAAAAGAATCCTCTGACTTCTTATCTTCTATGTAGGGGATAAGTAATTCTATTCTGCGTTTGCAAAAGCCAATGTCAGCGACTTTCTGCTGCAGAATGTCGAACACCACAGCCGTCTCACCAAGAATTTAGTTGTATGAGAGCAGCAAAAACATAAATTGAAAATCCTCTAATGACTTAATATAGCCATTAGTACTAGCGACAGTATTCGCATCATTCACCTTGTTGAGCGTATTAAATGCTTCCAACAGCTTCTCTCTGTTATTTGCCACAGTACTCACCACACTTGAAGAGAAATTCCACCTAGTGGGTGCATTCCTTGGCATTCTCGAACAGCCAGCTTCTTCCAAGAAGGCCACCCTCTTAGTAGACTTATGAAAAAAGGTTGTGAAACCCGTCAATGTAGCAAAAAAAATCTTTGCCTCTCGAACACAACTTGTACCTTGCGCTAGCACTAGGTTAAGCTAATGTGCGTAGCAATGCACAAATAATGCATTAGGTGCTTTGGCATTCACTTTGGCCCTGAGGCCGTTGAGCGTAGATCACTGCAGCCCCATCATAGATCTGACCAACAAGCTTTGATCCGTAATTAAAGCTAGCCATCTCTACATCAACCACGTCAAACACGGACTGGGCATCTTTGCCAGCAGACACATCAAAAAAGCCCCAGAAACGTTCTTGAATTGTGCCACTCACATCAACAAATCTCAAGATAATTGAGAGCTGTGCTTGACATGCCATATCAGTAGTTTAATCTATCTGCCAAGCAAAAAAAATGGAACTGACTCCACTTCGGTCCTGATGAAATCCTGAAGCTCAGTTGCTACAGCATCACTTAAGTCATTCTGTATAGTCTTTGACAGCCCAGTAAAACCACCAGTAGGCGCCTGAAAGTGTTCAGTAAGTACGCCATCAAAGCGTGTTACTATTTCAGTGAACTCCCTATAATTCCCTGCATTAGCCGAATTCTCGGTCTCATCATGGCCCCTGAAAGCTAGCTCCTGAAGCCCTAACAGGGAGGTAACAGAAATCAGTCTTTTAAGAACTTCACGATTTCTGTGCACCTTTTCATTGTGCCAAGCAGTTTGCAGACGTGCACCCTCATCTAACAAATGATTTATCCTCATGACTCTGACAGTGTCCAGTTTGACCAAGTTTACCACAGCACAGACTAGAGTTGGGGACTTCTCATGATGCTGGGCACAACAGATAAAATTACGTAAATCACAAAAACCTACTCTTACCCACTTGTTGCCCACATACGATGCCGGACTGCTAAAGAGCAGACAAGGTCAACAATGTAATCGATTAGACACAGGATTTCCTGTTAGCCATGGATAGCTCTCATACCAATCCCGCCTAAACGACCGGGTTGAAGACACAGTTTTCTGTATTAGACTAATATCTGGTGTTGGTCTACCTTCACGTTTATACATAACCTTCTCCTCCTAGGTCAGTGAATGGGAGGATGCAAGTATCCTATCAACTATGTTGACGTTTGTTAACAGTACAGACATTCTTTCGTTCAGTATCTCACCAATGCTAATCTCACAGACTGGATGCTAGCAGCGAGTGAGCAGTGAGGCGATTGTTCTGCAGTTTTTGGTGTGATTAGGCATATAATTTGCCAATCTTACTGTCAATAATCCACATGTGAACGCGCAATGTACGCGCCCCATTGCGTTTCAATGTGTAAGCTGTGCTTACTAAAGAGGTTGGGAACGTTAGTTTGGCCAATTAAAAATTTTGATTTGGTCCATAGAATGCAATGAATGTGCTTACTGTGCCTCAGATGTGTAATTCCATGTTTCTCCTGTGCCTCATTGGGGCCTCTGTTTGCGCAGTTTACTTCGTCAATTGCTGTCAATACAGGCGTCACTGTGTTATTTAAAGAATGAACGCAACATAACCAATGAGCGCGATTGGAATTGACAGCCGTAATTTTTTTTGTTTGTAAGCTCTGCTTCATTTGCTTAAATGGACGAGCTGCCTCTGGTGCACACCCATTTTAATTATTTTCTGTCATTTTTTAGGAATAAAAAAAAAAACTGGTAGCGGCATCCAACAGGAAGGAGTGCAAAGATCTTGCTCTTTGGGTAAGGAGTGTCAGCAACCACATGTGGTGGAGCTGTTGCACCTCCAAAGGAGATGCAAAGGTACCCAAGCATACAGACACAGCTCAAGTGAAATTCTAGTTAGTACATAAATCAAATGCTATAAGCCGATGTAATGCACAGCAATCCTTTACTCTTCGATATGGAAGACAACTGTATTGTATTCCAGATAGTTAAAAGTGTGCCTCTACTCTTATGTTTTCAGGAGCTGCTCAGACGATGGATGTCTCTCCAACACCACATCACTGGGGTCCATCGCTGGGAAGACAATGGCATGGAATACAGATGTTTCCACAAAGACTTGTCAGCACAGGAACAAAGAATTAAGAGGTGACTAAAAGTGAATTCCCCTGCCTTCAAAGCCCTGAAATCAATGATTATGGGCACACGTCTCCTAAAAGACCTACAACAGATGACACTGTTCAAACATACAGGTATGTGTATCGAAGAGTTTGACATGCAAAATAGTGATATAAAGGAGGCATTTAGCACAAGCTTTTGTCCAAAGCGACTTACAATCAGTACATTTGTGGGGGTTCGACGTGTGGACAGTTGGAGGAGGTGGGGGATCAAGGGGATCGGACTGCCGACCCTACGGTGAGTGGACGACCCGCTCTGTCCACCCGCTCTACCCACTGAGCTACTGCTGCCCCATATGGTTCAAGTCATGGGAGTGTCTGTGAGAATAGGTTCTGAAAAACTATTTTGGGGGAATGTTACACCAGACAAGACGAGTACTACTATGTATCCCAGTCATGACACAGTGCTTCTAAAGAACACACAACTTTTCATGCTCTTGTTTTTTCCCCCCACAGTAAAGCCTTTGTTTTGTTTTGTTTTATTTTTCAGGACAACTTGAGGTGTTCCACAATGCCCTTTTGAAGTATTGTCCGAAGCGACTCCATGTTCAGTACCCAACAATGAAGGCACGCACTATGCATGGACCACAACAAGAACGAGATTGGGAACAGGCAACAACAGCAGCTGGTGGGTACTAAATGAGTCCAAATTACTGTAACAGTTTTGAAGATCATGATGAACATGATCTTCACATAACTGATTGCACAGACTGACTGACTAGTGTTATTTTAACTTTTTCAAAAAATATGCTTGAGAAACACATAGTCCTAACAAATGTGTAACAACATCATAAATATAAAAATGATAACCTTACTATATTTTGAGCATGTTTGTTCATACTGATATTTCAGGCCTCCCAAGACACAGTGTTGTCTTCCAAAAGCAATCAAAGCATTGGATTGCTAGATGACCTCATGGAATGAGTGCCCCAAAGAAGACTTGACCCCTCAGTCAGATTCAAAGACACAGATGAGGGACACAAGCGATGTGTCCCTCATCAGGGACACATCGCTAGGGTCCTGATGAGGGTGCGTAAATATGACCATATCACACCCATCCTTCACTCACACCACTGGCTTCCTGTTTCATCCAGGATCGACTACAAAATCGCTCTACTAACCCATCAGTGCATCCATGGAAATGCCCCGCCCTACCTCAAAGACCTCCTCACACCACAAACCTCCTCACGTAACCTCCGCTCAGGAAACAAAGCCACCCTACAGCCCCCCAGGACTAAGCTCCATACCGTGGGTGATAGGGCCTTCTGCTCAGCCGCTCCTCACCTCTGGAACTCCCTCCCAGACCACCTGAGGGCTCCTCAAACACTGGACTCTTTTAAGAAAGGCCTAAAAACCTATCTTTTAAAAAAAGCCTTTTCTTAGATTTATTGTTGTGCTTTGGCTTTTAAACCTGATTTTTTTAATCTTGTTGTACTCTGTAGCACCTTGGGATTGCTTTTAACAATGAAAAGTGCTTTACAAATAAAATGTATTATTATTATTATTATTATTATTATTATTATTATTATATTATATATTACTATACCGAAGTAACTCACAGATGCCAACATTGCATCTGTACCAAAGCCCAGCAAAGAGGAGGTCATACAGTCACACACCTCAAGATTTAAAGGTCCATCACAGACATTGTAACTGGGTTACAGCCGACGCCCTATGTCATTGAAAAACCCCTGGAAGGGACTTGTACTTGCATAGCAAGTGTAGAAGGCACATGTCAATTATTGCAGTCATATGAAGGCAATCTGTTTGTTTTTATAATGTTAAATAAATGATGTTTTTCTCAGTCTGTGACTTCACTTACATGTATGTTTGAACAAATCTGACAGGCCACATGTTCTCCAGGGCAGGCATTTTATAATGTTTTACTATGTATTTGAAGATAATCTAACAGAAAGAAAGATCCTGGATGTTGCATGACTGACTATATCAAAAGCCATTTGGTTTAGGAAACAAGATAAAAGTATCACTCTAGATGTTGTAGGTTCAAAGCTTTATTTATACAAATGTATACAAAATTTTAGAAATGTAGCCATCCCATATCTGTGAGTATAAGGCAATATGCAGACCCTGGCTAGCGATGTGCAATGTCACATACAAGTTGGGAAATTAGATAAATAAATAGTGATAGTGAGAAGTAATGGTTGTAATATAAAACAACATCAACAAGTAGCCTACTACTCTGACGTAAGCTGCAGTGCAATTGTCCAACAGCCCATGATGGTAATGGTTTCCTTTGCCCAAGGTTTCACCCTGCAGGGCCAATTCCAGCACGATCCGGTAGGACACCAACCTTTTTTGACTGAGAAAACAACGATATGCTAAGTATATGCATTTATGCATAAATGACAACAGGATAACATAGGCATATTTCCATGGTTTCTGTTAGCACTTACTCTGAGGATAGCTGGCCATCGGGTCCACTCGGTGTGGATCGGTTCCTCCAATTGACTTTGTCACGTCGAAAGAAAAAGTGGACAAATGAATCATTGCTGCAAACGCGTCGGATGCCGTGACACAAGCGATTTGTCCAGGGTCTTCTAGATGTACACTGACGCCCACCATCGATGGCAACACCTGGTCCCATTCTGAACAGCACAGGCTCTCAATTTCAGTCGGCGTCTGTTCACAACAGTCACACTTGCACCACCAAATGCCCGTGTTCTCTCGCCAGCTTCAGTCTGTTCTGCTTCAAATCTTTCTTCCTTATGCTTGTTCCTCCTCCGTGTATTCGGGTTTGAACAGATATGGCTCTGGATCTGCTACAAACCAGTCGTCTTTTAGGAGTGATGATTTTACTGCGCCGATGTCGAAGTGCTCCCAGGTGTTATTCTGCCATACATTATAGTTATCCTTTTTATTCGCCTAGAGAATTGCCATGTTTCATTTTGTGTAACCATACTTGGGTCGTGTAACTACTCAAGTAACCATAATTAAATAGGGAAAAGGTGGAAGTGCTTGGTCGCTTCTAACTTCACCCCCCTTTGGATCCTAAGGAATATACTGGGCCAAGCTACATGCTAGCAAAGTAGCGCTGCACGCCAGAGCGATTGAGTGCACGCACAAAGGCGAGACAGGTATCTATCAACTCTTCTAAGATCAGGGAAGAACATAGTTCAGTATGGAAAAACGGTGGTGTTTTCCTTTAACTGTCACGGTCTGCCTGCCATGCCCCCACCTCTCCTCATTCATTCACACACCTGCGCCGCATCAGGTGATTAGTGAAGTCTAAAAATCAGTACCTGGTGCCAGATTGTTCTTCGTGTTTCTACATGCAAGTCTCTCCAGCAATTCTCCTGCCTCCTGTCCCGGTTTCCCGATCCTCCCTGACCCCGACACCAATCTCTGCCTTGGCCCTTCCTGATCTGGGTGCTACTCTGTACCTAACAAACTATTGCATCCTCTTTGCCCTGCAGCCCCACACCTACGCCTTGGAAGATGCGAAAGTGGCCTTTCACCCACCTTATGGGCCGAGGCTGCCTCTGGGGAACGGCCGGGTGGGAGTGTGGGAGCACTCCAGCCTGTCTGTCCCTTCCAGGCCTTCCTCTCGGAGCTCCGGAAGGTGTTCGGGGAGACTTCTTGAGGTCCCAACGCCGCTGGTGGCCTCCTTGGGCTGAGACAAGGGGGATGGACAGTCGTCAACTACGCCTTCAACTTCCACACTGGATCGCCAGCACAAGTGGAACTCGGCGCCGCAGTGTGATGTTTTCATGCTGGACCTGGGGGACTGCATGAAGGACGAGCTGGTCTCGTATGACCTCCCTGCATCACTAGACAGTCTCATTGAGCTGTCCTCTAGGATGGACCGTCGCATCCAGGCAAGATGCAGGGAGAGACAACTGGGGCAGCTGGACCGAGATTCACTGTCCCGGGCCTGCTCTGTGCCTGAGACGATGGTGCCCACAACCCGAAAAAAGATGAGGGATGTCGAAACCATGCCGGTGGGTCGCACCAGCCTCTCTCCACCAGCCTCTCTCCATGTGCTCACAACTCTCGCCTCACCTGCTACCTGGGGAGCAAACATACCAAGGACGTGGTTCAGCGGAGGTTTGGTGGGCCACAATGGAGGAGGACACCTGAGAGTTTGTGGGGGCCTGTCCAATCTGCAGCCAAAACAAGCTGTCCCATCAAGCTCCTGCTGGTCTGCTCCAGCCCCTGCCGGTACCTCACCGTCCCAGGTCACCGTCCCAGATCTCCCTTGACTTTTTCACCGGACTACAACTTCCCACACCCACACTGCCATCCTGACCGTAGTGGACTAGTTCAGCAAGACCGCCCACTTCGTGCCCTTGCCCAAACTCCCCCTGCCAAAGAGATGGCAGAACTAGTGTTGCTCTATGTCTTTTGACTGCATGGACTCCCCTTAGACATGGTGTCTGACCGGGGACCTCAGTTCACCTCCATCTTTTGGAAGGAGTTCTGCAGTTTGGTTGGGGCCAATGCTAGCCTGTCATCCGGATTCCATCCTTAGTCAAATGGTAAGATGGAGAGAAAGAACCAGGAGATGGAGACGGCACTCCAGTGCATGGTCTCCCAGCACCCTTCATCCTGGTCGCAGCAGCTCCTGTGGGTCGAGTATGCACACAACACCCTAACCAGTTTTGCCTCAGTTCTCTCTCTTCCGTTTTGCCTATGGCTTCCAGCCTCACCTGTTCCCCGCCCTTGAGAAGGAAGCTTCCTGCCCATTGGTCCAGGCCTTTATCCGCTGCTGCCACAGGGCCTGGAGGCAAGCGAGAGCTGCCCTCCTACGCTTGGCCAATCATTACTCTGTGCCGCCAAACAGCCACCGTACCAGGGCCCCAAGCTACCAGGTTGGCCAAAGGGTGTGGCTTTCCACCCGGGACCTACCTCTACGGATGAAATCCAAGAAGCTGGCTCCCAGGTTTATTGGCCCCTTCGAGGTGCAGAGGATGATCAACCCTGCGGTGGTCCGGTTAAGTCCGGGTCAGTCCCCTTGTCCTTGCAGCTCCACCTCCCTCTTCTCCGCGGTTGATGGATAGGGGTCCCACCTACATGGTCCACTGGCTCTTTCAGTCCCACCATCGTGAGAGGGGCCTGCAGTATCTACTCGACTGCCAGGGCTACGGCACCGATGGCAACATCTCAGAGGCTTATTAACTGTCCAGACCCCTCCTACCACCCATCTCGGCGCTGGGGGGGGGGGTTCTGTCACGGTCTGCCTACCATGCCCCCACCTCTCCTCATTCATTCACACAGCTGCACAGCATAATGTGATTAGTGAAGTCTACAAGTCTACACCTGTTGCCAGATTGTTCTTTGCTGTTTCTACATCTGCAATCCAGAAATTCTCCTGCCTCCTGTCCCGGTTTCCCGATACTGCCCTTCCCCAACTCTGATCTTCGCCTCGCCCTTCCTGATCTCCGTCTGTCTGCCTCCTTGATAGAATTTACGTTTACATTTATAGCATTTACATTTACACCTTTGTCCAAAGCGACTTACAATAAGAATGATTGATGTTAGTTGATTAAACATCTTTCACCAAAGTGTCTTCATCAACAAATTAAATCCAAATACATAAAAACAATTTTTATAATGTGTATCGTTACCGTTGTTCTGTATGAGTGCTATAATGAGCGATGTTGAAAGTGAAATGCATCACACACCATAGTGTCCTAGAAGCTAAACACTTTCTCGGACATGGACATCAAAATCCAACGCAGAAGGAGCTCAGCACACACACACGCACACGCACGCACGCACGCACGCACGCACACACACACACACACACACACACACACACACACACACACACACATTTATGTTTACATTTAGGGCATTTAGATTTACATTTGTCTGAAGAAGGTGAAATACTTAATGCTACTAATACAGTAAGAAAGTCACCAAGTCAAGTTTCAAGCGTTTCATTTGCTAGGTTAACCATAGCTAAGTGCCAAGACGTACAATATACAAGAGTATAAGGGTAGGGTTTTGTGTTTGTTTGTTTTTTGGTAGAGGATAGATGCTATGCAAGGTTCAGTAGTCCTGACATTGGCACGGAGCTCATTCCACCACTGCTGTGACAAAACGGAGAAGAGTTTTGATTTCCCCATCAGACCTTTTCCTTCTTCTAGTGAAGGAGGTAGGTAGGGGCAGTTCCATGAACAGCTTTGTAGGCCAGTAGCATCGTCTTGAATTCGATGCGAGCCACTATAGGGAGCTTCATGGAAAAGGGACAGAGTCACATGGGAGAATTTGTGTCGGTTGAACATGAGGCATGCTGCAGCATTCTGGATCCGCTGCAAAGGTTTTATCACGGTTGCAGGGAGTCCAGCTAAGAGCGAGTTGCAGTAGTTGAAGCAGAAGATGACAAGTGCTTGGGTCAAGAACTGTGCAGATGAAGGGAAGCTCAGTCTTTGCGAGAATGAGCTTGAGTTGATTGACAGTTGAGCCTTGAGGGACACCAGTGTTTAGCGGACAGGGAGCCATTCCATGGGACCTGATAAGTGCGATTCATGAGGTAAGATGTGAACCAGGATTGCACAGCGTCAGTAATGCTGAGATCAGCGAGGAGGATCTGGTGGTCCACAGTGTCAAACGCCGCAGACAGGTCGAGGAGAGTGCAAACTGATGAGAGGGAAGAGGCTCTGGCGTCACGAAGGGACTCTGTCTCAGTCGTTTAGGTAGGAGGACAGTTGGTTAGATACTGCACATTTCCGGGTTTTTCAAAGGAATGAAAGAAGAGATACCGGTCTGTAGCTCGAGGGTAGGTTTCTTAAGGAGTGGTTTCACCCTTGCAGTGAAGGGTGCTGGGAGGCCTGCGATGAGGGTGGTTAATGAGGGTGGAGCCTGGAGAAGGGAGGAAGGGATAGGGACAAGGGGAAAGATGGTGGCATGGTTGGATGTGAGCAGTCTGTGGACCTCTTCAGAGGAGAGAGGGGTAAAGTGGTTAAGTCTAGCAGAGGTGGGAGTAGAGAAGGAAGGAAGAAGGAAGAATTACTCTTTTGATCCCATGAGGGAAATTTGGTCTCTGCATTTAACCCAATCGTGAGTTAGTGGAAATACACTCAGCACACAGTGATGGTGAGGCACACAGTGAGGTGAAGCACACTAATCCCGAGGCAGTGAGCTGCCAACAGCGGCGCTCGGGGAGCAGTGAGGGGTTAGGTGCCTTGCTCACGGGCACTTCAGCCGTTCGTACTGGTCGGAGTTCGAACCGGCAACCCTCCGGTACAAGTCCGAAGCCCTAACCAGTAGGCCGCGGCTGCCCCTTATATAGGGGAGGGAGGATAGCAAGCAGCAGGGGTATGATGATGTCCTTCACCTTCTTGGTAAAGTAATCAGCAAAATCATGAGCAGTGAATGAGGAAGGGGGGGGCGACTTACAATCAGTACATTTGTCATGCATTTGCGGGGTTCGACATGTGGAGGCGGGGATCGAACCGCCAACCCTCCAGTTAGCGGACGACCCACCGACAACAACCCACTGAGCTAATGCCACCCACTGCTGTGTCATTGTGTGTGTGTGGGTGTGTGTGTGTGTGTGTGTGTGTGTGTGTGTGTGTGTGTGTGTGTGTGTGTGTGCATATGTATGAGTTCCATTAATATGCAGTATGCCTGCTGTAGCTAGATACCTTCACTGTCACAGCATTTTTCCCCAAAAACTGAATTGTGGGTTTTAATAGGAGTTAGATGTTCTAGTAGTGTGTCTGTGTGTGTGCTGGTGTGCATGGTGTGTGTGTGTGTGTGTGTGTGTGTGTGTGTGTGTGTGTGTGTGTGTGTGTGTGTGTGTGTGTGTGTGTTTGTGTGTGTGTGTGTGTGTGTGTGTGTGTGTGTGTGTGTGTGTGCCTCTCTGTGGTTGCAATGTGTGTATGTGTTTGTGTGTGTTGATGTGTGATATCAGAAGGTTTTACTTAAAGGATCCAATGTGCAGTTTGCTTAAACATGTGCAAGATTATTGTCTTCATCTAATCATGACAATAGAAACATGATGAAACACAATCATTATTTAATCAAATGTCTCTCAGCAAGGTTAAAAAAAAGCAAGAACATGTGTCTAAGAAGGATAAATAATGTGCACATGCTCAAGGTTGATGTGTGTTTTTAACCACTTGATTTAGTTTCCATGGTGTTCTAGCCACACACACACACACACACACACACACACACACACACACACACACACACACACACACACACACACACACACACAGGCACTACAGACGACACCCACGGTTGATTTCTAGGGAAATCAAAGCCCACGTGGATCGAAGTGAGGGCACGGGAGCGCTAGATGGCAGCGCATGTCGATATCTCCGGAATGCTAAGTACACATACACACACATCGCCCATGCCTGCTGACGCAGCAGACATAATTAGATAGATTGGCAGATCGATAGATCGATATATACCGAATTAATCCCGAAGAAATATATTAGATATATTTGAATCCTTATAAATCTACGAGTTATTTTTCACTGCCCAAAACACGCCCATCAACGCCACGCCACGCAAGGTTGGTACGTTTGGGGGTAAAGGGTTAGCATTAGCAGGCTTCTCTGAACGCCATGATGCCTTTCCCGCTCTGCGCGAGCGGCAGGCGGTGCTGCATTGCGCACCCGGAGCAGCGCGTGGCCCGACCTGCTCTACACAGAGACAAAGAACAGAACAGCACGAGACTAGGAAGCTTTGCTATAGGACGAATAGCAATAGAAGTAGTGTAGATGTACTTGTGAATTGTCTGGATAATAGTAGTGGTAGTAGTATAATAATAATAATAATAATAATAATAATAGTAATAATAATAATAACGACAACAACAACAATACTAATATAAAAAATAATAACAGGAATAATCATAATGATCACAATAATAATAATAATAATAATAATAATTCTCATTATTATTATTATTATTAGTAGTAGTAGTAGTAGCAGTAGTAGTAGCAGTATTGCTATTATTGTTATTACAGTGTTATACTATTATAGCAATACTACTATTACAAGGCTACTAGCTGCAGAAGTCGGCAATTGTTGTGCAGTAGTATGTAATAGTAGTTGTAGTAGTAGTTTTTGTACTACTAGTAACAGACATATTTGTAGCAAATGTAGTATTGTAGTAGTATAATTTGCCTTTGTTTTAATCGTTGGTAATTTACTCTGGAGCGGTCAAATCAATATAAATGAACGTTCAGCGTATGAGGGTATGCGCCTTTAGTTAGAAACTGTGAAGTTGTCTATGATACTCACCACATACAATATGTACCCGCAGTTCGTGTGTGTGTGTGTGTGTGTGTGTGTGTGTGTGTGTGTGTGTGTGTGTGTGTATGTGTGTGTGTGTGTGCGACTGTGAATACAGATATTCGGCCTCAATAGCTGTCAGTAGTCGGAACACCGAGCCATTTAATCTTCCTATGACGGGGAGGAGAGCTCTGTCGCTCCGTACCGATACACGGCGACCCAACAACCCGTCTCCCTCTCCCGTTACAGCTCAACGATCAAGTTACACGGTCAGGGAAATGTTGCAGTGACCAGAGAAAGAGAGAGAGAGAGAGAGAGAGAGAGAGAGAGAGAGAGAGAGAGAGAGAGAGAGAGAGAGAGAGAGAGAGAGAGAGAGAGAGAGAGAGAGAGAGAGAGAGAGAGAGAGAGAGAGAGAGAGAGAGAGAGACACTGCAGCATCATTTGAGACCAACAGCAGTAATCCCGCGCGCACAAGCAGTGCAGTAGAACGTGCAGGTGAGAGGAGTACGGAGAGGAGGAGGCGCGTGGAGGAGATAATGCGGGACTCTTGGAAAAGACGCAGTTCACTTGCTTCATTAACGGAACAGCCCTACAAGCGCTCACGGGACTATTATGTGTGCTGCTGGAGAAGTCTTTGTTTATTCGGTGGACCGTTCACTTTAGGTCGATTTTCTCTGGCCCATGAACGTTTTGAGAAAAGCACTCTTGTCTTATAACTTGCGTGAAGGAATCCAATGGCTTGGCACGTTGCTTCAATGCGGAAAAAAGCACAACATGCAGCGTAGCAAATTCTAGCTGAAGGTAAGGAAATATCGCTCCATATGGAGACATCCGCGGGGCTTTGGAGGTTTAGCTTCTCGTATTTGTACCCTTTTTAGGGAAGCGAGTTATTCTATCTGGCTTACTGACCGGAGAGCTGACAGTTTTTCTTTTGTGTAGTGCTGCATTGCAGTTTCGAACTGTATAGCCAGCCCGGAATGCCCCAAGTGTAACTGCACTGCTGAGACATTTCAAATGGCTTCATTCACTTGAAGAAAGGTTCCCAAGTGACACCGGTATAAGAAAAATAATTGTAGTCAAGTGGATTTATAAGCATCGGATGATAATTGTTTTTCTCTCTATTTTTCTTTGATATCCTTGTTCCGTGTTACAAACTGTCCGGATATCACAATTATCACAGAGATTATTCGAAAGACGGATTGGAAAAAAAAGAATAAAGATTTAGCAATTTTTTCATTTCTGAAGTAAAGCTGCATCGTGAACGACGCGTTGCTCTGCTCCGGACCTCGAGCAGGTAGAACATATTCAACCAAAGCATCCCGGTGTTTGGAAGAAGGTGAAAAACGGACCAAAGCGATATACATATTTGTGGAAAAGGGAGAGCAAGAGACGTCATTGCAGGAAGCTATAAATCAGAAGTGAACGCGAGTGGATAAGAAAGGCGAATGAGAGCCATGCAGAGACTTGGTGCAGTGCACTCCGAGGCTCTGTGCCTCGTGGCTTTACTGCTGCAATTGCTGACTCAGCTACCGGTTGCAGACTCAGCTCTTCGGTACCGGGTAGCAGAGGAGGGCCCCCCTGACGTCAAGATTGGAAACGTGGCCACAGACTTGGGCCTCACAGCAGGCACGGGCAACGGAGATGTCACCTTTGCCCTGGAGAGTGGCTCTGAGTATTTTAAAATTGACAATGTGACAGGTGAGCTTACAACAAGCACACGGCGGATCGACCGAGAAAAGCTTCCACAATGTCAGATGATATTTGATGAGAATGAATGTTTCCTGGACTTTGAGGTCTCAGTGATTGGACCTCTTCAGAGCTGGGTGGACCTGTTTGAAGGCCGTGTGGTCATCACAGACATCAACGACAACACCCCTTCCTTCCCATCACCTGTGCTCCAGCTCTCTGTGGAGGAGAACCGACCAATAGGAACCCTATACTTGCTTCCCACCGCAACAGACCGCGATTTTGGCCACAACGGAATTGATCGCTATGAGCTCATCCAAGATGGCGGCCCAGGGTTAGGTGTGTCGAGGCGCACAGCAGGGGTGAGCCCTGTGACCAGAACGGACGGGGCCCCTGGGGACAGAAGGACCAGAACTGGGGAGAATGGAGGAGGTGCTAGAAGCAGCGTTTTTGAGCTGCAAGTCGCCGACACGCCAGACGGAGAAAAGCAGCCACAGCTCATCGTGAAAGGCCCCTTGGACCGGGAGCAACGAGACTCCTACGAGCTGATCCTCCGGGTCCGAGATGGCGGGAGTCCTCTTCGCTCTTCACAAGCTCTGCTACGGGTCGCCATCACTGATGTCAACGACAACAGCCCCCGCTTTGAGCGGGCTGTGTATGAAGCAGAGATGGCGGAGAATGCGCCACCAGGCACACCTGTTCTCCAGGTCAGGGCATCGGACCGCGATGTTGGTGTCAACGGCCAGGTGGAGTACGTCTTTGGGGCCGCAACAGAGGCCGTCAGGCGCCTGCTGCGATTGGATGAGGCGTCAGGGTGGCTGAGTGTCCTCCACAGGATCGACAGGGAAGATGTCTCCCAGCTGAGGTTCACAGTGACGGCCAGGGACCGGGGCCAGCCGCCTCGCACCGACCGCACCACCGTCATCCTGGCCGTACGGGACGAAAACGACAACGTCCCTGTTGTGGAGATCCGCAAGATAGGACGCATACCTGTGCGTGACGGCGCGGCCATGGTGCCAGAGAATGTTCTTGTGGACACGCCTGTGGCCCTGGTGCAGGTGTCTGACCGGGACCAAGGGGAGAACGGGGCTGTGACATGCACGGTGGTCGGAGATGTTCCCTTCACGCTGAAACCAGCAGGAGAAACAGCATTACCCCCCTTACCTGCAGATGAAGCCTTTGACAGGTAAGTTATATCTGGACTACATAGACATTGGCGTAGCCAGGGGGGGCCAGGGGGGGCTAAGGCCACCATTGTTCAGAGGACGGCCACCTCGTTGGCCCCCCCAGTCTGAAAATGTCTGAGAAAAAGATCCTGAACAGAAACAGTCTACAGAAAGCTGAATTATATGCATTATTATATTTGATCTTATTTTGACTTATTATTTTTAGCATTTGTAACTTGTGCTACTGTCATTTGCACTAAAAACATCCCCGTGTCATGTTAAGGTCCAGGCCCCCCTCACATAATCATGAAACTTTATTCAAACTTTATATCAGAAACTTTATTCAATCCATTGTTTATGGCCTGATGGGCTGCGGGAAAACCGCTGCTCTGAGTGACGCAGTGTGTGCGTTTTAAGATAGAAATTTTGGACAATCAAGTGCCACCCCTAAATAAAACACTGGCCCAAGCTGCCCCCCCCAGAAATGATGTCCTGGCTACGCCCCTGTATATAGATCTGGACTAGATGTGTGTACAGTGATAATGCCCTGGACATTATTTTCTTCTATTGGTTTCACATAAAATGTAATAAAACTTCACAGTCGTAACAAAATTATTGATTGTGTGTGTGTGTGTGTGTGTGTGTGTGTGTGTGTGTGTGTGTGTGTGTTTGTGTGTGTGCTGTCATTTATCCAAAGGAACAAGAAAAAGTTTTTCCTGCACACCTCAGCCCTGCTAGACTATGAAACCACCAAGGAGTACAGTGTCACCATAGTGGCGGTGGACTCTGGAAGTCCAAGTCTGTCCAGTAACAGTTCCCTGATGGTGCGTGTGGTGGACATTAACGACCATGCCCCGACCTTTGCCCAGAATGTTGTTGAGGTCCATTTTGCTGAGAACAATGCCCAGGGAGAAAGGGTGGTGACGGTGGTAGCAACAGATGCAGACAGTGGCAAGAATGCTGAGGTTGTCTACTCCTTGGACCCCTCAGCTAATGGGGCGTTTTATGTAGACGCTGACAATGGGGATATCCGGGCGGCTGGAGTCCTAGACCGAGAGCAGCAGGAGAGATATGAGTTCCGGGTTATTGCCAAAGACAAGGGCACCCCCTTTCTGCAGGGTTCAGCCACCGTGGTTGTCCAGGTCACAGACCGCAATGACAATGCACCAAAGTTTGTCCAGGAGCTCTTTGCATTCTACGTGAAAGAGAACCTCCTTGCCAACAGCCCTGTTGGAATGGTGACTGTAACTGATGCGGACCAAGGGGAGAATGCTCAGCTGAGCCTCTTTGTGGAGATGGATGGCAACGAGGAGAAGAAGCCGGGAGGCGATGGAGACAAAGAACAGAATGAGTTGTTCTCCATCGAGAACAATACAGGAACCATCTTCTCCTCTTTGTCATTTGATCGAGAGAGGCTGTCGGCATACACCTTCCGCGTCCGGGCTGTGGATGGAGGAGATCCTCGCAAAACCGCCACTGCCACTGTGTCGCTAATTGTGACTGATGAAAATGACAACGCTCCCCTGATCATCTCCCCCACCAACGAGTCCTACACTCTGCTGCCTCCAGCCAGCAGCGCCCGCACCATCGTCAGGACGGTTACCGCCACCGACTCGGACACAGGCCCCAACGCGGACCTCCGGTTTGCCCTGGTCGGGGGAAACCCCTTCCGTCTGTTTGAGATTGGCCATGCCAATGGAGTGATTACTGTGGCTGAGCCTCTGGAGAGGAGGCACAGAGGACTACATCGCCTGGTGGTGCGTGTCAACGACAGCGGTGTGCCCTCGCTGTGTGCCACCACCCTTGTGCACGTCTTCATCAACGACAGCCTGACCAATGCCACTCAAGTGGATGCGCAGGTAATAATCTTTTTCTTTCTATTTTTCTTTTATGATTTCATTATTTCTTTCAATTTCTTTCTTTTATCTGTTTATTTAACTGTCTTTCTCTCTATTTTTCCTTTTTTCTTGGTTTCCCTTCTTCTCGTCAACATGCAAATGAGCAGTACTTCAGTTTACATTTAACACGTAATGTGATCATAAATTATGATAAGTTTGAATAATCCTGGAACTCCTAGTCATTTTAATGATAAAGATCTCAGTATTTGCACACAAGTAATGATATTTGGTGGGGTCTATTGCCTGTGAAGTGGTTAACTGATGCACTTATGAATGAGATGAATGATTTCATATGCTATGTGAATGCATGTGAAATGTTGGTTGTTGAGGAAATACTTGTCTACATTTATCCCACTTAAAGAAGCAGGTTTCTCCTCTCCTCTTGGTGATGTCAGCTTCTTTGTTGCTTCTTTGTTGCATCTTACAGGAGTATTGTATTTGTCCAGCTTGCTTGCATATATTGCATATATTTTTTAGCACTTAAGTTTGTTTCATGGTGTGTGTGTGTGCGCGCGTTCTGTGGGTTGGTTTAATAGGTGTGTGTGTGTGTGCATTTTTGAGTTAATTTGTGAGGGTGTGTTAAAAAGGGAAAGCAAAGGACGTGAAGTAGAAGTAGATGCAAAATGAGAAAAAGAGGGAAGAGATAGAAAGAGAGACATGAACCTTTCCTACAATTGCTCCTGAATGCTCATGAAATTAAACTGAAACAGATACATGGCAGAGAGTTGTAGAAGTGTTTGTTGAAGCTATTGGTCTTCAGAAACATTATACCATACAGTTCAATTATGGCACTCCGGAATGTCATGACAAAAGTACACAAATCAGACAAGTCAGACTTTAGATAGATATCTTTAAATGAAAAAAAAGAAGCAAAAAAAGCTAAAATCTGTGTGAACGTGGCATTTCACTCTCTTTCACTTTAAATGAGCTAATTAGCTGTAGGCGTGCGTTACACAGAATAGGTCTTGACTGGAAACAACCTGACTAGTGTAACCACAACAAACAAGATGTGGCTGACAATTGATTGGATGGAACAAAAAAACTCCTTAAAAAAATTGGCTTTAATTTTATAAAAGAAAAACACTAATAACGATGAGGCAAAAACCAAAGACTAAACATTGGCATGAGAGGGACAATGCCAAGACGGATGTCATTGAACATATGGTATCCAAAGCATGCACAATTTCCTTATAGTGTATAGGAAGACAAGCTAAAACATCTTGTCTCTTCCAATGCCTTCAGGCAAAGTGTCTGTGAAGGCTTCAAATTGAACTTGTGAAGTGGACTGGACAAAACAGGAAACTTTAGCTGCTGCTGTCAGAAGTTTGGCTAAAGTGTTCTAGAAGAACCCCCCCCCCCCCCCCTGAAAATATAAATGTGTGTGTATGTACACAATTGAATTTTATGCGCTACCAGAGATATGCTTTTCTTTATACCTGATCGACAATGCATACTTAGGCACACGGATAGGCATCAAGCAAATAGTTAAAATCGGACCATACCACTCCCTATTTGACAATGGTTGTTAATTCCACCTCTCTTGGTGGAATTAACAACCATGTGTCTAAATGAGGTGCAGCGGTTGATATCAACCAATGGTGAGTAACATATCTGAAGCCCCTGAAGATTACAACATGCACAATTGAGTTTGTTTGTACACAGAATCTTGGTGGGGTTATTGAGTAAAAGTAATTGAGGAGAGAATACGTTTCATCTCATAATGAAGTCAAACAGAGTAGTTGAATGCCAGATATAATTAGGGAAGGAAATCATCCATTCCTAGTGCAGTTCTGCTGCAGAGAATGGCTCTATTCTTTTTTTCTCTATGTTTGGAATCACATGTTGGATATTTATCCTCAGAATCTAAGAAACAAAAATATGAGTTATTTTGCATTTTGAATTTGGATGTACATACTACTGTTTGTCTAACAGATGTTTTCCCACAATGTGTCAATGTTCTCGGATGGGTATGTCCTACAAAACACTGAAAAGATTGGTTGGGCCCACAACATCAGACCTAGGATGTAGCCGCTTGCCCAAAATGCGATGCGCTTGCTATCGCATTGTGCCTTAAATGCATTACACTGAAATAAAGACCATGCTGCATTTTAAGCCCAAATAGCGTTGTCAGGTGGAAGATGAAACAAATAGAATCTTGTCTGGGACATGTCGTTGGTAACCTCAGTGACGCATAGCAGGATCCTAGGGATGCTGAGCAGATGGATGGTTGTGTTGAACCCTGCCGGAACAAAGCTGGACAAGCAGAGTCGAATGTTCCTCTGGGAATTGCGGATTCTTTGGAGAGATGCACACAAACTGGGTAGAGAGAGACTGGTGGCTGTCCAGTAGAGCACCTAGCTGGTATGTCTACATTTGTGCACCGATAAATGCATAGGACGGCTTTTGAGGCTGAGTCACATGGACATGGAGACACGCTGATACTGTAGCTTTGGCTCTTCTATATGGATACCCACACACACACACACACACACACACACACACACACACACACACACGCACACACACACACAAACACACACACACACACACACACACACTATGTGAATGGGATAAAATACTGCAGGCAATAGCAGAATAATGGGCTGGAGTGCAGATTGTCTCTTAACTCCATTGCAGTCAAATAGGAGAATCACAGAGAATATTATAGAATATAGACAATAATAAAGAACAAAAGAGACAACAGAACAAAAGACGCAACAGAATGAGTGGAGGAATGATATCCTGAGCCCACTGATGAATGGTGACGATGCATGAAATATAACAAAGGGTTTCATACATGGCTTTAGGGTGACAGCCATAAGTGGTAGATGAAAATGTGTGTGTGTCATACACAGACAGGCTAATGTAATAGACACAGTTGATTCTTTGTAAACAATGCTTGTACATTTTGCTTGCACACCACACCAAATTAGCTTCTTTTATATAGAAAAAACTTCCAAAACATATGGTCTCTATATGAGTGCATGTCCATCTGTGCATATCTGTGTGTGTGTGTGTGTGTGTGTGTGTGTGTGTGTGTGTGTGTGTGTGTGTGTGTGTGTGTGTGTGTGTGTGTGTGTGTGTGTGCCTGTGTGTGTGTGTGTCTGTCTGTGACTGTATGTGAGAGATGGACACAGAAGAGTTATAGAGACAGCATCTCATATTTGTTGCTAGTATGTATTGGTCAGGTATATTCTGATATTCTGATGATTCTGATTCATTATGTCCTCAATGAAAAGCAACACTTTCTTGAAACACTTTCCTTCAATGATTTCACAAATCAGTATGTTATTGGCCTATTGTTGCTCACAGGTTGGGTCGTTCTTTTGTTTTCATGTGCGTACTTGAGTGAGTATATTCAGGCCACTTCTTATCATATTGGGAACTATTCTATAAATATGTATCGACACACATTGTATCGTGACATATATGTACACAAATTGTATGGAACACAAATAATATAATTCAAAGGCACACTTAAACCTTAAACCTTCCCATCTCCTTTCAACTTAGTGAATACGGAAAAAATGGACATGTTCCATTGAGAAGTCAGAAAGCATTATCCCAGCACAGTGGCAGTGAGCCCTGGATGGTAGTAAAGATATTAAGACATAGTTGCTAAAGAACTAGTGGCTACTTTTGGCTATAGTTGCTGTAGCAACTATGTTGAATAAAATAAAGAAACAATGCAGAAAATTCAATAATTCCATCTGCATCCTTTCAAAACACATATGCATTAAGGCCGTATTTGACAGCTGAATGAAATTGTACACTCTCTTAACGGGGTCTTTAGATGTAATATATATCATATTATGCTGTTGTTCTATTCTTCCCACCAATAACACATATGTATAGATTTTGGGGCAGCTTTCACTTAAATTACAGACCAATTGGGTGAAGTGTAACCTATAAACCTAAACGGTTCACGCCAGCCAACATCATCACATTGTGTTTGCAGATTTGTGAAATATATACGGTGTAATAATACGCGTGCTAAATATACCGTGATTGCAAATCCCTTAGCATAGCCTTGCCTCAGCCATAATTTACAACAATAATTGATTGATGAGACGGTGGCCAAGGTTGGTATAGTGGATGGGTGGCCTTGTCTCTTTATCTTAAAACTAGTTATCAGTCATATTTTGTGTGAAGCAAGCATATGATAAGTGATGCCTACGTTTTATCATTGCTTTGCTATGTTTCGTCATTAAGGTTATAAGGTTATGTTCTTAACTGAAGGTGCATATCATTATTGTAAGCAATAATAATAATAATAATAATAATAATAATAATAATGATAACCCATTAGAAAATTCTGTGGCATTTATTGGATCTGCATTTTCAAAAGTTTTTCATAAAACATTAAACAAAATATATGGACACTGCAGAACATTTGCTGTGTGAGTTGTGAGTGAAGATGTTTTCACCTAAAAGGAGTTAAAAGATACTGTATTGTATAGTATAGTCTAGTATAGTGTATGTATGGTTTAGTAGGTTTAGTATAATGATATAGATATAGATATGTGATGAATGTGATGAAAGATGTCCTTTCTTCCCCCAGGTGGCACGCAGCCTCATGGCTCCCCTGTCCTTGGACATAGCGGGGGACCCAGACAGTGAGCGAGCCCTGGGGAAACAGCGCCTCAGTGTGGCTATCGGTGTGCTTGCGGGAGCTGCGGCCGTCATCCTGGTCATCCTTCTGGTGGTTACCGCTCGCCAGTGTGGCGCTCAGGGCAAGAACGGCTATGAGGCTGGGAAGAAGGAGCCAGAGGAAGACTTCTTCAGCCCCCAGGGGGCGCAGCCACAGGTGGGCCGTGGCAGCGGGTCGGACCGAGGACGGAAGCCACGCAGGGACAAACGTGGTGCTGGCACAGCCCCGGGAGGCGGGAAGGACCGTTCTCTCTACAGCGGAATTGTCACGGTGAATGGACTGCGTCGCCATGCCAACGAGGAGGATGAGGAGGACCTGAGCAGTGCCAGTGAGCGGCTGGCCGCCCGCTACTGTGCCATGGACAGCGACCCAGCCAGCCCCCGAATGGGTGGGGGCAGGATGCACCAGTCAAGCCCAGACCTGGCCCGTCACTACAAGTCGAGCTCCCCCCTGCCTGCCGTCCACCTCCAGCCCCACTCCCCGCCTGCAGAGGGCAAGAAGCACCAGGCGGTGCAGGAGCTTCCCCCCTCCAACACCTTTGTGGGCAGTGGGGGCTGTGCGGGCAGTGCCGGCTCCAGCAGCAGCAGCAGCGGTGGCAACGCGGACGCCATGTCCCTGGGATCCGACCAGTGCTCAGAGTATGGCTGCCAAACGGGGAACAAATACAGCAAACAGGTAGAGAGTTTTGGTTGGAAGTTTCAACAGTACCTGTGTCTCGTTTATAATTGTCATTATTTTTTTTATTTGTCATCACATCACAATTTAACAATTTAACAAGTCTAAGGAATCTGTCCATCTGCCCATTTCATGTTTCTTTAATTAGATTTCCTTCTTCGCTAGATTTCACTCTCTTTCTCACTCTCTGTCTCACTATATTTTTTTGTCCCCCGCTCCCTCTATGTCCCCTCTCTCTCTCTCTACGTCTCTCTCTCACTCTCTCTCTCCCTGGTTTATCATTTCGATCCACATTTCTGCTGAGATGCTGCACTACACATACCGTTGTTGATGTCTAAACAGCACTTCATCTCAGTGAAAAACATGAAAAAGCTGTGTGTGTGTCACTTGCATCTGTGTGTCAGGATCCTAAGCATGTGTGGTGTGGCAGGCCTGGTAAGAAAGGTATAGAGCAGAGAGCACACAAACATACACACACACACACACACACACACACACACACACACAGACACACACATAAACACATGTAGAAACAAACAAACAGATGGACTTCAGGGTGCTGTTCATCCATTGTGTGTGCACATGTGTGTGTGCATGTGTGTGTGCTTGTGTGCATGCACACTTGTGTGTGTTTGTAAATGTGAGGGTGGACGTTACACTCCTGTGGGGTTCCCGTTGGAGTATGATTGCAGACGAGGGATATTTGGCAGCCAGCTAAGTAATCATTTATTATTTTAGCTTTCACTTTCAAGTTCTATTTCTGCTGTTTATCCTCCCCAGCATTCTGCTTGTACACCTGCATTTTTTATTCATTTCATTTTCGATCGTACATCGCACATCATGAAAATATCCTGAATGATTTTTTTTTGTTCTTGAGAAGTCCACCAGAGTATATATTAATAAATTGTAATTTAGTTACAACCTATATCTCTCTGCATGCTGTATGAAGAATGTTCATCAGCAACTTCATACCTAACCTCAAGTAGCTAAATGGAAGACATTTTAATTGATTACCCATAACATACATGTTCAAATAACACATCAAAACAAAAACAGACACATTTGCACATGCAAATGTTTGCAATCTCCCCAACCCAACAAACACACCCACAGACACACACGAACACACCCACAAACACAACCACAAACACACACTCTGACACATGCACATACATCTGGAAAAACAACAACAATGATAGCAATTGACAATTGGAGGTGACTGAAACAGACTCATACACACTCTCCCTATCAGAACATTGGGAGGTCCATGGGGAGGCTGCACTCCCATGGCTGATGTCTGAGTGACAGCTCACTTGTCTTAAGGGGCATCATGACACTTCTGCATTCATCATGGCTGACATTACAACCTGCTGATGTGGTCTTTAAAGGGGAAGGAGAGAATCCTGCTCACACACACACACACACACACACACACACACACACACACACACACACACACACACACACACACACACACACACACACACACACACACTCATACACTAATTTACAGCATAATGAATTATTGATCACATGGGGTAATTAACTTCAGAATAGCTATGGATTTTGAATGTGACCTAATAATATCTTCTAAGATAACTTTCATCCTGACCTCACTGTGTGTATGTGTGTATATCTGTGTATGTGTTATCTGTTGAGAACAAGCGTGTGTGACTCTTTTAGTGGTTAACTATACTGTGGTATGCCTGTGTGGTTGTGTGTGTGTGTTTCTTTTCCTTTTGCTTCACGTGTCAGGATTTGTTAACTCTCTTGGTGTGAAGAACATGAGTGGGCTTGTAAGTTGGTGGATTCCTGTTAGTACGCTTAAGGGACTGAGTTTTCATGTATTCAACTTTTTTTTATGTCAGTGCCAGTGATAGATACAGGGCCCAAGGTAGCATGCTGGGAAACAAACCTGATTTAGACCTTGCATGAAGATCCTGTAGCAACATGATAGGGAGGAGATTGGGAGGGATTGTGAGTGTGGGAACAAAGAAATGTGTGTGTGTGTGTGTGTGTGTGTGTGTGTGTGTGTGTGTGTGTGTGTGTGTGTGTGTGTGCGTGCCTGAGTGCGTGCGTGCGTGCGTGCGTGTACGTGTGCGTGTGTGTGCGTGTGCGTGTGCGTGTGTGTGTGTGTGTGTGTGTGTGTGCGTGTGTGTGTGTGTGTGTGTGTGTGTGTGTGTGTGATGTTAAATATGTCCTGGGGGCACTGAACTTTGAATCAAAGTTTACCTTATTGGAACAGTGAAATCTTGAATCCCACAACTAGGATGCTCCAAAAAGAGGGACACGACAACCCTAACCCACTGTCCCATACTCACACACTTCCAAACATATTGTTGGTAGCTTATGACTATGGTGGCTCTTTTATTATGTTTTTAATGGTGTTAATCCTAAAATGTCCCAATCCGAACCGAGGCAAAAAGTGAACAGTTGGAGTAGCTGTGATGAAAGTCATCTGAACACGTAGTGATTTATGCTTGGAGTCATATGGCAGACTAAAAACAAAGCATTAAGAAGCGCTTTGAGGAGCGTAGCTGATGAGATCGTTCTCTTTCCCAGATTAGTGAACAGATCAGAGCAAAGTGATGGAGAGATGGAAATAATGAAGAGAATCAGGAAAAATAAGTAAATCTAAATCTATACTGCAGATGCTGAATAAATATGAACCTCTAGAAGGAGCACCCAGCTCTTAATACAGAATGCTGGGCTTTATGTTTATGTTGTCTCAGGCCTGATGCATGAGACATATGCCTGATGCATGGCATATGCATGGCATATGGCTGTCATATGTCACATGGCATATGGCTGTCATATGTCACATGGCATATGGCTGTCATAGGCTCAAAAATGCAGTGCAGTTAGTGTTCTCTTTTGTTGTGCAGTCTACATGAATACTGTGGGAAATCCACACTCGAACACCCTCAATAACACAAACATACACACTGACCTATACTGACACAGACATCACCTACACCTCATAGGAAAGATGATACCTCGTCTAGTAACTAACACCCACTCAACTCCATTATCACACATTACTCAGTAACTGTCCAATGACCTGCATCTTCCATTATACCAATATACTGATCTATATAACTATATCTTTAGCAACTTTACGGTCAGTGTCAGTTTATTTTGTCAGCCACATGTGCAAGAAGATGGGCTGGGAGCTGGGAGGAGGAGATGAGGAGGAGGAGATGAGGAGGACAAGGTAACTAGGCGTCACCCTGAGGACCACACTGAAACTCAATCTTCAAGTACATAGACAGAGAGGGGGGGGGGGTTAAAGGAGAGGAGAGCTTCATAGATAAAAGAAAACAAATCTTTAACTTTTTTGGAGGAGAACATGGTTTATATTTGTACTGGAAATATAGAAATTTTGTGGAAATATCTATGGCTATGTTGTGTGTGCGGACATGTTCTGGGAGTGCGTGTGAGGTTGTCTTTCTTATGGATGTGGGTTCATGCCTGCTCTCCTCTCTACCCAAAAGGACAAAGTGACAGAGAGAAACTTTGTGGAGGAGATCAAGAGCACAAGAGAATGTGAGAGAGAGCATGGGAAAGAAAAGACCCTTCTCCATGTCAAGTATAATCAGCCAATCAGCTAGGTCAACATTTGCTCCAATGCCCCCTTTTTGTCTATCTTTCTGTCTTTTAGCTGTTTACCTGGCAAGATGATAGTATGACTCTGACTCAGGTTCTTTTGCAAAATGGCAAGAATATTGGAATCCCAAACGTCAACACACACAAACGGACAAGTCGAAACACAGCCCTCCACCAGACAATGTCTCATGGGCTTCAGACAGGCTACTGGC
>JAXIVH010000001.1:825000-827500 GCA_036785325.1 Urophycis tenuis | reverse complement strand
GGTTAAACCTACATTTGTCAATTTGTTTCCGACACATTGGCAGTGTGTTTCAGTGGTGTGTTCATCAAGTGGTGGGGTTACAGATTGCACCCCCCTCTTTCCTTTCCAAAGACTGTAATATTCATATATATATATGAATATATATATGAATATTATATTCCATTTCTGCCAAGCTCATTAGGTATTCACAGAGTATCTGTGGATACCTATTGTTTCTTTAGGGTTTAGGTATCATAATTTTTAAATGGAGCACCCATATCTCCGCATTGTACAGGTAAAACGTTTTGAAATTTGGCCACCAAATAGAGATCTGGGAAGAGGTCCCCAAAAAATGGTGTTATTGCCCATAGGGGGCGCTATAATTCACAGTCAAATTCAAATGATCAGCCCCGCCTCCAGAATCCTCAAACTTTCTGAAACTTGATGTACAGGCCTTGTTTTTCATCCTCTAGGATACATAATATTTGTCTGGATAGAGTATCTCTGTACAGTGAACATTTTGAAAAAAAATCTTCTACATCTTCTGCATCATCTTCAAAACACTTCTTCTCACCTTCAAAGCCCTCCATCACCTGGCCCCCCCGTACCTGTCTGACCTCCTCATCCCCCACCGCCCCACCCGTGCCCTCCGATCCTCCTCCAGTCTCTCCCTGATCACACCTAGGTCAAAACTTAAGTCCTTTGGGGACAGAGCCTTCTCCCGCTCTGCACCCCGGCTCTGGAACTCTCTCCCCCAACCAGTCCGCGACTCCCCCTCACTCCCCACATTCAAGTCCCATCTAAAAACCTACCTCTTCTCCCAAGCCTTCGACCTCCCCTACCCATAACCGGTGTCCTGTCCCTCCCCCTGTGCTTCATCCCTCATGTCAATCACTGTTGTCCCTACCTCGTCCCCCCAGTATTTTTCTCTCTCTTCCATGTTAATGCGTCTTTGGGTCCTTGAAAAGCGCTATATAAATATAATGTATTATTATTATTATTATTACATTAACCACTGAACCAAATGACACATGGTTTGAATGCACATCATCTATGGATGTGTCTTATCTAAAATTTAAGGGATATTTGATGGCTCCTTTCCTCCTCTCTTGCCATGTTCATAGAGGGCACCTCTCTGAACATGTGGACAACATTTGGTGTTATATCACAGTGTAAACTATGATATCACTGAATTTTTCAATACATTTATTTTGTATTTGATATAGTATTTTGTTTCTGTGTGTCAGTATTTCTGTGTGTTTTCATGTGTGTCTGTGGGGCTTTCTCTGTGCCTGGAAATGTGTATGTGTGTTTGAGTGTGTGCCTCTGCATTTGTGTGTGTGTGTGTGTGTGTGTGTGTGTGTGTGTGTGTGTGTGTGTGTTTGTGTGTGTGTGTGCGTATGTGTGCATTTGTTTGTGTGTGAGTATGTGTGCGTTTGTGGGTTTGTGTGTCTGCGAGTGTGTGTTTATGTGACTGTGTGTGTTTGTCTGTTTTTGTGTTTTTTCGGTAGTAAGAAAAGCTGTGTGTCAGTGAATTGTGTGAGAAAGGCGATCGCTGGGGTAGGCGGTGCGTGGGCTGTGTATATCTTTCTTGACTGCTTGTAGTCCTAGTTTGTATTTTTAAATTGGAGTGCCCATATCTCCACATTGCACGGGTAAAATGTTTTTAAATTTGGCCACCAAATAGATATCTAGGAAGAGCAGGTCCACAAAAAATGTGGGACGGTATCACTATAATTATATAGGGGGCGCTATAATTTGCGGTCAAATTCAAATGATCAGCCCCACCTCCCATAATCCTTAAACTTTTATTTATCCTCTTAGATAAATAATGTCTGTCTGGATAGATTTCTCTGTACAGTAACATTGTTTCGACATAACCGCTGGACCAAATACCACATGGTCTAGATATGCATGATCAATGGATTTGTCTAATCTCAAATTTAAAAGGGATTTTGCAAACATTATTCTATAAACAACAAGTCTGCTTCAGAAGAGAGGAGGAACTTGAAACATGCCATGCTCATAGAGGGTATCTTTCTGAACATGTGGACAACATTTGGTGTTGATAACTCATTCCATGACGTCACAGTGTAATTTATAGTATTTTGTCTTTGCATAATGCACCACTTCGCCTATAGAGGCTGCACAATTACAGATTACAAATAAACGCCAGCGGTCTGTGTTTATTTGTTATTTGTTTGTGCATGTGTGTGTGTATCTCTGTGTGAGTGTGTCTGTGGTTGTGTGTTTGTGGGACTGTGTGCTTGTGTGTGTCTCTGTGTGTGTGTGTGGTTCACATGCCCTGCCTGGTTCACATTCACAGTCCCTATGAACCGTGTGAGGAAGGCAGTCCCTATGAACCGTGTGAGGAAGGCAGTCCCTATGAACCGTGTGAGGAAGGCAGTCCCTATGAACCGTGTGAGGAAGGCAGTCCCTATGAACCGTGTGAGGAAGGCAGTCCCTATGAACCGTGTGAGGAAGGCAGTCCCTATGAACCGTGTGAGGAAGGCAGTCCCTA
>JAXIVH010000001.1:20000-115000 GCA_036785325.1 Urophycis tenuis | reverse complement strand
ACCTTAAAAGTATTGAGGCCTTAATCAGTACCTAATCAGATACTGCTTAAAGTGCATAGAAACTACAGCAAAATCTTCACAAAGGACAAAAATAAAGACATAGATCATTCTTGGTATTCAAATAATTCATATTGAGTCGATCAACAAAATATCCAATAATCTAATCATGGATGTACAGTATATTCTATATAATTTAGATTTTTATCTGTCGTAACTCTGGTGAGAATTATTTAAATACCCTCTTATGTAAATTTAAATTATACCAAATCAATGTTGAAATGAAGAATGGACACATTTTTTTTTTCCAACAGGTGATCACTATTGGCAGGCACGTGAAGGGATACCACTACATTATCGCTAACTTGGTCAGTGTATTTCTGTATTGTACTGCCATTAATTAACTGTCGCTTCTATTATTCTGTATAAATGAGATTCTTATTGTTCTTGTAATTAGATTTTTTGTATTGTATTTTGAACAAATCTAAAATTGCTTCACACTATACTACTACACACATTACTACATATATTGTTTGGAATAAAATACAGTATAATACACTCAATTATTTTACCCTTTATAGGTATATATTTTTCAATTTAGTATATATTCTTATTATGCTATGTTCTTTATTATGACACACACCATAATGTGTGTTTTCATGTTTTTCAGGGGTTTGTAGATGGAGATCTTTCTAAAATCCAATATGGAGGGGCCAATGTTTCAGGATTTCAGATTGTTGATTTTGATGATCCCGTGGTGGCGAAGTTTGATCAGCGCTGGGAAGGCCTAGAAGAGAAGGAGTATCCGGGAGCTGACACAAGGATCAGGGTATGCAGAATTGTTATAATTACATTAATTAGCAATTCAGAAGTGCCTTGAAATCAGTTAATGACTGTGCTCACACATTCTGTCATGTAGAGGCTTACTTTAAAACTACAGGGGTCTAGGTTTATTGCCCTGACTCTGCAGTAGCATGGAGAAATCTCATGGTATATGGTTTTAGCAAGCCTCATTTTTGATGGTGGGTGGTGTTTCGACAGTAGGGAGAGGGTGGGGTGAGGATTGTTTTCTTTTTTTTAAATAAACTGGAGTGAAATCGCACATTTTGCAAGTACCTGCGAAGATGCAGTGTGTAGAATTTACTGACATCTAGTGGAACAGGCTTGGACAAAATGGAATGCAATATACTGTACATAAGTACTTTTTATTAGTGTATAATCCTGTGAAGATAATAATTTCTGTGTTTTTGTTACTTTAGAATGTGGATAATTGCATAAACTATGACCTATAGTTTTACAGACTAAATAACTATAATGCAATTTATGAATCTATCAAGGAACCACATCTGTTGACACTTGCGGCATGCTGCTAATGACGATGACTCATCATTTTAGAAGTACCTATCTGCATCTTACAGGCCAGTACAGGCGACCGTAGCTTATCCTATGTCATTAGAGAAGGAGAGGTAAGGGAGGGTATTCAGTTGTTCGCAATCTGCAACCTCACAACTAGATGTCGTTAAATCCTATGCACTGCACTCAGGATTGTAGATGATAATATTGGCGCAGATGGCATTTTCAATCCAATTATAATATCATAAATATAATAAACGGGATGATTAGATGGACATGTTGGTACAAGGACCAGATTTGGAATTTGGCTGGCCAGAATACCGGGGTTAACACTCCTACCCTTGCAAGTGTCAAGATATAAACCTGGCATGCTTGTAGAGCTCATCCTCTAATGTGCACTATAGATGACACTGGTCAGTGGTCATCTATATACCATACCAATAAATGATACCAAAGGTTACACATCCGATTTAATTAACACTTAATTATACCTAATAATAACCTTCACCATCAGTCTCATCCCCTTTTTTTCTTACTGGGTTTAGTTTTTTTTGTTTGCCATTTGAGGCTGCCCACAAAAACCCACTCTAAAGAACAGTGGATGTGCTGATTCTAACAGATTAGGCTGTGAACGGAATGTATATTTCCAGCTATCTTCTGCGCAGAGTTGTCCTCGGTAGAAAAGAGGTTATCAATATGTTGATTGAAGGCTGCAATGGATCATTTGGAAATAGTGTTCTATGTGTGTCTGATACAACCTTTTATATCCAGTGGGTATTTGCAGCAGCAGCAGCAGTGTATTTACTCATTCTCTTTAATTTATTTTTTCACTGAGTCAGCCCCCAGCCATTTACTCATTTGATTAGTGCAAGTGAACTCTGAGAATTAATCGTTTAATTCAAGTTGAGGTTTTTGTAGGACTGTTTTTAGTCCTTCAGCATTTCTTGAATTCTTGATAAATTAACTCTCTGAGGGGTCTGATTTGTTTGATATGTTGCTTTGAAGCATATTCAGAGTTTTGTTTCGTTCCCTTACTTAAGTACATCTGTTTTGAGCTGCGGATGTGCTATTTTATGGCTGTTTAGATGACTTGCAAAAGTGTATCTGTTTTGTTTTTCATCAGTATTCTATGGTATCTAATTCTGTTATGGAAACATCATTGTTCAGCTGAAATCTAAGCTTGCCTATAAAGGTGATAGGGAGAAAAGACCACCAACATCTCCAGCCTCGCCAACATAAATACACTTCTACTGTGTTGCGGAATGGTTGTGTACATGATATGCAGGAATTGAGACCTACCAAGCTAATAGTTGGTACATTAAGGTATTTATTCTATTTATTATATTTATTTATTCATAGGAGTTGTGCATTTATTAGTGTATTTATTTGGTTACAGGGAACTGACTTTCAATACGTATACATTGGTGGAAGCCATGTAGACTTTTTTCACACACAAAAAGCCCATTCAAAATGAGTACCAGTCGTTTAGATGATTTAGACCATGTATTCGGTTCAAGTTTTTTTTTGGTATTTCTTGCATCTCTTATACTGATTTGTTAACACTACATTGATTGAATTAGGCAGAACTTTGGCCTTGTTGAAATCTCCCACCACAATGAGGGCAGCATCAAGGTGTTCGTTTTGTTAAGCACATCATGTTATAGAATCAAGTTACACAACCAAAAATCACAGACAATGCAGTCTCGCAGGAGCTGCCACAACGTGGGGTTCAAGTTACGATTACAACTAATGATGATGCTATGAATAACATGATAAAATGATTAAAATGGAATTACTGTATAAGGAGAATGTTGTGTTGTTTGTCTCTGTTACAGTACACGTCAGCCCTGACATATGACGCTGTCCAGGTGATGACAGAGGCATTTCGGTTTCTCCACAAACAACGAATTGATATGAGTCGCCGTGGAAACACCGGAGACTGTTTGGCAAATCCAGCAGTACCTTGGGCCCAGGGTGTGGAAATTGAACGTGCTCTTAAACAGGTTACAATTTAAATAGAGCATTTTATGACTAATTCATGTTATATCACAAAACAGGAATCCATGTTGTGATTACCTTTTTTTTTAAATCTTTTTTTTATCTTTGATGATTCATTTGCACCAACATTGAATAGTATTAGATATTGCTAGATAAAGGTGGTTTGTAGTTACTGGGAATTGCTGCCAGCCTTCATCAGCAATGTCTGCCAACTGAAGTCCACTGGCAGTTTAAAGTACCATAGAGCTCAAATCTTGGGTTAGTAGTTAGGTTAGTTGACGTGTTGTGAACATGTCATGATAATATACTAATGGATTTATGCTTCCTGGATACTTCTAGTATTATGCCACGGTTAGTGGCACATTTCATATACATTAATGGTAGTCTCAAAAATCAGATTTCAGACAGATTGATATCTGAAGTCTGATAGCAGGCAAGATCAAATACTGGGGCAACAAGGCGTTTCTTTCTTGCTCTTCATAGTTGTTATACCCAATCATTTTACTCAAACTGGAGATCTGTTGGTGCATAAACTTGGCCAGCACTAGTAACAGTAAACAGGAAGCAAAGGCGTAACCCTGCGCCTCTTCGTTTTTAGGTGTCAAGCCCATGCTCTCTGCTGTCTCTGCCAAGTTCTGCTACAACACAGTTGGACTGCTGGATCTGAGATTACATCGCTAATTATAATGCTGATACCAAACGACGTGTACTACCTTAAAAAAAAACTATAAAGTTGCTTTGGGCCTTAACCATGGGGATTACACCTGCCCTCTCCTTCCCAGAACTCTCATCTGAAAACAATTTCACAGTCTTTCAATTCAAACAAATGGTTCACCTACCCTTTAAACGTTTCGTTCCACACAATTATGTTATATAAACAGTTTAAAGCATGTTGAATCAAATATATACGTACATACAGTATATGAATGTAATAGGGCTTGTACATCAGAAGGCATCATTGTAGTCTTTGTGAGATGTCTCAAGAGAGCTGTAGTAATGTAAAATCCTAAATAGACCCTACCCTAGGCTAATCAAAACTTTGTTTTACCATGTCTGACATGGGAAACGCTGTGGCAGTTACAAACACAACAGTCTCTCCCCATAATGACAAATACATTTACAATTAAATACTAAACACTGACCAAAACACCAAACTGTGATGTACTGCCCATCGGGCATACAGGGACAAATCACGATGGGCCACCACATCATTGGGTTGCCCATAACGTTTTTACTGGCCGGTCTGTCTGTTTCCTTCTCAATGTGCATTAGGGGCGTGTATGCGCTGCATGTATCACACAGCAGTTTGACAAGTCAATGCGCTGCATGTATCACAAGTCCCAGCTGATAAGTCTATCGTCCAATCATCATATTGCAAACACAGGTGTCGCTAATAACAAATTATGGGTATGCTACTTTTAAATACTAGGGCACAATCTGTGGACTTAACTAGTGAAGATAAGTCTGCTTCCCTTGCCCTGATACATAAAACAAGTAGACCCATTGCAGACCCAACACATTACTTGAATAGTAATGTTCTGTTCAATTGATTTCCTTATTGTCTGTGAGTTCCTGTTCCAATTTATTTTGTCTAGGTGCGTGTAGATGGTTTAACTGGGAATATTCAGTTTGACCAATATGGAAAAAGAGTCAACTACTCCGTTACCATCATGGAGCTGAAAAACAACGGCCCTGTTAAGGTTAGTTGCATATGCAATTCTATCCAATAAATTGACTTTTTGACATTCTTTAGTCATTGAGATTCAGTAGCGAAACATTTGTATTATTTATTTGTCCACTGTATGATTGTATGTGAATATTAAGAATATAACAGATAGTGTGTATATTTTTGTTTTGTAGATTGGCTATTGGAATGAGATGGATAAGATGGTGGTGACCAAGTCAGACCTTTACCCTAATGACACAATGGGCATGGAAAACAAGACAGTTATTGTAACTACTATACTGGTAATGAAGAACACTTTCTGATATTCATGAAGCACTTAAAATGTGTCAATACAGCTAGTATTTTATCATTTAATTTTAAAATATTAATTGTTTTTTATTTTCAATTCAATATTTTAATATATTTTTCATAATTGGGCTGCTTTATTTACTAATTATTATTACTTATTATAGCTAAATATTTGAATCTCTCTGTTCAAGAGATCGCTATATATCACTATATATTGCATATATTTATATATATATATATATATATGCTATATATGCATATAGTTAATATATATTGCTATGTTAACATTTGCTTTTATGCCACAAAGGTACAGACAGCAAATGGTCCAAAACTGGTTTTACCTGTCATTTATGGAGGGCAGTTTTTGCCACAGAAAGAAACGCTGAATGTTTAATAATGTATCCTGTTAAAAATCCTAATACATAATGGGCAAAAGCAATTATTAAATATGCGTTTCTATGGAGCATTTAGTAAAACAGTAGAGGATAATTATTATTAAATTAGTTTTAATGAAGCATTAAAGCAACAATTTGAAGTGTGCATTTATAGTTGGATTTACAAAAACATTGTTTATTAATCGGTGCATTTAATGACAGCTAAATGAGTAAATTCATAATGGCATTTAAAACACTCTTTTAAATGGACATCTGAGTAATCCCTTTCATTAGTTGTTTTCCGTATACATTTACTTATTGCTTTTTCTTTGATGCAATTAATTTTCCACGCTACACGCTAACAAAGACAAGCCTTTTATTTAAAGCTTAAACTAAGGAGAGAATCTGCAGAGATCTAACATGAGCTCTCATTGGCTGTAGGTTTGTGACATCTGGTGGGGCTGGCTGTCAAGCTTGATCCATTTTCTTAAATATTTTCATGGTAAAAATATCTTGATACATCTTATGAGTACACGTTTAACATTGCTATATTTTACAATAATTTTAATCTAAAATTTAAATTTACATTTAAATCTGAATAAATGTACAATGTGAATAATTCAATGTGGTCTTGCAGCCAGGAGATTGAGAAACAGTATCAAGCATGGAACGTGACCAGAAGACACATTACTGCCATATGGCTTAGTTGTGTAGGGAACCTTCTGGAATCTTTCGGGAAACCAACAAAACATAAGAAATCAATCGAAGTGCATTTTACAGAGCAATTGAACCCAAAACCTTTATCAAATTTTTATTGATATGTCATATATGATCGTTAACAAAGAAATCTATGTCATTTTATAAATGTTACTAAAAAATGTATTTTAGAGAAAACAGGTGTACAATGCTATGTTTTTCACCATTCTCCCTAAAACACTACGTGAATGTTCCACTCAGGCAAACACAGGCAACAATCTTTTTGTGACGTAAAGGTACATGTAAGTATAAGCATCTACATCATGGTGAAGGGACACCGGTGGCAAGGTGTGTGTGGATGTGTGGAGCTCTGCCTGGGTGGTGGGGCAGTGGTTGACTGTGGCGTCTGAGAGAGGATTAGGCTTCCCAGTGATAATATGATGCTAAGGTGTGTGTGGATATGTGGAGGACACACTCTTTCATGTATCATGAGATCAATATATCAGAGATTAAATTCAGACTAACATACTAACTGTATGTGAAATTACATCAGTATACTACTGTATGTGAAAATGAAATATGGTAATTCTCAGCTTTGAAAGACCTACTGCATCTCTCGTCTCTCCTTCTATCCGCTGTGTCAACATCAAAATGTGGTGTTTTTAAGATAAGATAAGATATTCCTTTATTAATCCCCTTTAGGAGAAATTCATTCATTGACCAGCAAGGGGATAGAGGAGTGCGATAGAAGACCTAAGTATACCGTTTTGGACACCTCCGTACATCTATTTGTGGAAGGATAGTAGCAATTGATTATGTAGTTGGTCTTAGGGTTAGGTTTAGTATGTGAAAGCAGTGGATGGAATATAATCTTTTTTGTTTTACATTAGGCCTATATTTATAGAATTTTACATTTTAACATCAATGTTTCACACTATTCTAATGAAAAAGCAGACCTCCACCCACCCCCACCAAACCAATATTCTCTATACAGGATAAGAATGACAATCCTCCCATCTCAGTCGGTGTTTATATATATATAAACTATTAATAATAATAATAATAATAATAATTAATTTTATTTGTATAGCGCTTTTCAGAGACCCTTTTCAGATGACAGTACCACATATATACATACATACAGAGATACATACATACACAAGACAAGACATAAGGACAGGACAGAAGCAATAGGAGTCGGATGGGCCAAGGTGCAGGGAAGAGTGGTGGGGTGGGATGAGGGTGTGGCGGGGCATGAGGTGGGAAGAGGGCAAGGGAGGGGATTGTTAGGGTTATGGATAGAGGAGGTCGTAGGCTTGTGAGAAGAGGTATGTTTTTAAATGGGATTTGAATGTGGGAAGAGAGGGAGTGTCACGAACAGATTGGGGGAGTGAGTTCAAGAGTCAGGGTGCTGCTGAGGAGAAGGCTCTGTCGCCGAAGGTTTTGAGTCTTGAAGGTTTAGCGATCAGAGTAAGTGTGGACGAGGATCGGAGGGCTCGGGAGGGTCGATTGGGGGTGAGGAGATCTGACAGGTAGGACGGGGCAAGGTGATGGAGAGCTTTAAAAGTCAGGAGGAGTATTATGAAGGTGATGCGTTGTTTAATGGGGAGCCAGTGAAGAGTGGAGAGGACAGGAGTGATGTGATCACGGGACCAGGTGTGGGTAAGGAGGCGAGCAGCAGAGTTTTGGACCAATTGGAGTCTATGGAGGGAGTGAGAGGTGATGCCAGTGAGGAGGGAGTTGCAGTAGTCCAGACGTGAGGAAATTAAGCTATGGATGTGGGATTTGGCAGCAGAGGGGGAGAGGCAGTGTCTGATCTTGGCGATGCGGCGGAGGTGAAAGTATGCGGTCTTGATGATGGAGCTGCATGGGGAACAAAGAAGAGAGTGGGGTCCAGGGTGACGCCAAGATTGCGTGCCAGGGGGGAGGGGGTGATGCTCGAGGTGCCGATGGTGAGAGAAATGGGACCAGTTTTGTTGAGGGTGGATTTGGTGCCTATGAGAAGTAGTTCTGTTTTGTCACTGTTTAGTTGGAGGAAATTGTAGGTCAACCATGATTTTATAGTGGAGATGCAGGATTCAATGTGGCTGAGGGGAGGGTTTTGGGTGGATTTGGTGCTGATGTATATCTGGGTGTCGTCGGCATAGCAGTGGAAGTCCAGGTTGTGTTTGCGTATGATGTGACCAAGGGGGAAAAGGTAGCAGATGAAGAGCAGGGGGCCAAGGACTGAACCCTGGGGGACCCCCTGCGTAACAGGAGAGAGGGTGGATGAGTGGCCAGAGAGAGAGACGAACTGTTGCCTGTTTTTGAGGTAGGAGGTGAGCCAATCTAGTGCGGTGCCCTCAACACCCAGCTGGCGCAGCCTTGCCAGGAGGATGGTGTGGTTGACCATGTCGAAGGCTGCGCTGAGGTTGAGTAGTAGCAGGATGTTGAGGGCACCGGAGTCTGCAGAGATGAGGAGGTCATTGATGACTTTGACGAGGGCAGTTTCAGTGCTGTGGAGTGGGCGGAAACCAGACTGGAGGGGTTCATAGAGGTTGTTTGACTAGAGATGAGCATGGAGTTTGGCGGCGACAATGCGCTCAAGTGTTTTGGAGAAAAATGGCAGGTTTGAGATGGGGCGGTAGTTAGAGAGGTTGGCTGGATCCAGGGTGGGCTTTTTGAGGATGGGGGTGATGGAGGCAAGTTTGAAGACAGAGGGAACAAGACCAAGGGATAGAGACTGATTGAAGAGGGTGGTGAGATGGATGATGAGGACGGGGAGGCAGGCCTTGGTTAGAGTAGTTGGGAGGGGGTTGAGAGAGCAGGTGGTTGACTTGGATGCAGTGATGGTATCCAGAATGTGAGAGGAGTCAACAGGAGAGAAGGCAGTGAGAGAAGGGGGGGGCGGGTGGATAGGGAGGGTGAAGGAGATTGGGGGGGGGTTAGAGGATGCAGTGCTGATGGTGGCAGTCAGGGAGCAGTTGATTTTGGCGATTCTATTGTTGAAGGCAAAAAGAAAAGAGTTTCAGAGATCGGGGGAGGAGGGTAGGTTGATGTCAGGCGGCTGGAGAAGTTTGTTGACAGTGGAGAACAGGGTGCGGGGGTTCCGGTTGGTGCTGTTGATGAGGGTGGAGAAGTGGGCAGATTTAGCAGCTTGAAGTGCATCGCGGTAGGAGGAGATGTGGTGCTTGTATGCTTCAGCGTGAACAGTGAGGCGGGTGCATTTGTATAGTCGTTCAAGTTGGCGGCCAGATCGTTTCATGGTGTGGAGTTCCGGGGTGTACCAGGGGGCAAAGTTGGTGAATGAGACAGAAGAAGTTTTCCAAGGGGCTAGGGAGTCCAGGGAGTCTGAGAGGATGGAGTTAATCATGACAGCGTAGTCATCAGGGGAAGAGGGGGCGGAGTCAGGGGGGAGAGCAGAGGATATGAGCTGGGAGAGTGAGAGTGGGTCAACTGATTTAATGCTGCGATAGGTGATGGAGCGCTTGTTTGGATTATGGGGAGAGGAAAGCGGGGCAGAGAAGGTGATGCAGAGATGGTCAGAGAGTGGGAAGGGGAGAGGATGGGGGTTGGATAAGGGTAGTGAGGAGGAGCAGACTAAGTCAATGATATGACCTTTGGCGTGGGTGGGGAAGTCAATGTGTTGTGTCAGGTGGAAACAGTCAAGGAGGGAGAGGAAGTCAGATGTCAGTGGGGCGTTGGGCTGGTCAATGTGGTTGTTGAAGTCACCAGTGACTAGTAGGCGGGAAGAGAGAGAGGATGCAATAGTGAGGAGTTCAGACAGATCAGAGAGAAAAGAAGAATGTGGCTTCGGGGGACGGTAAAATAGAATAGATGTGATAGAGTTGGGGAGGGAGAAGGCGAGGTATTCAAAAGATGAGATTGATGGGAGGTTGAGGTTGAGTTCAGTGAGGGACAGGTATTTTTTATGGAGGACGGCAACACCTCCCCCACGACCAGAGAGGCGGGGTTTGGCGATGTAACTGTAGTTGGAGGGAGTGGCATGATTGAGGGCGTAGTAGTCTAGGGGCTGTTGCCATGTTTCGCAGAGGAGAAGCAGATCAATGTTATTGTCCAGTAATATTTCAGATATAACAGGTGATTTATTGGAGAGGGAGCGACAGTTCAGTAGTGCAAGCGAGATGGATGGGGGGGCAGGGGAGATGGATGGGGGGGGGGGGGGGAGGGGGAACGGAGGTTGTTGAGCTTGGCAGTACGGCAGGAGGGGATGACAGGGGGGCGGGAAGTAGTCCAGAGCGGGGGGATAGCTGAGCCGTGGGGGAGGTGTTGATGGTGAGTGGGGCCAGGACCTCAGTGGATGTAACGTGGATGACGAAGGATCCCGGCTTGGCTTGCTGCAGTGGCAGCAGCAGTGTGGAGGCGGTGGTTGTTGTTGTTAAGACGGTGGAGGTCAGCGGCAGAGTAGAGAAGGTGAGGAGTTGGTGGAGTAGGGGGGAGGGTTGAAAGAGACTGGAGTAGCAGAACTGATAGTCCAAGGTGGAGCTGAGTTGTGGTAGACGAGAGAAGGCCAGGTAGGATATTGATGGTGGCTAGTAGCTGGTTAGCCACTAGCTGGCAGGCAGTGAGTTTTGTTGAAGCTGCCGTGGACCAGAGGTTGAAGCTGGTGGAGTGGGTGATGTTGGTTGCCCCAGACCAAACACGCGCAGCGGGCAAGTCCCACTGTGCCATGATGTCAGCACTCAGCTAGGCTACAACAATGACCTGGGAAGGAGTGAGGGGTCCCCCCCTATAGACATTGGCTGAATAGCCAGACAGCTGGGCCACTGATTATTAGCGAGTCCCTCAGCGATGACGAGCTGGGAGGGAGTGGGGGCTCCCTCGTGAACGACTCGCGTTCGCCGGTCAAACACCTAGGCTAATGTTTTTAGCAGGGCATGCTAGGCAGCCGACTGCCTGGGACAGAGCGGGGCTAATGCAGAGCACGCAGCGAGTCGATCATGGGTTGGCACAATCACCACCACAAACACACAAACGTACTCACCCAGGTCCACGGCAAGCAATCCACACACTCAGAGTCGGGAGATGGAAGGATCCAGAAGTGTAGACTTTAACCGGCTGTTAGCTAGTTGGCTAACGCGGCTGAGAGTCCAGGTGGGGGTGAATGAAAACGGGAATGGGAGAGGTGCGGGATAGATTAAAGCGGAGCGCGGTATATGGGGAGGGAATAAAACAAAAAACAGGCACACTAGGCAAACGAACGGAACAAAACGAGACGAAACGAAAAATTATTATTATTATTTAGCCTACCCAATTGGCCAAATTATATTAGAATCCTTTCATCAGGGATACCAAAGTTACAGAAGCAAATTAGGTTATCACCTTGTTATCATTAAGGGATTATTAGCACGCCAACACATTTCAATACATAATGCATACATCAGCTTTTACCAGGGCAAAAGCTGTCTGTGAGTATAGCCTGTAACTACTAGCATTGCAGCATCACTAATAAGATTAGCTGTGCCTCAGCACATCCACCTTTTCCACCGTCATTTTGTAAGGGTAAGTATATAAGTATGAATGTCTTCAGGCGGGGGTCCATCCAAAGGGTTGAATACCTAACTCATACCAAAATTGTGAAAATATGTCTGTGTGTGTGTGTGTGTGTGTGTGTGTGTGTGTGTGTGTGTGTGTGTGTGTGTGTGGTTGTGTGTGTGTGCTTCAGCCAATGAGAGCTAATATTATTTCAAAGCAAATGTTCTCCTTTTACTTGGTTGGTGTGTGAGCTTTAGATAAAGGGCTTATCTTTGTGAAGGTAGTCTGGGACAAGTCGTCCTTCATAGTTATTGGCAGATGCTTCAAGGTGCACAACATGACTAAAAATTACAAATAACTTTTGGAAAATGTTTTTGTTGGAATATTCAAAGGAGAAACTAAGTAAATACAATGCTATTATTATGAAAAGAGCTCTGGAATATTTGAACTCTTATCATGTGCATATCGTGCATATAGGAAGCCCCTTATGTGATGTTGAAGAAGAATTCTGAGCTCTTTCAGGACAATGACCAATATGAAGGTTTGTGTGTTTGTGTCTGTTTATGTGTGTACATGTCTTTAGTGTGTATATATATATATATATATATATATATATATGTGTGTGTGTGTGTGTATATATATATAGATACGTATCTCTATATCTCTGATTGGTTTGGTGATAGGGATCAGTTTACCCATTGTCACCCCTTCCAACCATACTTGGAAGTAAACGTTAAAATGTGCTGCATTTATTAATCTTCTTTTTCACATTTTTACCAAGTCATTATTCATGTATTTCATATTCTATTACAAAAAGTATATAAATTAAATTCAAATAAAAAGCAATCAATGTCTGACTTGATACCAATGCGTTTATACACTACACACATCGGTTGTCTCTGAGACAAAGCTAGAACTATTGCGCTGTAATGTGATGTGTATGTAATGTGAAAGTGGTCCCATTACAGTGACCTTGATGTAACTAACACTGACGTTTTATGTGGTCCGAAGGCTACTGCGTTGACCTGGCTGCTGAAATAGCAAAACACTGTGGCATAAGATACCAGCTGAGGATTGTGGGAGATGGGAAGTATGGTGCAAGAGATGCAGAGACAAAAATTTGGAATGGAATGGTTGGAGAGCTGGTATATGGGGTGAGATTAACATACAAACACATAAGACACACGTGTGCATACAAACAAACACATTCACACGCACATAGTATATAAAGGAGATTAACACACTTCCAGATACATGCATACACAACAGGAAGTATAGGCACCAAAAACAGCATCACTCACAAGTCACAATACAGGCTTTATGCTCATGAAAACTTCAGCTCCAAGACAAACAAATATATAAAGGTACAACTCTCATCCATGTAAATGCCTCGTCATTCGCTCTCATTTTTTCCGCCTCTTATTGTCTCTTCTTCTTTTATAGAAAGCAGATATAGCAGTTGCTCCATTGACTATAACTCTGGTTCGGGAAGAAGTGATTGATTTTTCCAAGCCCTTCATGTCTTTGGGGATCTCCATCATGATCAAGAAACCTCAGAAATCCAAACCGGGGGTCTTCTCTTTCTTAGACCCTCTGGCATATGAGATTTGGATGTGTATTGTATTTGCCTACATAGGAGTCAGTGTTGTACTCTTTTTGGTAAGTACGTATGATGTGTGAATGTGTTGACGTGTGCTTCTTTGATTCGATTTCCTCTTTATATCTAAGGCCTCATCCAAACGTATATGGGTATTTCTAAAAACGTAGTATTTCAATGTGTTTTGGCCTCCACATTAAAATGCTGTTCAGGTCAATGAAAACAATGCTTTTGCAAAACTCATTCCAGGGTGATGTCTTGTCAAAACAGTTTTCTGTGTATTTGTATGGACGGTGAAACAAGTTTAGCAAAACAATGACAACATTGACCTCAATTTACCCATTGCAATTGTTGTTTCACACATTGAGCATGCGTCAGAAACCTACAAACAATAGACCCACTGTATGTTTAGCTGTGGCTAGTACCCCTAGGTTTAGTTAAATTACATGTTTACAATTCAACTTAGTGTTTCTTCATCATTACACCACCCTGTGGACATGTATAAATACACTGTGCACAATAATTCCCACCTGTTCTTTCTTTTGGATTTTGCCATGCTGTGTTGTACTCGCCCCTCAAGAAGAAGCCCGACAATACATTTACATTAAAGACATTTAGCAGATGCTTTAATCCAAAGCGATTTACAATAAGTACATTTGTCAGTTGTCAATATTTAATTGCTGTTAATACAGTAAGCAAGTCACCAGAATACGTTTCAAGCATTCCAATTGCTAGGTTAACCATTTGAATTTGATGTGCGCCACTAAACGGAGCCAGTGGAGGTCATGGAAGAGAGGGCTCACATGGGAGAATTTGGTGTAGGTTTAACACGAGGCGTGCTGCAGCGTTTTGGATCCACTGTAAAGGTTTTATCGTGGTTGCAGGGAGTCCGGCTAAGAGCAAGTTGCAGTAGTCGAGGCGGGAGATGACAAGTGCTTGGGTCAGGAGCTGTGTCGCTTCCCTTGTGAGGAATGGCCAGATCCTGCAGATGTTGTAGAGCAAATCTACAGGATCGGGTCACTGCAGTGATGTTTGCAGTGCAGGACAGTTGGTTGTCAAGTATTAATGCCAAGGTTCCTCACACTCAGTGAGGCACATACTGTAATGCCCTCGACCGAGACCAGTAAATCCCTGTCAGGGCAGTCTTTCCCCGGTACGAAGAGAAGCTCAGTCTTTGCAAGATTGAGCATGAGGTGATGCGCAGTTGACCAAGTGCTGATGTCTGCCAGACATTCTGAGATGCGTGTTGTAATCAGAGTGTTTAAACAGGGGAAGGAGAGGAACAGTTGAGTGTCATCCACATAACAGTGATAGGAAAAACTGTGTGATGTGATTACAGAGCCTAAAGATGTGGTAGATAGGGAGAACAGAAGCGGTCCTAGTACTGAGCCTTGAGGGACACCAGTGTTAAGCAAGCAGGGTTTGGACAGGGAGCTATTCCATGTGACCTGATAAGTATGATTCACAAGGTAAGATGTAAAGCAGGATAGCGCAGTGTCAGTAAGGCAAAGATCAGTGAGAGTGATGAGGAGGGTCTAGTGGTTCACGGTGTCGAACACCGCAGACAGGTCGAGGAGAACAAGCAGCAAGGGGGAAGAGGCCTTGGCGGCACAAAGGGACACGGTCACCGTCAGAAGGGCCGTCTCTGTAGAGTGTGCAGTCTTGAAGCCTGACTGATGGGGATCAATCAAGTCATTTTCTGAGAGGTAGGAGGACAGAGGTTAGAGACTGCACGTTCCAGGGTTTTAGAAAGGAATGATAAAAGAGATATCGGTCTGTAGTTCTGGATGTCAGCAGTGTCGAGGGGAGGTTTCTTGAATAGTGGTTTGACTCTGGCAGTTTCGAAGGGTGCTGGGATGAGACCTGAGGTGAGGGAGGAGTCAATGAGGGTGGTGATGAACGGTAGGATGTCGGTAGAGGTGGATTACTGCAATGTAGAGCTTGATAGGAATGGTGACAGCAACAGCGTGAAATTCAAATGCTGATCTGTCCAGTACCCCCTCCTCTCCCTGATGGTCTTGGGGTGCATGAGAAGGAGTAAGCAGTAGAGAGGGCAGCCGGAGTGGCCGTGTTGTCTGGGGTGGATGGAGTCTGCCTTCTTGACCAGTGATTAGCAGTTCCAGAGTCCGCCTATCACTTTGAAGTCAGTGCAGACAGAGAGAGATGGGTAGTGCAGATTGGAAGGGGTGCAGCATTGAGTATTGTGCTGTGGACAGCGCCTGTGGCGGGTAGATGTCCTGACTGGGATAGGGGTTACACACATGGCTACAATGCACAATGCAATACAGTAGGGTTAGGGTTAGCAGTGGTCTGTAGAGGGCTTCCTCGAGGGCCTCCCACAGAGAGACTCCCTTAGTCTTTGCATATGCATACAGAACCTGGCAATATAAAATACACATGCACATTTTTATTTCTGGTTTTATTAGCATTTTTTCTGTAATACATAATTGTTTTCAAAAAGTGTGAGGATGTGACGTCACCTTATGAATTATTCATGAGCTGACTTTTCAGCAACAAATACATGGATGATGAACAAGTAAATGGGAATGGGATTTGGGGGGTTGCAATACAAGTAGTGACTTTGTGAGTGACTAATAGGCAAGCCCCAGGCATAAAATCAACAGATTTGTTTAGCAGCACTAAAGTTAGTCTCATAAACTGACAATATATAGGCTCATAAAATACGAGACCTAACCCTAAGCCCTTTAAAGGAAAAATAAATATGGCATGAACCCAAATGGGTGAAACATAGAAGCGTGACCCCTCCTTATAGTCATAGCTAGGGAGACCAAAAAATGACGATGAAAGCTTTATAAAGCTTTTTATGAAAGCTTTTTGCACTGCAGGTCTGAGAGGACTGCACTTTCATCTGTGCTATATGCCTGCCATGTAGCACACTTGACAATAAAGTTACTTGAACTACTTGAACTTGAACTTTAGAAACGTAAATTATGTGGAATTAAATCATTGACAAAAAAAAAACAACCTAGTTGTCAAAGTATCACTATTGTATTTGATTTGAAAGTCTGGCTCACATACACAGGGGAGTTTTTAGGTAATTAGAGCTGAAAGGGGAGACGTCACGCTCATAATTTGTTCCGTAGGAGAGTACTACTTCTAGGCTGTACCCAATGCAGCATTTTCCACATCGACTCTGATTCACCAGTTCACACGTCATTATGGTAGCCAGTTATGGAAGTGACAGGCAGGATATAACCACAGGCAAAATCCAACCATAACAATAGATGAGAACTGATGCAAATTAAAAAAAAAAGGATGTTAAACAAATATTCACTCCACATAATTAAGTGATCTGGATGCAAAAGGCACACTCATGATCCAGGTCCCCATTGGTCTAGCGTGTTAACTGCTGGAACCTGACCAGGGATAACAACTCTTTTTGCCCACCTTAAAGCAATTGCTTTGGCTTTTCAGTTAACTATTTTATTGCAAGACACTTCTCAAGAGTCTCCCATATAGTTCAATAATTAGGATTACGCTGGATCAATCAAGTCAAGTTCTTGACTTATGTTGATATACATCCTTGAGTTGCATACAATCACGTCAACCAATTGCAGACAAAAAAGACCTACAGCATACAAGAGTTACATCAACTGCTCCTTAAGATTTTATTTACAATAATGGTGCAGACACCTTTTTTGCTGTTGCAGCACTCGCCTGTCAAGTTTTTTTTTTATATGTTAAGGACTTCAAACATCAAACATGAAATACACCTCCTTGTGAGGCATTAGTGCTCTAGTGATAATTAAATAATATTGCTCTTTCTCTTTCTCGTCATGTGTGATTGTTTGACTGAACAATCGGTCAAGCAACTGACTGAAAATGACTATCCGACTCTCTGTAAGACTTTAGACTTTTAGCGACTAATCAACTTTTAGGGTACAGCCGTAATTACTTTATACACGTGTGGCGAACAAATGCAATGTGCAACACCTTTAAAAAAAATAATGGAAAAGATGCACCATTGATGTAATTTGTCCAGAATTTGCCTCCTCCATTGATCCAATTGGAAAAATGGTGTCTGTGGTCCATTTTCACTGATTTTCAGCAGACACAATGTTACAGATCCTGATTTTTCACCACATGTGTATGAAGCATTACTCTCAAATATTAGAAGATTGCCAAGTGTGACGGTTCCCCTTTATTAGTTATGTTTTACATGAATATTATGTGAATAATTGTATTTTATTATAGGTGTCTCGGTTCAGTCCATACGAATGGCAGCTTGAAGAGCCTGAGGATGGGGCATTGCCATTGACAACGGAATCAACCAATGAGTTTGGAATCTTTAACTCTCTGTGGTTTTCCTTGGGTGCATTCATGCGACAAGGCTGTGACATCTCACCAAGGTTTGCATTGTAATAAATGTTTTAATAGTGGTTACCTTGAACTTTGCTTTTAGTCATTCTATCTTTCTGTCGGTCTATCTATATATCCATCTTCTTGCTTCTTCTGTAGGTCTCTGTCAGGCCGTATAGTTGGAGGTGTGTGGTGGTTTTTCACACTGATAATCATCTCATCCTACACTGCTAATCTTGCTGCCTTCCTCACTGTGGAGCGGATGGTTTCACCTATAGAAAGTGCTGAAGACCTGGCCAAACAAACAGAGATAGCATATGGGACCTTAGACTCTGGGTCCACCAAGGAGTTCTTTAGGGTAAGATGTGTGGGAAGTAAGACATGTAGGGTTATTTGTGTTTCACATGGAAAGTGTGGAATCAACCTAGATACTGTTACTGGAATGTTACTTTTACTACTGCTCCTACTACTACTACTACTACTACTTCTACTTTCTATAATTCCAATAAAAGAGGGAATGTTTGGTTATCATTTGATGTTTTAATTAACTAACTAATGCCAGTCATACACTACACGATTTCACTGCCAATTTTGTGTGACAGGCCCATTTTAGAGAACGGCATGAAATCGCAAGATCACATGCTCAGATCGGGTTATATACAGTAGTGTGAAAGGGTCAACTAGTCCTGATAATTACATCACTATTTTCTGCAATTTCACAAATCTTTTCAAACATGTCTGATTTTTTTGTCATAGCTCATGTAGTGTGATTTTTATTCTGAGGCCATTTGTAACACTTGCCAATGAGGATACAGTATCAGCATCAGTAGTCATTTGTGTCAGTTCTGTTCCTTGTTGATATTGAAAAAGTGTTTAGAAAGAAGAACGTCTTGCAACTGCATAATGGGAATCGTGATTGCTATATCTGAGATGGCCTGCAATGTTATGATTTGAAATGTTACTAGGTAATTTGAATTTGAAAATATTACTAGGTAATATTTCAGCTATAATATTTAGCATATTGTCATGCAAATGTAATTAGAATTAACACATTTTTACTAACAAATATATTTCTCTGTCTTCTATCCAATGTCAAAACAAATCTAGCGCTCTAAGATTGCACTCTTTGACAAGATGTGGCAATATATGAAATCAGCAGAACCATCCGTTTTTGTCAAGAAAACTCCAGAGGGGGTTTTGCGTGTCCGCAAGTCCAAAGGGAAGTATGCCTACCTGCTGGAATCAACCATGAATGAATACATTGAACAAAGGAAGCCATGTGACACCATGAAAGTTGGGGGAAACCTTGATTCCAAAGGCTATGGCATCGCCACCCCAAAAGGATCACCATTAAGGTGGGTGGATCAATATAACAATGCTGCCCAACCTAAGAGGCTGTGTCCCATTCAATTGACTAGCATACTGTCAATAATTATTCAAAAAAAAAATACTGGAAATCAAATCCACAGTGTCAAATCCCTGTTTGTATGCTTACATGCGTGATATGATACTATACACAACCATAGCCACTTCCCAATTTGTGTTTGCAATATGAGAACGTATTGAATTAAGGAAAAATATTTCACAATTCTGGAAAAAGGTACTTACCTCAATAGCATGTGGGCTACTGTTCAAAAACACAAAAAATACAAATTAGTAACAAGTAATGTTTTGAAATCCTGCTCGATTGCATAGAAATATTGCAAGCGACCTGGAATACATTGCAAATCAGTATGGGAGTTGGCAGAGAGATCCCAAGTGTGACCAAATTGTCACAATGAAATGACAGATTGTGTAGTATGGTAGTGTGGCGAATGGGTCATGGCAGTCAACTCGTTGTTATAATAATCCACCTACCCTGATGACATCGTCACAGTGGTTTGTATTGATACCATGGGCACCACCTCTGGCTAGTGGCTAGTGGTGGTTGCCATGACTAAATAGCTTATTGTGTGTGTGTGTGTGTGTGTGTGTGTGTGTGTGTGTGCGCGCGCGCGCGCGCGTGTGTGCATATGCCTGCACGTGTGTATAGTGTTGATGGTGGATATGGTAAGTGATTTAACAGTTTTGGATAGCATGATTAAAAGGCACAATTTGGTCCCATGATTCCATTACCTCAATGAGTCTGGTTCCTACATTTTTTTAACTTTTTTTTATTAATCTATTTGAAAGAAAACACATTTAATTATTTGGTTAAAATTCTAAAACTTGAATGATCCATTCTTATTGTCATCTTCATGTTGTACATGATACTGATACAGAATACTAAATCCCTGACAAAATTATTTATTAAAGTTGCTCAGTAAGAGGAACTTTGGCCTCTTTAACTCATGCTATCTGGAAATTGATGAACTTCAATAAGTTAAGTTCAAACATTGATTGTATTAACATTCAATGTATTAACTTGATGAATGTACCTCTTTTTCAGTGCGTTTCTGTGTGAATATGCATGTGTGTGCATCGTTTGAAATGGGCAGGTACCCCTATCTCTGGAATCAATTGGGTAGTCCTATCTGAAATTATCACAATATTGCACTCTGGTTACTTTGACACTTTACTTATAAGTATACATAATAAACAAACACACAAAGTTTACGGAACCATTTGTGGGAAACAAGGCATCTTTTCAATTCAGGACAATATGCCCTAAACAGTACATAACATGTATATATTATGTGTACGTTATCATAGTTTACATTAACAATAACGGCCTATGCACCTTTTTGTTTACTATTCTAGAAGTAAGAAAGTACACAAAAAATCCATATTAGGTTCAGGAATGACAAAGACTTACAAAAAATACATTCCCCACCAATCAAAAGTCATTGCCATCTAATCTTCACTGGGATACAATACAAACCTTGACTATAATACATTTATAGCAACAAACATTAGCTAGAACGAATTTAATGGGGGGAAGTTAAGTGGCTAGGGACTCCCAGGCAAAATGTACTGGATTCAAATAATCTGCACCACAGCAACACAAGCAATAATTACCTTGAATGCAGAAGACTGTGGCCATGGAAAGAATGTCCTGCAATGACTTAGTTCCAACTGAGAAAGGCTTACCTTGAAGGTTGGACCCAATATGTGTTCTCTATTAGAGAAATGGGACAGTGCACCCTTAAGCTGCATGCATGTCAGTGCTGAACCACTCAAGTATCTAGAAAAGTGGAAATAACGGAAAAGGACTTCAGTACACAATCCCAAAAGATTTGTTTCAACTTGTCGTTATGTGTCTAGGGTATCTGAGTTTACGAGAGTGGAATTGTTTACATGTGGTTACAATGAATTCTAGTAATTCAGTTTGTCTCACTGTTTTTATTTGTGTTAACGATTCATGGTCTGTCTCTTTTTTCTGTATGAGAGTGATTGATTTAAAAGCAATTCATGTAGTTGGATCACAGCTAAATTCACTTAGGATTCTTGACAAAACAGTTGTTGTGTTGTTTGCTTTTCATAACATGCTAGAAACAGAGATGCAAAATAAGTAAGAATAACTAACTAACCTTACTCGAAATGTAAATCAATTAAGAATTTCATTCTAAAACCATTTACAGAGGAATAATGCGAAGTACATAATATTGGCAAGTCTCTGCTCCTAGCATCTTGTTGGTATTCAGACCTTATGTTAATTGGAAGTGAATGTTAACATTGTATGAGCTGATTTTCTTACGAGGACTGGGTTCAGTTTAGCAATTGATTTTCATTCATTGTCAAGTTTGCCATATATAACTTTGTTATCCATTTAAAAATTCAACTAAAGTAAAATAAATTAATGCCTGATTAAATGGCTTGAATATTAACTGAACTGAGCCCAGGCCGAGCATCTGATCAGATATGAAGGAATACAGATATTACATTATCCACTACATTTTTCATGACACATCTCATAATAACCTTTACATTTATTTAAATATGTATAGTGAAGATAATTATCAAATAGTGTTTGCACTAATTGGGTCCCATGTCAATTTACAATAGTTGTAATTGTTTTTATAAAGTAATTGTAAAACAATTTTTACAATTAAAAACTGTCTCCCCTTGAAGGTAAAATCTAACTTTCTACCTTGATATGAACTCAGATTCAAGGCAAGTTACCCAGTAGATTGTGAAATCCCTTGAATCACTTGATTTTCTTATAAATTTTGGTAATAAGAAATTATTTATCATATTAGATGCAACCATAAGAATTCAAATGTACAAAACATGACAGACATGTCATACATTGATAGCTTCATACAAATCACCTTATGTGACGAGTACAGAAAAAGGTCCAATGGGATTCCAACATCCACAATTTTGAACATGTGTTTTATGGGCCATGCTTATCTAGGATAGAAATCACATGAACACATTTCAGGATAAGTCACTCAATCTTCCCAAAATGATTTAACATAATTTGCTACGATATGAAATCATACAAAAAGAAGGATCAGGTAAGAACAGAATAACTGGCTATTCCTTTTTGAGACTGCTAATATTCTAGCCAGGATGAAAGTGGCTGTAAGAGAGAGCCATGATGAAGGGCTCGGAAAAAGAAGCCTGAGATGCAAGAAGAAAGTTGAAAGCAGTGCAGTGGGAGGAGAGAATCATACTTGTAGCCCACTTTTCACTCTCCACTCTACTTACCTAACATTACATTACAAAGTGTAGGAACTTACTGCACTCAACCACATGTCCAGCTTGCCTCAAGGTTGTTTTTTTTAACTCAAACTGATATTTTGCCTGCAAGGGGAAATGGTGAGATAATGCAGTTGAGTATGCTGCAGCCACTATGTTTACATATGCATAGTTTAATGACAAACTTGAAATATCAGCTACGGCTGTCTATGCTGTGTTTACTAGTGTTACAAGCATGTAATGATACGATGCTAGTTGCTGTAAACCATCATCTAGACTGAGCGAACTGCTAACAGCCACTGTGTTCATGTAGAAACGCGGTGAACCTGGCGGTGTTAAAGTTGAACGAACAGGGCCTTCTGGACAAACTGAAAAACAAGTGGTGGTATGACAAGGGAGAGTGCGGCAGCGGAGGAGGGGAGAGCAAGGTTAATACACACATGCACACACAAACACCCACACACTCACACAACTACATGTACACCGAGAACATTTGGTATGACAGGAATTGAATCCATCGAACCAACACAGACAGCACTTCGTATTTGCACACGTGAAGAGTGCACATGTGAAAAATACTTTGGTCTGTGGTGGTAGCTGAGGTCTGTGCTACCTCCTCAAGCGATGCATTGCAGCCCATCTGGTTGAGGTCAGGGTCAGGCAGAATCACAAACCAAGGGTAGGATCAGGGGACCTCACACCAGATGGCTGCAGCAGTGCTTATCGCCCTTTTATAGCCTGTAAAGGATCCATGGATTAAAAGAGTTTGATAAACTCGACAAACTCTTTATATCCATGTCTTTTGTCTCAAAGTATCTCAGATGAACAGTAAGCAGATAAAGGCTTTTCATCTGCAGCATCTCTCACTCTCTTGTTCAGGAGCCAGCCAGTAGCAGCAACATGGTCCTAAAGCCAAACCAAATTAATTTTAATTGAAATATCTTTTTTTTTTTCATAAATCATAGATGATTTATGTACAATGGTCCAACAGGTTTTTAAATAACATATTTGATTATATTTGATCTATAAAAGTTGATATTATTATGACGTTTTGTTCGTCCATTCTTTGGAGTAAATATACAGAAACTACTCCAGCCATTGGTCCCCCAAACAAGAGTTTCAGAACTGCTGCCTCACTAATAACATAAGATAACATTGATAATGATGTTATTTATGTTATTCCCATTGAAGAGTGCCAGTAAACCTTGCGGTTTTGAAACTGAATGAGCAAGGAACCCTAGACAAGATGAAAAACAAGTGGTGGTACGATAAAGGAGAATGTGGCTTCAAGGACTCCACAAGTAAGGTTAGTTCTGTGTGCCCATAGTACCTATATCAAAGCACAAAGTTAATCTATCCTTGGATGAATTTCCTACGTTTGTTTGACCAAGTGTTGGTATTTGGACACACATCAACACACATTAATCACACTTAAAGGTGTGGTGTCCTTAATGCACACTAAAGGATTTAGCGGCATCTAGTAGTGAGGTTGCAGACTGCAACCAACAGAATACCCACTGACCCCCACCCTTCCCTTTCCAATGACATGGGAGAAGTTACAGTGGCCTGTAAGGTGCCAAAGTGATGTCATCGTCTAAGACAGCATCAAGTAGCCAATTGATGAGGTTTCTTTTAAAAATATAGGTCATAGCTTACAAGTAAGAAAGCCATTACATTTGCATCCTCTAGAGCAGTGTGTCTGTTCTGGAGTCATTACTCCTTATGTAGATATACAGGACTAATGCTAAAGTAATGAAAATACAATTCCCATTTTCATGGGATTGTAAACTAGTTAAATCATACTTACATAATATAATTTTGATTCAATATACTCTATGTTCCATTTCTGCCCCTAGATGCCACTAAAATCTGCACACACTGCACCATTAAAGTGGCAATCCTGAAAGATCTTGTTATTAATTATTTCACTAACAGTGACATCAGACTACTAAGAGTTTGCTTAAAGAGAAAACATGATTTTGTTTCTTTGTTAGCAGATGGGTTAACTGAAATGGAAATAGCACTATTATCTAGTTCTGTGTTCAAAAAACAAATGGCCAGGAATGCCTTGGTTCATTCACAATATATACATTTGTATGTGTTGTGTACTCCAGTTAGAAATAGCTTTTCAACCCCTTGTACAAAATATGAAATACATATTTTTATATTAAAAATAAATAAATAAATAAATAAATTTTAAAAAAATAAAAATAAAAAAGTCACTCATTGTTGTACTCGATCGACTCCAAAGGCCTCCTCCACATGGTTTCCATGTTGTGGTTATTCCAAGCATGATGACAGCTTCTGAAAATTCATTTACCAGGAGGTTTTGACAATATTGTGGACAATCTGAGTATCTGCTGTCAGCTGCCAGCACTGTGAGGTGTTGACAAAGTTCTACTGAGGCTGATGAGGCAGTTACCAATGTGTCAAGTAGTTGCTTGCGGGACTTACAGCCACACAAATGTGTTCTAAAACTGAACTGAATCTCAAATAAAATTGTATAACCCTGGTATCCCTGGGTTTAGCCTTTCTTGGCTATCATGCTGAAGAAACTATTTTCTGGCCAATCAGTAATCAATGAGAGGGGTGTGACCTGCTTGATGCTTTACACTCTCATATCTGAGCGTATGCCTGCAGCCGCTGTACTCCTGCTTGTCCTCCTCATGGTTGTGAGGTGTCTGTCCAGTCCTGGGATTCTTTCTTCTTTGCATCCTGAACATCTCTTTGGCTGCCTTTGGTCACATTCCGTGGCTCACTCTTTTGCTGTGATCACTGCTTCACACACACACACACTGCTTTACTTGTTCTTGATCTCTTTAGTGTCCCTAATGGTGCTAGCCTTCATAACAAGCTAATATGGCCTTTCTGCTTCAAATATAGTAGCTGTTTTGTCATCTTAAATGGGTTTGTGAACCAGCATTGTTATGATAGTAACTGGTTTACCTAGATTGATAGATGTCTGTAAACAATTCCTGGCGTAATCCTGGTGTATCCTCAGTAATTGTTCATCAAGTCCATTAAATGGTCTGTCGGTAAAAAGTTGCTTAATTGTGTCCAAGGAAGTATTACAGTATTAAGATAGCAACCATGCAAATTCATTTATATTTAGATTTACGGAATTTACCAGACACTTTTGTCCAAAGCGACTTAAAAAGAATTCAGAAATATTTATCCCAAATAATTGAGATAAACAAGATTAGATGTTATTAAATGTATATGTATTATGAATGTTACATTCATAATAAATGTAATTTCAAATAAACTTGTGATGTTGTGATATAATAATACTATAATTAGGGACCGAGCCTGTGAAACAGGACGAGGTCCCTTTTGTTTTTATTGTATTTATATATTATAGTATTATTAATTATAATATAATATTATTATAATTAATAATAATATAATTGTTTCTGATTCTAGTTCAACATTATTTTGTACCTAAACCTTTATAAAATAAAGTGGGTGGGGGGAGATGCCATACCAGACTAATTCATACATTTAAGCACTCTTGGTCCTAGTTAAGTATGGAATTACTAGGTTAATCCTAAGGGTTGCCACTTTAATAGATATACTTAAATTAACTTGCGTGTTTCCAAATGCACTGTGTCAGGCCACATGCAAACCAACAAGGCTATGAACAGTCTGCAGTATATTATTCTATGTTGTCTATATAAGATGATGAACAGTGTAATGGTAAGCAAGTATTGCATTTAAGTTTATTCCAAAAAGAAGAGCTCAGCAGATGTATTTCAACACATCACTCTTTGTATTTCACCCTATACCAGTGCTTGTACATCACACTTTTTCCAGACATACTTTGTTATTGTTTTGTTGATAGGAAGACTCAATCAATGTATTTATGGCATAATTATAGAAAGTAGAAATCTAGTAGAAAGTATGTATACATTGACAATTATGATATAATGTTTAATCTTGTTTTTTAAGTATCAATCAGTCTTCAGTGTATATGAAAGGTCTACTTTTTGTTATGACAGTTGAAAAGAGATTATCAGTTTCCTAAACTCCTAACAATACAACAATGTGACTGGATTTCTTTGTGTGTGTGTGTGTGTGTGTGTGTGTGTTTGTCTGTGTGTGTGTGTGTGTGTCTGTGTGTGTGGTCAATCAGGAAAAGACAAGTGCTCTATCTCTCAGTAATGTTGCTGGAGTGTTCTACATCCTTGTTGGCGGTCTGGGTCTGGCCATGATGGTGGCACTAGTAGAGTTCTGCTATAAGAGTCGTACTGAGGCCAAAAAGATGAAGGTATGGATAAACAAGTGTGAATATTCAATGTACTGTCTTAAAAAGGGAGCACAAAAACATTTGTTAGTGAGTTACCATACACTGCAAGCAGAAGGTAAAAGTACAATAATGGACTTATCAAATTAAATTTCTAACAACAAACAATCCATTTTTGAGACACACAATATGTGAACCATTCAGTTGTGAAAGTGCCACGAGTCAAATGCTATTTTGGCTTGAGGAAAAAAATGACCTTGTCTGGAATAATGTTTCGATTCAAGGTTTTGCATGAAGCTGTAATTGGCTACATACAATATATTTAACGATATACTTAAGGGTGGCCCAAACAACATATCTATCGCACACACACACACACACTAATATTTTTCCTTTTTATACTTTATATTTTTTCAAAAGGTGGCAGCAACCACACTGTCGTCCCCTCAGCACACACAAAACTACACACATACCCTTTCCTCCCCTCAACATCCCCCTAACTACAACCTGCAGTCTCCCGGGCATCAGCCAAACTACGCCACCTATAAAGAAGGCTACAACGTCTATGGCATCGAGAGCGTCAAGATCTAAAACGGGTAGGAGAGAGATGACTTCCGGCTAAAGTGTACTTCACCTTGCAGCCATAGATAGCAGGTTCCACTAGTTTTTGTCTTCCAATTACTAAAACTTATATTTGAAGTATTTAACTTACACATCTTTTTTTACATTTACAATCATTTTTGAATTTGACATTCATGGTTATTATTACCATCATTATTTATTTCCAGAGAGGCATTTGTGTTTTGTTCACATAACACACTGGCCAAAACCTATCTGTGGCTGTGAATTTACCTGCTCAATCTTTTTACTTTTCACCAATTCACTTTTGTTTCACTTGTTTGTCCTCATTATCCTGATTGTCTTCGTACCACACTGCTATTCCCTACCTGTTTTACCTTGCAACTCCGTTTTGTTTATTCCTCTCAAACTTAAACCAGAGCTACACTGAATGTGTCTTCCATCTGAATGTGTATTCCATCTGTGTTAGTGCATGGCATCTCCTACAGGCTACAACAGTTGTGTTGCATCAAGGTTCTCATATTCAGTTTACAGTTTTAACAGAGCCCATAGCAAATATAATTACAGACTACCTGCACAATTGTTAGAGGAAACCTTTGCTACAGTTTCATATGAGTAATGATATACATATAATGTGAAATGCAGTTATGAACAGCATCATTAATTGTGTATTTTAATGTTGACCTTTCATTTGACCTCTGCATTAACCATGTAGCTACAAATCCCAGGGACAGAACAATCTCCCATAGATGAGTATTGCTTTCTGTAACTGCAGAAATTGTAGTGTCTGTAAAAAATAGATAAAATGCGTAATCATTTAATAGGTTGACTGAAAATAAAATATCAGCAAATAATCTTCGGTTAGTGTTAATAATCTAATATGCAAATCAAGTGTTTGTAAATTAAACCAAATGCACTGGCGCATTGATTGGGATGTTTTAAATGTGATGAAGAGATGCAACAGAGATGGAATGAAGCCTTTCTTAGTAACCTGTAATCCTGTTATTCTTACCCACCCTCTTTTCCTGTTTTTATTACTCCACCTCTCTTTAGCCGATCATCCTCTCGTTAGACAAGCATTAGCAAATAAATTATCAACTTTACATAAGAGATGTCATTCAATTGCTTTAAAATAGGTTTAAAACAAGTATCCATGCCATGCCAAAATTGTGTCAGATCCAATAGTAATTTATGATCACCAATATAAACACTAGTCACACACACACAAATTGTGAATTGAATTTGTGACAATTCAAATTCACTGGAAGTCAATTTGGCTAAGTGATACATAAATAATAACAACAATAATAATGTATTTATAGCAAGGACATTTGTTGGGCTATCTTTGCATGTCTCTGTCATAATGTTTTACTGATGTGAATGAGTCTACAGACACATTATTAGGGTTTAAATGGCCACCTAACTCATTGGAAGCAGACATGGGGCAACATTTATTTTATTTTATGTACCGGTATTTGCCTTTATTTAACCAGGTCGGTCCCATTGAGATACAATGACCTCTTTTTCAAGGGAAGCCTGGCCAAGACAGCAGCATAGGAAAGTTACACAATTAAGAACAGACAGAAAACTCACACAACACAGAGATGATAAAATACATGCAAGATAAAGCAACAGGGCTAAAACCCAGGATTTACATTGAGACAAGAACAGGTGCGATATGTGGCCGCTCCAATGGCTCTCACACAGGTTTTCAAAATCGCAAGGTTGATGAGCTCTTTTAGCTTTAGAGTTTTCTGCAATACATTAATAATATTATTAATTAATTAATACTTAAAGCAGTGCTTACCAAATTCAGAACGAACTTTGGGCACATTTAATAAGTAAAATTCATTCGAACGTAAGCTATAAATGCTTTGGGTTTTAGAAATGTAATTGCATAAATAGTGGGGGATCAAACCCAAGATAGCTTTCTAAATAAAAAATTATGCCAATGTATAAGGCGGCGTGCTGCCAGAGACGGCCACTCAACTCGAGCGTATAAGGTACAGTGGTGAGTAAGGGCTTTATAGCCCATAACGAACCTTAAAGCACCGTGATACACGGTGTCCAGAAAATGCAGACAATTTGCAGAAGCGTTCATATACAAAAGGTCACCATAATCAAGTACAGGGAGGAAAGTGGCAGCCACCAACTTTTTTCTGGTAGCAAAAGAAAAACAAGATCTGTGACGGAAAAAGAATCCCAGTTTCAGTCTTAGTTTTTTATCAGGTTTTCTACATGTGGTTTAAAAGAAAGCTGATCATCAATTAAAATGCCAAGGTATTTATAACAGGTCAGAAGTTCAATCTCACACCCTTGTAATGATACAATACTGGGAGGAGACATGGGTACTTTCCTGCCATTGGAAAATATCATCAATTTAGTTTTGGCAATATTTAAAATGAGTCTTAATTCAATAAACTGATGTCCCACAAGGTTAAAAGCAGTCTGTAAATTGCCAAGGGCCTCGGCAAGAGTGGTGCCACAACAATATATGACTGTGTCATCAGCATGAAAAATGAATTTTGGCGTTTGGGTTATCTCTGCCCAATGTATTTACATAAATAACAAACAGAATCGGGCCCAAAACTGAGCCCTGAGGCACACCGGTGGAGATATTCAGCAATGTGGATGAGCTGCCTTCAAAATAAACACTTTGTTTGCTATTTGACAAATAATGATCAAACCAGCCATCAGCCTGCTCAGATAAACCTATGTCAAGCAGTCTTTGCTTCAAAATAAAGTGATTCACTGTGTCAAAGGCCTTAGAAAGGTCCACAAAGAGGGCTGTGCAATTTTTTTTGTGATCCAGCCAGTCTATTAGATCATTGGTGAGTTTGAGGGAGGCTGTAATGGTGCTATGTTGTTTCCTGAAACCGGATTGATATGGGGAGAGAATGTTGTAATTATGAAGGAAATCCTTCAACTGATCATTTACTAGACCTTCAAGGACCTTTGACAGAATGGACAACTTGGAGATGGGTCGATAATTATTTAAGCTTGTAAGGTCCCCCCCCTTTCAAAAGTGGAAGGACATAAGTTACTTTCCAAATTTCAGGAATACAATTTGTATTAATATTAAGGTTAAAAAGATATTGGAAGGGTTTAGCAAACATGACATGGGGAAAGGCAGATTTTCAACAACATTCATAGCATTACCAGTTGAAATATAACATAACATGATAATAAATAAAAGATAAAAATATAACATGAAATATAATATATGTATAACAGTTATCACCAACAAAATTCTTAAAACATATCCTTACATAGCTAGCCATTTTATTAATGCATTTAATAGAAAAATTAAAATGCAGATATGACACTTGTAAATATACACATAGAGAGTAATATATATATATATATATATATATATATATATATATATATATATATATATATATATGGAATTAAATGAACAATTAATAATATATGGCGATAAATAGTATGTTCAAAAGCAATGCTCAGAACATACAAAGAAAGCAATGCCATTGAACATGCTTGATCATTCTATCATCAAAACTAGCAAAACAAAACATCTCATATGCTTGACTTGTAGAAGCTCACCAATCTTTAATCCTTTTAATTTTCTCTAAGGTTTATGTTTATGTTGTGTCTCAGAAATAAACAACTGCCTCTAACACTGCTCATTCAACCTTTCTTGAAGATGTACAATAATCTTACATATTTTTGCTATTAAGTGATGAAATGGGGCTGGGGGTTGGTCCTAGTGAACGCTTTATCTACATACTGTATATAGTAAGGATTGTAATGCTTTTCCTATGTTTGTATTTTCTTAAAGGAAACATTGACTTGTAACAGTTGTGATTATATAAACATTGTGTCAGTTACATGTTTTATTGATAGCATGTTCATATTTTTTATTGTGTTCTTTGTACTTTTCTTTGTATAGATGACATTTACAGATGCGATGCGCTCAAAAGCTCGTCTGTCAATCACGGGACTGACCAGTGAGAACGGTTGTGTGCCGGTGGCCTACCTCCACCCAGGATTACCCATGAGTCTTAGCATGACCAACCCGTCCTGATTACGTCCTGACCCAGTGCCTTACCGCCAAGCAACAAACAACTTTTTTTTAACCGACCCCTAACTAAACTACTACGAACTAAAATATGTATTATTTTCTCCATTAGCTAATTATTAATTCCAGTGTTTCCCCTTGACTCTTACTCTTTACTATTCTATCATCATTAAAGGTCAATTTCACTCAACTAATCCTGTTTTCCAAAGGACTCAAGTCTTCAACCGATTTGACAGGTTACAACTTATGACACCTTTTCCCTTTCTTCAAGCAAGTGCAGCAGGCATCCTCCTAGGAATGCCCACCATAGACACATTTCAAAAGATCAGCTGGCTTGGCAAAGGCCTCATTTCTTTCCATGGCAGAGACAATAACAATAAAGCACAGCTGAAGGATTTTAAGCCAAACAAGCTACAGTGATTCCAGGATGTTTTGAAAAAGAAGTGTGTTCGAAGACATGGGCAACTATGTGTTGACTTTTTCTGTACATAATAACAAAAAGGACTGTGGTGTAGTCATTCATGCTTTAAGGCATAACAAACACAAAAAATAACACATATTTGCTACCACCATTAACAAAAAACAAGTAAAAGCTGAAAAGAGAGTTGAGAGAAACATGTAGAAAATATTGATATACTGAAGATTAACGTCCGTAAGATTATAAGAAATTTCTTTAAGAAAAATGTAAAAGCTAATCGTTTTTTTTTATTTATTTAAGAAAATCATATATTCGTAGAGAATTTCACACCTGACAAATGCATGGACTGGCATATACTGTATTTACAAAGTAACACCCACAAATGCAAATGTCATTGTAATTGAGAGTTTTTAATTAACTGGATAAGGTGCCAAACTAAGCAACTGTCTGTTCCATTTTATTGACTTCCCGTGTGAAAATGACAGCAGTTCATAATTACAACTGAGCCAATTGGAACTTTTAATGCTGTGAGTACACATATTTTAAAAAAAATATTCATATAACTTCCTTTTTTATAAATACACTGCACTAATGAAGACAATGCTAGTGATGAGCGTGATGATGTTGAATTGAAAATAATTGCATTTGAGTGAAAAGAAGATGGGATGATAATGGAAAAAACGATTTGCATGTTACTTGCTTAATTTAGCCTTTTGTTGAAGATTAACATAGCCATTAAGCTGTATGCTTGGCTGTATTTTACTGTTTAATAGTAAGTATATTAACAATGTTAATTATATGTTGACATGGAAGACAATGTTATTTATATAGAGTGTACAACTACCACTGGTATTTTGGACCGTGGACTTATCTTTATCATGAACAGAAATGTTATGTTCATTTGTTTTCTTCTCAATTAGGTATTAAAACAAATTCTAAGATCAACTCATTGCTAAACTATAATAGGTTATAGCTCTTAAGGACAACTGTTTCATGTATTTTACTATAATGTAACAAATACATGTTAAAAAACCACATTGAAAGAAGAACATTTTGAGATGTATTTAATATAGTTTCTGATCTAGCCATTAACTTTCACTGTTATGTTTGTTTATGTTGTTAAGATGTCTTTGTATTTGACACACACACATAGAACCCTGCGTGTCTTTGTGTCATAAATTGGTACATTTTCCTACAGTAACTTTAACCAACAGACTTTTTGGCCTTTGTACTTTGCATTTAGAATGAAAAAAAATAGGCATCCATTCTCATGGATAATTTTGGAAAAAATGTGCCAATGGAGAGATATCCTTTGTAATTTAGTTAACTTGAAGTAAACATTTTCAAAATGTTCATATTGTCATTACATAACCGTAATGATAAGTGAAAACTGTACAACCTTGTCAATGGTAAATCCAATATTAAATTCCAGGTTATTGTCATTAGGTGAGAGATGTAAAATATGCCGTAAATAAAGATAAAAGTTTAATCAGAAGAAACAAATGAGGTGAAAACGTTTTTTTTTTTTTTTGTTTGTTTTTTTTTTAATCACTTAATTAATTAATTAAATGGTAAGGTTCCAAAAAGGAGATACTGTTGAAATGTCATATGATCAAAACACAAGAAGGTTAACAGGGACAGATTACATTAGCTCCCCATGAATCGTATGTGCTAAGGAAAGGTAGAATGTTTCTTCATATCCATATTCAGCATTTAATAGTAAATATAATATTCAAACAAATCAGACCACTCAACAGTAAGGTATTAGGACATACCTTTTGAGATAGGCTATCAATAACAACATGTGAGTATTTGTTTTATTGATTCTTGATTCTTATTGTTTGCAAATGTTTTACACTGTACCATACATCATTTTAGTCAATGGGGGCTTAGTGCAAACACAAAGAGTGAGCCTAAAGGCAGTCTTACCCATCATTGTTGGAAATAATATTTTGAGATAATCACCACTACTCAGTCTAAAATAACCCAGAAACAAAGTAATTGATCAGAATTTAAAAAAGCCAACATGGTAGGTAAGCGGTATAAAGTTATGTCTAAATGCCCAACCAATCAAATGATCATTATTTAATAATCAAGTATTACCTTTGTTGTTGATATTATAACATGCTAAATAATACCTTGAAAAATGACATTTTTAAAAACGGAAATTCTATTCAATAACCTGTGCTATTATTTCCCCAGTTATTCACCATTTCAAGGCTGTGTGAATGCAGAAACAAAAACAGAATTACGTAACATGTAATCACATTGGGTCTATAATGCATGGATGCTTAATGTATTGTCTATATTTTAAGCCCAGCTATAGAAGAAATAATAAAAAAAATAATAAATAAAGCCTACTCTACTTTGAATAACTAAATATGCCATAGATTAGAAATAATCTGCTTTATAGAAAAATATTTTTGTTTAATTGAACATTTACATTGTTGGCATGTGTTAATTCATTTGTATATTCAACCATAACATAACTACATCAACATAAATTAAATATTTGTTTATCATCACCATATATATTTAAAAGGTATATAGTTTGGAATGACTGCATATGACTGACTGAAGATTTTTAAGATGTTTTGCAAATAAAGTTCAAGTAGCACCCTCTACATGTAGACTATATATACTTATCTTTGTTGAAGGCATTACATGTCTTAGTTATGTACAATCTTTTTGAAAAAATATTTATTTAAGTATAGCTTCTGTAATTTTCCCATTTACAATCACAGTCATTCAATACCCTTAATCAAAATCAGGATTTGTTTTTCCTCTAAATTCAGTTAAAAAAAAGTCTGAATTCTAGTTGTTTCATACATCTTGCAATGCACTTGGACCCCATGTAGGATATTTTTATTCAGAATAAAAAATAAAATTGGTTTACATTTTTTGCTGTATTATTTGGAATGATCTTGCCACAATAAAATGTAAATTAAATTGAAATCACAAATGAAAAGCGAAAGTGACTAACCAAGCACAGTTAAAGATTAGTTGTTTTAGTTTGTTTTAGTGCTGGTTGCTGAACATGTCAAGTGTACTTAACTGTAAGATTGATGTACATTTACAGCACATTTGCGATTCCGAAGCAGATGTTTGTACCCCCAAATGTACATAAGACAACGAGTAAATCTGGATATTCAAGGCAAACAGTTAAGATATGCGGGACCCTTTAACAATGTGTTAACATGCATCAATTTTAACTTGTTGTTAGGTCAAAGTCAAAGTAGCTCTATTGTAAATTCCTTCACATGGCAAGACATACAAAGGAATCGAGAGGACGTTTCTCACCCTCCCACGGTGAGACAGATACAGTGCTCAGGCACAACAGGCAGGACAAGACATTCCTAATACTAAAAGTAAAAATTTCTACAGATAAGATTAAAAAGACAATCAAAAATAAATATGCAACATAAGTAAGCATAAGTACCTTTGAAACTTAGTGCAAAAGGTATTGAGTATTGACAGTGCAAAAAGAACAGTAAGGACAGTAAGGAATATACTGGTAATGGGAATTTACTGGTCATAATATTAAAAGTAATGATAATAATATTAATAATAATTAATTTGTTGTTAATGTAGAATTCGTCAATTTCCCAACCAAGGGCGGAGAGGGAGTTGGCGGAACGTTTGGCTTGGGGATTCTGCGTCGACTAGAATTATAATAAAACAATTAAACAAACCTTGATCTGACTCCATATATTGCCACAGAACCACGGTTGTGTCGTTAATTACTGAACATTATCAATATCCGGGCAGGCTAACCCCTGGATTCTAACCTTATTGCAAAGAAGACTGTCCTTCCTTCACACTTGACTTGCAGCCCTTATAGATTAAGACTATTATCACTTCATCCCCTATCCGGTTCTAGGCGGACTACTACACAATTAATCACTGGTAATCTATGAGGTTGAATAAACCTGGGTGGACATGATTATCAAGCCTGCATGTGCACCTGGCTTACCAGGACCCTCACCATCCGAGCTATACCTGTGGCCACCAGAAATATAACTCACCGCATAATTAGCAAGTAGAGTTACATCTTACAGTTCAACTGCAATCAAAGCCGGTTGGACTAGAATATTTACCTTACAATAATACTTTATTAAACAGAAACAAGTTACTAACCAATCAAAAAATAAAGAGTGCGGAATGAGTATAGAAAACACTATAAGAAGACTATAGAAAAACATACAAAGAATACAAGACAGTAATCAGAGAATGAAGTTACCTGGGTTGTAGGAATGTGGCTACACGCATGATGCGTGGGAAGTTCTGACTACAGATATCTTCCAAGAGCAGTGTCCATCGTGTCCCTATATACCGTTTTCCCAGTTATACGATGACATTGTTTCCAGAACCATGTTAATTATATGATCTAAGACCATGTGATGTTGGTTAGAATCCTAACCTCTGGGTTCGGATGATAACCACATGATTTCCCTATGAGACTGAGCCAGTTTTACTAAACTTACAGAGTTATCACACATGATATGAACATAATAATTTCCACATACTTCCCCTCTTTCACCCCCACATCGGTGTCTTCAGTGTGAACCGTGTGATTGTCTGGCCCTCATGACGGTTGGGAGTGGGCCAGAAGAACAATGGGAAGAAAACACAGTTACATTATGTTAACATATTCTGAAATTCCTCAGCCATCTATCTCACAGCGGGCAAACCCCCTCATACATCAAAGAGCAAACCAAAAGGTCCCGGCTAGAGAATTTCTACCCCTACATTAACGTGCCATTTGTCCAGTTTCAAGGGGTGATTGTAATGAATCTCTAAGTTTCTGAGCAGCAGAGTTAAACCATTTCTGTAAGGCCAGGGGTTGTCTACCACTGTTTAACATGTTAAGGATCTAATTTCTTTGTCCTTTTTTTTTAATTTTTTTGTGTAGCCTATTAAAAAGAATGTCCACTAATCTGTTTACCAAAAAAGTCAGTATGGAGCATTTTGTGGAAAACACCAAATCCCATCAGAAGGGACGTCTGGCGCGGGAGACGACAGTGAGCGCTGAATGGAAAAAATCGAGGTGCTAAATTAAACCAAAAGATCATTTTAACATTAAGTTGTTAACAAATTAACAGGCACAGAGAGCAATACACTTGATACAGCTTTCTGAGAAATGCACGCCAAATGTTGTTGGCCGGCACGTTTATAGGGTAAGGTTAACAACTTTGAAGGTACAGATGACCCAGACAGGGACATTGGAATATTTAAGATAAGGATAGACCACATTCTTTCCCACTCTTTCAGATGAGACCCAGAGTCTCTGCTTGTTCCCAAAGCCTTGAGACAACTAGAGGCCCAGATCTTCATGAAACAAACAGCTCAGGGCATGAGGTCGAGGCCTGCATCCCACAACTAGTGGGGTGTCACATTCACAATGGAAGTGGGGAGTGTTGGTGAAACGTGAGGCCCACCACCTGGGCTGTACCCAGGTATTCACACATAGAGAAAAACAAGTAAGCAGAGACTCAACTTCCTCCGGGTGCTGCGGAGGAACCACCTAGAGGAGAAACTGCAGGTGTCTTTCGAGCCGGTGCTGCTGTACTCCACGACCGTCTGGTTCACTGCCTGCTCTGCTGCAGACAGGAAAGCACTGCAGAGGGTCACCAGGTCAGCAGAAAAGATCATCGGCTGTCCTCTTCCCACCCTGGAGAACATTACCAGCTCCCGCGGCATCAGCAGAGCCATTAAAACAATAAAGGACCCCTCACACCCCGGACATCATCTGTTCAATCTGTTGCCATCGGGGCAGAGACTCAGGTCCCTCAGGTCCAGAACAAACAGACTGAAGAATAGCTTCTATCCCTGGGCCACGAGGTTACTGAACTCATCACCTCATCTTCCTATCTCATCCACATAATAGTACACACTGTGTCATATTTTGTAATTATCAACAGGTCACTTTGATTTTTTTATCACTTTATATTTATTCTCACACCCTCATTTGCGATACCGTCAGTCAGAATGTAAATCTGCACTACATTTTAGTATGTGTGGGCCATATCGCTATTTTTGTGGCCTCTTTGGTTTTCTCCTTTTCTTCTTTTATTGTTTTGTTTTAAATAGTTTGAATGCACTAATACTGCGGCTGCAATCTCGTCATATCTCGAATGTGATGAAAATAAATGCCTTGAATCTTGAAGTATATAAATCGTGCATAAAAATGTAGAGAACAAGTATACAAATCAGATCATTTGCATGTAGTACAAGTTCTCAAAAAAGAGTGCTCACAAGGATGATAAGGAGAAAAAGGCCTGTGGGTTCATTTACCATCACAAACAAAAGGAGGCAATTTTATCCTGATGGAAATAATTGATATCTTGGTCAGCAGGTTGGTCAAGGGCAGGTGTGTCCTGCAGATGTGAAAATCATGGCCATCACTGCATTTCCTGTTCCAACCACCAGGAGGGAGCTGCGCAGGTTCCTTGGGATGTCTGGGTATTATCGTCGGTTCTGCAAGAACTTTTCCTCAGTAGCAGCTCCACTAACTGCTTTGACCAGTCCCTCGAAGCCCTTTGTTTGGTCAGATGAGTGCCAACAGTCTTTTGAAAGCCTTAAAGGTATATTGTGTTGCACTCCTGTTCTGTCGGCCCCAGACTTCTCCTTGACTTTCAAGCTCGAAGTTGATGCCAGTGCAGTTGGGGCTGGAGCTGTGCTTCTGCAAGAGGATGATCAGGGCATCGATCATCCTGTGAGTTACTTTTCTAGAAAGTTTAACAAACACCAACTTAAGTACTCCACCATTGAGAAGGAAGCTCTTGCACTGTTGTTCGGCCTACAACATTTTGAGGTCTATCTTGGGTCAAGTGTCAAACCTATTAAGGTCTTCACGGATCATAATCCCCTTGTGTTTCTGTCCAGGATGTACAACCACAACCAACGTCTTATGCGTTGGTCTCTCATTATTCAAGACTACCACCTAGAGATTTGTCATAAAAAGGGGACCGAAAATGTTATTGCAGATGCTTTGTCGCGTGCTGTGTAATCATGGTAGGTCAGCTGGAAGGAATAGTTCCAAACTTAACGTTTGGACTCATAAGGGTAGGGGTGTTACATGCAAGGCAGGGTCCATGCGTGTGTGTTGTGTTGTCCTCCCTGTTTTCTCTCTCTCCCCCTCCCTTCCTTTGTTTAGGTGATCAAGCTGATGAGCTTCCACCTGTGAGCTCCTGATCAGGCTGCCTGTTGGCTCCCTCAATTTGAAGTTGGCCTATCAGTGTTAGGTGCCATGAATAAAAGGGCCAGCCGACGGAGTTCACAGGAGAGAATTCGCTTGCTATGTTCTTTGTCTGCCTGACTTCTGTGTGCGCAAAGCTGCTAATCAAACCTTTGAAAGGTACGTGGTGGGAGATTGAAGGCTGTTAGGTGAGAGGGGGTACCCTGTACATTGCACACACCGATAGTTGATTTCTGTCTAGAAACACTAGGTTTATTGGTTGGTGCCACCCCTGTAATTGTTTTGGAGAAACCTTTGTTAGATAAGCCTGTTAGGCTTTTGTTTGTTTTGTTTAAAGAGTCTAGTGAGGCCACGCTTTGTTATTCTGATTTTCTTTTCTTTGGCACAACCACCTAGCCCCATCTCCCCCACATGTTGTGTACCTTTGAATTATCATTTAATAAAACCATCAATTGTCACTACACCTTGACTCGTCAATTTCTGGTTGTCCTGTTATGTCCATTCATTGTGGATGTAACACCGTCAGTCAGAATGTAAATCTGCACTACATTTTAGTATGTGTGGGCCATATCTCTATTTTTGTGGCCTCTTTGGTTTTCTCCTTTTCTTCTTTTATTGTTTTGTTTTAAATAGTTTGAATGCACTAATACTGCGGCTGCAATCTCGTCATATCTCGAATGTGATGAAAATAAATGCCTTGAATCTTGAAGTATATAAATCGTGCATAAAAATATAGAGAACAAGTATACAAATCAGATCATTTGCATGTAGTACAAGTTCTCAAAAAAGAGTGCTCACAAGGATGATAAGGAGAAAAAGGCCTGTGGGTTCATTTACCATCACAAACAAAAGGAGGCAATTTTATCCTGATGGAAATAATAGAAGTCATAAAACTGCAATCCAAATAAAAAATGTTTTATAGGCCACTCAAAAAAGGAATAAAAGGACAAAGAAATATAAGGATCCATAGCATGTTAAATAGTGATTGGCATCCCCATGCCTTACAGAAATGATTTATCATGTTAACATGTTGTTTGTGTCGTATTTTAACTGTTTGGCCTTCTACCGGAAACACAATCACAAGTCAGAGTTTGCTCAACAAATCAGTGATTACTTGACGGCACCCTCCACAAGAGTATGTCAAGTCAAGATACCCTTCATTCGTCCTACAATGGGGAAATGTACCATACAGCAGAGCAGTATAGAACAGTTAAAAATACAGAATATGATAAAGAGATAAAAGGAAAGAAAAGTAAAGGGATCCATGTTGCTTCCGGGTCGGGTGCTTGGCTGCAATGGCAACGGTATAGGTGCCCCACGCCGGTTTCATTTTAGTGAGTGGTCTCTCTCTCTCTGCGTTGCCGTGATGGTTTGTAGTTTGCTAACGCTAGTGTGTTGCAGATGTGAAGCTGCTAGGTAGTCGGTCCTCTTGTTCCTTCCCTTCCTCTGTGCGTCTGGGTGCGTCCATGTGCGGGTGTCTGCGGCGGCCGTAAGGTAGGTCATGCGACTAATAAAGTTGGAAGCGTATGGGGTTGGTTTATGATCTGTTTTATTCTGTACAGGCGTACCTTGAATGAACAATTCCCCCCTCCCGCGGCATGTAGCTGTAGAACAGCTGATCAGGAGCGCTGCTGCTTTGCCTCGCAGCTTCTGCGCCACTTTATGTTTGGTATTTGCCAGGTGGTGGCTCAGCTGTCAGCCACTCCGGCCGTGTAACTTTCCCTTCAGGGGAGCCATTGGGGTACCTTTTTGTTAGCGGGCGTATCGGGCTATCATCCTAACTATCGTTTGTGGGTATACTCCCCCCACCCTGTTGTGATTTGGAGCCCATTTGTTTTTGTTTGTTTGATTGCATGCTCCCTGGATATCGTCATTTATTCTATTAATTTGGATTTTGCTATTTCCATTTCTGGAATTCATTTAATTGTGTTTTTTCCTTTACTGGGGAGTTCAAGTTGTCTGGAAACCTGATAAGTGTCAAGTACGAGACAGGAGAACCAGATGCGGAAATGTCCTGGCTTCCCACAATACAGGTACAGGTTGTCCCTCATTCTTCGGTCACGTTCTGCCTGGGTTAATCTTGTTCCACCAAGCTGCATAGGCTCCGGAACACCTTCAGAGAGCTGAGGAGCCTGGCTGGCGCTGGGTAGCGGTTCTGGGAGGAAACTTCGTGGGGCTCGAGATCGCTCTCGGAGACTTTTGTCCAGACGGATGACTCGGGAGGTCAGTATAACTCCAAATCTTCAGCCTCCTCCCATGATGCAAGCTCGTCCTTAATACGGTCTGCCAGGCCATGGTAAAAGGTTGCCTGCAGGTCCTGCTCTCCCCAACCACTCTCAGCTGCAAGGGTCTGGAACTGGATAGTGTAGTCAGCTGCAGACTGGTTGCCCTGTCGAAGATCTAGAAGTTTCTTAGCTGCCATGCGACCAGTGACTGTAGGGGCGAAGACCTTCATCATCCCTTGTAAAGGCCCTGAGAGAGCCACAGGCGGGACTGTCAGCTTCGTAGAGTGCAGTAGCCCAGGCACGGGCCTTCCCCTTCAGCAACATCATGACGTAGGCTACCTTGGAGTGGTCTGTGGGGTAAGCAGCCGGTTGTAGATCAAAGGTAAGTCGGCATTAGGTCAGAAAGCCCCGGCATTCTTCAGGATCTCCACTATACCTTTCTGGAGTAGGCAACCTTGGCTCATGGTGGGGTGCCGGAGGAGCTGGGCAGATTGGAGGAGCAGGATTCGGTGCGGGAGCTGGAGGCCGGACACGGAGGGCTTGATGGATCCCTCTCAGCATTGTTCCATGACGATCCATCTCCACATGCTGATGAACTAAAGTCTGTTCGTGTCGCTGCATAGTAGCCTCCTGGCTATGAACTGCAGCCATCAGTTAGTGAATGGTTGTATCCAGGTCAGGAAGAGGGACTCGTTCTGCTTGTTGGCGGAGTTTTCTGTCACAAGTCAGGCCCGCACGGGGAATTGAACCGGGGTCTCCGGAGTGAAAGGTGCGGTCAATCCCCTGTACCACCCTCAGAAGTGAAATAAAAGGACCAAAATGCAGAGCAATTAGGATCAGGTTCTCTTTACTGATTTAAAAAAAAAACAGTCAGGCAAACTTTGTTAAGAGCACAAACATGCTCTTTAAATTCCCTGACTAATCACAGTCAAACAGGTGTAATCACTCAATCACATGAGCAGAGCAAATCAGGTGATGAACGAAAGACATACAAAAAAAAAGGTACAAATGAGGACATCTAGTGGCAAAAGACAGTAACTGCAGCTAGAAAGTTCTTAGGGCCTATTTGCAGAGTTAATGAGCTGGTCCACACATGCCCTAGACAAACACCCAACACAGGGCTGGACTGGAGCCAGCCAGTTGGCTTGGTGCTCGGGTTCTCTGGTTTCCTGGTTCTCTGGACACATGGTCTGGAAGACCACAGCAGCAGCAGCAGCATGGGAGATGACTAGTAACCACTACATTACTGAGCTAGCAATGTAATTCTAGTAACAACACCCAGCAGTGACGGTGGCTCAGTGGTGAGAGCAGGGGGACAGAGCAGGTCATCCACCAACCGCAGGGTCGGCGGTTCGATTCCCTCCAGATGTTCAAGTGCTGAAGTTGAAGTGTTGACAGACAGACAGACAGACCCGTTAGCCTTATTTAAAAAAATAATAAAAAAAAAGGGGTTCTCTGGACACATGGTCTGGAAGGCAGCAGCAGCAGCATGGGAGATGACTAGCAACCACTACATTACTGAGCAAGGAATGTAATTCTAGTAACAACACCCAGGAGTGACGGTGGCTCAGTGGTTAGAGCAGGGGGACAGAGCAGGTCATCCACCAACCGCAGGGTCGGCGGTTCGATTCCCTCCAGATGTTCAAGTGCTGAAGTTGAAGTGTTGACAGACAGACAGACAGACAGACAGACAGACCCGTTAGCCTTATTTAAAAAAAAAAAAAAAAAAAAAGGGGTTCTCTGGACACATGGTCTGGAAGGCAGCAGCAGCAGCAGCATGGGAGATGACTAGCAACCACTACATTACTGAGCAAGGAATGTAATTCTAGTAACAACACCCAGGAGTGACGGTGGCTCAGTGGTTAGAGCAGGGGGACAGAGGTCATCCACCAACCGCAGGGTCAGCGGTTCGATTCCCTCCAGATGTTGAAGTGTTGAAGTTGAAGTGTTGACAGACAGACCCGTGAGCCTTATTTAAAAAAATAAATAAATAAAAGATTCATAACAGACCCCCCCATTACTGAGCTAGGATTGGAAATTTCTAGACACCCCTGGTGTCGGCTTTAAAAAAAAAAAAAAAAAAAAAATCATAACAGACCCCCCTATTACTGAGCTAGGATTTGAAATTTCTAGACACCCCGGGTGTCGGTCTTAAAAAAAAAAAAATCATAACAGACCACCCCATTATTGAGCTAGGATTGGACATTTCTAGACACCGCGGAAGTTGGCTTTAAAAAAGAAAAAAAAAAAATCATAAAAGACCCCCCTATTACTGAGCTACACCTCGGGTGTTGGCTTTAAAAAAAAAAAAAAAAAAAAAAATTCATAACAGACCATTACTGAGCTAGGATAGAACATTTCTAGACATCCTGGGTGTTGGCTTTAAAAAATAAAATAAAAAAAAATAAAAAAAACCTTACAGACCCCCCATTACTGAGCTAGGATTGGAAATTTCTAGACACCCCGGGTGTCGGCTTGAAAAAAAAAAAAAGTCATTACAGACCCCCCCATTACTGAGCCAGGATTGGAAATTTCTAGACACCCCGGGTGTCGGCTTTATAAAAAAAAAAATAAAAAAAATTCATAACAGACCCCCCCCCCCATTACTGAGCAAGGATTGGAACTTTCTAGACACCCCGGGTGTCGGCTTTAAAAAAAATAATAATAAAATAAAATAAAATTCATAACAGACCCCCCCATTACTGAGCTAGGATTGGAAATTTTTAGACACCGCGGGTGTCAGCTTTAAAAAAAAAAAAAAAGAAAAATCATAACAGACCCCCCCATTACTGAGCTAGGATTGAAAATTTCTAGACATCCTGGGTGTCGGCTTTAAAAAAAAAAAAAAAAAAAAAAAACATTACAGACCCCCCCATTACTGAGCTAGGATTGGAAATTTCTAGACACCCCGGGTGTCGGCTTTAACACAGCACCTGCCTTGCCTGTCAAAATGCACTGTAACAGTAACATGCGCTCAACATCAGACCAAAGTCTACTTTCGGCCACTCGCTCAAAAAGTAAGAAAAAACTGTCCGGGTCTCGCTCACAAAATTGAGGAACCAAACGCAGATTGCTGGCAACCTCAAAAGCACCTGAGGGCCCAGGAGAAACAGACCTGCCCCACATTAGCCAAACTTACCCTGCGCTCTTCAAGTTCAAGTTTTTTAAGTTCCACTTGCAACAATAGCAATTCTTTGCGCTGCTCAAAGTTAACCCAGTACTCACCCCAACTTCAGAGACAGACCCATCAGCCGTGTCTACTCCAGAACCACCAATATACAATTTAGGCTGAAGAACACCCGCTTCCAACAAATTCTCCTTTAGAATGTTCTTCACATTCTCCTTTAACCGCCTGTTACAGGTGTGTGTGTTTTCTTGGTTCTTCTCTGTTCCTGCCTGTAGGTGGCGACTGGGCGGAGCTAAACCACTAGCCCAGGAGTGACGATGTGATTGGTGGCCGGCACACGTGTATAAAAGCTGGCCCAGTTCCAAAATGTCGTCCTCTCTCACTCTTGCGTTGTCCTTGCTGCGACAGACTGGCTGGTGATTCGTGCAGTCGGGATTTCTGTATTATTGGGGCAATTGCAAACTTCCTCACGTTTTAGTTGTAGGCTCAGGGAGAGTAGCATAGTTAGAGCGGAACCCTCACCTTTTACTTTTCTTGGGAGCGATCTGTGCCCTTTGGAACGGGAGACAGTCTAGATTCCCCACTGTTAGTAAATAAGATTGAGGTTTTTCTTTACTCGTTTTTCCCTTTCCTATCATTTTGCAATTTGTCCTTGTTATTTGTTTTATGGGAAAAGTTTGCCTGTGCTAATTTCATCCCGAAGCATAGGCAATCGAACTAATAAAAATCACGGCTTTTCCCTCAAAACCTGACGTCTGGACTCAATTGTGTGGCGAGTGGATTCGTAACACCGCCTATCACCGACATCCATCTTAAAATGTTTGGCGATTCTAACTGTTATGTATGTGATTTCATGTACTATGTTTTGTGTTCAGTCATACCACTACTGTATGGTTACGCACATCCATATTATTGGTTAATGTAAGACATGCGCATTGATATGTAATGGGGGCGTTGCCCTAAAGTGTTCAGTAAAGAGAGCTGCAAGCTCAAGTTAACAAGTACTACCTGTGTCCATTATTATAATTAAGGTTGAATGTGTGTGTGTAATTGGGCCATACACAACACTAACCAATTGCTCCCGTGAACAACGCTCCAATAACTCCTGAGGGAGCTCTCAAAAAGTCCTCCAAAGTAGTCATAACTGAGGGAACAAAATGATTAACTTAACCCAAACACCACAAACTGATAACACACAAGCAACAAAGCTCAAACAGCCCTTACACAGCCAAAAAAATATATATATGGGCCGCAGCCCCGTCCCTCTAACTGCCTAACAAGAAACTACCTAACTCCCGCCCTAGTCTTCAGGTGCTACTTGTGGTGGGTATTTATGCACTGTAACCCGGAAACCGAGTGAAGCAACCAAAATCTGGCGACTCCATCTGCAGCATCGGATGTGCTCCCAAGACAACTGCTTTAACCACTTTAATCACCACACTATCAAAGCCCCCCCAAACGGACCCCAAAAGGAATTCGCTCTTAAGCCTAACCAGGGACAGGACAGCAGCAACACTATGGCTGTGCACAGAACCACCAGAACTCAGTGCCACAACCTCACCATCATGCCTAGCTCAATGACCACACATCTCTCAAAACAAAACATGTTACTCAGTAGACCACAATTACTTATTTTCAATCAAAAACAGCACAGCAGACTACTCACCACTCTCGTCACTTGCCTCCCAAATGATTAGTTGCCACCCATTTTCAACCAGAAAAACAACTATGCTTCAAAACAGGTTCAATCAACAACTGCACGAGCCCCCATATGTCACAACCCGGCTCCAAGGTTGTGCCAAAGTAGGGAGGACAAACGCGAGCTGGCTACTAGCAAGCGGTATTTTATTACACAAATCAACCAAGGCAAACGGGTAAAGATCAGCATCAGTAATGAAAGCATGTATGGCTGTGTGAAAATGTATGTGCAGCTCAAAACAAACAAAGAGAAAGTGCTGCCATCAGGCCTGCCGGGGAGCAGGAATCAGTCCCCCAAGAGAGCGTTCGCAGAATGAGGAAGGTCTTTTATAGGCAGGGCACACTGGCCCAGGTGTTACTCATGCAGCTGACAACCCTCCACTCAGCACCTGCAAAACACAACTCAAAAGAAACAGGGACACCTACTGCCTCGGTGGAGGGATCATCACAGTCTGCATCTGATATTGAAACAATGTAGGCTAGGCTACTGTGTATTGGCGAAATAATTCTAGTTAAAACAATTGACTATTGGCAACTTTTGGTGCGTATTGAAATCCCTATTGAGGCCACCAGAGTCATGCGATAAACAGACGGAGGGATGCGATCGTTGAGGTGTCCTAGCCCCAACGTTGTTAACTCATTAAACTCAACTAGAATCATCACCATCATCCAAAAATATATGTCAAGAGACCAAAAATAGTTGGAAACCCTACATAAACTATAGATGGTTAATGTGAAAATCACATTATTAAAACGAAGCTGTTACGCCCCCTGATGGCTCGGAGTGGGAAGGCGCAACATAAGGCAACAGGGTTGGGTAGGTGACGGTGTAGACACACAAACTCCAGGAAACCGTTGTACAATGACTGAAAGTATTTATTTACAAGTAGTAACACAGGGAACAACGAGGACTACAGTGGCACCAAAGAAATGAAAAGAACATAACCCCACCCCCCCTTTTACAGGTGCTGAGCACCCAAAAGTACAGCAGGTGGTGCACACTCTTACCTAATGTTTCTAACAAAAGATAAATCTACGTAAATGTAAGATGTAGACCCCAGGGTATCTTACCTATCCTCGAAGTCCCTGTGCACCCAACAAAAGAATTAACAAGAGACAAAAAAATAACTAAAGTAGGCTGCTAACAGTAAATAATATAACAAAGGTGAACTAACTGAGGCTTAAACAAAAGTCAATGAACGGACAAAACAAGCCAAAAAACTATCAAGATTAACCAGAGCTCTACCACAGCTCACAACTCACAACTCACACAACACCAACTCTCTCACAACTCACCAACTCTCTCTCTCACAACTCACCAACTCTCTCTCTCTCACAACTCACCAACTCTCTCTCTCTCACAACTCACCAACTCTCTCTCTCACAACTCACCAACTCTCTCTCTCTCACAACTCACCAACTCTCTCTCTCTCACAACTCACCAACTCTCTCTTACAACTCACCAACTCTCTCTCTCACAACTCACCAACTCTCTCTCTCACAACTCACCAACTCTCTCTCACAGGAAACAAACAAAGGGCTATATAAAGGGGACTGGCTGATTGAAGATCTGGATCAGGTGTAGATGAATGATTGGATTGGATGATCGGTGTGCACATCTGTGAAGTGGGAGAATGGAACCAGGAGGGGGAGACAAAACAGCAACACAAACCAACACCACAAAACAGAACACAATACATACCACAAGACATGTACAACATGCATACATAAAAGACATACAGAACACTGTATCCGTAACAGAAGCTTAGAACAATGATTTACTGAGAAACTATTTTTTGTGGAGTAGGCTATGCTGCAGGGAGTTCACTGCACCACCTGCCCATATGAACGCCACGCTACTGCTTACTTCTGACACCATTCTAGAGGTAATAGTTTCTTAATAATTAAATTAACTTAACCTAATTATTTCTGAAAAAGAGTAACTAGTTACTTTACTTTAAGAAACTCTTAGTAAGTACAAAAATTAAGTACTTTCATGTTTCTCCCTTAAAAATTCTTTATAAAGGTCTAGTTTGTAGAATATTTACATATTGTCTTTTAAAGAAGGATTTGCATGAGTGTTGCTGTTGGTGAGTACAAAAGGAATTAAACCTTGTGTTGTAGCTATTCAGTTGGTAGAGCTAAGTCATACAGTTAGTTAGTTAGTCACTCTGTTGTTGTTGCTGTTCAACAATTGGACTACGAGTGGCCATTCAAGCTGTTAATCAGTCAGTTGTTGAAGGTCGACCTGGATCTCGATGCCTGCCCACTGCCTGCACCCCACCACCTGCCTCCAGTGCGTTCACACCACCTCGCCAAACAACAGCCGATTCCAGTGAAGGCGGTGCCACCAACGCCAACACCAGCAACACTGCCGGTATTACGGGCGGTACCAGTGACACGCATCCGGCAGGCGCGTAGCCACATAAGGGCCAATGTGGGCCAGTGCCACTATGATTGACAGCTGGCCCACCCTATCAGAAGTGCCCGGCATTAACTTGAAATTCAAGGGACAGAAAAATAGCTGCGCTATTAACTGCTACAAATATGTCAAAACAAACGTCCATCCATCCATCCATATCCTCCGCTTATCCGGGGTCGGGTCGCGGGGGCAGCAGCCTGAGGAGAGAAGCCCAAACTTCCCTCTCCCCAGCCACTTCGTCCAGCTCTTCCGGGGGGATCCCAAGGCGTTCCCAGGCCAGCCGAGAGACATAGTCCCTCCAGCGTTTCCTGGGTCTTCCCCGGGGCCTCCTCCCGGAGGGACGTGCCCGGAACACCTCCCCAGGGAGGCGTCCAGGAGGCATCCTCACTAGATGCCCGAGCCACCGCAACTGGCTCCTCTCGATGCGGAGGAGCAGCGGTTCTACTCTGAGCCCCTCCCGGATGACCGAGCTTCTCACCCTATCTCTAAGGGAGAGCCCGGACACCCTGCGGAGGAAACTCATTTCGGCCGCTTGTATTCACAATCTCGTTCTTTCGGTCACTACCTACAGCTCGTGACCATAGGTGAGGGTAGGAACGTAGATTGACCGGTAAATCGAGAGCTTCGCCTTTAGGCTCAGCTCCTTCTTCACCATGACGGACCGGTGCAGAGCCCGCATCACTGCCGACGCCGCACCGATCCGTCGGTCAATCTCCCGCTCCATCCTCCCCTCACTCGTGAACAAGACCCCGAGATACTTGAACTCCTCCACTTGAGGCAGAATCTCCTCCCCGACCCGGAGAGTGCACTCCACCCTTTTCCGGCCAAGAACCATGGCCTCGGATTTGGAGGTGCTGATCCTCATCCCAGCCGCTTCACATTCGGCTGCGAACCGCTCCAGTGAGAGCTGAAGGTCACGGCCCGATGAAGCCATCAGGACAAGATCATCTGCGAAAAGCAGTGACGCAATCCTGAGGCCACCGAACCGTAACCCCTCAACGCCCTGGCTGCGCCTAGAAATTCTGTCCATAAAAGTTGTGAACAGAATCGGTGACAAAGGGCAGCCCTGGCGGAGGCCAACCCCCACCGGAAACAGGCTCGACTTACTGCCGGCAATGTGGACCAAGCTCTGGCACCGGGAGTACAGGGACCCGATGGCCCGTAACAGCGGGCCCGGTACCCCATACTCCCGGAGCACCCCCCACAGGGCTCCCCGAGGGACACGGTCGAACGCCTTCTCCAAGTCCACAAAGCACATGTAGACTGGTCGGGCAAACTCCCATGCACCCTCAAGCAGCGCGCCAAGGGTATAGAGCTGGTCCACAGTTCCACGGCCGGGACGAAAACCACATTGCTCCTCCTAAATCCGAGGTTCGACTATCCTACGGACCCTCCTCTCCAGGACCCCCGAATAGACCTTACCGGGGAGGCTGAGGAGTGTGATCCCCCTGTAGTTGGAGCACACCTTCCGGTCCCCCTTTTTGAAGAGGGGAACCACCACCCCGGTCTGCCAATCCAGAGGCACTGCCCCCGATGTCCACGCGATGCTGCAGAGACGTGTCAACCAAGACAGCCCCACAGCATCCAGGGCCTTTAGGAACTCTGGGTGGATCTCGTCCACCCCTGGGGCCTTGCCACCGAGGAGCTTTTTAACCACCTCGGCGATCTCGGCCCCGGAGATAGGAGAGTCCCCCCCCGAGTCCCCAGACCCTGCTTCCTCAGTGGAAGGCGTGTTGGTGGGGTTGAGGAGGTCTTCGAAGTATTCCCCCCACCGATTCACAACGTCCCGAGTCGAGGTCAGCAGCGCCCCGTCTCTCCCATACACGGTGTTGACAGAGCACTGCTTCCCCCTCCTGAGACGCCGGATGGTGGTCCAGAACCTCCTCGAAGCCGTTCGGAAGTCCTTCTCCATGGCCTAACCAAAATCCTCCCACACCCGAGTTTTTGCCTCCGCAACCGCCGAAGCCGCGCCCCGCTTGGCCCGGCGGTACCCATCAGCTGCCTCAGGAGTCCCACGGGCCAAAAAGGCCCGGTAGGACTTCTTCTTCAGCTTGACGGCATCCCTTACCGCTGGGGTCCACCAGCGGGTTCAGGGGTTGCCGCCGCGACAGGCACCGACGACATTACGGCCACAGCTCCGGTCGGCCGCTTCAACAATGGAGGCACGGAACAAGGTCCACTCGGACTCTATATCCCCCGCCTCCCCCGGGACATGGTTGAAGCTCTCCCGGAGGTGGGAGCTGAAGCTCGTTCTGACAGGAGATTCAGCCAGACGTTCCCAGAAGACCCTCACAGTACGTTTGGGTCTGCCAGGTCTGACCGGCATCTTCCCCCGCCATCGGAGCCAACTCGCCACCAGGTGGTGATCAGTTGACAGCTCCGCCCCTCTCTTCACCCGAGTGTCCAAGACATGCGGCCGCAAGTCCGATGATACAACTACAAAGTCGATCATCGAACTGCGGCCTAGGGTGTCCTGGTGCCAAGTGCACATGTGGACACCCTTATGCTTGAACATGGTGTTCGTTATGGACAATCCATGATGAGCACAGAAGTCCAACAACAAAACACCATTCGGGTTCAGATCAGGGGGGCCGTTCCTCCCAATCACGCCCCTCCAGGTCTCACTGTCATTGCCCACATGGGCGTTGAAGTCCCCAAGCAGAACAAGGGAGTCCCCAGAAGGACCGCTTTCCAACACCCCCCCTAAGGACTCAAGAAAGGGTGGGTACTCTGAACTGCCGTTCGGTGCATAAGCACAAACGACAGTCAGGACCCATCCCCCCACCCGAAGGCGGAGGGAGGCTACCCTCTCGTCTACCGGGGTGAACCCCAACGTACAGGCACCAAGCCGGGGGTAGATAAGCATTCCCACCCCCGCTCGGCGCCTCTCCCCAGGGGCAACTCCAGAGTGGAAAAGAGTCCAGCCCCTCTGAAGGACGCTGGTTCCAGAGCCCAAACTGTGTGTCGAGGTGAGCCCGACTATGTCCAGCCGGTACCTCTCAGCCTCGCACACCAGCTCCGGCTCCTTCCCCGCCAGAGAGGTGACGTTCCACGTCCCCAGAGCTAGCTTCTGCAGCTGAGGGTCGGACCGCCCAGGTCCCCGCCTCCTGCTGCCGCCCAGCTCACATTGCACCCGACCCCTTTGGCCCCTCCCACGGGTGGTGAACCCATGGGAAGAGGGTCCCGCGTCGTTCCTTCGGGCTGTGCCCGACCGGGCCCCGCGGGCGTAGACCTGGTCACCAGGCGCTCGCCAACGGGCCCTTCCCCCAGGCCTAGCTCCAGGGGGGGGCCCTGGTGACCCACGTCCGGGCAAGGGAAACTCCGTACCAAAGTTATTTTTCATCATTGGGGTCTTTGAGCCACTCTTCGTCTGGACCCTCGCCTAGGACCTGTTTGCCTTGGGTGACCCTACCAGGGGCATGAAGCCCCCGACAAAACAAACGTTGTTGGCGTATTTTTTTAAGAAACCAATATTAGATTTTACCACTACAGAAAGGACCAATACCGAAAACGATTACTCGGTCTTGTTGCCTTCAACCTCGTCCACCTTCACAACCACCTCCAGTCCTTGTCGTTCAGCTCTCTCCAACCATGCCTCCGAGTGTGAGTAGTTCTCCTGACCCTTCTGCCAGTCAGTCCAGGTGTAAGTGGCCGTTAGAGTTCATTATTATTTTGTTAATGATTCATATGACTGGGTGGAGGCTGTGAGCCCAGGAACCTGTATAGCTAATCAACAGGGGCACTTGATAGGGCTTACTTGGCAAGTTTTACTTGTCTTGTTAACACATGTTGTGGAATCTTGAGGTTGCTTACTCTGTAACATTTAGCCATTATGTATCAGAATCAGAATAATTTATCGCCATTTTTGCTAACAAAATAGGAATTTGACTCAGCGTTCCAATTTGTGCATCAACGAATACAGTGCAGCAGGACAGGACAGTGCAAACAGGACAGTAACAGGACAATTAGAGAGAACATGGTGATGGGTGATGAGGTATAGGATACAGAGTAAAGTGCAAGTGCATAATTGAGTCCAGTGTGATTACTAGTCCTGGACAAGTTGGGGGGTTGGTAGCCAGACTAGTTTACCAGCCTGACAGCTGAGGGGAAAAAACTAAGTCTGTGACGGGTGCTAGCAGTTCCAGGCAGCCGCAACCTTCTCCCATAAGGAAGTGGGGTGAAGAGGTTGTGACCTGGGTGCGAGGGGTCAGCCATGATCTTTTTTGCCCTTCTCAGAGCACTGGTGTCATGTAGGGACTTGAGGGAGGGCAAGGGAGCGCCGATCACCTTCTCCGCTGATCAAATCACCCGCTGCAGCCTGGCCTTGTCCTTGACCACCGCAGCAGGGAACCAGGTGATGATGGAGTGGGTGAGGATGGACTCAATGATGGGGCGGTGTAGAACTGAGTCATCATCCTCCTCGGCAGCATAATTTTTTTAAGCTGCCGAAGGAAGAACATCCTCGTGTGGGCCTTTTTCAAAAGGGCCGTGATGTTCGGCCCCCACTTCAAGTCCCGGGAGAGAGTCAGGCCTAGAAAGCGGCAAGACTCCACGGAGGCAACCGGGGTTTCACCCAGCATGAAAAAGTCCAAAGTCCACCACCATCTCCACTGTCTTCTGCGCGTTGAGCTCCAGGTTGTTGCAGCTGCACCAGCTCTGTAGCTGCTCGATCTCCCTCCTGTATGCAGACTCGTCCCCCTTGGAGATGAGGCCCACCAGGGTGGTGTCGTCTGCAAATTTCAGGAGCTTGACCGACGGTTGGAGGGAGGTGCAGCTGTTGGTGTACAGGGAAAACAGGGCGGGAGACAGGACCCAGCCCTGCCGAGAGCCAGTGCTGGTGGACCTGGAGCTGGAAATGCTCTTCCCCAGCTTCATCCGCTGAGACCTGTTGGTCAGGAAGTCCATCATGTATACGTATTATCATGTATACGTTTGTGAGGTACTTTATCTTGTGTGTGACACCTTTGTGTGCTGTTTAATTAGATCAATCAACCAAGCTAGCGGCTAACATGCAAAAGCATCCAACCTAACGTTTTGCACCCTTGGCGAGAGGAGTGAGGTGTGTATTGTTTGGTTCAGTGTGAGAGATGTTTGTAAATATATTAATTTCATTCATGTGTGTTATTCTGAGTATACTGGAAGTAATTGTATGTGTAAATGCAGATGTTGCACTGTGGAAATTGAGGATTTCTTTGTCATGTGAAAGGTTTTTAATCAGCTATGTTGTGTTTTATTTTTAGTTTCCACAGTGCTAAAGGTGATTCCTGAACAATGAATAAGATTGAACCCATGAGAGACTCTCTGCCATTATTAAAGAAGCCAAGGGTTGCTACAGTGAAAACTCGACGCTGTCATCCAACAGTGCCTGGCGTCTTCATCAGCCAATGGATACAAGATTATCTGATGGGATGCCACAGCTGCAGTGAGAGACTTTGGCTGACTAGGAATCAACCACAGATATGTGCTCATCTAATGAGATCTTAATTTCTTAATCTAACAATAGTTGAAAGGGGAATTTGTCTGACTGAAGATTATTATTTTTTACTGTTTCTGTTTACTTACCTTGGTGTGTCCACAAAGTGTCTGATGTGAATGGTAACATATAGTAGAATTTGAGTCCAGACATAAAACACTCTAAGGCTTTACATTGCAAACAGATGCACAAGACCAACAAGATGTTATCACCTGCTGAAGAAGCAGACAACACCCCAGTAACACAACAGGTCAGGTCCAGCTCCTGTGAACAGAATAAACATAAAAGAGCCTACAGTGGCATAAAAGGGATGCAAAGAAAAATGAAAAGGCATTCAACTAAGCCTACGACTCTTGGAAGAAGGACAGCAAAATAAGTTAGAGTGACACTGAAGGGTCTCTGCTCATCAGAGGACCTTGATAAAACCCAAATGAGTATTACATCTAAACACAGCTTAGTATGGCAACATTATGAACCAATTTGACGTAACTATACTACTACTAGACTACTAAATGGATGCATGTGTCACTCTAACAACTGAGATTTGTGATCTTGTCAGTAAACGACTAGAGAACATAAAGGAGGCTTTCAATGACCAACTTGAGAAGGAGAGAGTGAGGATGCTAAATAAGGATGAGTATGGGTCAGTCTTTGGAAATACGAAAACTGAAACAGTGACCTCTGAGTCATCACAAGGGTCAGGCACCAACTCAAGCACCACCTCCAGGTCCTCAAGCAAATGTGAGGACCTGGAGATGCCTTAAGCTCCTCCTCTGCGCAATCCCTCAGCACACAGCCTGAAATGTTGTCTGGGCCTGTTGCTTTGCGGGGGTTGATAGTGGAGAGTGCCCTCTTCACATCGGCAGAAGGCAGGCACAGAGCCTGGTTGTGGGGGGAGGGGGTTCTGTGGGCTTGTGTTGTTCGTTGCTTCGAACCGTGCAAAGAAGCTGTTGAGGTTGTTGAGCAGAGCGATTATGTGGTTTTAGGTCTGTGGCATGGGCTTGTAGTCCGCTATGGTCTACTCTGCGTGTCTCTGCTGTTCTTGAAGTGGCCGGTAATCTTTTTTATATAGTCCTGCTTTGCTTTCCTGTTACCAAGGCTGGCTCTCGCTGTTCTCAGGCCATTTCCATCCCCGGCTCTGAAGGCTTTGTCTCTGATCCTTAGCAACCGGTGGACAGCCCCTGTCAGCCATGGCTTCTGGTTAGCCTGAGTGATGATGAACCCTGGAACGTGCAGTCTCTAACCAACTGTCCTCTTACCTCTCAGAAAACAACTTGCTTGATCCCCATCAGTCTGGCTTCAAGACTGCGCACTCTACAGAGATGGCCCTACTGACGGTGACCGAATCTCGGTAACACTTTAAATTAACACACCCATATTCATCATTAATTAGCCAGTAACTAACATAATTGTTAGTAAGATATTATCCCTTAATTAGCGGTTATCACTCGTTAATTAATAATTTACAAGGAATGACTATATTCCACCCTTATCAGACCAATAACTAAGACTTAAGCAGATATTCCTTCGTAACTACTGATTATTACTGGTAAATTAGGAGGCAATAGGACACAAATTATCATCATAAGAGGGAATGCATAGTTCTGGCCTTATTATGTAGCAGTTCTAAAAGAACAGTTATTCTCCATTAACAACACCCAAATAGCATGGTCTGTTCTTGTGGAATGAAATGCAAACCTACAACTGTTAATACTGCCTAAATACTTATGAATTAATCCAGTATAAGCTGGTTTAATATACACCCTCTGGTGCAACCTAGACACATCATCAGTGATGTAACCTGAGGTCATAGGGTGTTTCGGGTCTCTCAACATCAGACACCCTCGCCCAGGCGACCCAGCCGGGGGTGATCAGACCCCGGCTTGTGTCTAGGTAGCTTCTGTGGCCCACGGATCACCCCTCCTGATCCACAGCCATCTTGATGCCTTCTCAGCAGCATCAGTGATGTTCTTGATGGCTTTCTTGCTGTGCAGTCCCCTTATTTCCAACAACTTGAGGGCCCTGCAGAGTGACTGGCCTGCGAAACCTCGGCCACCAACCTCAATGGGACTGCAACGAGTCTTCCATCCGTTGCGCCGGCATTCGCCTGCCAGCTCCTCATACTTGGCCCTCTTCTTCTCAAATGCCTCCTCCATCCGGTCTTCCCAGGGCACAGTCAACTCCAGCAGTATCACCTGCCTTGTTGATTCTGACATAAGAACCAAGTCCGGCCTAAGTGTGGTCACTGCGATGGTCTCTGGGAATTTAAGCTGTTTCCCCAAGTCCACCTTCAGCTGCCAGTCCCTAGCTGTTGTCAGGAGCCCCCCTGTTTGGCCTGGGCGTTGTTGAGGCTTCTCACCAGATTTAACAAAGGTGATTGAATGCCTAGCTGGCTGTTGCTGCTTGCTGAGTGAGATCCCCGAGCAGATGGTATCTGCTATCACCTTCAGCACCTGGTCGTGGCGCCAACGATAGCGCCCCTCGCCCAGGGCTTTCGGGCAACAGCTTAGGATGTGCTCCAGTGATCCTCTCCTCTGACACAAAGGGCAAGCAGGTGTTTCTGCCAGGCCCCAACAGAAGAGGTTGGATGGGCTGGGGAGGACGTCGTAGACTGACTGGATCAAAAACTTTATACGGAATGGCTCTGACTTCCAAAGCTCTGACCAAGAAATCTTCCTATCCAGTGTCTGCTCCCATCTAGTCCACGCCCCCTGTTGTCTCATCCCGACCATCTTGCTTGAGCGGGTCTCCTCCAGCCCTGCTCGAACCTCTTCCTGGATAAGCTGCCGCCTCTCCTTCCCCCGGGCCTTGTTGTACCGAGGTCCTGGGTTGCTCCCAAGCCCTGCCCGGCCTGTCGCCACTGTTCACACCAGAACACCGTGGCGCAGCCGCGCCTCAGCTTGCTCGACCAGACGGTACAACAAGGCCCTGGGCTCTCCACTTCCGCCCAGTCCGCACTTCAATCCCCACTAAGGAGACTTTGGTGTCACTCGAGTCTCTGTACAGCAGCACCTCTCTCGCACGGGTAACCATGAACTCCTCCGACAGACTACTGAAGGGAAGTCGCAGCTTGTTCTTATGCCCATACAAGGCTATGCTGCTGAGGCTTCTTGGTAGGCCCAACTACCTGCGAAGGAAGCTACTTACCTTACGCTCGAAGCCCTCAACGGTCGTTAGTGGGACATCGTAGACCAGTAGTGGCCAGAGGAGGCGTGGCAGGATGCCATGCTGATATATCCATGCTTTATACTTACCTGGCAGCCCTGACTTATCCACCGCCACTAGCCAGTTACCCAGTTCTCTGCTGGTCGCCTTGAGCGCTGCTTTGTCCCTCAGGGTGCCATCAAAGATCTTCCCCAGGCTCTTCACTGGCTCCTCTGAAACCGATGGAATCTGGACACCTCCCAGCGAGAACCGGAACTTGTCTGTAACCTTCCCCTTCTTCACCACCAGGGAACGGGACATAGCAGGCTTAAAGCCCATACGCGCCCAGTTAATGAGCCGCTCAAGGCCTTGGAGAACCCACCTACAGCCTGGAACTGATGTTGTAGTAACTGTCAGGTCATCCATAAAAGCTCTGATGGGAGGCTGCCGCACACCTGACTTGGTGAGCGGTCCTCTGCACTCCACCTCCGCTGACTTAACAAGCATGTTCATGGCCAAGGCAAACAAAATCACTGAGACTGTACACCCAGTGATTATGCCTTTCTCCAGCCGATGTGATGCTGATGTTACTGTTCCCGAGGTGACTCTCAAACTGAAAGAGTTGTAATAGTCCAGTATGAGGTCCCTGATCTTGCCTGGAACATGATGCCGGTCAAGCGAGGTCTCCACCAGTTTGTGAGGAATTGACCCGTAAGCATTAGACAGGTCAAGCCACAAAATTGCCAGGTTCCCATTGCCCTCCCGGGCCTCCCGGATGAGCTGAGTAACAACTCCCGTGTGCTCAATGCACCCTGGTACCCTTGGGACCCCCCCCCCCCCCCCCCCCCCTTCTGCACAGAGGTGTCGATGTATGCATTCTTCAGGAAGAACTCTGTCATGCGCCGGGCAACAATGCTGAAGAACACCTTGCCCTCCACACTCAGGAGTGAGATGTTTCTAAACTGCTCGATGGTGCGAGAGTTCTCTTCCTTCGGAATCCATACACCCTCTGCATGCCTCCACTGCTGAGCCACCTTCCCCCTCCTCCAGATGACCCTTCCAGAGTCACTGCATGAGCCTGGGGCACCTCTTGTAGACAACATATGGTACTCCACTGGGACCTGGAGCTGAGTTGGATCTAGCTGCTCTGACTATGTCCTCAACTTCTCTCAGGGTTGGCTCCTTGGTGTTAAATGCTGAAGTGGGTTCTGGTGGTGTAATCAGAAAGCTGCAGGGTCCAAGATCCTGCTCCCTTGCGCTGTCGCTGTAAGTTGCCCTGAGGTACTTGTCAACCTCTTCTTGAGAGCAGGCCAATTGTCCACCTCGCTTCTGCCCAAGGATCTTCTTGCTGAAGTTAAAAGGGCCTGAAACGAAGGCGGCACGCTTCTTGGCTCTCTCCTTCCCCCTCTTCCTGTGCCATTCAGCACGACGGAGTGTCGTGAGATTCCTCCTTACGATGTTGCGGAGCTCTGCTATACTTACCTTCTCTTCCTCTCTTGCCTGCTTGTACTGCAGTCCTAGCAGTCTAAGCTCTTGCCGCAGCTGACTGATCTTCTTCTGCCGTCGGTTTGGCTCCCCTGCACCGCTGATCGGGTGGTGCTCCTTGGTGCCAAACCTTTCGGCGGCAATGCTGACAATCATTGCACTCATTGTGCGCAACTTCTGGTCAGCATCTCCTCTGGCTGTGGCTTCGAGAATCTGATCAACATCCGCATCGAACTGGCAACACTCCTTCACCATGTTGGCCGAAGGCCACTTAACCCGACGTTCTGACTGCATGTCTTGGGGTAGGGCTTGTGGGGCGTGGAGGGTCTGGGCACTGTGGGGTGACTCTGGGCCGGGCTCCTCCTGCGTCTCACCAGGCACTGGTCCTGTGCGTTGCACCACTTGCCTCCCAGTCAAGCATTTCATCTTGGTCTGGTGGATCTTAAGACCACGCGGGTTTTTGCAGACTTTACCACATAAGCAAACTGCACTCATAGTCGTAATTCCGTTAGCTTGGGTCAAAACCTGTACGTCCGTCCTGTTGGGGTGCTCATCCTCCCCCCCTCTCGGGCACCCCCGGGGGTATAACTCTTTAGGGTTTTCCGTAGCTTATTGTGGGTGCTCCCTCATGGGAGCTGCAGTTTGGGGTGCTAGCCCTCACTGCCCCGGTTGCTGTCTCTCCAGCTGTCTGCTGCCTCTCCAGCTGTCACCACTCTATTCGTGATAGTCATCCGGTCTTTCCCAGAGGTCACTGGCTCTGCCAGAATTAACTGGTTTAATATACACCCTCTGGTGCACCCTAGACACATCATCAGTGATGTAACCTGAGGTCATAGGGTGTTTCGGGTCTCTCAACATCAGACGGGTCTCTCGCCCAGGCGACCCAGCCGGGGGTGATCAGACCCCGGCTTGTGTCTAGGTAGCTTGTGTGGCCGACGGATCACCCCTCCTGATCCACAGCCATCTTGATGCCTTCTCAGCAGCATCAGTGATGTTCTCATAACAGACCCCCCCCAATTACTGAGCCAGGATTGGAAATATCTAGCCACCCCGGGTGTGGGCTTTATAAAAAAAAAAAAAAGAAAAAAAAAAAATTCATAACAGACCCCCCCCCCCCCCCCCCCCCATTACTTAGCCAGGATTGGAAATTTCTAGCCACCCCGGGTGTGGGCTTTATAAAAAAAAATAATTAAAAAAAAATCATGACAGACCCCCCCCATTACTGAGCCAGGATTGTAAATTTCTAGCCACCCCGGGTGTGGGCTTTATAAAAGAAAAAAAAAAATCATAACAGACCCCCCCCCCCCCCCCCATTACTGAGCCAGGATTGGAAATTTCTAGCCGCCCCAGGTTTGGGCTTTATAAAAAACAAAAATAATTAAAATATTTAAAAAAATTCATAACAGACCCCCACCCCATTACTGAGCCAGGATTGTAAATTTCTAGCCACCCCGGGTGTGGGCTTTATAAATAAAAAAAATAAATAAATAAAAAATTCATAACAGACCCCCCCCCCCCCACATTACTGAGCCAGATTTGGAAATTTCTAGCCACCCCGGGTGTGGGCTTTATAAAAATAAAAATAAAAATTCATAACAGATCCCCCCCCCCCCATTACTTAGCCAGGATTGGAAATTTCTAGCCACCCCGGGTGTGGGCTTTATAAAAAAAAATAATAATTAAAAAATTAAAAAAAAATCATAACAGACCCCCCCCCCCCCATTACTGAGCCAGGATTGGAAATTTCTAGCCACCCCGGGTGTGGGCTTTATAAAAAAAAAAAAAAATAATAAAAAAAAAAAAAAAAAAATTCATAACAGAACCCCCCCATTACTGAGCCAGGATTGGAAATTTCTAGCCACCCCGGGTGTGGGCTTTATAAAAAAAAAATAAAATAAAATAAATTCATAACAGACCCCCCCCCCCCCATTAGTGAGCCAGGATTGTAAATTTCTAGCCACCCCGGGTGTGGGCTTTATAAAAGAAAAAAAAAAAAAATCATAACAGACCCCCTCCCCCCCCATTACTGAGCCAGGATTGGAAATTTCTGGCCACCCCGGGTGTGGGCTTTATAAAAAAAAATAATAATAAAATAAATTCATAACAGACCCCCCCCCCCCCCCATTACTGAGCCAGGTTTGGAAATTTCTAGCCACCCCGGGTGTGAGCTTTATAAAAAAAAAAAATAAAAAAAAAATTCATAACATACCCCCCCCATTACTGAGCCAGGATTGTAAACTTCTAGCCACCCCGGGTGTGGGCTTCATAAATAAAAAAATAAAAAAATTCATAACAGACCCCCCCCCCATTACTGAGCCAGGATTGGAAATTTCTAGCCACCCCGGGTGTGGGCTTTATAAAAAAAATAAATTATAAAAAAAAAATAAAAAAAAAATCATAACAGACCCCCCCCCCCCCCCATTACTGAGCCAGGATTGGAAATTTCTAGCCACCCCGGGTGTGGGCTTTATAAAAAAAAAAAAAAATAAAATAAATTCATAACAGACCCCCCCCCCCCCATTACTGAGCCAGGATTGGAAATTTCTAGCCACCCCGGGTGTGGGCTTTATAAAAAGCAAAAAAAAAAAAAAATTCATAACAGACCCCCCCCATTACTGAGCCAGGATCGGACATTTCTAGCCACCCCTGGTGTGGGCTTTATAAAAAAATAATAATTATAAAAACAAAAATAAATAAATAAATAATTCATAAGAGACCCCCCCCCATTACTGAGCCAGGATTGTAAATTTCTAGCCACCCCGGGTGTGGGCTTTAAAAAAAATAAATAAAATAAAATGAATTCATAACAGACCCCCCCCCCCCCCATTACTGAGCCAGGATTGGGAATTTCTAGCCACCCCGGGTGTGGGCTTTATAAAAAAAAATAATAATAATAAAAATTTCATAACAGACCCCCCCCATTACTGAGCCAGGATTGTAAACTTCTAGCCACCCCGGGTGTGGGCTTTATAAAAAAAAAAGTTATAACAGACCCCCCCCCCATTACTGAGCCAGGATTGGAAAGTTCTAGCCACCCCGGGTGTGGGCTTTATAAAAAAATAAATAAATAAAAAATCATAACAGACCCCCCCCACCCGTTACTTAGCCAGGATTGGAAATTTCTAGCCACCCCGGGTGTGGGCTTTATAAAAAAATAAAAAAATAAATAAATAAATAAATAAAAAAAAAAAAAAAAAAAAAAAAAAAATTCATAACAGACCCCCCCCATTACTGAGCCAGGATTGGAAAATTCTAGCCACCCCGGGTGTGGGCTTTATAAAAAATAAAATAAAAAAATAAAAAATTCAAAAAGGACCCCACCCCCCCCATTACTGAGCCAGGATTGGAAATTTCTAGCCACCCCGGGTCTGGGCTTTATAAAGAAAAAAAAATTCATAACAGACCCCCCCCCCATTACTGAGCCAGGATTGGAAATTTCTAGCCACCCCCCGGGTGTGGGCTTTATAAAAAAAATAATAAAATAAAATAAAAAAAAAATTCATAACAGACCCCCCCCCCATTACTGAGCCAGGATTAGAAAATTTCTAACCACCACGGGTGTGGCCTTTATAAAAAATAAATAAATAAAAAAAAAAATCATAACAGACCCCCCCATTAATGAGCCAGGATTGGAAATTTCTAGCCACCCCGGGTGTGGGCTTTATAAAAAAAAATTAAAAAAATAAAAAAATTCATAACAGACCCCACCCCCATCACTGAGCCAGGATTGGAAATTTCTAGCCACCCCGGGTGTGGGCTTTATAAAAAAAATAAAAAAATAAAAAAAATTAATAACAGACCCCCCCCACATTAATGAGCCAGGATTGGAAATGTCTAGCCACCCCGGGTGTGGGCTTTATAAAAAAAATAAAAAAATTAAAAAAATTAATAACAGACCCCCCCCCACATTAATGAGCCAGGATTGGAAATGTCTAGCCACCCCGGGTGTGGGCTTTATAAAAAAAAAAAATAAAAAAAAATCATAACAGACCCCCCCCCATCACAGAGCCAGGATTGGAAATTTCTAGCCACCCCAGGGTTGGGCTTTATAAAAAAAAAAGAAAAAAAAAAAAATCATAACAGACCCACCCACCCCATTAGTGAGCCAGGATTGGAAATTTCGAGCCACCCCGGGTGTGGGCTTTATAAAAAATAAAAAAAATAAAAAAAATCATAACAGACCCCCCCCCCCCCTCATCACTGAGCCAGGATTGGACATTTCTAGCCACCCCGGGTGTGGGCTTTATAAAAAAAAAAAAAAAATCATAACAGACCCCCCCCCCACATTACTGAGCCAGGATTTGAAATTTCTAGCCACCCCGGGTGTGGGCTTTATAAAAAAAAAAAAGAAAAAAGAAAAAAAAATCATAACAGACCCCCCCCCCCATTACTGAGCCAGGATTGGAAATTTCTAGCCACCCTGGGTGTGGGCTTTATATAAAAAAAATAAAAAAAATTCATAACAGACCCCCTCCCCCCCATTACTGAGCCAGGATTGGAAATTTCTAGCCATCTCGGTGTGGGCTTTATATAAAAAAAAATAAATAAATAAAAAAAAAATAAAAAAATTAATAACAGAACCAGGATTGGAAATTTCCTGCCACCCCGGGTGTGGGCTTTAAAAAAAAAAAAAAAAAAAAAAATCATAACAGACCCCCCCCCCCCCCCCCCTCATCACAGAGCCAGGATTGGAAATTTCTAGCCACCCCGGGGATGGGCTTCATAAAAAAAAAGAAAAATCACAACAGACCCTCCCCCCCATCACTGAGCAAGAATTGGAAATTTCTAGCCACCCCGGGTGTGGGCTTTATAAAAAAAAAAAAAAAAAAATTCATGACAGACCCCCCCCCCATTACTGAGCCAGGATTGGAAATGTCTAGCCACCCCGGGTGTGGGCTTTATAAAAAAAAGAAAAAAAAAATCATAACAGACCCCCCCCCATCACAGAGCCAGGATTGGAAATTTCTAGCCACCCCGGGTGTGGGCTTTAAAAAAAAAAAAAAAAGAAAAAAAATTCATAACAGACCCTCCCCCCCCATTACTGAGCCAGGATTGGTAATTTCTAGCCACCTCGGGTGTGGGCTTTATGTAAAAAAAAAAAAAAATCATAACAGACCCCCCCCCATTACTGAGCCAGGATTGGAAATATCCTGCCCTCCCGGTTGTGGGCTTTATAAAAAAAAAATAATAAAAAAAAATAAAAACATTAATAACAGACCCCTCCCCCCATTTCTGAGCCAGGATTGGAAATGTCTAGCCACCCCGGATGTGGGCTTTATAAAAAAAATAATAATAAAATAAAAATAAAAAAATAAAAATCATAACAGACCCCACCCCCATCACTGAGCAAGTATTGGAAATGTCAAGCCACCCCGGTTGTGGGCTTTATAAAAAATAAAAAAATAAAAAAATAAAAATTCATAACAGACTGAGCCATTACTGAGCCAGGATTTGAAATTTCTAGCCACCACAGACAGACCCGTTAGCCTGATTTTTTGTTTTGTTTTTGGAGATGACTGGTAACCACTACGTCACTGAGATAGGGACGAAAGTTCGGTAACAACGGCAAGGCGTGACTGTGGCTCAGCGGTTAGAGCCAGGGGATGGAGAAAGTCACTCACCGACCCGGCGGCGGCGGTTCGATTCCCTCGAGATGTCGACGTGTTGGTGGTCGGGTTGAGGTGTCGACAGACAGACAGACCCGTTAGCCTGATTTTTGTTTCGTTTTTGGAGATGACTGGCAACCACTACGTCACTGAGATAGGGACGAAAATTCGGTAACAACGGTAAGGAGTGACTGTGGCTCAGTGGTTCGAGCCGGGGGACGGAGAAGGTCACGAACCGACCCGGCGGCGGCGGTTCGATTCCCTCGAGATGTTGGAGTGTTGGTGGTCGGGTTGACGTGTCGACAGACAGACCCGTTAGCCTGATTTTTTGTTTTGTTTTTGGAGATGACTGGCAACCACTACGTCACTGAGATAGGGACGAAAATTCGGTAACAACGGCAAGGAGTGACTGTGGGTCAGTGGTTAGAGCCGGGGGACGGAGAAGGTCACGCACCGACCCGGCGGCGGCGGTTCGATTCCCTCGAGATGTCGACGTGTTGGTGGTCGGGTTGAGTTGTCGACAGACAGACAGATCCGTTAGCCTGATTTTTTGTTTTGTTTTTGGAGATGACTGGCAACCACTACGTCACTGAGATAGGGACGAAAATTCGGTAACAACGGCAAGGAGTGTCTGTGGCTCAGTGGTTAGAGCCGGGGGACGGAGAAGGTCACCCACCGACCCGGCAGCGGCGGCGGTTGGATTCCCTCGAGATGTCGACGTGTTGGTGGTCGGGTTGAGGTGTCGACAGACAGACAGACAGACAGACAGACAGACAGACAGACAGACCCGTTAGCCTGATTTTTGTTTCGTTTTTGGAGATGACTGGCAACCACAACGTCACTGAGATAGGGACGAAAATTCGGTAACAACGGCAAGGAGTGACTGGCTCAGTGGTTAGAGCCGCGGGACGGAGAAGGTCACTCACCGACCCGGCGGCGGCGGTTGGATTCCCTCGAGATGTCGACGTGTTGGTGGTCGGGTTGAGGTGTCGACAGACAGACAGACCCGTTAGCCTGATTTTTTGTTTTGTTTTTGGAGATGACTGGCAACCGCTACGTCACTGAGATAGGGACGAAAATTCGGTAACAACGGCAAGGAGTGACTGTGGCTCAGTGGTTAGAGCCGGGGGACGGAGAAGGTCACTCACCGACCCAGCGGCGGCGGTCGATTCCCTCGAGATGTTGGAGTGTTGGTGGTCGGGTTGAGGTGTCGACAGACAGACAGACAGACAGACAGACAGACCTGTTAGCCTGATTTTTTGTTTTGTTTTTGGAGATGACTGGCAACCACAACGTCACTGAGATAGGGACGAAAATTCGGTAACAACGGCAAGGAGTGACTGTGGCTCAGTGGTTAGAGCCGGGGGACGGAGAAGGTCACGCACCGACCCGGCGGCGGCGGTTCGATTCCCTCGAGATGTCGACGTGTTGGTGGTCGGGTTGAGGTGTCGACAGACAGACAGACCCGTTAGCCTGATTTTTGTTTTGTTTTTGGAGATGACTGGCAACCACTACGTCACTGAGATAGGGACGAAAATTCGGTAACAACGGCAAGGAGTGTCTGTGGCTCAGTGGTTAGAGCCGGGGGACGGAGAAGGTCACCCACCGACCCGGCAGCGGCGGCGGTTCGATTCCCTCGAGATGTCGACGTGTTGGTGGTCGGGTTGAGGTGTCGACAGACAGACCTGTTAGCCTGATTTTTTGTTTTGTTTTTGGAGATGACTGGCAACCACAACGTCACTGAGATAGGGACGAAAATTCGGTAACAACGGCAAGGAGTGACTGGCTCAGTGGTTAGAGCCGGGGGACGGAGAAGGTCACTCACCGACCCGGCGGCGGCGGTTGGATTCCCTCTAGATGTCGACGTGTTGGTGGTCGGGTTGAGGTGTCGACAGACAGACAGACAGACCCGTTAGCCTGATTTTTTGTTTTGTTTTTGGAGATGACTGGCAACCACTACGTCACTGAGATAGGGACGAAAATTCGGTAACAACGGCAAGGAGTGACTGTCGCTCTGCGGTTTGAGCCGGGGGACGGAGAAGGTCACTCACCGACCCGGCGGCGGCGGTTCGATTCCCTCGAGAAGTCGACTTGTTGGTGGTCAGGTTGAGGTGTCGACAGACAGACAGACCCGTTAGCCTGATTTTTGTTTCGTTTTTGGAGATGACTGGCAACCACTACGTCACTGAGATAGGGACGAAAATTCGGTAACAACGGCATGGAGTGACTGTGGCTCAGTGGTTAGAGCCGGGGGACGGGGAAGGTCACTCACCGACCCGGCGGCGGAGGTTCGATTCCCTCCAGATGTTGGAGTGTTGGTGGTCGGGTTGAGGTGTCGACAGACAGACAGACAGACCCGTTAGCCTGATTTTTTGTTTTGTTTTTGGAGATGACTGGCAACCACTACGTCACTGAGATAGGGACGAAAATTCGGTAACAACGGCAAGGAGTGACTGTGGCTCAGTGGTTAGAGCCGGGGGACGGGGAAGGTCACTCACCGACCCAGCGGCGGCGGTTCGATTCCCTCGAGATGTCGACGTGTTGGTGGTCGGGTTGAGGTGTCGACAGACAGACTGACAGACCTGTTAGCCTGATTTTTTGTTTTGTTTTTGGAGATGACTGGCAACCACTACGTCACTGAGATAGGGACGAAAATTCGGTAACAACGGCAAGGAGTGTCTGTGGCTCAGTGGTTAGAGCCGGGGGACGGAGAAGGTCACCCACCGACCCGGCAGCGGCGGCGGTTCGATTCCCTCGAGATGTCGACGTGTTGGTGGTCGGGTTGAGGTGTCGACAGACAGACAGACAGACCTGTTAGCCTGATTTTTTGTTTTGTTTTTGGAGATGACTGGCAACCACAACGTCACTGAGATAGGGACGAAAATTCGGTAACAACGGCAAGGAGTGACTGGCTCAGTGGTTAGAGCCGGGGGACGGAGAAGGTCACTCACCGACCCGGCGGCGGCGGTTGGATTCCCTCGAGATGTCGACGTGTTGGTGGTCGGGTTGAGGTGTCGACAGACAGACAGACAGACCCGTTAGCCTGATTTTTTGTTTTGTTTTTGGAGATGACTGGCAACCACTACGTCACTGAGATAGGGACGAAAATTCGGTAACAACGGCAAGGAGTGACTGTCGCTCAGCGGTTTGAGCCGGGGGACGGAGAAGGTCACTCACCGACCCGGCGGCGGCGGTTCGATTCCCTCGAGAAGTCGACTTGTTGGTGGTCAGGTTGAGGTGTCGACAGACAGACAGACCCGTTAGCCTGATTTTTGTTTCGTTTTTGGAGATGACTGGCAACCACTACGTCACTGAGATAGGGACGAAAATTCGGTAACAACGGCAAGGAGTGACTGTGGCTCAGTGGTTAGAGCCGGGGGACGGGGAAGGTCACTCACCGACCCGGCGGCGGAGGTTCGATTCCCTCCAGATGTTGGAGTGTTGGTGGTCGGGTTGAGGTGTCGACAGACAGACAGACAGACAGACAGACAGACAGACAGACAGACAGACAGACAGACAGACCCGTTAGCCTGATTTTTTGTTTTGTTTTTGGAGATGACTGGCAACCACTACGTCACTGAGATAGGGACGAAAATTCGGTAACAACGGCAAGGAGTGACTGTGGCTCAGTGGTTAGAGCCGGGGGACGGGGAAGGTCACTCACCGACCCAGCGGCGGCGGTTCGATTCCCTCGAGATGTCGACGTGTTGGTGGTCGGGTTGAGGTGTCGACAGACAGACTGACAGACCTGTTAGCCTGATTTTTTGTTTTGTTTTTGGAGATGACTGGCAACCACTACGTCACTGAGATAGGGACGAAAATTCGGTAACAACGGCAAGGAGTGTCTGTGGCTCAGTGGTTAGAGCCGGGGGACGGAGAAGGTCACCCACCGACCCGGCAGCGGCGGCGGTTCGATTCCCTCGAGATGTCGACGTGTTGGTGGTCGGGTTGAGGTGTCGACAGACAGACAGACAGACCTGTTAGCCTGATTTTTTGTTTTGTTTTTGGAGATGACTGGCAACCACAACGTCACTGAGATAGGGACGAAAATTCGGTAACAACGGCAAGGAGTGACTGGCTCAGTGGTTAGAGCCGGGGGACGGAGAAGGTCACTCACCGACCCGGCGGCGGCGGTTGGATTCCCTCGAGATGTCGACGTGTTGGTGGTCGGGTTGAGGTGTCGACAGACAGACAGACAGACCCGTTAGCCTGATTTTTTGTTTTGTTTTTGGAGATGACTGGCAACCACTACGTCACTGAGATAGGGACGAAAATTCGGTAACAATGGCAAGGAGTGACTGTGGCTCAGTGGTTAGAGCCGGGGGACGGAGAAGGTCACTCACCGACCCGGCGGCGGCGGTTCCATTCCCTCGAGATGTCGACGTGTTGGTGGTCGGGTTGAGGTGTCGACGGACAGACGGACAGACAGACCCGTTAGCCTGATTTTTTGTTTTGTTTTTGGAGATGACTGGCAACCACTACGTCACTGAGATAGGGACGAAAATTCGGTAACAACGGCAAGGAGTGACTCTGGCTCAGTGGTTAGAGCCGGGGGACGGAGAAGGTCACTCACCGACCCGGCGGCGGCAGTTGGATTCCCTCGAGATTTCGACGTGTTGGTGGTCGGGTTGAGGTGTCGACAGACAGACAGACAGACAGACCCGTTAGCCTGATTTTTTGTTTTGTTTTTGGAGATGACTGGTAACCACTACGTCACTGAGATAGGGACGAAAGTTCGGTAACAACGGCAAGGCGTGACTGTGGCTCAGCGGTTAGAGCCAGGGGATGGAGAAAGTCACTCACCGACCCGGCGGCGGCGGTTCGATTCCCTCGAGATGTCGACGTGTTGGTGGTCGGGTTGAGGTGTCGACAGACAGACAGACCCGTTAGCCTGATTTTTGTTTCGTTTTTGGAGATGACTGGCAACCACTACGTCACTGAGATAGGGACGAAAATTCGGTAACAACGGTAAGGAGTGACTGTGGCTCAGTGGTTCGAGCCGGGGGACGGAGAAGGTCACGAACCGACCCGGCGGCGGCGGTTCGATTCCCTCGAGATGTTGGAGTGTTGGTGGTCGGGTTGACGTGTCGACAGACAGACCCGTTAGCCTGATTTTTTGTTTTGTTTTTGGAGATGACTGGCAACCACTACGTCACTGAGATAGGGACGAAAATTCGGTAACAACGGCAAGGAGTGACTGTGGGTCAGTGGTTAGAGCCGGGGGATGGAGAAGGTCACGCACCGACCCGGCGGCGGCGGTTCGATTCCCTCGAGATGTCGACGTGTTGGTGGTCGGGTTGAGTTGTCGACAGACAGACAGATCCGTTAGCCTGATTTTTTGTTTTGTTTTTGGAGATGACTGGCAACCACTACGTCACTGAGATAGGGACGAAAATTCGGTAACAACGGCAAGGAGTGTCTGTGGCTCAGTGGTTAGAGCCGGGGGACGGAGAAGGTCACCCACCGACCCGGCAGCGGCGGCGGTTGGATTCCCTCGAGATGTCGACGTGTTGGTGGTCGGGTTGAGGTGTCGACAGACAGACAGACAGACAGACAGACAGACAGACAGACAGACAGACAGACAGACCCGTTAGCCTGATTTTTGTTTCGTTTTTGGAGATGACTGGCAACCACAACGTCACTGAGATAGGGACGAAAATTCGGTAACAACGGCAAGGAGTGACTGGCTCAGTGGTTAGAGCCGCGGGACGGAGAAGGTCACTCACCGACCCGGCGGCGGCGGTTGGATTCCCTCGAGATGTCGACGTGTTGGTGGTCGGGTTGAGGTGTCGACAGACAGACAGACCCGTTAGCCTGATTTTTTGTTTTGTTTTTGGAGATGACTGGCAACCGCTACGTCACTGAGATAGGGACGAAAATTCGGTAACAACGGCAAGGAGTGACTGTGGCTCAGTGGTTAGAGCCGGGGGACGGAGAAGGTCACTCACCGACCCAGCGGCGGCGGTCGATTCCCTCGAGATGTTGGAGTGTTGGTGGTCGGGTTGAGGTGTCGACAGACAGACAGACAGACAGACAGACAGACAGACCTGTTAGCCTGATTTTTTGTTTTGTTTTTGGAGATGACTGGCAACCACAACGTCACTGAGATAGGGACGAAAATTCGGTAACAACGGCAAGGAGTGACTGTGGCTCAGTGGTTAGAGCCGGGGGACGGAGAAGGTCACGCACCGACCCGGCGGCGGCGGTTCGATTCCCTCGAGATGTCGACGTGTTGGTGGTCGGGTTGAGGTGTCGACAGACAGACAGACCCGTTAGCCTGATTTTTGTTTTGTTTTTGGAGATGACTGGCAACCACTACGTCACTGAGATAGGGACGAAAATTCGGTAACAACGGCAAGGAGTGTCTGTGGCTCAGTGGTTAGAGCCGGGGGACGGAGAAGGTCACCCACCGACCCGGCAGCGGCGGCGGTTCGATTCCCTCGAGATGTCGACGTGTTGGTGGTCGGGTTGAGGTGTCGACAGACAGACCTGTTAGCCTGATTTTTTGTTTTGTTTTTGGAGATGACTGGCAACCACAACGTCACTGAGATAGGGACGAAAATTCGGTAACAACGGCAAGGAGTGACTGGCTCAGTGGTTAGAGCCGGGGGACGGAGAAGGTCACTCACCGACCCGGCGGCGGCGGTTGGATTCCCTCGAGATGTCGACGTGTTGGTGGTCGGGTTGAGGTGTCGACAGACAGACAGACAGACCCGTTAGCCTGATTTTTTGTTTTGTTTTTGGAGATGACTGGCAACCACTACGTCACTGAGATAGGGACGAAAATTCGGTAACAACGGCAAGGAGTGACTGTGGCTCAGTGGTTAGAGCCGGGGGACGGGGAAGGTCACTCACCGACCCAGCGGCGGCGGTTCGATTCCCTCGAGATGTCGACGTGTTGGTGGTCGGGTTGAGGTGTCGACAGACAGACTGACAGACCTGTTAGCCTGATTTTTTGTTTTGTTTTTGGAGATGACTGGCAACCACTACGTCACTGAGATAGGGACGAAAATTCGGTAACAACGGCAAGGAGTGTCTGTGGCTCAGTGGTTAGAGCCGGGGGACGGAGAAGGTCACCCACCGACCCGGCAGCGGCGGCGGTTCGATTCCCTCGAGATGTCGACGTGTTGGTGGTCGGGTTGAGGTGTCGACAGACAGACAGACAGACAGACAGACAGACCTGTTAGCCTGATTTTTTGTTTTGTTTTTGGAGATGACTGGCAACCACAACGTCACTGAGATAGGGACGAAAATTCGGTAACAACGGCAAGGAGTGACTGGCTCAGTGGTTAGAGCCGGGGGACGGAGAAGGTCACTCACCGACCCGGCGGCGGCGGTTGGATTCCCTCGAGATGTCGACGTGTTGGTGGTCGGGTTGAGGTGTCGACAGACAGACAGACAGACCCGTTAGCCTGATTTTTTGTTTTGTTTTTGGAGATGACTGGCAACCACTACGTCACTGAGATAGGGACGAAAATTCGGTAACAACGGCAAGGAGTGACTGTCGCTCAGCGGTTTGAGCCGGGGGACGGAGAAGGTCACTCACCGACCCGGCGGCGGCGGTTCGATTCCCTCGAGAAGTCGACTTGTTGGTGGTCAGGTTGAGGTGTCGACAGACAGACAGACCCGTTAGCCTGATTTTTGTTTCGTTTTTGGAGATGACTGGCAACCACTACGTCACTGAGATAGGGACGAAAATTCGGTAACAACGGCAAGGAGTGACTGTGGCTCAGTGGTTAGAGCCGGGGGACGGGGAAGGTCACTCACCGACCCGGCGGCGGAGGTTCGATTCCCTCCAGATGTTGGAGTGTTGGTGGTCGGGTTGAGGTGTCGACAGACAGACAGACAGACAGACAGACAGACAGACAGACAGACAGACAGACAGACAGACAGACAGACAGACAGACAGACCCGTTAGCCTGATTTTTTGTTTTGTTTTTGGAGATGACTGGCAACCACTACGTCACTGAGATAGGGACGAAAATTCGGTAACAACGGCAAGGAGTGACTGTGGCTCAGTGGTTAGAGCCGGGGGACGGGGAAGGTCACTCACCGACCCAGCGGCGGCGGTTCGATTCCCTCGAGATGTCGACGTGTTGGTGGTCGGGTTGAGGTGTCGACAGACAGACAGACAGACAGACCTGTTAGCCTGATTTTTTGTTTTGTTTTTGGAGATGACTGGCAACCACAACGTCACTGAGATAGGGACGAAAATTCGGTAACAACGGCAAGGAGTGACTGGCTCAGTGGTTAGAGCCGGGGGACGGAGAAGGTCACTCACCGACCCGGCGGCGGCGGTTGGATTCCCTCGAGATGTCGACGTGTTGGTGGTCGGGTTGAGGTGTCGACAGACAGACAGACAGACCCGTTAGCCTGATTTTTTGTTTTGTTTTTGGAGATGACTGGCAACCACTACGTCACTGAGATAGGGACAAAAATTCGGTAACAATGGCAAGGAGTGACTGTGGCTCAGTGGTTAGAGCCGGGGGACGGAGAAGGTCACTCACCGACCCGGCGGCGGCGGTTCCATTCCCTCGAGATGTCGACGTGTTGGTGGTCGGGTTGAGGTGTCGACAGACGGACGGACAGACAGACCCGTTAGCCTGATTTTTTGTTTTGTTTTTGGAGATGACTGGCAACCACTACGTCACTGAGATAGGGACGAAAATTCGGTAACAACGGCAAGGAGTGACTCTGGCTCAGTGGTTAGAGCCGGGGGACGGAGAAGGTCACTCACCGACCCGGCGGCGGCAGTTGGATTCCCTCGAGATTTCGACGTGTTGGTGGTCGGGTTGAGGTGTCGACAGACAGACAGACAGACAGACCCGTTAGCCTGATTTTTGTTTCATTTTTGGAGATGACTGGCAACCACTACGTCACTGAGATAGGGACGAAAATTCGGTAACAACGGTAAGGAGTGACTGTGGCTCAGTGGTTCGAGCCGGGGGACGGAGAAGGTCACGAACCGACCCGGCGGCGGCGGTTCGATTCCCTCGAGATATTGGAGTGTTGGTGGTCGGGTTGAGGTGTCGACAGACAGACCCGTTAGCCTGATTTTTTGTTTTGTTTTTGGAGATGACTGGCAACCACTACGTCACTGAGATAGGGACGAAAATTCGGTAACAACGGCAAGGAGTGACTGTGGCTCAGTGATTAGAGCCGGGGGACGGAGAAGGTCACGCACCGACCCGGCGGCGGCGGTTCGATTCCCTCGAGATGTCGACGTGTTGGTGGTCGGGTTGAGGTGTCGACGGACAGACGGACAGACGGACAGACAGACCCGTTAGCCTGATTTTTGTTTCGTTTTTGGAGATGACTGGCAACCACTACGTCACTGAGATAGGGACGAAAATTCGGTAACAACGGTAAGGAGTGACTGTGGCTCAGTGGTTCGAGCCGGGGGACGGAGAAGGTCACGAACCGACCCGGCGGCGGCGGTTCGATTCCCTCGAGATGTTGGAGTGTTGTTTGTCGGGTTGACGTGTCGACAGACAGACCCGTTAGCCTGATTTTTTGTTTTGTTTTTGGAGATGACGGCAACCACTACGTCACTGAGATAGGGACGAAAATTCGGTAACAACGGCAAGGAGTGACTGTGGCTCAGTGGTTAGAGCCGGGGGACGGAGAAGGTCACGCACCGACCCGGCGGCGGCGGTTCGATTCCCTCGAGATGTCGACGTGTTGGTGGTCGGGTTGAGGTGTCGACAGACGGACAGACCCGTTAGCCTGATTTTTTGTTTTGTTTTTGGAGATGACTGGCACCCACTACGTCACTGAGATAGGGACGAAAATTCGGTAACAACGGCAAGGAGTGACTCTGGCTCAGTGGTTAGAGCCGGGGGACGGAGAAGGTCACTCATCGACCCGGCGGCGGCGGTTCGATTCCCTCGAGATATTGGAGTGTTGGTGGTCGGGTTGAGGTGTCGACAGACAGACCCGTTAGCCTGATTTTTTGTTTTGTTTTTGGAGATGACTGGCAACCACTACGTCACTGAGATAGGGACGAAAATTCGGTAACAACGGCAAGGAGTGACTGTTGCTCAGTGGTTAGAGCCGGGGGACGGAGAAGGTCAATCAACGACCCGGCGGCGGCGGTTCGATTCCCTCGAGATATTGGAGTGTTGGTGGTCGGGTTTAGGTGTCGACAGACGGACAGACAGACCCGTTAGCCTGATTTTTTGTTTTGTTTTTGGAGATGACTGGCAACCACTACGTCACTGAGATAGGGACGAAAATTCGGTAACAACGGCAAGGAGTGACTGTGGCTCAGTGGTTAGAGCCGGGGGACGGAGAAGGTCACTCACCAACCCGGCGGCGGCGGTTCGATTCCCTCGAGACGTTGGAGTGTTGGTGGTCGGGTTGAGGTGTCGACAGACAGACCCGTTAGCCTGATTTTTTGTTTTGTTTTTGGAGATGACCGGCAACCACTACGTCACTGAGATAGGGACGAAAATTCGGTAACAACGGCAAGGAGTGACTCTGACTCAGTGGTTAGAGCCGGGGGACGGAGAAGGTCACTCACCGACCCGGCGGCGGCGGTTCGATTCCCTCGAGATATTGGAGTGTTGGTGGTCGGGTTGAGGTGTCGACAGACAGACCCGTTAGCCTGATTTTTTGTTTTGTTTTTGGAGATGACTGGCAACCACTACGTCACTGAGATAGGGACGAAAATTCGGTAACAACGGCAAGGAGTGACTGTTGCTCAGTGGTTAGAGCCGGGGGACGGAGAAGGTCACTCAACGACCCGGCGGCGGCGGTTCGATTCCCTCGAGATATTGGAGTGTTGGTGGTCGGGTTGATGTGTCGACAGACAGACAGACAGACAGACAGACAGACAGACAGACCCGTTAGCCTGATTTTTTGTTTTGTTTTTGGAGATGACTGGCAACCACTGCGTCACTGAGATAGGGACGAAAATTCGGTAACAACAGCAAGGAGTGACTGTGGCTCAGTGGTTAGAGCCGGAGGACGGAGAAGGTCACTCACCGACCCGGCGGAGGCGGTTCGATTCCCTCGAGACGTTGGAGTGTTGGTGGTGGGGTTGAGGTGTCGACAGACAGACCCGTTAGCCTGATTTTTTGTTTTGTTTTTGGAGATGACTGGCAACCACTACGTCACTGAGATAGGGACGAAAATTCGGTAACAACGGCAAGGAGTGACTGTGGCTCAGTGGTTAGAGCCGGGGGACGGAGAAGGTCACGCACCGACCCGGCGGCGGCGGTTCGTTTCCCTCGAGATGTCGACGTGTTGGTGGTCGGGTTGAGGTGTCGACAGACAGACAGACCCGTTAGCCTGATTTTTTGTTTTGTTTTTGGAGATGACTGGCAACCACTACGTCACTGAGATAGGGACGAAAATTCGGTAACAACGGCAAGGAGTGACTCTGGCTCAGTGGTTAGAGCCGGGGGACGGAGAAGGTCACTCACCGACCCGGCGGCGGCGGTTCGATTCCCTCGAGATATTGGAGTGTTGGTGGTCGGGTTGAGGTGTCGACAGACAGACCCGTTAGCCTGATTTTTTGTTTTGTTTTTGGAGATGACTGGCAACCACTACGTCACTGAGATAGGGACGAAAATTCGGTAACAACGGCAAGGAGTGACTGTTGCTCAGTGGTTAGAGCCGGGGGACGGAGAAGGTCACTCACCGACCCGGCGGCGGCGGTTCGATTCCCTCGAGATATTGGAGTGTTGGTGGTCGGGTTGAGGTGTCGACAGACAGACGGACAGACAGACCCGTTAGCCTGATTTTTTGTTTTGTTTTTGGAGATGACTGGCAACCACTACGTCACTGAGATAGGGACGAAAATTCGGTAACAACAGCAAGGAGTGACTGTGGCTCAGTGGTTAGAGCCGGGGGACGGAGAAGGTCACTCACCGACCCGGCGGCGGAGGTTCGATTCCCTCGAGACGTTGGAGTGTTGGTGGTCGGGCTGAGGTGTCGACAGACAGACCCGTTAGCCTGATTTTTTGTTTTGTTTTTGGAGATGACTGGCAACCATTACATCACTGAGATAGGGACGAAAATTCGGTAACAACAGCAAGGAGTGACTGTGGCTCAATGGTTAGAGCCGGGGGACGGAGAAGGTCACTCACCGACCCGGCGGCGGCAGTTGGATTCCCTCGAGATTTCGACGTGTTGGTGGTCGGGTTGAGGTGTCGACAGACAGACAGACAGACAGACCCGTTAGCCTGATTTTTGTTTCGTTTTTGGAGATGACTGGCAACCACTACGTCACTGAGATAGGGACGAAAATTCGGTAACAACGGCAAGGAGTGACTGTGGCTCAGTGGTTCGAGCCGGGGGACGGAGAAGGTCACTCACCGACCCGGCGGCGGCGGTTCGATTCCCTCGAGATGTTGGAGTGTTGGTGGTCGGGTTGAGGTGTCGACAGACAGACCCTTTAGCCTGATTTTTGTTTCGTTTTTGGAGATGACTGGCAACCACTACATAACTGAGATAGGTACGAAAATTCGGTAACAACGGCAAGGAGTGACTGGCTCAGTGGTTAGAGCCGCGGGACGGAGAAGGTCACTCACCGACCCGGCGGCGGCGGTTGGATTCCCTCGAGATGTCGACGTGTTGGTGGTCGGGTTGAGGTGTCGACAGACAGACAGACAGACAGACCCGTTAGCCTGATTTTTTGTTTTGTTTTTGGAGATGACTGGCAACCACTAGGTCACTGAGATAGGGACGAAAATTCGGTAACAACGGCAAGGAGTGACTGTCGCTCAGCGGTTAGAGCCGGGGGACGGAGAAGGTCACTCACCGACCCGGCGGCGGCGGTTCGATTCCCTCGAGATATTGGAGTGTTGGTGGTCGGGTTGAGGTGTCGACAGACAGACAGACAGACCCGTTAGCCTGATTTTTTTTTTTTTTTTTGGAGATGACTGGCAACCACTACGTCACTGAGATAGGGACGAAAATTCGGTAACCACGGCAAGGAGTGACTGTGGCTCAGTGGTTAGAGCCGGGGGACGGAGAAGGTCACTCACCGACCCGGCGGCGGCAGTTGGATTCCCTCGAGATTTCGACGTGTTGGTGGTCGGGTTGAGGTGTCGACAGACAGACAGACAGACAGACCCGTTAGCCTGATTTTTGTTTCGTTTTTGGAGATGACTGGCAACCGCTACGTCATTCAGATAAGGACGAAAATTCAGTAACAACGGCAAGGATTGACTGTGGCTCAGTGGTTAGAGCCGGGGGACGGAGAAGGTCACTCACCAACCCAGCGGCGGCGGTTCGATTCCCTCGAGATGTCGACGTGTTGGTGGTCGGGTTGAGGTTTCGACAGACAGACAGACCCGTTAGCCTGATTTTTTGTTTTGTTTTTGGAGATGACTGGCAACCACTACGTCACTGAGATAGGGACGAAAATTCGGTAACAAGGGCAAGGAGTGACTGTGGCTCAGTGGTAAGAGCCGGTGGACGGAGAAGGTCACTCACCGGCGGCGGCGGTTCGATTCCCTCGAGATGTTGGAGTGTTGGTGGTCGGGTTGAGGTGTCGACAGACATACCCGTTAGCCTGATTTTTGTTTCGTTTTTGGAGATGACTGGCAACCACTACATCACTGAGATAGGGACGAAAATTCGGTAACAACGGCAAGGAGTGACTGTGGCTCAGTGGTTAGAGCCAGGGGACGGAGAAGGTCACGCACCGACCCGGCGGCGGCGGTTCGATTCCCTCGAGATGTCGACGTGTTGGTGGTCGGGTTTAGGTGTCGACAGACAGAGAGACCCGTTAGCCTGATTTTTTGTTTTGTTTTTAGAGATGACTGGCAACCGCTACGTCACTGAGATAGGGACGAAAATTCGGTAACAACGGCAAGGAGTGACTGTGGCTCAGTGGTTAGAGCTCGGGGACGGAGAAGGTCACTCACCGACCCGGCGGCGGCGGTTCGATTCCCTCGAGATATTGGAGTGTTGGTGGTCGGGTTGAGGTGTCGACAGACAGACCCGTTAGCCTGATTTTTTGTTTTGTTTTTGGAGATGACTGGCAACCACTACGTCACTGAGATAGGGACGAAAATTCGGTAACAACTGCGAGGAGTGACTGTTGCTCAGTGGTTAGAGCCGGGGGACGGAGAAGGTCACTCACCGACCCGGCGGCGGCGGTTCGATTCCCTCGAGATATTGGAGTGTTGGTGGTCGGGTTGAGGTGTCGACAGACAGACGGACAGACAGACCCGTTAGCCTGATTTTTTGTTTTGTTTTTGGAGATGACTGGCAACCACTACGTCACTGAGATAGGGACGAAAATTCGGTAACAACAGCAAGGACTGACTGTGGCTCAGTGGTTAGAGCCGGGGGACGGAGAAGGTCACTCACCGACCCGGCGGCGGAGGTTCGATTCCCTCGAGACGTTGGAGTGTTGGTGGTCGGGTTGAGGTGTCGACAGACAGACCCGTTAGCCTGATTTTTTGTTTTGTTTTTGGAGATGACTGGCAACCATTACATCACTGAGATAGGGACGAAAATTCGGTAACAACAGCAAGGAGTGACTGTGGCTCAATGGTTAGAGCCGGGGGACGGAGAAGGTCACTCACCGACCCGGCGGCGGCAGTTGGATTCCCTCGAGATTTCGACGTGTTGGTGGTCGGGTTGAGGTGTCGACAGACAGACAGACCCGTTAGCCTGATTTTTGTTTCGTTTTTGGAGATGACTGGCAACCACTACGTCACTGAGATAGGGACGAAAATTCGGTAACAACGGCAAGGAGTGACTGTGGCTCAGTGGTTCGAGCCGGGGGACGGAGAAGGTCACTCACTGACCCGGCGGCGGCGGTTCGATTCCCTCGAGATGTTGGAGTGTTGGTGGTCGGGTTGAGGTGTCCACAGACAGACCCTTTAGCCTGATTTTTGTTTCGTTTTTGGAGATGACTGGCAACCACTACATAACTGAGATAGGTACGAAAATTCGGTAACAACAGCAAGGAGTGACTGTGGCTCAGTGGTTAGAGCCATGTGACGGAGAAGGTCACGCACCGACCCGGCGGCGGCGGTTCGATTCCCTCGAGATGTCGACATGTTGGTGGTCGGGTTGAGGTGTCGACAGACAGACAGACCCGGTAGCCTGATTTTTTGTTTTGTTTTTGGAGATGACTGGCAACCGCTACGTCACTCAGATAAGGACGAAAATTCGGGAACAACGGCAAGGATTGACTGTGGCTCAGTGGTTAGAGCCGGGGGACGGAGAAGGTCACCCACCGACCCGGCAGCGGCGGCGGTTGGATTCCCTCGAGATGTCGACGTGTTGGTGGTCGGGTTGAGGTGTCGACAGACAGACAGACAGACAGACAGACAGACAGACAGACAGACAGACAGACAGACAGACAGACAGACCCGTTAGCCTGATTTTTGTTTCGTTTTTGGAGATGACTGGCAACCACAACGTCACTGAGATAGGGACGAAAATTCGGTAACAACGGCAAGGAGTGACTGGCTCAGTGGTTAGAGCCGCGGGACGGAGAAGGTCACTCACCGACCCGGCGGCGGCGGTTGGATTCCCTCGAGATGTCGACGTGTTGGTGGTCGGGTTGAGGTGTCGACAGACAGACAGACCCGTTAGCCTGATTTTTTGTTTTGTTTTTGGAGATGACTGGCAACCGCTACGTCACTGAGATAGGGACGAAAATTCGGTAACAACGGCAAGGAGTGACTGTGGCTCAGTGGTTAGAGCCGGGGGACGGAGAAGGTCACTCACCGACCCAGCGGCGGCGGTCGATTCCCTCGAGATGTTGGAGTGTTGGTGGTCGGGTTGAGGTGTCGACAGACAGACAGACAGACAGACAGACAGACAGACAGACAGACAGACAGACAGACAGACCTGTTAGCCTGATTTTTTGTTTTGTTTTTGGAGATGACTGGCAACCACAACGTCACTGAGATAGGGACGAAAATTCGGTAACAACGGCAAGGAGTGACTGTGGCTCAGTGGTTAGAGCCGGGGGACGGAGAAGGTCACGCACCGACCCGGCGGCGGCGGTTCGATTCCCTCGAGATGTCGACGTGTTGGTGGTCGGGTTGAGGTGTCGACAGACAGACAGACCCGTTAGCCTGATTTTTGTTTTGTTTTTGGAGATGACTGGCAACCACTACGTCACTGAGATAGGGACGAAAATTCGGTAACAACGGCAAGGAGTGTCTGTGGCTCAGTGGTTAGAGCCGGGGGACGGAGAAGGTCACCCACCGACCCGGCAGCGGCGGCGGTTCGATTCGCTCGAGATGTCGACGTGTTGGTGGTCGGGTTGAGGTGTCGACAGACAGACCTGTTAGCCTGATTTTTTGTTTTGTTTTTGGAGATGACTGGCAACCACAACGTCACTGAGATAGGGACGAAAATTCGGTAACAACGGCAAGGAGTGACTGGCTCAGTGGTTAGAGCCGGGGGACGGAGAAGGTCACTCACCGACCCGGCGGCGGCGGTTGGATTCCCTCGAGATGTCGACGTGTTGGTGGTCGGGTTGAGGTGTCGACAGACAGACAGACAGACCCGTTAGCCTGATTTTTTGTTTTGTTTTTGGAGATGACTGGCAACCACTACGTCACTGAGATAGGGACGAAAATTCGGTAACAACGGCAAGGAGTGACTGTGGCTCAGTGGTTAGAGCCGGGGGACGGGGAAGGTCACTCACCGACCCAGCGGCGGCGGTTCGATTCCCTCGAGATGTCGACGTGTTGGTGGTCGGGTTGAGGTGTCGACAGACAGACTGACAGACCTGTTAGCCTGATTTTTTGTTTTGTTTTTGGAGATGACTGGCAACCACTACGTCACTGAGATAGGGACGAAAATTCGGTAACAACGGCAAGGAGTGTCTGTGGCTCAGTGGTTAGAGCCGGGGGACGGAGAAGGTCACCCACCGACCCGGCAGCGGCGGCGGTTCGATTCCCTCGAGATGTCGACGTGTTGGTGGTCGGGTTGAGGTGTCGACAGACAGACAGACAGACAGACAGACAGACAGACAGACCTGTTAGCCTGATTTTTTGTTTTGTTTTTGGAGATGACTGGCAACCACAACGTCACTGAGATAGGGACGAAAATTCGGTAACAACGGCAAGGAGTGACTGGCTCAGTGGTTAGAGCCGGGGGACGGAGAAGGTCACTCACCGACCCGGCGGCGGCGGTTGGATTCCCTCGAGATGTCGACGTGTTGGTGGTCGGGTTGAGGTGTCGACAGACAGACAGACAGACCCGTTAGCCTGATTTTTTGTTTTGTTTTTGGAGATGACTGGCAACCACTACGTCACTGAGATAGGGACGAAAATTCGGTAACAACGGCAAGGAGTGACTGTCGCTCAGCGGTTTGAGCCGGGGGACGGAGAAGGTCACTCACCGACCCGGCGGCGGCGGTTCGATTCCCTCGAGAAGTCGACTTGTTGGTGGTCAGGTTGAGGTGTCGACAGACAGACAGACCCGTTAGCCTGATTTTTGTTTCGTTTTTGGAGATGACTGGCAACCACTACGTCACTGAGATAGGGACGAAAATTCGGTAACAACGGCAAGGAGTGACTGTGGCTCAGTGGTTAGAGCCGGGGGACGGGGAAGGTCACTCACCGACCCGGCGGCGGAGGTTCGATTCCCTCCAGATGTTGGAGTGTTGGTGGTCGGGTTGAGGTGTCGACAGACAGACAGACAGACAGACAGACAGACAGACAGACAGACAGACAGACAGACAGACCCGTTAGCCTGATTTTTTGTTTTGTTTTTGGAGATGACTGGCAACCACTACGTCACTGAGATAGGGACGAAAATTCGGTAACAACGGCAAGGAGTGACTGTGGCTCAGTGGTTAGAGCCGGGGGACGGGGAAGGTCACTCACCGACCCAGCGGCGGCGGTTCGATTCCCTCGAGATGTCGACGTGTTGGTGGTCGGGTTGAGGTGTCGACAGACAGACAGACAGACAGACCTGTTAGCCTGATTTTTTGTTTTGTTTTTGGAGATGACTGGCAACCACAACGTCACTGAGATAGGGACGAAAATTCGGTAACAACGGCAAGGAGTGACTGGCTCAGTGGTTAGAGCCGGGGGACGGAGAAGGTCACTCACCGACCCGGCGGCGGCGGTTGGATTCCCTCGAGATGTCGACGTGTTGGTGGTCGGGTTGAGGTGTCGACAGACAGACAGACAGACCCGTTAGCCTGATTTTTTGTTTTGTTTTTGGAGATGACTGGCAACCACTACGTCACTGAGATAGGGACGAAAATTCGGTAACAATGGCAAGGAGTGACTGTGGCTCAGTGGTTAGAGCCGGGGGACGGAGAAGGTCACTCACCGACCCGGCGGCGGCGGTTCCATTCCCTCGAGATGTCGACGTGTTGGTGGTCGGGTTGAGGTGTCGACAGACGGACGGACAGACAGACCCGTTAGCCTGATTTTTTGTTTTGTTTTTGGAGATGACTGGCAACCACTACGTCACTGAGATAGGGACGAAAATTCGGTAACAACGGCAAGGAGTGACTCTGGCTCAGTGGTTAGAGCCGGGGGACGGAGAAGGTCACTCACCGACCCGGCGGCGGCAGTTGGATTCCCTCGAGATTTCGACGTGTTGGTGGTCGGGTTGAGGTGTCGACAGACAGACAGACAGACAGACCCGTTAGCCTGATTTTTGTTTCATTTTTGGAGATGACTGGCAACCACTACGTCACTGAGATAGGGACGAAAATTCGGTAACAACGGTAAGGAGTGACTGTGGCTCAGTGGTTCGAGCCGGGGGACGGAGAAGGTCACGAACCGACCCGGCGGCGGCGGTTCGATTCCCTCGAGATATTGGAGTGTTGGTGGTCGGGTTGAGGTGTCGACAGACAGACCCGTTAGCCTGATTTTTTGTTTTGTTTTTGGAGATGACTGCCAACCACTACGTCACTGAGATAGGGACGAAAATTCGGTAACAACGGCAAGGAGTGACTGTGGCTCAGTGATTAGAGCCGGGGGACGGAGAAGGTCACGCACCGACCCGGCGGCGGCGGTTCGATTCCCTCGAGATGTCGACGTGTTGGTGGTCGGGTTGAGGTGTCGACGGACAGACGGACAGACGGACAGACAGACCCGTTAGCCTGATTTTTGTTTCGTTTTTGGAGATGACTGGCAACCACTACGTCACTGAGATAGGGACGAAAATTCGGTAACAACGGTAAGGAGTGACTGTGGCTCAGTGGTTCGAGCCGGGGGACGGAGAAGGTCACGAACCGACCCGGCGGCGGCGGTTCGATTCCCTCGAGATGTTGGAGTGTTGTTTGTCGGGTTGACGTGTCGACAGACAGACCCGTTAGCCTGATTTTTTGTTTTGTTTTTGGAGATGACGGCAACCACTACGTCACTGAGATAGGGACGAAAATTCGGTAACAACGGCAAGGAGTGACTGTGGCTCAGTGGTTAGAGCCGGGGGACGGAGAAGGTCACGCACCGACCCGGCGGCGGCGGTTCGATTCCCTCGAGATGTCGACGTGTTGGTGGTCGGGTTGAGGTGTCGACAGACGGACAGACCCGTTAGCCTGATTTTTTGTTTTGTTTTTGGAGATGACTGGCACCCACTACGTCACTGAGATAGGGACGAAAATTCGGTAACAACGGCAAGGAGTGACTCTGGCTCAGTGGTTAGAGCCGGGGGACGGAGAAGGTCACTCATCGACCCGGCGGCGGCGGTTCGATTCCCTCGAGATATTGGAGTGTTGGTGGTCGGGTTGAGGTGTCGACAGACAGACCCGTTAGCCTGATTTTTTGTTTTGTTTTTGGAGATGACTGGCAACCACTACGTCACTGAGATAGGGACGAAAATTCGGTAACAACGGCAAGGAGTGACTGTTGCTCAGTGGTTAGAGCCGGGGGACGGAGAAGGTCAATCAACGACCCGGCGGCGGCGGTTCGATTCCCTCGAGATATTGGAGTGTTGGTGGTCGGGTTTAGGTGTCGACAGACGGACAGACAGACCCGTTAGCCTGATTTTTTGTTTTGTTTTTGGAGATGACTGGCAACCACTACGTCACTGAGATAGGGACGAAAATTCGGTAACAACGGCAAGGAGTGACTGTGGCTCAGTGGTTAGAGCCGGGGGACGGAGAAGGTCACTCACCGACCCGGCGGCGGCGGTTCGATTCCCTCGAGACGTTGGAGTGTTGGTGGTCGGGTTGAGGTGTCGACAGACAGACCCGTTAGCCTGATTTTTTGTTTTGTTTTTGGAGATGACCGGCAACCACTACGTCACTGAGATAGGGACGAAAATTCGGTAACAACGGCAAGGAGTGACTCTGACTCAGTGGTTAGAGCCGGGGGACGGAGAAGGTCACTCACCGACCCGGCGGCGGCGGTTCGATTCCCTCGAGATATTGGAGTGTTGGTGGTCGGGTTGAGGTGTCGACAGACAGACCCGTTAGCCTGATTTTTTGTTTTGTTTTTGGAGATGACTGGCAACCACTACGTCACTGAGATAGGGACGAAAATTCGGTAACAACGGCAAGGAGTGACTGTTGCTCAGTGGTTAGAGCCGGGGGACGGAGAAGGTCACTCAACGACCCGGCGGCGGCGGTTCGATTCCCTCGAGATATTGGAGTGTTGGTGGTCGGGTTGATGTGTCGACAGACAGACAGACAGACAGACAGACAGACAGACCCGTTAGCCTGATTTTTTGTTTTGTTTTTGGAGATGACTGGCAACCACTGCGTCACTGAGATAGGGACGAAAATTCGGTAACAACAGCAAGGAGTGACTGTGGCTCAGTGGTTAGAGCCGGAGGACGGAGAAGGTCACTCACCGACCCGGCGGAGGCGGTTCGATTCCCTCGAGACGTTGGAGTGTTGGTGGTGGGGTTGAGGTGTCGACAGACAGACCCGTTAGCCTGATTTTTTGTTTTGTTTTTGGAGATGACTGGCAACCACTACGTCACTGAGATAGGGACGAAAATTCGGTAACAACGGCAAGGAGTGACTGTGGCTCAGTGGTTAGAGCCGGGGGACGGAGAAGGTCACGCACCGACCCGGCGGCGGCGGTTCGTTTCCCTCGAGATGTCGACGTGTTGGTGGTCGGGTTGAGGTGTCGACAGACAGACAGACCCGTTAGCCTGATTTTTTGTTTTGTTTTTGGAGATGACTGGCAACCACTACGTCACTGAGATAGGGACGAAAATTCGGTAACAACGGCAAGGAGTGACTCTGGCTCAGTGGTTAGAGCCGGGGGACGGAGAAGGTCACTCACCGACCCGGCGGCGGCGGTTCGATTCCCTCGAGATATTGGAGTGTTGGTGGTCGGGTTGAGGTGTCGACAGACAGACCCGTTAGCCTGATTTTTTGTTTTGTTTTTGGAGATGACTGGCAACCACTACGTCACTGAGATAGGGACGAAAATTCGGTAACAACGGCAAGGAGTGACTGTTGCTCAGTGGTTAGAGCCGGGGGACGGAGAAGGTCACTCACCGACCCGGCGGCGGCGGTTCGATTCCCTCGAGATATTGGAGTGTTGGTGGTCGGGTTGAGGTGTCGACAGACAGACGGACAGACAGACCCGTTAGCCTGATTTTTTGTTTTGTTTTTGGAGATGACTGGCAACCACTACGTCACTGAGATAGGGACGAAAATTCGGTAACAACAGCAAGGAGTGACTGTGGCTCAGTGGTTAGAGCCGGGGGACGGAGAAGGTCACTCACCGACCCGGCGGCGGAGGTTCGATTCCCTCGAGACGTTGGAGTGTTGGTGGTCGGGCTGAGGTGTCGACAGACAGACCCGTTAGCCTGATTTTTTGTTTTGTTTTTGGAGATGACTGGCAACCATTACATCACTGAGATAGGGACGAAAATTCGGTAACAACAGCAAGGAGTGACTGTGGCTCAATGGTTAGAGCCGGGGGACGGAGAAGGTCACTCACCGACCCGGCGGCGGCAGTTGGATTCCCTCGAGATTTCGACGTGTTGGTGGTCGGGTTGAGGTGTCGACAGACAGACAGACAGACAGACCCGTTAGCCTGATTTTTGTTTCGTTTTTGGAGATGACTGGCAACCACTACGTCACTGAGATAGGGACGAAAATTCGGTAACAACGGCAAGGAGTGACTGTGGCTCAGTGGTTCGAGCCGGGGGACGGAGAAGGTCACTCACCGACCCGGCGGCGGCGGTTCGATTCCCTCGAGATGTTGGAGTGTTGGTGGTCGGGTTGAGGTGTCGACAGACAGACCCTTTAGCCTGATTTTTGTTTCGTTTTTGGAGATGACTGGCAACCACTACATAACTGAGATAGGTACGAAAATTCGGTAACAACGGCAAGGAGTGACTGGCTCAGTGGTTAGAGCCGCGGGACGGAGAAGGTCACTCACCGACCCGGCGGCGGCGGTTGGATTCCCTCGAGATGTCGACGTGTTGGTGGTCGGGTTGAGGTGTCGACAGACAGACAGACAGACAGACCCGTTAGCCTGATTTTTTGTTTTGTTTTTGGAGATGACTGGCAACCACTAGGTCACTGAGATAGGGACGAAAATTCGGTAACAACGGCAAGGAGTGACTGTCGCTCAGCGGTTAGAGCCGGGGGACGGAGAAGGTCACTCACCGACCCGGCGGCGGCGGTTCGATTCCCTCGAGATATTGGAGTGTTGGTGGTCGGGTTGAGGTGTCGACAGACAGACAGACAGACCCGTTAGCCTGATTTTTTTTTTTTTTTTTGGAGATGACTGGCAACCACTACGTCACTGAGATAGGGACGAAAATTCGGTAACCACGGCAAGGAGTGACTGTGGCTCAGTGGTTAGAGCCGGGGGACGGAGAAGGTCACTCACCGACCCGGCGGCGGCAGTTGGATTCCCTCGAGATTTCGACGTGTTGGTGGTCGGGTTGAGGTGTCGACAGACAGACAGACAGACAGACCCGTTAGCCTGATTTTTGTTTCGTTTTTGGAGATGACTGGCAACCGCTACGTCATTCAGATAAGGACGAAAATTCAGTAACAACGGCAAGGATTGACTGTGGCTCAGTGGTTAGAGCCGGGGGACGGAGAAGGTCACTCACCAACCCAGCGGCGGCGGTTCGATTCCCTCGAGATGTCGACGTGTTGGTGGTCGGGTTGAGGTTTCGACAGACAGACAGACCCGTTAGCCTGATTTTTTGTTTTGTTTTTGGAGATGACTGGCAACCACTACGTCACTGAGATAGGGACGAAAATTCGGTAACAAGGGCAAGGAGTGACTGTGGCTCAGTGGTAAGAGCCGGTGGACGGAGAAGGTCACTCACCGGCGGCGGCGGTTCGATTCCCTCGAGATGTTGGAGTGTTGGTGGTCGGGTTGAGGTGTCGACAGACATACCCGTTAGCCTGATTTTTGTTTCGTTTTTGGAGATGACTGGCAACCACTACATCACTGAGATAGGGACGAAAATTCGGTAACAACGGCAAGGAGTGACTGTGGCTCAGTGGTTAGAGCCAGGGGACGGAGAAGGTCACGCACCGACCCGGCGGCGGCGGTTCGATTCCCTCGAGATGTCGACGTGTTGGTGGTCGGGTTTAGGTGTCGACAGACAGAGAGACCCGTTAGCCTGATTTTTTGTTTTGTTTTTAGAGATGACTGGCAACCGCTACGTCACTGAGATAGGGACGAAAATTCGGTAACAACGGCAAGGAGTGACTGTGGCTCAGTGGTTAGAGCTCGGGGACGGAGAAGGTCACTCACCGACCCGGCGGCGGCGGTTCGATTCCCTCGAGATATTGGAGTGTTGGTGGTCGGGTTGAGGTGTCGACAGACAGACCCGTTAGCCTGATTTTTTGTTTTGTTTTTGGAGATGACTGGCAACCACTACGTCACTGAGATAGGGACGAAAATTCGGTAACAACTGCGAGGAGTGACTGTTGCTCAGTGGTTAGAGCCGGGGGACGGAGAAGGTCACTCACCGACCCGGCGGCGGCGGTTCGATTCCCTCGAGATATTGGAGTGTTGGTGGTCGGGTTGAGGTGTCGACAGACAGACGGACAGACAGACCCGTTAGCCTGATTTTTTGTTTTGTTTTTGGAGATGACTGGCAACCACTACGTCACTGAGATAGGGACGAAAATTCGGTAACAACAGCAAGGACTGACTGTGGCTCAGTGGTTAGAGCCGGGGGACGGAGAAGGTCACTCACCGACCCGGCGGCGGAGGTTCGATTCCCTCGAGACGTTGGAGTGTTGGTGGTCGGGTTGAGGTGTCGACAGACAGACCCGTTAGCCTGATTTTTTGTTTTGTTTTTGGAGATGACTGGCAACCATTACATCACTGAGATAGGGACGAAAATTCGGTAACAACAGCAAGGAGTGACTGTGGCTCAATGGTTAGAGCCGGGGGACGGAGAAGGTCACTCACCGACCCGGCGGCGGCAGTTGGATTCCCTCGAGATTTCGACGTGTTGGTGGTCGGGTTGAGGTGTCGACAGACAGACAGACCCGTTAGCCTGATTTTTGTTTCGTTTTTGGAGATGACTGGCAACCACTACGTCACTGAGATAGGGACGAAAATTCGGTAACAACGGCAAGGAGTGACTGTGGCTCAGTGGTTCGAGCCGGGGGACGGAGAAGGTCACTCACTGACCCGGCGGCGGCGGTTCGATTCCCTCGAGATGTTGGAGTGTTGGTGGTCGGGTTGAGGTGTCCACAGACAGACCCTTTAGCCTGATTTTTGTTTCGTTTTTGGAGATGACTGGCAACCACTACATAACTGAGATAGGTACGAAAATTCGGTAACAACAGCAAGGAGTGACTGTGGCTCAGTGGTTAGAGCCATGTGACGGAGAAGGTCACGCACCGACCCGGCGGCGGCGGTTCGATTCCCTCGAGATGTCGACATGTTGGTGGTCGGGTTGAGGTGTCGACAGACAGACAGACCCGGTAGCCTGATTTTTTGTTTTGTTTTTGGAGATGACTGGCAACCGCTACGTCACTCAGATAAGGACGAAAATTCGGGAACAACGGCAAGGATTGACTGTGGCTCAGTGGTTAGAGCCGGGGGACGGAGAAGGTCACTCACCAACCCAGCGGCGGCGGTTCGATTCCCTCGAGATGTCGACGTGTTGGTGGTCGGGTTGAGGTTTCGACAGACAGACAGACCCGTTAGCCTGATTTTTTGTTTTGTTTTTGGAGATGACTGGCAACCACTACGTCACTGAGATAGGGACGAAAATTCGGAAACAAGGGCAAGGAGTGACTGTGGCTCAGTGGTAAGAGCCGGTGGACGGAGAAGGTCACTCACCGGCGGCGGCGGTTCGATTCCCTCGAGATGTTGGAGTGTTGGTGGTCCGGTTGAGGTGTCGACAGACATACCCGTTAGCCTGATTTTTGTTTCGTTTTTGGAGATGACTGGCAACCACTACATCACTGAGATAGGGACGAAAATTCGGTAACAATGGCAAGGAGTGACTGTGGCTCAGTGGTTAGAGCCAGGGGACGGAGAAGGTCACGCACCGACCCGGCGGCGGCGGTTCGATTCCCTCGAGATGTCGACGTGTTGGTGGTCGGGTTTAGGTGTCGACAGACAGAGAGACCCGTTAGCCTAATTTTTTGTTTTGTTTTTAGAGATGACTGGCAACCGCTACGTCACTGAGATAGGGACGAAAATTCGGTAACAACGGCAAGGAGTGACTGTGGCTCAGTGGTTAGAGCCGGGGGACGGAGAAGGTCACTCACCGACCCGGCGGCGGCTGATGGATTCCCTCGAGATTTCGACGTGTTGGTGGTCGGGTTGAGGTGTCGACAGACAGACCCATTAGCCTGATTTTTTGTTTTTGTTTTTGGAGATGACTGGCAACCACTACGTCACTGAGATAGGGACGAAAATTCGGTAACAACGGCAAGGAGTGTCTGTGGCTCAGTGGTCAGAGCCGGGGGACGGAGAAGGTCCCTCACCGGCGGCGGCGGTTCGATTCCCTCGAGATGTCGACGTGTTGGTGGTCGGGTTGAGGTGTCGACAGACAGACCCATTAGCCTGATTTTTTGTTTTTGTTTTTGGAGATGACTGGCAACCACTACGTCACTGAGATAGGGATGAAAATTCGGTAACAACGGCAAGGAGTGTCTGTGGCTCAGTGGTTAGAGCCGGGGGACGGAGAAGGTCACCCACCGACCCGGCGGCGGCGGCGGTTGGATTCCCTCGAGATGTCGACGTGTTGGTGGTCGGGTTGAGGTGTCGACAGACAGACAGACCCGTTAGCCTGATTTTTTGTTTTGTTTTTGGAGATGACTGGCAACCACTACGTCACTCAGATAAGGACGAAAATTCGGGAACAACGGCAAGGATTGACTGTGGCTCAGTGGTTAGAGCCGGGGGACGGAGAAGGTCACTCACCAACCCAGCGGCGGCGGTTCGATTCCCTCGAGATGTCGACGTGTTGGTGGTCGGGTTGAGGTTTCGACAGACAGACAGACCCGTTAGCCTGATTTTTTGTTTTGTTTTTGGAGATGACTGGCAACCACTACGTCACTGAGATAGGGACGAAAATTCGGAAACAAGGGCAAGGAGTGACTGTGGCTCAGTGGTAAGAGCCGGTGGACGGAGAAGGTCACTCACCGGCGGCGGCGGTTCGATTCCCTCGAGATGTTGGAGTGTTGGTGGTCCGGTTGAGGTGTCGACAGACATACCCGTTAGCCTGATTTTTGTTTCGTTTTTGGAGATGACTGGCAACCACTACATCACTGAGATAGGGACGAAAATTCGGTAACAATGGCAAGGAGTGACTGTGGCTCAGTGGTTAGAGCCAGGGGACGGAGAAGGTCACGCACCGACCCGGCGGCGGCGGTTCGATTCCCTCGAGATGTCGACGTGTTGGTGGTCGGGTTTAGGTGTCGACAGACAGAGAGACCCGTTAGCCTAATTTTTTGTTTTGTTTTTAGAGATGACTGGCAACCGCTACGTCACTGAGATAGGGACGAAAATTCGGTAACAACGGCAAGGAGTGACTGTGGCTCAGTGGTTAGAGCCGGGGGACGGAGAAGGTCACTCACCGACCCGGCGGCGGCTGATGGATTCCCTCGAGATTTCGACGTGTTGGTGGTCGGGTTGAGGTGTCGACAGACAGACCCATTAGCCTGATTTTTTGTTTTTGTTTTTGGAGATGACTGGCAACCACTACGTCACTGAGATAGGGACGAAAATTCGGTAACAACGGCAAGGAGTGTCTGTGGCTCAGTGGTCAGAGCCGGGGGACGGAGAAGGTCCCTCACCGGCGGCGGCGGTTCGATTCCCTCGAGATGTCGACGTGTTGGTGGTCGGGTTGAGGTGTCGACAGACAAACCCATTAGCCTGATTTTTTGTTTTTGTTTTTGGAGATGACTGGCAACCACTACGTCACTGAGATAGGGATGAAAATTCGGTAACAACGGCAAGGAGTGTCTGTGGCTCAGTGGTTAGAGCCGGGGGACGGAGAAGGTCACCCACCGACCCGGCGGCGGCGGCGGTTGGATTCCCTCGAGATGTCGACGTGTTGGTGGTCGGGTTGAGGTGTCGACAGACAGACAGACCCGTTAGCCTGATTTTTTGTTTTGTTTTTGGAGATGACTGGCAACCACTACGTCACTGAGATAGGGACGAAAATTCGGTAACAACGGCAAGGAGTGTCTGTGGCTCAGTGGTTAGAGCCGGGGGACGGAGAAGGTCACCCACCGACCCGGCGGCGGCGGCGGTTGGATTCCCTCGAGATGTCGACGTGTTGGTGGTCGGGTTGAGGTGTCGACAGACAGACCCGTTAGCCTGATTTTTTGTTTTGTTTTTGGAGATGACTGGCAACCACTACGTCACTGAGATAGGGACGAAAATTCGGTAACAACGGCAAGGAGTGACTGGCTCAGTGGTTAGAGCCGCGGGACGGAGAAGGTCACTCACCGACCCGGCGGCGGCGGTTGGATTCCCTCGAGATGTCGACGTGTTGGTGGTCGGGTTGAGGTGTCGACAGACAGACCCGTTAGCCTGATTTTTTGTTTTGTTTTTGGAGATGACTGGCAACCACTACGTCACTGAGATAGGGACGAAAATTCGGTAACAATGGCAAGGAGTGACTGTCGCTCAGCGGTTAGAGCCGGGGGCCGGAGAAGGTCACTCACCGACCCGGCGGCGGCGGTTCGATTCCCTCGAGAAGTCGACGTGTTGGTGGTCGTGTTGAGGTGTCGACAGACAGACAGACAGACAGACAGACAGACAGACAGACAGACAGACAGACAGACAGACAGACCCATTAGCCTGATTTTTGTTTCGTTTTTGGAGATGACTGGCAACCACTACGTCACTGAGATAGGGACGAAAATTCGGTAACAACGGTAAGGAGTGACTGTGGCTCAGTGGTTCGAGCCGGGGGACGGAGAAGGTCACGAACCGACCCGGCGGCGGCGGTTCGATTCCCTCGAGATGTTGGAGTGTTGGTGGTCGGGTTGACGTGTCGACAGACAGACCCGTTAGCCTGATTTTTTGTTTTGTTTTTGGAGATGACTGGCAACCACTACGTCACTGAGATAGGGACGAAAATTCGGTAACAACGGCAAGGAGTGACTGTGGCTCAGTGGTTAGAGCCGGGGGACGGAGAAGGTCACGCACCGACCCGGCGGCGGCGGTTCGATTCCCTCGAGATGTCGACGTGTTGGTGGTCGGGTTGAGGTGTCGACAGACAGACAGACCCGTTAGCCTGATTTTTTGTTTTGTTTTTGGAGATGACTGGCACCCACTACGTCACTGAGATAGGGACGAAAATTCGGTAACAACGGCAAGGAGTGACTCTGGCTCAGTGGTTAGAGCCGGGGGACGGAGAAGGTCACTCATCGACCCGGCGGCGGCGGTTCGATTCCCTCGAGATATTGGAGTGTTGGTGGTCGGGTTGAGGTGTCGACAGACAGACCCGTTAGCCTGATTTTTTGTTTTGTTTTTGGAGATGACTGGCAACCACTACGTCACTGAGATAGGGACGATAATTCGGTAACAACGGCAAGGAGTGACTGTTGCTCAGTGGTTAGAGCCGGGGGACGGAGAAGGTCACTCAACGACCCGGCGGCGGCGGTTCGATTCCCTCGAGATATTGGAGTGTTGGTGGTCGGGTTTAGGTGTCGACAGACAGACGGACAGACAGACCCGTTCGCCTGATTTTTTGTTTTGTTTTTGGAGATGACTGGCAACCACTACGTCACTGAGATAGGGACGAAAATTCGGTAACAACGGCAAGGAGTGACTGTGGCTCAGTGGTTAGAGCCGGGGGACGGAGAAGGTCACTCACCGACCCGGCGGCGGCGGTTCGATTCCCTCGAGACGTTGGAGTGTTGGTGGTCGGGTTGAGGTGTCGACAGACAGACCCGTTAGCCTGATTTTTTGTTTTGTTTTTGGAGATGACTGGCAACCACTACGTCACTGAGATAGGGACGAAAATTCGGTAACAACGGCAAGGAGTGACTCTGGCTCAGTGGTTAGAGCCGGGGGACGGAGAAGGTCACTCACCGACCCGGCGGCGGCGGTTCGATTCCCTCGAGATATTGGAGTGTTGGTGGTCGGGTTGAGGTGTCGACAGACAGACAGACAGACCCGTTAGCCTGATTTTTTGTTTTGTTTTTGGAGATGACTGGCAACCACTACGTCACTGAGATAGGGACGAAAATTCGGTAACAACGGCAAGGAGTGACTGTTGCTCAGTGGTTAGAGCCGGGGGACGGAGAACGTCACTCAACGACCCGGCGGCGGCGGTTCGATTCCCTCGAGATATTGGAGTGTTGGTGGTCGGGTTGAGGTGTCGACAGACAGACGGACAGACAGACCCGTTAGCCTGATTTTTTTGTTTTGTTTTTGGAGATGACTGGCAACCACTACGTCACTGAGATAGGGACGAAAATTCGGTAACAACAGCAAGGAGTGACTGTGGCTCAGTGGTTAGAGCCGGGGGACGGAGAAGGTCACTCACCGACCCGGCGGAGGCGGTTCGATTCCCTCGAGACGTTGGAGTGTTGGTGGTCGGGTTGAGGTGTCGACAGACAGACCCGTTAGCCTGATTTTTTGTTTTGTTTTTGGAGATGACTGGCAACCACTACGTCACTGAGATAGGGACGAAAATTCGGTAACAACGGCAAGGAGTGACTGTGGCTCAGTGGTTAGAGCCGGGGGACGGAGAAGGTCACGCACCGACCCGGCGGCGGCGGTTCGTTTCCCTCGAGATGTCGACGTGTTGGTGGTCGGGTTGAGGTGTCGACAGACAGACAGACCCGTTAGCCTGATTTTTTGTTTTGTTTTTGGAGATGACTGGCAACCACTACGTCACTGAGATAGGGACGAAAATTCGGTAACAACAGCAAGGAGTGACTGTGGCTCAGTGGTTAGAGCCGGGGGACGGAGAAGGTCACTCACCGACCCGGCGGCGGAGGTTCGATTCCCTCGAGACGTTGGAGTGTTGGTGGTCGGGTTGAGGTGTCGACAGACAGACCCGTTAGCCTGATTTTTGTTTCGTTTTTGGAGATGACTGGCAACCACTACATAACTGAGATAGGTACGAAAATTCGGTAACAACGGCAAGGACTGACTGTGGCTCAGTGGTTAGAGCCAGGGGACGGAGAAGGTCACGCACCGACCCGGCGGCGGCGGTTCGATTCCCTCGAGATGTCGACGTGTTGGTGGTCGGGTTGAGGTGTCGACAGACAGACAGACCCGGTAGCCTGATTTTTTGTTTTGTTTTTGGAGATGACTGGCAACCGCTACGTCATTCAGATAAGGACGAAAATTCGGTAACAACGGCAAGGATTGACTGTGGCTCAGTGGTTAGAGCCGGGGGACGGAGAAGGTCACTCACCAACCCAGCGGCGGCGGTTCGATTCCCTCGAGATGTCGGGTTGAGGTTTCGACAGACAGACCCGTTAGCCTGATTTTTTGTTTTGTTTTTGGAGATGACTGGCAACCACTACGTCACTGAGATAGGGACGAAAATTCGGTAACAAGGGCAAGGAGTGACTGTGGCTCAGTGGTAAGAGCCGGTGGACGGAGAAG